>CM065741.1:29149986-29159986 GCA_033310375.1 Conus canariensis
AAAGGGCCATCTCAGGGCTGTCAACGCGTTAAAGTCAACTCACAAGTCATTCATTCACACAACCCTTTCAAATACATCTTCTAAAAAACCCACCAGAAAATTTGTTAAAAATCTTTCCACTGTAAAAAAAACCTCACATCAGATGAAAAAGGTTAATCTCTTTCAGAACTCCAGAGATCACATCAGGCGGAACATCTCTGAACAAGGTTTTCATGGAGTCTGCTGTAAAATCTTTATGCCTCACATCATGCAAGTCCCACCACTCTAAAAGAATCTGCTGAACTAAGGGAAGAGCATTCATATTCACTGTCAGTATCATATTCTTACTGCTAGTGCTTGCCCTTTTTTTTTTTTTTTTATCATTGGTGGCCTATGTCGGGAACTGTAGGGGAAGATGGAGATGGACTGGAGGAGTCTGGAACCATTGCTTATGTTGTTGTTGTTGTTGTTCCATGGCTAAAAGACTCCAGAGATAATGGAAACAGCTAAAGTACTTGAACACTATGGTACAAATGCTTCAGCTAGGGATGAGAACGCTTACGTGTGTGACCATTTTTGATTACCCCGCCACGTGGGCAGCCACACTCCGACTGTGAGAGATTTTGGAGACTGATGGTGTTATGCTAGGAGCTTGTCAGAACCATTGTTTATACCCCACCCCAGCCCATCCCATCCTTCTACATTGCCAACTCGGTGTGTGTGTGTGTGTGTGTGTGTGTGTGTGTGTGTGTGTGTGTGAGTAAAAGTTGCATTTTCCTACCACCAATATCAGCAGGAAAAAAAAAATTACAGTCACATGTTAACTTAATCTGCACACAATACTGCGGTTAATCTTTTCACCTGTATTCCATCATCTGATGGTAATTACCAGCACATGTGAACCCAGTCACTGCCAGTCAGCTGTAGTTTGTGACTGTGATGGTGCCACAGACCCACTTGATCAAAGGAGCGAGGCAATGCCTCTACCTCCTCTACCTCTCTCTCAATCAGTGTGGACACAGTATGTCTCCACACAAGTTTGTTGCCGACACAGGTATATATCATAACTGGCAGACTACCAAGCTGCCAAGATTGAGTGGGGGGGGGGGGGGGGGGGGGGGGGGGGGGGGGGGGGGGGGGGGGGGGGGAATGGGGTGGTAGAGGGTAAGTGCTGCCACTCTTCATTTTCTATGTTGTTTGATGATGAACATGGAGTAATGTTATGTACATTTCCATCATGAGCAGAACATGTTTTCATGTGTGCTTCAAGTCATTCTACGCTTTGTGACAGTGAAAATAACAGTGCATTTTTAGTTGCCAGAGAGAAAGAGAGAGAGAGAGAGAGAGAGAGAGAGAGAGAGAGAGAGAGAGAGGAGAGCAACTTTTTTGTTTTATTTCTGCAAATAATCTTATACCAAGGAGTATTAAAACAGTTTTTAAGACAACAAAGTTTGTGAGTGTTCATAAGTCAATATACTTGCGCACAATTGTGTTGTGTGTATGTGTGAGAGAATGAATGGGAAAAGATGAAGACAAAATATTCTTTATTTGTGAGGATAATACAAAAGGAAAGCTGTTCTGTACTTTTATTTTCAATATCTAGTCCTCACCATAAGTCTACAATGAAAAATAATGAATCATGCAAGGGTAGTTATTCATTGAGAATGGGATGGAGAATTGGAGGGGGTGGGGATGGACTGGTGGGGGGGGGGGGGGGTCTAAAAGATACAACAGTAAGCACGGGGGGAGAGGGGGGTTCAAAAAGATACCATAGTGGATAATAGTAAGCACGGTGAAGTTGATGTTAAATGAACATGACAGTACACAACCAAGTAATCAAATGAGAGAGTGTTTGGGGATGGTGTTTGTGTGTGTGTGTGTACATGTGTGTGTGTGTGTGTGTGTGTGCGTGTGTGCGCGCATGTGTGTGTGTGTGTGTGTGTGTGTGTGTGTGTGTGTGTGTGTGTGTGTGTGAACTCAGTTCAGTGGTTATTTTAACGCCTGTTCATCATTGATGATATTAGACGATATTAGAAGGCAAGGGAGCTCACTGAGAATGTCAGACCTACTGTCTCTGGTCATTTTCCTTCACCTCTCTCCTTCACATGTTAGAATCTAGACACTCCATGAAGAAAACTTACGTAAAAAAAAAAAAAAAAAAAAAAATCACAATTGTCTGCCCAACTCTGACTGGGCAATAATGTGTACAATGTCCATAATACATGTATGTGTGCGTATGAGCGTGCGTGCATTCGTGCGTGTGTGTGTGTGTGTTTAAACCACTGCATGCATCTATAGATAATACAGATGTTAAAGTAGCACCATACATGTGATACACCACCCCACATTCAATGTGAGGAGTGCAGTGAGGACTATATTGGAGAAACTGGTCGGCCTTTGAAAACAAGGCTAAATGAACACACTACCAAAACTTCTGCATATTATGAACATCTGACAACAACAACCCACCATACCAACAAGTTTCAAGCCACCATAATTGCAGCTGAATCACAGTTCACAAAAAGGAAAGTGAAAGAAGCCATAGAAATCTGGGAGAGAAAATCAAGTTTGAACAGAGACTGTGGCTATGACCTGCCCCCCATTGACAAATGTATGCTGAACACAAATCACTCCACCAGAGAGGACAACTCAGAGGACACCAACACCCACCACAACTACCAGTCAGTCGGGGCTGATGAAGACCAGCAGTAGCTGGCCGAAAATTTCCCTACGGTAAATTTTTTATTAGACTCTAGAGTCAGAACACACAGAAACATGAACAACCCAGAGTCGGAAAGTGTCTTTGCTCAAACCACTTCCTCCTTTGTGTATTGAACACAACCATGGGTTTGGCCAGTCACATGAGAAGGAGGCTTATACCCCTTAGTTTGGTCTAATTTTATCTGGCGGTTGTGTAATCTACTCTATTCATATTGGTGGCCATTGACAACAAACAAAATGGTGTCAGCTTACTCACCCTGTCGCAGGTCAGGCTGAGAAGTAAGAGCTGCGGTGTTGTAACAAATTGGGACCGAGATCGTCTTTTCACACACACACACACACACACAGACAAGACAAGACAAAATTCTTTATTTACGAGGATAATAGATAAGCACTGACGTGCTTTTTTACATCCAGTCCTCGCCCTGAGTAGGGACTACAACATGCAGTGAAATCAATTAATGTAAGAAAGCAAAGAAGCAAGCAAAGCGGTAAGGTAATCACAGAGGAACAGCAAATGAAAATAGAAGAGAAATGAAAACAAAACAAAAAAATAGGAATAATAATAAACAGAAAAGAAATAATAATAATAATAATAAAAAAAAAAGAGAATAACAATAATGAAGAGGAAGGAGAGAGTGGGGGCAGGGAGTGAGGTGGGCTGGGGGAACATATGTAAATTATGTACTACAACGTACAAGATTGGCTTGTATGAAAACAGACAGTGAAGTGAATATGACAAAATACGTACATATTTTTTAACACACACATACACGCACGCTCGCACGCATAGAGAGAGAGAGAGAGAGAGAGAGAGAGAGAGAGAGAGAGAGAGAGAGAAAGGCACAACATGTAATCATTTTTCGTAAGGCATGAAAATACGTAGAAGGTATTAAGCAAAGTGAGATGAAATTTGGGGGGGGGGGGGGGGGGGGGGGGGGCAAAAAAAAAAAAAAAAAAAAAGAAAGAGAGAGAGAGAGGAGGGGGGGGGGGGGGGGGGGACAGCATGAAATGCAATGATTTGAAATGGAAATGTACTAAAACGTACAATAATTAGCATATATAAAATCAGACAGTAAAATGAATATGACAAAATATGTACGGAATTCGGAACATACACACGCACGCACACACAGACAGAGAGAGAAAGAGAGAGAGAGCGAGAGAGGCAGAGAGAGAGAGAGAGAGAGAGAGAGAGAGAGAGAGGAGACAGAGAGAGAGACAGAGAGAGAGAGAGTGAAAAAAGGGCACAACATATCATTTTTCACAAGATTATATCCATATGCAAACATATATATATCCCCCCCCCCCCCCCCCACACACACACATATACATATATATATACATATACACATATACATATAAATGTGTGCGCGCGTGTGGATACATACACATACACACACACATATATATATATATATATATATGCACACATACACATACATATGCACACATACACACACATACATACATACATACAAACATACTACATACATACACACACACATTGGTGATATTATATATATATATATATATATATATATATATATACATATATCAAAATACTTGATACATGAAAAAAAAAGAAAAAAAAAAAAGAAAAAACAAATTGGTTACGTACATGAAAATGGGATGATTTATGCTTTTGAGATTACTTGTTGGTATTACTTATGGGTTGTTGTATTTTCGGTTTTTTTTTTTTTTTTTTTTTTTTTTTTTTTTACCGCAGAAGGTGGGTAAGGTAAGTGTTTTTGAAAGTTGTAGTACAATGGATTTGTTTGATGGATTCTGGAAGGGAGTTCCACAAAGAGGTTCCCGAGTACGTTAGACTTGATTTAAATAGGTCAATTCTGGGGATTGGGATATGGAGTTTGTGGGAGTTTCTCGACGAGACTTTTGAGAATCGTCTCATTAAAGTTGTTGGAGCATTCCCGGTCAGAATCTTGTGCATCATTAGCCCTTTGTCGTATTTGAGTCTCTGGCTGAATGGAAGAATGTGAAGATGTTTATAATCAGAGCTTTCGAGGCTTGTTTTCTTCAGAAGGATTAATTTGAGCACTCGTTTATGTAGGCTGAACAATGGTTTTAGTGTGTTTGCACTTTGCAGAATCCCATATAGTCGATGCATAATCAACATAAGACTGAATATGAGCATGGAAAAAAAGTTTTCGTGAATGAAGGTCAAGAAAGTGTTTGATTTTGGTGAGCTGATAGACTTTCTGGGAAAGCCTTTTGCAGAGTAAAGTTATGTGGGGATTCCAGCTGAGACTCTTGTCAATTATTAGTCCTAATACTTTATGATGAGTGACTTGTTCCACAAGTACATTATTGAGGTGTATAGGAGGGAAATCATTGGTGAGCTTTTGTCTTTTTTGCCTAGTTGTAATGTACATCAGTTTTGTTTTTTGAGGGTTAAGTGACATGTGATTTAGTTCGGTCCATTTTACAAGGTCGTTGGTACTCTCTTGCAAATGTTTTGAAAGACTGGAAGGATCATTATGGCTGGTGTGAATTGTGGTGTCATCTGCAAAGAGGTCGCATGTAGATCTCACATGTAGGGGTAGGTCATTAATGTAGATTGAGAAGAGTAGTGGGCCTAAAATGGAGCCTTGTGGAACGCCATACTTAAGAGTTGTTATAGAAAAGACAGTCGTCCCCGATAAGACGCATTGTTGTCTTTTTGTGATGTATGATTTTAGAAGGATAAGGGCGGATTTTGAAAGACCGTATACCTCCAGTTTTCGAATAAGGAGATTGTGGTCAATGACATCGAATGCTTTTTAAAAATCAACGAATAAGACACCACAATATCTGTCGTTATTAATATTATTAAGCCACACATCTACAAGATTGATTAATGCAGAATGGCAGGAATGTTTCTGTCTGAAACCAGACTGTCCGGGATGGAGCAAATCGTACTTGTTGAAGTGATGAAGGATGTGTTTATTTAAATGCTTTTCTAGAGGTTTGGAAAGGATAGATAAGATTGATATTGGCCTGTAGTTTGAAGGATCAGTATTATCACCAGATTTATGAATGGGTATAACTTTTGCTTTTTTGAACGCATTAGGAAAATAGCTTTTATCTATGCACAAATTAAAGATATTCGTTAACGTGTCAGTTATAACTGGCACAGAGAGTTTCAGAATTTTGCCACCTATGCCATCTAGTCCACGTGTTCCTGACTGTTTGAGATGAAGTAGGTACTGATACACCTCGTGCACAGTTATGAGGGGAATGTGTAGTTCAGACGTGATTTTTTTGTCGTGACAAAATTGATGGAGTTCTTTAAGTTCATTAGAGCTTGAATGATCAGTAGTAACAACTGTATCTGGAATGGTAGAGAAGCGAGTGTTAAGTTGTTCAGCAGAAATACCTTTTATAACAGTTGATTTTGAAGAAGAACTGTTATTGTTATGCTGGTTTATTGCTTGCCAAACCAGTTTTGGATTTTGTTTGGAAGTTAATAACTCGCGATAGTATTTTGTTTTTTCCCTGCGCTTCTGAGAGTTTATTGCATTTCTTAGTGATCTTGATTCTTCTTCATAGCCATGTTCTTTCAAAAGGTCTCTAAGGTAGCATGCCTCCTGTAGTTCTTTCGTGTACCACGGTGGTTTGGGAATATGCTTTACTCTGATTGTTTTTAACGGAGCATGTCTGTTATAGACTTCTGTAAAAATTTCGATCCAAAAGTCAATCGCTGAATCTGGATCAGTAATATTGTATACTGTATTAAGTTCTGACTTCATTAAATCAAGCAAAAAATTTTGTTCATTAAATTTTGAGAAGCAACGATAGGTTATGGTTTTGTGGCCTGGTTTGGGGATTTTCACTCCTTGTTTAGACCATGTAACGCACACTGGGTAATGATCACTAGAAGAGAAGACTGGTACACAAGCTTCTAGTATGTTATTTCCATTTGATACATAGATATGGTCAATGATTGTCTTTGAAGTTGGTGTGACTCTGGTGGGTGTTTTGATAATCTGATGTAAATTCAACACACTTATCGTTTGGCTCCATTGGCTGTTTGGTTTCAAAAGATCTACACTGAAGTCACCAAGTAAAACGATCTCTTTACATTCTAAAGAAACTGCGTCCATCATAGTAACAAATTTATCAGTCCAGCTGACTCTTTCTGCTGGGTTCCGATAGCAAAACCCGATTAAAATGGACCGTGATTTGTTCAGTGTGATTTGTATCCACACTGCTTCTACGTCATGCTGTTCTAGGTGGGAAAATCTCTTGAAGTTGAGAGATTCACTGATATACACTAGAAGACCTGTCTCTTTGTCTTTAGTAGGGTCTTTTTGAACGATATTATAACCTGGGACTGATACATCTTTATCACTAATGTAGGTATTTAGTCTTGAGAGACCCAGAACATGGAATGGCTTTTGGTGGTTCAATATCAGGGTCGAGATATCAGAGATCTTACTGACTGCACTATTGATATTTAAATGGCAAATTATCAGTCCATCTCTCGATGGCCATGAGTTCTGGTTTGTGGTCATGTTATGTCCTGAGTGCACAAGTAAAAGGAAAAACAAAAAGAAAGAGGAAGAAAGGACACGTACAAAAAAAGTAAAACAAATGATGAAAAAAAACCAACAAAAAAAACAATAACAACAACAACAACAAAAACCCAAGAAAAAACCAATCAAAAAAACTGGTAGATTAGATACCACAGCAGAGGTTCGGAAATAGGTGACTGAGAATGCACTTACAATTTAATGTGCACACAACTAATTGCTGTCAGGTTGTACAGGACGAAGTACTGCAAGACTAAAAAGCACAATTCCTGTATGTTGCACGCACAAAATCACCAACTCATATGTATCTGAACACACACATATATGCTGATAATCAGATTAAATTGCAATGAGCATTGGTCTATGATAATGACTCGTGTAGTCTCTCAATACCGGCACACGTCACATTCCCAATGTCAGCACACTTTGTTCTGTCCTTTTTAAACACAGAGTGGTAGCACTTCGATGTCGACGCACCAGTTTTTGTTTGTCTACAACATTCCCAGTGTCAGCACATTTTGCCCTGTCTTTTTAACCACTGAGTGGCAGCACTTCGATGTCGACGCACCAGTTCCTGTTTGTCCACAACCCCACAAAACGCACTTCTTGAGATAACAGTAATAACTCGTGCAATACATCTGACAGGCACCCGACAGACTGCAGCAGGCCAGACAAGGTAACTAACAACAAATACACATAGATTTATACATACACTCACACACACATACGCACGCACGCACACACGAGAGGAGAGAGAGAGAGAGAGAGAGAGAGAGAGAGAGAGTGGTCACTATGCATTTGTAGGCTACTAGAGCATACTACATCGAGGGTTTCGATGGCGGCACGACCTAACCAATGCAGGCAAAATCCAGAAAAAGGAATAACTCAAGCAGTCAAACCACAAACACTTTCGTACATACCTAGTTGAGGCGTACTGTCGATTGAAGTCCACGAACCATAAACACCCAAAATGCTCGATGTTCTTGATCAGCTCTAGGTCTTGCGTCGAAATATTTGTCAACTAACCACCAAGCGCTGTTATGTCGCTGTCGGGCCAGACACAACTGCGTAGTGATGACATCACGTAATGCTCTTTCGGGGAAGTCCCCCTCAACTTTCCTTTCCGAGAACCGGTTTGGGTTTTGGTTTGGGGGGGGGGGGGGGGGGGGGGGGGGGAGGGGGTTGAAGATGAAGAAACTGGGAACATGAAATTAAGAAAATATATTATAGATATGAAAACTCTTCACTAGCTGCATGAGTTGTTGGCCTGCGCTTGTTTTTCCCCCCGCTATTAGATTGTTCGTCTTTGTATTTGTCTGACTTTATTCAAGTTTAAAAGGCTGTACCGGTCTTGAATAAAAGTTACTCTGTGTTAGGTGCGCAAAAGTTACCCTACTTGTATACTGTTTCTTGTTTCTCTATTTTGTTCGGAAGGTCGATGCTATTGCTGCATCAGAGTGATAGCGGTAACACTAAAGGGAATTAAAAAGCACCCTCCTCTCCCCATTATCCCTGCACCGGCTCTGCCTTGCGAGACCCGCGGAGATCGGCTGTTCCAACAGTGTCGCATCGCTGTTCCATGAGTGTTGCAGGTTCGTGTTTACCAAGTTTCGTTTTGTTATATCCCATGCCAAACGGTCGATTCGTGTATAGCCCATCGCAACACGTCTGCCGCCTTGTGTGAAGAACACGTGTCCGCCCACGTACATCTCTCTCTCTCTCTCTCTGTTTGCGCGCGTGCGCGTGTGTGCGCAGAGAGAGAGAGAGAGAGAGAGAGAGGTTTGGGTGGGGGTGGGGGAATCAGTTAGGCCAGAAGCGACAGTTTCAGTTCCAGTTTCATTTTCGTCAAGGCGGTGTCACTTGGTGCTATACACATTCGCTTAGTTCCGAGATCACACTGAGCAGAATTTAGCTGGTGGATGGATACATCAATGAAAGGATTTAAGGCGAGGGTCTCGTGGGTATACGACTTCGCAAATGTCTGACCTGCGCATTAGCCCAACGTGCTGGTCAGACTTTGAGTACACCTACCTAACATTGTCGGCGCCACTACTATCATTGTATATATATATATATATATATATATATTTTGTGTGTGTGTTGTGTGTGTGTGTGTGTGTGTGTGGCGCGCGCGCGTGCGTGCGTGTGTGTATGTGTGTGTGTGTGTGCGCGCGTGCGCGCGCGCGGGCGTGCGTGTGTGTGCATGCATGGATGGGAGGGCACAGGCCCATGAGTGTGTGCCAGTGTATGGCGTGTGCGCGTGCATGCGCATGTGGATGCGCGTGGAATCTGTGGGCTCGTGTGAGCATGTTCCTGCATGCATGCCTGTGCACAAGTGTGTATGTGTATATGTATGCCTGTGTGTATGGGCGCACATGTGCATGTGTATGTGTGTGTGTATGCGCGCGCGCGCGCGCCTGCGTGTGTGCGTGCTTGCGACAGGAAGAGACGACAGGAGGAGTAGAAAGGAGAGAGGAGGGGGAGGGGGAGGGGGGGGGATGAAGGGTGAGGAAACGCGACAATGAATGTGAAACAGAAAGTAGATCCGAAAGAAGGCAAGGGGATGGGTGGTGGTGGTGGAAGGAATGAGAGGGGAGGCGGTGGTGGGGTGGGGTATGGTCAAAGAGAAGGGGGACGGCGAAGGAGGTGGGGGGGGGGGAGGGGGGGGAGGTAGGGGTCGCCGTGACGGAAGAGCGGAGAGTGAAGAGAAGAAAAACAGTGTGATCAGGCTGCACACCAAAAATTAATGCGCCAAGGCCGTGCTTATG
>CM065741.1:29164986-29172486 GCA_033310375.1 Conus canariensis
CAGACGTTCCTACAAACCCCCTAGCTCCTATTTCTGCAGTGAGGACTTTGACCTGATAGCCTTCTCTCCTCAGGCTGTTTGCCAGATCAGCATACTTTTCAGTCTTGTAGATTTGAGCTGCCTCCATTCTGTTCTCATATGGCACCGTGAGCTCGATCATGATCAGCTGCTTGGTTGACTTAGAGTGGACTACTATGTCTGGTCTCATGCCACTCTTGCTGATGATCTCTGGGTGACTCTTCCATTCTGGGAGGTCTGCAGTGCACTCCCAGTCATCTGCCCCGTCCAGCAGACTCTGCCTGCATGTTTCGAGTGGCACTGTTGTTCTTGGCCATGATTTGCTGCCTCCTGCCGTGAAGAATGTTGCGGGTGCTTTTGGAGTCCTGATTTTCCCTTTTGTGGTGTTGGTACTAGCCCAGACTACTTGTACAATCTCTTTGAGCACTTGGTTGTGCCTCCATGTGTACCTTCCTTGAGCCAGGGCTACTTTACATGAGCTTAGGACATGCTCCACTGTTTGTTTTTCATGGCAGAGGGGGCATGCAGGATCGTCTGTTTTCCCCCACTTCACCAGGTTTGCATTTGAGGGCAGAAGGTCATATGCAGATCTGAGAATGAAGCTGATCCTGAGAGGGGCCATGTAAGATAAGATAAGATAATGTTACTTATAGCCCAGCCGACCGCAAAGGGCCACATCAGGGCTGTCACCACGTTAAAATCAACTCACAAGTCATTCATTCACACAATTCTTTAAAATACATCGAAAAACTATCTGAAAGTTTGTTAAAAATCTTCCACTGTAAAAACTCAGATCCGGTGAAAAATGTTAATCTCTTTCAAGAACTCAAAGATGGCATCAGGTGGGACATCTCTGAACAAGGTTTTCATGGAATCTGCCGTAAAATGTTTGTGTCTCACATCGTGCAAGTCCCAACACTCTAAAAGAATATGTTTCATTGTGAGTGGCACATGACATGGAATGCACCACGGAGCTTCTTCACTCTTTAAAAGGTACGAATGGGTAAAATACGAATGGCCGGTGTGCAGCCGGCACAGAACTGTTTCTTCTTTACGACCACCAGACGCAGATGGGAGGAACTCCTTAAGGTTTGGACGGATCTGAAAGAGTTTGTTATCCGTCTGTGTATTCCAATCCTCCTGCCAAAGGTCTCTCACATAATCGTTAATTTTGGGTTTCAGATCTGAGCAGGGGATATATATGTCGGACAGTTTCTCTCTTGTGGCATTCTTGGCTAAACGATCAACCATTTCGTTCCCTCCAATGCCAACATGACCAGGAATCCAAGCCAAAATAATGTTGTAACCATCCGCTTTCAACTTGGTCAAAAGTTCAAAAAAATGTAAAAGTTCTGGGTGCTGAAGGTTACGGCCAGCTATCGCCTCCAACGCTGACAGTGAATCTGACAGAACCAGAAAGGGGCCATGTGCCAAATGTCATTCCAAGTGAGACTTCTTTGGAGTGCATTCTCCCACGTTGTCCATTGCCCTTGCTGGCTCTGCTGGACTGCTTTTTGGAGTCTTTTTTGGTCTTCTTCTTTTCTCATCTCCTGAATCATCATGTCTCTTTTGGCTTTTCCTTTGGCCTTTGACCACCATTCAGTTTTGGTCACCCCCAGTCCTTGTCTGTTGGTCTGTGTGTGTCCTGTTATTTCTCTGATCTTGAGACTTTCTTTTGCAGAATCCATCGCCTCTTGAACTTTCCATTTTCTGCCTGTCTTCAGCTGGGGCTTGATTGCTTCTACCACCTTGTCTCCTGAGTCCTCCAGCATGCTTTGAAGTCTGATCTTCCCTGCTTTGTATTCCTCCAGGATGGATTTCAGTGGTAGTTTCAGCTTTGCTTGGCGACAGTACAGCGCTATGTCAGTCAGACAGGGTGGGACACCAAGCCATTTCCTTGTGAACTTGTTGATTTTGGCTTCCATTGCCTCCACTATGCTGGTGCAGATGTCGTATATCATCAGAGGCCATAGGAGCTTTGGTATCAGCATGAACTGCAGACACCAGACCTTGTATTTGCCAGGGAGCCCACACTGGTCAATGGTCTCCAAGCCTTCCTCCGCCATCTGCTTGGTTTCTTTTGCTCTTTGTGTGTCTTTCAGCGTATCATCATACCATCTTCCAAGGCTCTTGACTGGTTCTTCTGTGACTGTTGGAATGGCCTGGTTGGCAACACTGAAGACCACAGATCTGGCCACTTTTCCTTTCCTCAGTGAGAGACTCCGTGATTTCTTTGGCTTGAACTTCATTCTGGATGAGGCAACTATGTCGTCCAGCCTCTCCAGCACATGACGTGTCTCGTCTTCTCTGGATGAAATCACTGTAGTGTCATCCATGAAGGCCTTGAGAGGAGGCATCTTGTATCCATCGCCAAGGTCTGTTTGTCTCGCGTTGTTTGTTGCTGCTTTCAAGATGAGTTCCATTGCCAGCACGAACAGTATTGGGGAAATTGCACAGCCCATTGCAATACCCACTTCCAAGTTGATCCAGTCTGTTGTGTACTCCTTGGTAGAGAACCGCATTGAGAAGCCATTGAAGTACTTCTTGAGCATGTCGCGGATGTTCTTTGGCACATGGTACATCTCAAGAGCCAACTGTATCATCTCATGGGGCACAGATCCATATGCGTTTGCCAGATCAAGCCACACTACGTCCAGGTCTCTCTTTTCTGTTTTTGCTTTTTGGATTGCGTCCCAGATCATTGTGGCGTGTTCTACACAGCCAGCCACGCCTGGGATGCCACCTTTCTGGACTGACACATCCAAGTACTTGTTTTCCATCAGGTACTTGGTCAGCCTTGCTGCCATGACAGAGAAGAAGATTTTCCCTTCGACATTCAGTAGTGATATTGGCCTGAACTGGCTGATGTCACTTGAGTTTTGCTCTTTGGGGATGTACACACCATCTGCCGTCATCCACTGGCCGCTGATCTTCTGGTTTCTCCAAGCCGATCGCAGCAGCCTGTGGAGCCACTCCAGCACCTTGGGACATTTCTTGTAAAGCTGGTAAGGTATTCCGTTTGGCCCTGGTGATGATTTGGCTCTGGCTTTGTCGACCACCTTCTTGATTTCCGCCAACGTTGGAGGCTTGCCATTGAACTGTTCCTCAGGGTTGGTTGGCCACACCAGACCTTGAATGTCGAGTGGTGCTTTGCTCTGTGGGTCAGAGTATGTTTTCCTCAGATGCTGCTCAAGAACTCCTTTGTCCACACTTAGGGTCCCAGATTTTGGCTGCTCAAACAGTGTTCTGGCAAACTGGAAGGGGTCTCTGAAGAAGCGCTCTTGTGTCTTCTTCTTTTTGCTCTTCCTCTTCCTCGCAGATTCCGCTTTGCTGAGGGCGCTGTGTTTTTCTTTCAGGTCTTTCCACAGTTTTTCCAAGCCTTGTTTTTCAGCTGGCAATGCGGTCTTTTTTTTTTTTTTTTTTTTGCTGTCCCAACCTCTGCGCCAGCTCAGAGGCAGTGCACCCACGCCGCTCATTCCGACACCCCATCCACAGCCACAGCCCGGTCGGCCCCGCCGCAGCTCCGGCACCGGCAATCCACAGGGAGCAGTCAATGTCAAGTCGTCAAGAGGCATCCCACCGGAGGAGACACTGCACTGCTGCCGAGTCACTTCGGTGGTGTTCAGTGGCGCCTGTTCTGATCAAACATACGCAGGACACCACCTACTAAGCCCCCTACTGACGACAATAATTGCTTAGTCGCGGAGCCGGCGTGAGTGAGCTCTCCCTCCGGAGGGCGCCACCACGTCCGTCCAACGACAGCCCCCATGGACTCGCCGATACCGGCGACCCCGACGGAACCAAACCAAGGCCACAGACGTGGAGAGGACATCGAAATTGAGGTCACCATGAGAGCAGGGCATGAAGGGCCACAGAATTTGAGACATTTTTTTTATGCTGATCGATGAGAATGAGGATGATTAAGATGATGCTACGAATTTCCATTTCGGTCTGAGACTACATGACAGGGCTGTACTCTACGCTTCCTGTCATAATATATCCCGGCGTCAACCAGGCCCGAGAGATACAGGCACCTGCAGTGTTGGTCAGGAAATTTGAGCAACACTTTCAGAAACGCATCCATTAAGTGGATGAAACTCGACTGTGTGGTCCCAGTCTTCCCAACTGAGTCCGCAGCAACTCAACTCTGGGTAGGAGCCGGTCGGGGCAGAAAAACCCACATGACTTCTGATGGGATTCGAACCCACGACCTCCCAGCCGGGAGTCCGCGACGCTAACCACTTCGCCACGGCGGCTGGTGGCAATGCGGTCTTCATTTGCATCTTGAGGTTTTTCTTTTGGACCCTGATCTTGTCCATCTTTTCTTGGCGTCTGGATTTCTTTGGAGGTGTTTTCTCTTTGGGTAGTTTTGCTCCATAGGCGTCTCTACATGTGGCATACACAATGTCCCCATATGTGGCTAGTTTGTGTTCCAGGGTGCTTTTCCCTATCAGTGCATCGAGTCTTTGGACGATTTTTGCATCCAGTTTCTCCCAATCTTCAGTTTCGTTTGCTCGTGGCAGGTTGAGTTTCAGGCGCCTGGCATCGAGGGCCTGTGCAAATTCCTCATCCGAACCAACAGCGTGGATGTCCTTGGCACTGTGGTTTAAATCCTGGCCTTGGTCTTCTGACGTCTTATCTGCTGATGCAGTGCGCTGCTGCTCATTCAGATGAGTCTTCACACATCCCATCTTTGTTCTGTGGATCTTCATGCCACGGGTGGTAGCGAAACGCTTTCCACAGACACATGGATATTCCATTTGGTCCATGTTCATAGTCCGTTTGGGATTTGCAGTCATGATTGGTTGAGCACCGATGGATTCATCATTCTCTCCCCCTTTCGGTGAATCCTGGGAGCATCTTTTCCTTTTATTCTTAGTAGCCACATGTTTAAGGCAAAGTGGGGAGCCAGCCCACAGAGCCCTTGGTTCTGGTCTTTCCCAGTGTCCTCCGGTCTTTCCCGGACGTCCTCCGGCCTATTCCCGGAAGTCAATGGTTTACCCATGCATCAGTAGAAAGAAACTCGTGGAGAGCGTGGCAGCAGAGAGTCCTCAGAAGAGAAGCCCCCTTCAAGCAAGTGTTTCGGCCCTTATCTCCTGACACTCTAGGGGGGTTGGGCCACACCCGGTTCATGACTCCGGATGTCCCTCTGCTGCCCCCTTTTTTTTTTTTCCCATCTTGGGACGAGCCATGGCTGGGATTCGAACCCATGACCCTCTGGACATGCTCATTTTCCACTTAATGACTCGCGCTTTAACCACTGAGCCACAGGGACACCTGATATTTGTAGGGAAATTAAGCCTTATGAAGTTCACTTTTGTTCCTCCTTGACCAGATCCAGCTTGAACACCTCTCTGCCGCTTCTGCCATTGCTTTCAGGGCTCTGGTTTTTTCCTTCCCTGCAAATGAGAGCTGTTTCATGAGGCTGTATGCAGACGTTCCTACAAACCCCCTAGCTCCAATTTCTGCAGTGAGGACTTTGACCTGATAGCCTTCTCTCCTCAGGCTGTTTGCCAGATCAGCATACTTTTCAGTCTTGTAGATTTGAGCTGCCTCCATTCTGTTCTCATATGGCACCGTGAGCTCGATCATGATCAGCTGCTTGGTTGACTTAGAGTGGACTACTATGTCTGGTCTCATGCCACTCTTGCTGATGATCTCTGGGTGACTCTTCCATTCTGGGAGGTCTGCAGTTCACTCCCAGTCATCTGCCCCGTCCAGCAGACTCTGCCTGCATGTTTCGAGTGGCACTGTTGTTCTTGGCCATGATTTGCTGCCTCCTGCCGTGAAGAATGTTGCGGATGCTTTTGGAGTCCTGATTTTCCCTTTTGTGGTGTTGGTACTAGCCCAGACTACTTGTACAATCTCTTTGAGCACTTGGTTGTGCCTCCATGTGTACCTTCATTTGAGCCAGGGCTACTTTACATGAGCTTAGGACATGCTCCACTGTTTGTTTTTCATGGCAGAGAGGGCATGCAGGATCGTCTGTTTTCCCCCACTTCACCAGGTTTGCATTTGAGGGCAGAAGGTCATATGCAGATCTGAGAATGAAGCTGATCCTGAGAGGGGCCATGTGCCAAATGTCATTCCAAGTGAGACTTCTTTGGAGTGCATTCTCCCACGTTGTCCATTGCCCTTGCTGGCTCTGCTGGACTGCTTTTTGGAGTCTTTTTTGGTCTTCTTCAGATAAACCCTGCTTTGCCCGAACTGATTTTTTTTCTCTCTGTTTCTTTTATACCCCCCCCCCCCCCCCCCTCTTTTTGTTGTTGTTGTTGAAATGTGTACACATGAAAAATAGTTACACAAACATATACAAGATAGGCCCACATGCTCTTAGAAGGCCCGTATCAGTCTCCTACTTTGGTGCAATGGGAAACAGTGTGAAAAGAGAGCAAGTCCGAAGAAGGACGGAGTAAGAACGGGAACGGACAACTGTTGCCCCACAGACACACGCGTGGCACGCACTTTCCTCCTTTCCATGACAAAACTCAGATCTGATCCCTTTAAAGAACATGTGGCAAGCGAAGGTATGAATCTTATAAGTTGGTAACTAAATTGACGAGAAAGGTGATTGCTCATTCTTCATTTATTCGCAAAGAAGTGGCTAATTAAATTGACGAGATAGGTGATTGCTCATTCTTCATTTATTCGCAAAGAAGTGGCTAATTAAATTGACAAGACAAGCGATTGCTCGTTCTTCATTTTCGTTGTCCCGAGTGTTGTTCATCTTGCCTGAAGAAGACCTACGAAGTCAAAACGCGTCGTGTTTTGGTCTTGTGATTCGTTTGTTCATGTTTGGCGGATGTATTACTTAAAAAAAAACTTTTCAAATAAACTTTGTGTGGCAAGAGTTCAAGAATCATGTCAGAACGAACACCAAGGGCCACACCAGTATTGTTGCTGACCTGCCGAGTGCACCACTTGCTTGAATCCGTTGTCTCGTCACTAATCTTCACTACCCTTCCCCCCTCGTCCCCCCCCACCCCCCGCCCCCAACCCTTACCCCACTACTCCGCAGGACTCTCTCCCAATGCGTTTTCAGCTGTAACTTCCTGCAGTAGTGGCAGCGACACATGCATCTGCAGATGCCAGAAACAGGAAGCCCCCCCCCACCCCCTCCCTTCCCAAAACAACATCATCAACAACAACAGCAAACAAGAAAACAACCAAGCAGGCAACCAGCAACAGCAGCAGCCACAACCCCAGAAAAAGCATGATCAGTCTTGTCAGCCACGGACACAGCAGCAGCGGCAACAACAACAACAACGATAGCAACGAAGCGGAACCACAAAAAGGTGAACAACGGCAGCAGCAGCAGCAGCAGCAGCAGCGGCGGCGGTGACGGCGGCAGCAAAAGCAGAATTTGCAACGGCAGAAGCAGTGGAAACAGACTACGGCTACATGCATAGTAGACCCAGACTTGACCGTGCATTACAAGGCCTGCCCCATCCGGTTGTCCGGGTCCTTGGAAGCGTGCATAGT
>CM065741.1:29177486-29204986 GCA_033310375.1 Conus canariensis
TTTACAGATAATGGAAGAGAGAAGTTTATATGTCGGCCTATTTACCATTTTGAAGAAATCTGTGATTGTACTAGGTGTAGATTTAAAATATCTGATAATCATCATTGTATTGTCTGAAGACCGTCTGTGAACGTGTTGATCTTTCTGACTTAGTGTCTGTTTTGTCTTGCAATGAAAAGGTGATTTGTATTGGTCTTTCATGACACATAATTGGCAGCGTTTCAGATACGGATTCATGATGTTTATAACCCAGCCGACCGCAAAGGGCCATGTCAGGTCTGTCATCCCATTGAAGTCAACACGTAGCATCGATTTCACACACACACACACACACGTACACACGCACGTACGCACGCGCGCACACACACACGCACGCACGTACGCACGCACGCACGCACACTCACACACACACACACACACACACACACACACACACACACACACACACACACACTGTCACTATTCTGCGTTCATGAGTCATAAACATAATCATGCATGTCCTCGCATGCGCGCACTCACCCCCCACCCACACACGCGCGCGCGCGCGCGCACACACACACACACACACGCACGCACGCACACACACAGACACACACACACACACACAATTCTGTGTTCATGAGTCATAAACATAATCATGCATGCCCTCGCATGCGCGCACTCATCCCCCATCCACACACATACACACCCCAACCACACCCAACACACACACACACCCAACACACACACACACACCCAACACACACACACCCCAACACACACACACCCCCAACACACACACACATACAACACCCCCCCCACACACACACACACACACACACACACACACACACACACACACGCCCCACACGCACACGGACACACACTGACTGACACACGATGTCACATACACACAGTCATACGGTATACAACACAGTGAACAGCTCATTCAGACACGAGCTTACACAGATAAGTTGTAAGTGCAGACTTGAAAGACGGGAAGGAAGGGGCATGACACAGATGGAAAGGTGGCGAATTCCAGACTATCGTCGCAGAAAATGAGAATGCTCTAGAGCCGCGCTGCTTTCGGTTATATGAGGAAATATCCAAAAATTCGGTCATCAGAAGAAGAAGAATAGAACGAACGTGTAGAAATCTGTATTTCGAAGAGGTCAGAGAGATAGGCAGGCGCTTCACCTGTGATAATCTTACAACATAGACACGTGGACTTATATATATATATATATATATATATATATATATATATATATATATATATATATATACTGAATCCTGTGCTCGATTGTGAGCTAGTGTAATTTCTTCAAGAGATACGAAGTATGATGTTGTTTTTGACGTTTTGTAGGTAAGGCGAGCGGCTGAATGTGGAACATGTTATGCTGTGGCTGGAGTAAGGCTGCAGGTACACCAAGGAGAAGAGCGTTACAATAATCTAGTCTTGACAGAATGCAGGAAGACGCCAATGTCTTCGTGGCCTGTTCTGTAAGGACAGGTCTTGATCGAGAAGTCCGTGCTTAGTGTAGGGGAACTTGTGATATTTATTGTAATCAAGTAAACTCCGTTTAAACTTCAGAGCATGGCAGTCTACATTTTGCTTTTATTTTGAGTGCAACTGTTCAAGTTCCCCCTGAATCATGGAATTTGGACGATTCTGTTTATGTTTAACATGATCTTTGTAATACTGAAGTTGAAGGCAAGAAGTTGAACTTTTCATCGATGGACAGCGACATTCACAATCATATGATAACATGAAAATTAAGATCATATCAAGCAAATCAGTTTTGATTATCTAATGGTAGTATCCGTGCTTAGTGTAGGGGAACTTGTGATATTTATTGTAATCAAGTAAACTCCGTTTAAACTTCAGAGCATGGCAGTCTACATTTTGCTTTTATTTTGAGTGCAACTGTTCAAGTTCCCCCTGAATCATGGAATTTGGACGATTCTGTTTATGTTTAACATGATCTTTGTAATACTGAAGTTGAAGGCAAGAAGTTGAACTTTTCATCGATGGACAGCGACATTCACAATCATATGATAACATGAAAATTAAGATCATATCAAGCAAATCAGTTTTGATTATCTAATGGTAGTATCAGCTGTATTTTTTTTTTCTTTTTTCTTTTTTTTTTTTTTTTTTTTTTAAGACTCTACACAGCTCTCACAGTTTTGTTACGGAAAAGCTTTGGTGCAAGATTAATTTGATGCTAACATTGAAACAAGTTCCTAAAATCGAAAGCCAACACCACATTGAGATCATGTCCTCTATACTTCATTTTGTGAAATGTGATCCCCCCCCCCCCCCCCCCCCCCCCCCCCCACCCCCCCCCCCCCCCCCCCCCCCCCCTCGATAAGGAACTTTGGCAATAATCAAGAGGTAAACTCCACTCTTCACAATGCTGAGGCAAGGCATCCAATGTAAAACATCAACGGTTTTTGTTTTATAATCAAAAAAAATTTTTTTTTTTACAAATGACATCGTCCGTATACGGAAGCAGAACATTTTGAGCACGTGTCATTTTTCACGTTCAATTTCTTAAATCTTGCACACAAGACTCGGTAATCCAGGTATTCGCTTTAACGTTTTGTTTTTCAAATTATCGATAGAAATACCAAATAGTCCCCCCCCCCCACCCCACCCCCAAGTAAAAGGGACAATTTTGACTCCGTCAAACTCCTGCTTGAAATAGGAAAACGAAATCCGAGTTCTGATGTTCGCATCGAATGCACGATTTTGCTGTACTAGTTTTGGTACAGCCGGAAGGTTTTCCGTACTTTACAGTCTTAAGATTCAGTCTCTCACCTCTTTAGGAAAAGATCAATGACACAATCCAGGATAAAGATAGGATCTACAATTGAGTGCACTTCCCTAAATGAAAAGTCAAAGGAAACGCCGTAAATCCAGCCGATTCAGATCGAACGATGCAATCATTCTCGACTACCAGATTTGAACCGGTCATTCAGCTGGGAACCAAACACTTGCTTGGAGCTTGGAGCAATTATTATCCTTAGAAACATATAACCTATTCTTTCATATTCTTCTTAACAGTTTGCAAAAACAAACAAGTAAACAAACAAACAAACAAACAAACAAACAAAAAAAAAAAACGCTTGATAGATTGTAAATATAAATAGTATGATCTCGTTGCAAAGTGAGGCAACTGCAGGTGGAAATTTAAACAAATTTTAAAGATTATTTATAAGCCTCCGCCGAAAAACGTAGACACACGTTTCACAAGACACACAACGACGCGCTTCGACCTATGAGGTCTTCTTCAGGCAGCATACACAACACTCCGGACAACGAAAATGAACGAGCTATTTCAACGCCCATCTTGCGCCGAATTGGATGAACATAAGTGATGGCTCGTTCATTTTCATTGTCCTGAGTGTTGTGCGTCTTGCCTGAAGAAGACCTGAGAGGTCGAAACGCGTCGTATTCTGTCTTGTGATTCGTTTGTGTACGTTTTTCGACGGAGCCTTAGAAATAATTTGTAAAATTGATATAGATAGTATGTTAAAATCCTTAAAAACATATAACCTCTTCTTTCATACTCTTCTTAGTTGTTTGAAAAATCAAACAAACAAACAAGAAAAAACAAACCAACCAAACAACAACAACAACAAAAACAGAAAAAAAACAAAAACAAAAAAAAACAACAAAACAAACGCTCGATAGAGTGTAAATGCAGATAGTATATTAAAACTCGACACTTTGAAAACTTCAATTGTCATGTCGCCAAGACTTTATGTTTTGCTATTTTAAAGACTTTGCTACCTTTTTGCGTTTCCTCTTACAAAGAAAGTTGGGCTTTGGTGCTTCCCCAGAGTTCCTGTCTTCTTTGTTGTTCTCACATGCGTTCAGCCACAGAAAATATTAACAAATCTCATATGACACTCGTGAAGCAACGCCTAACCTTTATGACGATATGCCGTTAATTGTTTTCCGGCAAGCTTTGGGTTGCTGCTTTAAGTTCCCTTAGTTCGGTTTCAAATCATTTCCTGCAGAGCCTAAACTATAATTAGTTTCCTTTTTGGTAGTGAGAGCTCGCTCTATCCTTCTGTTCATAGGTAACGGCATTTCTGAGACGCCAGTGTTGATTCTTTGCATCGAAGATCTTCTTTTTTTGTTTTGTTTTTTCTTTTTTTCACATTCTGCAATAAATCTAGGACATTTTTGTTCTATGCATCGTTCATATGACTTCTTTTTTTGTTTGTTGGACATTCTTTTATGCACCGCTCATGTCACATCTTTCGTCTGTTGCTGCAGTTTCTGAATCCTCCTCTACACTTATAGCAGATGGTTTCATTATACTGTTCAGTTGATGAATGATGTTACCAACATTATCAATTGTACACGGTTTTTGTTTTGTTTTGTTTTGTTTTGAGAAAGAGGGAGCTTGTCTAACTTTCAACGTCTCATATTTGTCTGTCATTTAAATGATAACGAATACAATTGCTTGAACGTCCATCTTAATAACGTAGACCACTGAGAGTTTTAAAACTTAAAAAAAAAAAAAAATGGATGTCTACCCCTCACCCCCACGGCACATACACACACGTGATTAGACCTTCGTGAGTGCACCTTCAGACATACACACAGACACAGACACACGCACACACACACACGCACACCACACACACACACACACACACACACACACACACACACACACACACACACACACACACACACACACACGCACGCACGCAGAGGTGAACTGCTCATTATTACACCAGCAAATGCGTACAAGTGACAGGCAGCAATTTAGCAATTCTCAGCTGGCATTGCGCAACCAGTCTTTGAACTGAGAAGTTTTAAAGTGCCGATTGGGCAGCCAGAGGGGGCATGACGTGACGCGGCTGGAATGGTAGAGAGTTCCAGAGTGGTGCCACAGACAACGAGAATGCCCTATACCCGTGCTGCTTTTATTCATAGGAGAGAATTTGAACTTTTCGTTCACTTTCAGAGAAAGAACAGACAGGACTGGCAGCAATGCCGAGAAATAATCACTGTCTTTCTCTGCGGGCTTTATTTGGTTGGGGATACATAGTTATAGCTAAATTGGCTAGACCCACCCATTTTCTGGGCTGGGACAAAAACAAACAAACAAACAAACAAAAAAAAACAACAACAACAAAACAAAACAAAAAAACACTATGCAATGTCAAAGGTAGATTTTTAGAGAACATTTTTATCATGAAGACATTGAAACTACGCTTTTGTCATGTAACATTCAAGCACAAAAAAAAAAAAACAAAAACAAAAAAAAATCATGTTCTTTCTCTGGGGGCTTTATTTGGTTGGGGAGTGTATAGTTATAGAGCCAGCATTATTTCCTGTCATGTCTTTCACGTGTTTGCTTCGCATTCCATTTTCACTGCATTCGGAAGAAAGATTTCTAGAACACATACACACACACGCGCGCGCGCGCACGCACGCACTCATGCTCATATACACACACACACTACGCACGCACGCACGCGCGCGCGCGCCACACACACACACACACACACACACACACACGCACATACGCAGTCACACACACACACACACACACACACACACACACACACACACACACACACGACACGCACGCACGCACGCAGTCAACACACACACACACACACACACACACACACACACACACACACACACACACACACACACCACAGAGATGAGGAGAAAGTGTATGTAAGGCTGAAAAGCTACTAATGTCTAGACGAAGTGATAAACATTAAGTGTTAATCCCGTCTTTTCTTTTAATCAGTGTCAAAGTACACACGTTAACCAGCTTTCGTGACAATGATTGTGCCTATTTGTCAGCGATAATCAGACCATCAGTGTCTCGAAGAAACAGGAGCATGTCAACGTTCTGTGTCAGACTAGTGGCGAGACTTACCCATAATAAACTGGTCACACAGTAAGGTGGTTCCGACCTTTCCAAGAGGAGACCACTCATGGACCTAGCGCCCACGTCGATCACGATGAAAAAGTTTTGTTCCAAACTTCATGATCAAAACCAACAGGCGTAGAGACAGACGACTATCATTTCATCATCTTCTCTCCCAGAATCTGAGGGGGGGGGGGGGGGGGGGGGGGGGGGGGGGGGGGGTTGTTGTCGACATCTGAATCTGAATGCAGCTTCCTGACAACAGCTGGGGCCCTCTGAGGGATAACAAAGGACAGGTCTGTGCTTTTCCGATGTTGCCCCCGCACCACCCCCCCCCCCCCCCCCCCCCCCCCCCCCCCCCCCCCCCCCCACCCCGTCTCTTCAGCCAGATGAGTTTTGACACTGCTATTCTGGAAACATGTCCATATCATTCCATCATTCTTTTTTTCATAATGATGATAATCAGGTCTGCGTGTGGTCTGATGTCTCGCCTGCTCGACTCGACTCTGTTGTGGTGGGGGTCTTCCTCATCTTGCTCTGTGATCTTTGTACCAGATGTTCAACATCTTGCTGTAACATCTCATCTCCGGGGGTTTGGGTTCGTCTTCGATCCGCCATGAGGTGTCCAGTCTTCACACGCGTACATAGATAGTGAGAGTAGCGAGGAATGCAGGAGACTGATTGCTGACATGAAGAAATGGTTCTTATTTGAAGCTCAGTTTGAAGACAACTCCAGCGTCACAACTCCATGCACCTGAAAGACTCAATCTGGAAGAGTCACGAATTCACTCTTCAGCAAGTTCCAGGTCCTGCAAGTTCTGTTAGAGGAAGAGGCCTTCAGCGAGCTGGGGCGAAGAGGCAGTATCATCAGCTGACGAGAGGTGCTGGAGCCCACAAGCACAGTCATGAAGAACGGACGTTGTTGGAAGTGTTGATGGTGACAGAGGAGAGGACACTGAGGGAGGCGGCACTGGACAGCAGTCCCACACGATGTGGAGAAAAAGCACGGAACGAGAAGAGTGTGCTCCGAAGTGAACAGAAACGTCAGGAGAAGCATCATGGAAGACAAGCACGACACCATGGAGACTCTGGGAAAAGAAGCAGAAGAAGCAGGTCACCAGGGAATCATGCAGGACCTTTTGCTTCACCACTAAGATGCTGTCAGGAAAGGTCAGCAAGTGAGAGAGATCTCTGAGTACAACGACAAGAGGACAGTATCAGATGAAGGCAGACAGAGGACCAGAGGACCAGAGCAGCATCAGGAGCAGCTGAAGAGTCAGCTCCACAAGCACCTGATGTCCAGCCACATGACAGCAACCTGTCGACTTCATGCAGAGGGCTGCCGAGGAGAACGTCTATGGTCGTCAAGCATCTAAGGAAGAACAAGTCTGCAGGACCAGACAGTAAGTTGGCGAAGGCTCTGAAGGCAGATATTGAGCCAGCTTAGAGTTGTTTTAACCATTCTTCAGACAGATCTGGGAAGAAGAGGCAAATTCTTTCAGAATGGCTACCTTGTCAATGTTCTGAAAAGAGGAGAACTTAGCTCTTGGTCTGTCTGCGGAGGGATGGATGGGCGGTGTCCATCCGACGCTGGAAGACGAGGCAGTACAGGCGGTGGATGTCTTCACTGTCTTGACGCTGGGTGGGACAGATGCTGACATTAGAACTTCAATCGGTAGACAAGGACGGCTTTCCATTCCTGCAGAAGGTCTGTGGATTCAGAGATCTGTCAGCTAACAGGATCTTCAGCACCATCGTGGAGCCTCTTTTACTTTATGGAGCCGAAACCTGGAGAACCACCTTCACCACCATGAAGACAATCCTGACTTTCAAAACCTGGCTCAGGTGGATTCTTTGGTTGACTGAACAAACATAATCAGCATGAAGACCTGTGGTAGCGAACAAATCAGCAGCCTGCAGACAAAGTCCACCAAGGACGACAGAGAAGAATCAGCAGCGCTGTACGAAGCTCCACGAGGCAAACACGCACCTGGAATCCGCTGGGATAAGGGAAAGGTCACCAGCCGCCGTGGCGAAGTGCTTAGCGTCGGGGACTCCGGCTGGAAGGTCGTGGGTTCGATTCCCATCAAGGCCATGTGGGATTTTTCTGCTCCGACCAGCTCCTACCCAGAGTTGAGTTTGCTACGGGCTCAGTGGGAAGACTGGGAACACACAGTCGAGTTTCATCCACTAAATGGATTCGTCTTTGAGAGCATTGCCCAAATTTTCTGATCACCACTGCAGAACACCGGAATAGCTCAGTTGGTAGAGCGCCGGACTCGTGATCCTGAGGTTACGGGTTCGAATTTCAGTACAGGGGGATTTTTCCCTCGGAGTTAACATTGGTTCTGACTCCATTCCCCATACAGTCCTTCGAATGAGACTATAAACCGAGGTTCCGTGTGTGAACGCACGCACACAATTTTGCACACACGTACAATCCCATCACCAACTTTCGGAAGAGAAGGCCAGTTTGGCCGCTGGTATGGATGACACGTTGCACATAGCATGCACCTTCCCCGAAGATGGAGTATGGCTGCCTTAATGGCGGGATAAAAAACGGTCATACACACAAAAGTGTCAGAATCTTCAACTCAATGAAGGTGGACACTCAAAGAAAGAAGGTGTCCGTATTTCTCGGGCCTGGTTGACGACGGGATATATTATGAAATAGGCGTAGAGTACAGCCCTGACATGCGGTCTCAGACCGGGCTGGAAATCCGTAGCATCATCTTCATCCTCCTCATTCTCATCGATCAGCATTAAAGCAAAATGCCTCAAATTCTGTGGCCCTTCATGCCCTGCTCTGATGGTGACCTCAGTTTCGATGTCCTCTCCACGTCTATGGCCTTGGTTTGATTCGTCGGGGTCATCGCTTTCGGCAAATTCATGGGGGCTGTCGTTGGATGGACATGGTGGCGCCCTCCGGAGGGAGAGCTCACTCACGCCGGCTCCGCGACTTAGCAACTACTGTCGTCAGTAGGGGGCTTAGTAGGTGGTGCCCTGCTTAATCTTATGTTGGATCAGAACAGGCACCATTGAACTCCACAGAAGTAACTCAGCAGCAGTGCAGTGTCTCCTCCGGTGGGTAGGCTCTTGACGGCTTGACATCGACTGCTCTCTGTAGATTGCCGATGTCGGGGCTGTGGCGGGTCGGACGGGCTGTGGCTGTGGACGGGGTGTCGGAATGAGTGGCGTGGGTGCAATGCCACTGAAGTGGCACGGAAGATGGGACAAAAAAAAAAAAAAAAAAGGAATGGTCTTCCACGGAGTACACATCACCGTGACTTGGAGACTGACGTCAAGAGGACGGACCGTACCTGGTGACAGCTGGAGTGATTGGCTCAGGTCCGGGATGGCTGGAGAGCTCTTGTTGGCGGCGTGTGTCCCCAGGTGGGGCCACGGTAATATATGAGGTGAGGTCAACAATACAAACTTTCTTTGAGGATGCACAGAAGATTTACACTAGAAAAACAAAACAAGACAAAACAAGATAAAACACACCAAACAACAACAACAATCGTCAACGTTTCGGTCATAAATCGTCTTCAGGACTGATGACATCAAATGAAAGACAAATAAATACGTATAGGCAATGACGTATAAAAACATATACGTAAACTGACGAATACGTACTTAAAGCTGTGCGTGTGTGTGTGTGTGTGTGTGTGTGTGCGTGTGTGCGTGCGTGCGTGTGTGCGTGCGTGTGTGTGTGTGTGTGTGTGTGTGTGTGTGTGTGTGTTAAGGTGAGGTCAGTTTTTTTTTGTTTTGTTTTTTTGTTGCAAATTAGCCTAACCTCGACCTTAGACGAAAAAAATATCTTTCACAGGAAGAGGGAAAAAAGGTACAGCCTAAAATCTTTCCCGGTAAAGGTTTCATTGTATCAACTGCCATATTTTCCGCCGCTGGAAAAGAAAAAAAAAAAAAGATTTCGGCATCCATTTGTTATTCAGTTATTCATCTCTCTCTGTCTCGTCTCTCGGAACAACCAGATTAAGTCTAGTTTATGGCAGGCTTTCCCTCAGTCGTCAAAATTTGTGACAAATGACAAATG
Organism: Conus canariensis; assembly: GCA_033310375.1. Lineage (NCBI taxonomy): Eukaryota > Metazoa > Mollusca > Gastropoda > Neogastropoda > Conidae > Conus > Conus canariensis. The sequence continues at coordinate 29,187,435 of CM065741.1, forward strand.
ACCAGATATTGTGACAGCCTGACATTGTTGACAGTGGTCAGCACATGCTGCACGTGTGCTTGGTATTTTAGCATTATAGAAGAACGATGTTTCTACCCCCCTCCCCCTCCCCGTCCCTTTCCCTCCTCAACACAAACTTTTTTCCACGCCGAAACAAAGAATCAGTAACAACGATGTTGCGAAGTGAGGGCAAGACAGACTAAGTTTGGGACAAGCACGCGAGTTTACACATCTTCCATTCTTTCTCTTACTTTGCAATCGTAAGAAAAGAAAATAAATAAGGAAATTTCCCCTTAGCTAATATAATATTACAACACACAAATAAACTGAACTGGTCTCAAACATAAGAAAATATCTCGCACAGCTCTCTCTCTCTCTCTCTCTCTCTCTCTCTCTCTCTCTCTCACACCACACACAAGTTGTCTTTGAATAAACCAGTCGCAGTTCTGAGGGCAGAGGACAGTTCACAAAGGAACAGACTTACGATTTCCGTGTCTCACAGACACCTAAAAGCACAGAACTTGCCACTTTGAAGCATGTCCACTTTGAAGCATGTAAGAATTTCAGTTCCATTGAAACAACCATCACCACTCCACTGATGTCCACGTCCCGTCAGATTTGTTGACGTCAGCTCCTGGAACACTTCTCGTCCACATCATTCCATGCAGAACGTTGCTCCAGTCCCAGAGTGGCCCAGCTCCTGGCCGACTTCCGCAGGAAAAGAACCCTGAACAAAATACATAGTCTGAAGTTCTTGCTCACTAAGTCTGTTTTCACCCTGGTAGTAAACGAAATCCTTCCTTGTCTTGTCCTCTTCACTGAGAGGGAGAGAGTAAAAAGATGGCGGCGTGTCAACAGCTTTTGTGTGGTGCTCCGTCTTCAGTGCTGGTTTGCAGCCTTAGCTTCTTTCGTTGGCCAGAGGGAGTGCGATTGTGAGGTGTCTCATGGTGCATGGAGTGATGGAGACTGAGGGGGGTGATTGACTTGGGCTTCTGGAGAGGCAGAATTGGTCTTTCGTGTGTAAATAGACAGAGCGGGATCTGTGCTAACACCTGTTGTGTTCGCATCTCGTTTGCGGTCGTCGTCTGATGTTGCTTCGGCTCGGTAGTGTGTTCTGCGGAGTCTCGGATGACACACACGGTTCTCGGGCGGCGAAACGGCCTGCAGTTCAAGAACGATTAGAACGATCCTCTTTGAGTCGAGACAGTTCATAGACGTTTGTTTTCTACGAGGGTGGCTGGATTGGCGTCGTGTTGCCGTGGTAGCATCGCCCATCTGGCCGATGGAAGATTGTCCCTCATCCCCTTCTGCCATTGCAGAGATTGCACCGTCTCGTGGCCCTGCTGACTGGGCTGCACCTTGTGCAAGAGGGACCTTGTGGTTTGTTATTGTGTAACTGTGGATTTGTTTGAAGTTCTAAACCGTGCTTCTTGTTATGACGTCTTTTTTGTTCTCTTTACATAACTACAGAAAATTACGTCACTTACTCAACAAAACCCGAGTGTGCCCACGTGTGGGCTTTCTTTTTCTCGACATGCTTGATCAGCTTATGGATTCCCTAGTCTACAGTCAAGACAGAATCATAGATTATCGCAGTTTTTCCTATAGTATATGAATTGGTTCAATAAGTAGTCAAGTACTGGAGAAGCAGCACTGGTGGACCTGCTAACATGAAGGGCCGCTATAGGCATTTTCGATGGCAGACGGAACGGTAGGTCAAAGGTCATTCGAAATAAGGTGGAGACTTTTGATCTGGATAAATCCCAAGCAACTTTGATTGATGTTATCGTCATATCTGTGCTTTGTTGTATCGCCATAGCGTTGATTCACAGTTTCATGAGAAATGTAGCCAAGGTGATGTCCATGGATGGGGTTTTGTTGTTCGAATATGTGAATATGAAAGGAACTGAGCAACACTGGTTTGTGTCAGGCCGACACGCACGTACAAATCATTGTTATTACGTTTTGTATCGTGCATTCTGTGTTCTCGCTCAGCAGACTCCTACTTAGCGGTGACATTGAGACAAACCCTGGCCCCAACCATGACCGACAAGAAATTTCTTCAGAAGATAGGACGGCAGCGACTACTTTGACGACAGAACATGAAGACATCTTTAACAGACTTATGCAGGCCATAAAACAACAAGTTCAGCAACAAACTTCACTAATAAGAAATGATCTTGGAGAAATTAAAGAGGAACTAGGCCATGTCAAAGTACAATGTGAAGAGATAAACAAAAGATGTGACAAACTGGAAACTGAACACAGGCAATTAAAAGAGACAGTGACTGACGTAACAACTGATGTACAACACCTGTTTGCCGCGACACATAACGGAAAGGAAGACGTACATAAATTAACTGAAATGATAAAGGAGGTGAAAGAAGAGATTGAGAAACTAAAAACAGACACCGACAGATTAGAGTCTTTTTTCTCGACGAGATAATCTGCGCTTTTTCGGGATTCCCCAAAAGAAGCCCAGTGAAACGTTAGACACATGTACCAAAGCAGTAGTCGATGTTCTAAACAACACAGATCATCATAGGCGCTGGACAGTAGATGACATTGAACGAGCACACCGGACAGGCTACGCACATGAAGGTCAAACTAGACCAATAATTGTCAAATTTAGAAGGTGGAAAGACAAAATGTCCTTAATTGCGAACAGAGACACTCGGCAGCAACTTCTAGACAAAGGAGTTCAAGTGGCAAACGACCTTACTAGAGCACAGGCCCAGATCGTTGCAAAAGCTAGGAAGGAAGGGAAGAGAGCTTTCTTCAGAAAAAAGGTCGGTTGGTTATTTAGCCCCCAACTCCCAGAACCCCGGTCATATGCTCAGGTGGTGGAAAGAGAGGATGCATGCATTGCTCTCACAAGTCCAACGAGTAGTCATGGGATGGCACGTGTGCAAAGTACCACAAATGTGAATAAGCAGGGTGTGTGTGTTTCAAACAAGCAGCAGATCGAGTCCCGTCTAAACAAGACCTCGATGCAGAACGAGCAGGGCGGTGTGAGCGGATGTTCATCCCCCTCTTCACGTCACGGCACCCGGCCCATCCAGGATCAACGCCAGCGTGATGGTGGTACCAGCAGTGGTCACGTCCCTCGCAATGGAACAGGGAGAGAACGACACGAGTCAGCAAAGACCAACCGGGATTCTCCATGTCCTGTCAGTGGTGAACATCGGGATGGCGACGCACGTACACCACGCGGACGCAACCTGCCAGGCAGACAGGCAGGCATACAAACGCCTGCAGGAAACAAGTCAAGCAGGTTCACAGGTTCGAGTCGAGGCAAAGGGACATGCGGTGGTGTGAACGACAGGAACCTGCGTTCAAGCGCCTCAAAAAATGAGTAGGACAGGTCCGACCATCCAACTCAGTGGAAGATTCTTAATTACAATGTCGAGAACTTATATAGTAAGATACAGGATGCTTTTTTCATGAATTATGTAAATACATTTGATTTTGTTACTCTCACTGAAACGTTCCTCGACTTTTCGTTTGACTATAGCAATATATTCACTGATTATCTGAAGTTTCCCGTAGCAGCCAAAAAACTATCAGCTCATGGAAGGAAGTCAGGAGGTGTGTTGCTGTTAATAAGGAAGAGTTTACATAACAAGGTTAAAGAAGCAAAGCTCAGTTGTGACAATGCTATTGCAGTAAAAATAGATAAAAGTACATTTAACACTGATAAAGATGTAGTCTTGGTTGCTTGCTATTTGGTCCCAGAAGGAGGCCCGATATACAAGGATAAATTGATCAAAGATGGTGTCCTAATAATGGAAGAAGCCTTACTTCAAGAGTTTGAAAAAGAAATGGATACACTTTATTTTATGGTTATGGGAGATTTGAATGCCAGAACAGGTGACAAACAAGCTGAAAATGAAATTATGACAAACTATGTGAACTGTATGGAGAATGTGAGTGTGGATGACGACAACTGCACACGTTGCTCTAAAGATTCAGTTATTAATAATTTTGGTAAATCATTGTTGGATTTCTGTATCATGTTCGACTTGAGCATTTTAAATGGTTTTTGTGATGGTGATAGTGAAGGGAATATACTTTTGTGTCTCCAACGGATGTAGTGTGATCGATTACGTACTGGTTCACAATGGCTTGTTGTCCAAACTTTGATTTACACATTGGTGATTGCATTTATTCATGGCATTTACCAGTTGAAGGAATATGGAGAAGTAATTGTTTTAAACTAGAGAAGAGGTATTCAGCCGAACAATGTGAAGAAAAAAATTGTCTGGGCTGATGAATATGCTGGTATAATCAAAAATGAACTTGAAGGTGAGGAATTTCTAGACAGCATGCAAAAAGCGCGTCAGTTATTACAAATTAACGTGAATGAGAGTCTAGATAAATTTGTCAGTGCTTTGTGCGGAGCCGCAGCTTGTATGGTTCGAGTTATTTGTAGAGGCAGCAGAACATACAATGACTGGTTTGATAATGAGTGCGAACGAACGAAACAGGAAGTTAAAAGGTTATTAAAAAGATTTCAGAGATGCAAAACAGCCAAGGATAAAAGTAAGAAAAGAGAAGAATACGCTGTATCACGTAAAGAGTATGTTACGTTAAGGAAAACAAAGGAACTGGAGTTTAAAGAAAGTAGGTTAAAGAAACTAAAAAATTCAGTCAGTGATTCTAAAATGTTCTGGTCAGTGATAAGATCTATACACAAAAGAGTTTTGTGTATAACGAAATCTCAGTTCAACAGTGGCAAGACCATTTTTGGAGCGTTTTTCATAGTTTTGATAATAAAAGTAAGGAAGAAGAAACTAGTATGGTAGAAGAAAATGAAATTGAGCCATTATTCAATCAACCTATTTCCAGTGAAGAAGTCGTTGCTGGTATTAAACATTTAAAATTAGGAAAGAGTGCAGGACCAGATAGAATCATAGCAGAAATGTTGAAGAATGCAAACATAACTGTAATCAATTTTCTTGTTCATTTATTCACCCAACTTTTTGATAATGGTATCTTTCCATCAGAATGGGCTAAATCTATAATTGTACCAATTTACAAAAACAAAGGAGACGTGAACAATCCCGACAACTATCGTGGAGTATCACTTACCAGCATTTTAAGTAAAATCTACACTTACATTCTAAATGCAAGATTAACTGAATGGGCTGAAACTGAAGAAAAAATAGTGGAAGAACAAGCAGGTTTTAGAACCAGTTACAGCACCATAGACCATAATATTTACACTATATTCTTTGATTCAGAAACATCTACTCTGCAAATCGAAGCTCTACATTGCATTTGTAGATTTCAAGAAGGCCTTTGACTCGGTAAATCGGAATGCTCTGTGGAATGTACTCCGTAAAAGTGGTGTTAATAGTAAATTGTACATGGCTATTAGAGGGGTATACAACTCAGTGCTTGCATGTGTGCGTGTGAAGAGCTAGTATTCAAATTATTTTGATTGTCCAAATGGAGTAAAACAAGGATGCTTGTTGAGTCCACAGTTGTTTTCTTTTTTCATAAATGAACTGGCGGTGGAATTGTCCCGCAGAGGAAGACGTGGTATCCAGATGATACCTGGAGCAGTTGAATTAGTTTACTACTGTATGCTGATGATGTTGTTCTTCTGTCCGGGACAGTTGTAGGTTTGCAAAACCAACTAAATGTATTGAAAGAAGAAGCAGACCGCTTAGGTTTATCAGTTAACTTGGATAAGACGAATATAGTGGTCTTTAGAATGGGTGGCCACCTATCAGTGTATGGAAATGCAGATGTTCAAGTAGTTAATTCATATAAATATCTTGGAATGATATTTTCAACAAAATTAACTTTCCGTTACGCATGGGAAGAATCTTTGAGAAAAGGGAAAAAGGGTACTATTGAAATTCTGAAATCCCTGAGAAAACTGAACTGTACAGACTGTGGTATATTTTGGAAAATGTTTGATACACACATAAAACCTCTTCTTACTTATGCAGCTGAATTTTGGGGCTTACATGAAAATTCGCAGATGGAAAAAGTACATACGTATGCTATGAAGCGTTTCCTTCAAGTACCTATTCATTAATCCAACACCGTCTTATATGGAGAAATGGGCAGATACCCTTTGTATATAAGTACATTTGTGAAATGTATTAAGTATTGGTTGAAGATCTTGAAGCTACCCCGGTCCCGTTTGAGCGGGCAAGCCTATGATATGATGCTTCTAGAAATGGAAAAATGTAAAGAAAACTGGGCTCATAAAGTAAAGAATGTCCTTTCAGAACAGGGTTTTGGAATAGTGTGGATGACTCAGGAAGTAGGAAATGAGCAACAGTTCATTGCGGAATTTAAAGACAGGCTTATTTGTTCTTTTAAACAGAATTGGCACTCGGATATGGAAAGTAAAGAAAAATATCGCTGGTTTTTCCCATTTAAGAATGTGTTTCATTCTGAAAAGTTTCTCAATGTCATAACAGATAAATGGCACAGAATAAATTACGCAAGATTTAGGTTGAGGACTTTAGGTTTCAATGCGAACAAAAGATGGTTTGAATGTGAAACATCCACAGAATCTCCTTGTCCTGCATGTAGACATATTATTGATGACGAAGAACACTTTCTGTTCCACTGTACTGCTTATAATGAAGTGCGGACAAACTGTTCATTTTTCCAGTTAGATATAGCGAAAAGACAAAATGTCGCTGGTGTGTTATCATCAAATGATGAACTTGTAATAAAATCAGTTGCGAAATTCATCGCGGAAGCATTGAAAATTAGACGGATGAAGGATAGTGAAATTGAAGATAATACATTATAAGAGATATCTGAATGAATGTTATCATTCATCGCATGTTGAAGAGATCAGTAAGATACGATGTCATCATTTGATTGAGTGGATGGTCGAGTCAGTCTTAAGTTTTTTTTTTTTTTTTTTTTTTTTTTTTCATGTTGAAGACATCAGTAAAATACAATGTCATCATTTGATTGAGTGGATGGTCGAGTCAGTCTTAAGGTTTTTTTTTATTTTTTAAACCTTACTGCATTACTCCTGTGCATGAGGTGAGGACATAACGAAATGTTACGAATTTTATTTGTTTTTGTTAACTTTGGATTTGATACACACTAGGAATGAAAGTGCACTATTTGTTTGCAGGAAAGGAAGAGGGAAATGTTTTTGTTCTGTTACCTCTCCCCCCTTGTCAAAAGACCTCTTTGGTAATGACAATAAAATATCAAAGTGTCAAGTGTCAAGTGTCCTCTTCACTGTTCCCTTACTGTCTTGTCCTCTACGTAAGTACTCCTACCTTCTATTCACACCACACACACTGCTCAACACTCACACCAATTAACAGAACCTATTTACTTATCGCGTTATCACATTTGTGTTGTTAGTTATCAAGACGTCATAACTTGAACGTCAGTTTGTCAAATCTTAATCATCAAATCGCTTAAAACAACTTTTTCCCCAGACAATTTGACACAATGAATTTACTGTACCAAGAAAGGAATAGTATACAATTACAGCATACAAAAACATTAATAATTAGCCATTATACCAGTAAGGGAAACGGTAATTAAATGTGTTAGTCACCTGGTGCACGGAAGCAATCAGGGTATAAAATATGATATTCAGCTTAACAAAGCCAACCAAAAACAGACAAGAGAAAAAACATCTCACCAAAAAGAATTTGACGTCAAGAAATTGACGTCAATATGACATTACGTATTACATAAAACAGCTAAAAATGCCACACAGGTACTGCAAATTCCTTAGGCAAAAAAAAAAAAAAAAAAAATCAAAGATCAACAGGTATCTGAAATAAACTTCAGCAGACTTCTCACTTCATAACAAACGACAAAAACAACAAATGAAGTTCTGATCAAACATTCTCAGATATGAAATCAGCGTTGCTTACCCTTCCCTTAGCGGAAAGACTGGTATGTCCTCTCGGAAGTTTGTTTGTTTGTTTGTTTTTTAAGCCACCAGTGATCTTCATACGGTAATTCGTCATGCTGGAATCCAGAACTTACAGAACATAACCCGATGTTATCCTAATAAAACTCGTTAACCTGTCAAATTTGAAAATATGATCCTGAGCTCTAAATCATTTTGCGGGCAGAAAGACGGGGACACACACACACACACACACACACACACACACACACACACACACACACACACACAGAGAGAGAGAGAGAGAGAGAGAGAGAGAGAGAGAGAGATATGAATGAGTAAAAGGATTGCTACACGGTGTCAGGATCACCCTTACTCTTAGAAAGAACACCAGCGATATAACGAAGGAAACCAGCGTCAGAATCTATGTTTAGAATTTATATGAAAAAAAACAAACAAAAAAAAACTGACAAGATTAAAAGGAAATACGCGGTACATACTGTCGAAAATGGAGGTATAAGTGTACCTCATTTAGAGAAATATACACAAGCTCAAGAAAATATACATGATAAATCCAAAATGGAAAAAAAAAAAAAAAATTAAGCGCTATGTGCCCAGAAGTAGATTTATTTGACGTTTACGGACCTAAAAAAAATTCTCATTAAAAAAAGTAATGAGTTTTGGAAAGACGCTTTCACCTCATAAATGTTAATTTTGCAGATCAGGTAAAATTAGTTAGTTCGCATGAAGTATTAAGCAGAGCCGTTATTTTGTAATGATAAGTTCAGAGTTTGTAATGAAGTCATGAATTTTAAGAACTGGATAACAAAGCAGATATGCCTAGTTAAAGATGTTGTCAATGAAGATGGAAGTTTCTCGATTACTGAAAAATATGATATTACGGTAAATTATCTAGATTACATGGGATGTGTATCATCAATACAAAGTTATTTAAAAAGTTGGAATATCAAAATAACGAACAATAACTATAATCCAAGAATAGAAGCACTGCAAATAATTTCTGGAGTTAAAAAAAGGATCGAAAATCTTCTACAGCACTCTCATAAAAAAACAAACAAACCATCTTTGACATTAGCTCCTTTGCAAAATGGGAAAATAAATCAAGCTGTTTAATAGATTGGGAGCAAGTATTAAACCAAATAAAACAAATTAAAGACATAAAACTAAAATGGTTCCAGATAAGAATTTGTCATAATATTCTGGTTACAAATTACATTTTAAAGAACATGGGAATTCTTGTCAGCGATCTATGCACATTCTGCGAAACTGACACCGATTCAATTCAACATTATCTATGTCAATGTCAGTTTGCAAAGGACTTCCAGTGAGAATTGGAAAAAAAAAATATTGTAAGAAAGATGTGAACATTGCAGCAGAATGAATTTTAATGTGGAGCTGGTTCTGTTTGGAAACGATGAACATACGAAAGCAGATGAGGTGTTTGACTACATTATTCTATGGGCTAAACAGTATATATACAGATGTAGAATAAACAAAATAAAGCCTACTATCAAACACTTCTTGAGAGAACTTAATAACATATATAAGATAGAAAACTATAAGCATTGTTTAGAAATAAAAGAACATGGAATTTAACAGAAAATGGTGTCCCTATGAAAAACTTGTTGATGTTTCTAATGTAATGCCATAAAGGAGGGGAAAACAACAAAGAGAGCAGTAATTGGTCGACAGCAATAGCTACAATTAAGAAAGTTTAGAAAATCTTTTCATGAATGTGCAAAATTTATGTAAATGACTGTAATCTGCATGGTCAGGCATAGCGGATGTACATGTTCTTCGATTACTTTGTAGACGAAAAAAAAAGTAGTGCAATTGTGACTCGTTCCTTTTTCTTTTTTTTTTTGAAAAGTTAAATGGAACTGTTAGAATGCTTTTTGTCTAGTCTGTCTTTATGTGTGTATGTCATTGTTTCTCTAACCCCCCCCCCCCCCCCCCTCCCCCCCCCCCCCTTCCACCCTTCTCAATTTTGCGTATTCATTCATATGCGTTTTGTTGATATTTGTTTGCTGTTTTTATTAGAAAAAAAAATTAATAAAGTGAAAAAAAAAAAAAACACAAGCGATTTTGTGACAAATAACGTTCACCTTGAGCAGCCCCCTCCCCGCCAAATGATCCGCCCCTGCACTCACAAATATCACTCCCCCCCCCCCTCCACGCCCACCCCGCCCACATACACACACACACTTCTCTCACCAAAGACATCCAAACTCCACACACACACACACACACTGAGCACCACCCACCGTATTAGTTGGACAGTTATTAGCGAGGCCTCGCTCCATCCACATCAAAGGCCAACTTCGTTTGGGTCCAATCCGCCCCCACGGTCCACCAGATCCCCAGATTGAGAGGTTGAATGGGAGTCTTTCCCGCTGAGCCCATTCCGCCGTTTCCGGAGGTGCCCCCCTCAAGTGGCGGAGTTGCGGAGAGGTCTGTGGTGTAACGCACGTGATTTGGGCCACCTTGTGTGATTTGGGCCACCTTGTGTGATTTGGGCCACCTTGTGTGATTTGGGCCACCTTGTGGTTGGTTAGTTGAGGGACTGCCTGTCTGACCTGTGGCCGGCAGATGATGACCCAGAATGGACGTCCTCACATCTTTCCCACATGACTGGACCAACACAACCTCGCTTCTCTAGACAGTGCGACTGAGGGTGGAGACTGGACCGTTATTGCATTTCACATCAGTAGAGAGAGAGAGAGAGAGAGGAGGAGAGAGAGAGAGAGGAGGAGAGAGAGAGAAACAGAGAGAGAAACAAGAGAGAGACAGAGAGAGAGAGAGATGGACGACTAATGGTACAGACTGGACCGTTAATTACATCTTCACATCATCAGTAGAGAGAGAGAGAGAGAGAGAGAGAGAGAGAGAGAGAGAGAGAGAGAGAGAGAGAGAGAGAGAGATGGGCGACTAATGGTACAGACTGGACCGTTATTACATCTTCACATTAGTGGAGAGAGAGAGAGAGAGAGAGAGAGAGAGAGAGAGAGAGAGAGAGAGAGAGAGAGAGAGAGAGGACTAATGGTACAGTCTGGATCGTTATCACATCTGTACACGGGTGACTGATAGTACAGACTAGATCGTTATCACATCTGTACACAGGTCACTGAGGGTACAGACTAGCTCGTTATTACATCTGTACACAGGTCACTGAGGGTACAGACTGTTGTGTAAACTCCCATCATTGTGTGTGTGTGTTGTGTGTGTGTGTGTGTGTGTGTGTGTGTGTGTGTGGCGCGCGCGCGTGCGAATGTGCGTGTGTGTGTGTGTGTGTGTGTGTGTTTTGTGTGTGTGGTGTGTGGTGTGTGCGTGCGAACGTGCGTGTGTGTGTGTGTCTGTGCGTGTGTGCACGCGCGCGTGCGTGTGTGCGTGCGCGAGCATGCGCTCCGTATGCAACGTCATAAAAAAGAAAAAACAAAACAAAAAAACCCCCCCGATTATGTCAGATACCCACAGATGTAATAATTATACGCAACAAGCTTGTACCTGACATCCCTACCTCATCTGCTACTTCCCTTTCTTCCCTCTACGCTACCCCCCACCCCCACCCCCCACCCCCCACCCCCACCCCCCTCCTTTTTTTTTTCTTCCCGTCCTTTCCTTTTCCTTTTCTTCCCCATTCTTGTCGTCCCTCTCTCCCTTTTCTCTTTCCCCTTCCTCTTCTTCCACCTTCTTCTCTTCCTTCTCTCCCCAATTCTTCTTTCCCCTCTCCTCCTCCTCTTCCTTCTCTTCCCTATCGTTTTCTATTCTCTCTTCCTTTCTCTCTTCCTCCTCCTTCTCTTTTGCCCCCTTCTCCTCCTCCTTCTCCTTCTCCTTCCTCTCTTCCCCTTCCTTCTCTCTCTCTCTCCTCCCTTTCTCCTTTCCCTTCTCCTCCTCCTCTTCCTTCTCTTCCTTATCGTTTTCTGTGCTCTCTTCCTTTCTCTCTTCCTCCTCCTTCTCTTTTGCCCCCTTCCTCCTCCTTCTCCTTCTTCTTCCTCTCTTCCCCTTCCTTCTCTCTCTCTCTCTCTCTCTCTCTCCTCTCCTTTCCCTTCTCCTCCTCTTCCTTCTCTTCCCTATCGCTTTCTGTGCTCTCTTCCTTTCTCTCTTCCTCCTCCTTCTCTTTTGCCCCCTTCCTCCTCCTTCTCCTTCTCCTTCCTCTCTTCCCCTTCTCTCTCTCTCTCTCTCTCTCTCTCTCTCTCTCTCTCTCTCTCTCTCTCTCTGCCTTTCTCCTTTCCCTTCTCCTCCTCTTCCTTCTCTTCCCTATCGTGTTCTGTGCTCTCTTCCTTTGTCTCTTCCTCCTCCTTCTCTTTTGCCCCCTTCCTGCTCCTACTTCTCCTTCCTCTCTTCCCCTTCCTTCTCTCTCTCTCTCTCTCTCTCTCTCTCTCTCCATTTCTCCTTTCCCTCCTCCTCCTCTTCTTTTTCCTCCTCTTCCTCCTCCCTCTCTTCCTCTTTCTTGTCTTCTGCCCCCCTCCTCTTCTTCTCTCTTCTTCTTCTTCTTCTTTCTTCCTTTGTCTCTCCTCTTTCCTCTCTTCCTTCTCTCTTTCTCCTTGTCTGTCCTCTCTGCATCTTCCTGCTCTTTTCCCCTTCTGACTCTTTCCTCTCTTCCTTCTCTCTTTCTCCTTGTCTGTCCTCTCTGCATCTTCCTGCTCTTTTCCCCTTCTGACTCTTTCCTCTCTTCTCCTATTTTTTTTTCTTCTTCCCCTCCCCTCCTGTGCCTCCCTGTTCTCTCCCTTCTCCTTCTTTCCCTGTCTTCCTCTTCCTTCTCTTTTTCGTTTCCTTCTCTTTCCTCTCTTTCACGTCCTTCTTTCTCCCCCTTCCTTCTCCACCCTCTCTTCCTCTCCCTTCTCCAGCCCCTGTCTAACGTTTCTGTCTTTATCTTCCTCCTCATCCTTTTTCGTTTCTTCCTCGTTCTCTTTCTTGTCTTCATTCTCTTCTTCCTTCTCCTCCTTCTCCTTTTTCTTTCTCTTCTTCTTCATCCTTTTTTTTTCTTCCTCATTCTCTTTCTGGTCTTCCTTCTCCTCTTCCTTCTCCTCTTCCTTCTCCTTTTTCCTTCTCTTCCTGTTCCTCTTTTTCCTTTTTCTTCCTCATTCTCTTTTCTCTTCCTTCTCCTTTTCTCTTTTCTCCTTCCTCTTCCTCTTTTTCCGTTTTCTTCCTCATTCTCTTTCTTCTCTTCCTTCTTCTTTTCCTTCTCTTCCTGTTCCTCTTTTTTCCTTTCTTCCTCGTTCTCTTTCTTCTCTTCCTTCTCTTCTTTTTCCCTTCTCTTCCTCTTCCCTCCTTTTTCGTTTTCTTTCCTCATTCTCTTTCTTTCTTCCTTCTTCTTTTTTCCTTCTCTTCCTCTTCCTCCTTTTTCTTTTCTTCTCTTCATCTCTCTTTCTTTCTTCTTCTCTTCTTTTTTTCCTTCTCTTCCTTTCCTCCTTTTTTCGTTCTTCTTCTCATTCCTCTCTTTCTCTTCCTTTCCTTCCTCATTTTTCCTTCTCTTCCTTTTCTTCTTCCTTATTCTCTTTCTTCTCTTCCTTCTCCTTTTCTTTCTCTTCCTCTCTTTTTCCTTTTCTTCCTCATTCTCTTTCTTCTCTTCCTTCTCCTTTTTTTCCTTCTCTTCTCCTCCTTTTTCCTTTCTTCCTCATTCTCTTCCTTCTCTTTCCTTCTTCTTTTTCCTTCTCTTCCTTTCCTCCTTTTCTCTTTTTCTCTTGTCTCTTTCTTCTCTTCCTCATTCTCTTCTCTTCTTCTCTTTCTTCTTCTCTCCTTCTCCTTTTTTCCTTCTCTCTTCCTCCTTTCTTTTTCCTTTCTTCTCCTCATTCTCTTTCTTCTCTTCCTTCTCCTTTTTCTTCTCTTCCTCCTTTTTCCTTTCTTCCTCATTCTCTTTCTTCTCTTCCTTCTCCTTTTTTTCCTTCTCTTCCTCCTTTTCCTTTTCTTCCTCATTCTCTTTCTTCTCTTCCTTCTCTTTTTTCCTTCTCTTCCTCTTCATCCTTTTTCATTTTCTTCCTCATTCTCTTTCTTCTCTTCCTTCTTCTTTTTCCTTCTCTTCCTCTTCCTCCTTTTTCGTTTCTTCCTCATTCTCTTTCTTCTCTTCCTTCTCCTTTTTCTTCTCTCTTCCTCTTCCTCTTTTTCATTTTCTTCCTCATTCTCTTTCTTCTCTTCCTTCTTCTTTTTCCTTCTCTCTCCTCCTTTTTCGTGTCTTCCTCATTCTCTTTCTTCAGCTTCCTTCTTCTTTTTCCTTCTCTTCCTCCTTTTTCGTGTCTTCCTCATTCTCTTTCTTCAGCTTCCTACTCGCTCTTCTTTCACTCCTGTGTTTCCCTCTCCCGTTCCAATCTATGCAACTGGAGGCATATGACTGCTCTTTTCGCTTTTTTTTTTGTTCTTCTTCTCTTTTTCTGTTCATTTATTTATTTATTTACGTCTTTGTAGGAGGGAAGAGGGTTTGAGGATGGGGGGAGGGAAAAAAAAAGCTGAACAAGACTGCCTCGGAAAGCAATCAGCTTCCAAAGGGCCGTTTCCTGAATTTTGTATGAGGTCATTATTCAGTGCTAGAAGACTAACTGACTTTTCTCCCGGTCCTCTTTTAACTGATTGAACCGCAAAACGCACCAGACCTGTCTGTGCAGAGGTAAGAAAGAAAGAGAAGTAAGGCAGAAGGGGATGGGGGTAGTGGAAGGGGTGGGGTGGAGAGATGGGGTGGGGGTGGGGGGGGGGTGAGGGTGGGGAGGACACGAACACAAAGATGAAGAGTTCAAGAATATGTATGTGTTCGAATTTTCCAGTCGACGTGCAATGAATCAGTTCCGTAAGTGTCACGTACACACACACACACACACACACACACACACACACACACACACACACACACACACACACACACACACAGAACAGAAAAAAAGAAAAAGAAAAAAAAAAGAAAGAAGATATAAAAGGAAATGTGATTTTTTTTTTTTTCTGTCAGTGAATGAGGCATGTAACACCTCCGACCTCTCCCCCCCCCCCCCTCCTCCACTCTCTTCGCATAAAAACAAACAAAAACAAAACAAAACAAAACACACACACACACAAAAAAAAGAACTTAAAGGCCGTTCTATGATCTTGCATACCACTGAGTCGAAAACAAACCAATCAAACTTGACCGAACATCGGTCAGATGACAGGCGAGAAAAAGAGTTCCGTGGAATTCTTGACCCTATGTTGTTGATGCACGTTTGGTGTTCGTCGTTTATTAACTTTGCTGTATTCCTTTCCAAAACGTTTATTCAATTAACTGCACCCAACAAAATACCAATACATATTTTATTATATATAGCAACGCTAGAAACAAGCTTGTAGATTTTACCACTTCATTTTAAAAATATTTTTTAACAAAATATATATATATATATATATATATATATATATATATAACCCCCCCTCCCCCCCACTCAGCACTATTATCAATCCACCATAACCACTGCCGTCACAAATATATCATACCACTCCACTAAACCAGCTACACAAGCTAAAAACCCCATCGTTTCACTCCCCCCCCCCCCCCCTTCCTATTTCCTCTCCCATAATCCCCTCTGTCGTTTCCGTCTGGCGGCCATTTCATTCGGGTGCCGAACACATGGAAAGATAAGTGACTCTGCGTTCTTTGTTCGTACCGTCCTAAATGTTAAATGTTGTTTTTGCCCGAAGAAGACCCAAGAGGTCGAAATGCATTGCGTCTTGTCCTGTGCTTTGTTTGTCTATGTCCTTAAGATAAGATAAGATAATGTTGCTTATAGCCCAGCCGACCGCAAAGGGCCGCATCAGGGCTGTCACCACGTTGAAATCAACTCACAAGTCATTCATTCACACAATTCTTTAAAATACATCCAAAAACCCCCATCCGAATTTGTTAAAAATCTTTCCACTGTAAAATCTCAGATCCGATGAAAAATGTTAATCTCTTTCAAGAACTCAAAGATCGTGTCAGGCGGAACGTCTCTGAACAAGGTTTTCATGGAATCTGCTGTAAAATGTTTGTGTCTCACATCATGCCTTGGCGGTAACTAACCCCCTCTCTTTCTAAATTTTGCTTCATAAACAATACATTGGATGATGACGATGACTTTTTCGTTACAGTCTTCAGAGTTTTGCTAATGCTGGATGTCAGAATGAAAACGATTCAAGTTTTTGTTTATCTTCGTTCTGCATATCAGCACTGAACGGTGTTTTTTTTTGTATGAATAACGAGAAATTTGGACTTTTTGTTTGCAGAGAATGTACAGACAGACAGACTGATTTGCCAGCATGAAGCTAGACCTACTGACAATTTTTTTTTTTTTTTTTTTTTTTTTTTGCTATCCCATCTTCTGTGCCACTTCAGTGGCAGTGCACCCATGCCGCTCATTTCGACTCCTCCGTCCACAGCCACAGCCACAGCCCGTTCCGCTGCAGCTCCAGCACCGGCAATCCACAGGGAGCAGTCAATGGCAAGTCATCAAGAGGCAACGCACCGGAGGAGACACTGCACTGCTGCCGAGTCACTTCGGTGGTGTTCAGTGGCGCCTGTTCTGATCCAACATATACAGGACACCACCAACTAAGCCCTCTACTGACGACACTCATTGTTTAGTCGCGGAGCCGGCGTGAGTGAGCTCTCCCTCCAGAGGACCTATTGACTTTTTCTTTTGCATAGATTGTAAAACGCCCCCCCCCCCCCTTTTTTTTTAAATTAGAAAGAGAGGGGGTTAATTACCATCAAGGACACAGACAAACAAAGCACAGGACAAGACACAATGCATTTCGACCTCTTGGGTCTTCTTCAGGCAAAAACAAATAACATTCAACATTTAGGACAGTACGAACAAAGAACGTAGAGTCACTTATCTTTCCATGTATTCGGCACCCGAAGAAAATGGCCGCCAGACGGAAACGACAGAGGGGATTAAAAAACAAAAACAAAACGCAGCCGAGGTGGACACAATGATCGTTGAAATGACCCCATGTCCAAATCGAAGTCCAGCCAGTGTGTGTGAACACAGCATTCAGATTTATGAAGTCGATTTGCCACGAAAGTTTCAGCTGTTACATGGTAAAGGATGACAAGACAAGATCTACCGGATTATCTGTCGTTAACTAAAGGACCACAAAGGGCCTGTGCATATGATTGCACAGCAGAACTTCTCCTTCTTGACATCTGCTTTTATTTATTTATTTATTTTTTGCTGGATTCACGAAGAAAGTCTGTTTTCTTCAGTATATCATAATATCACAACAGAGAGAGAGAGAGAGAGAGAGAGAGAGAGAGAGAGAGAGAGAGAGAGAGAGAGGCACGCACACTAACACTGAAAAATACACATTCACAAGCATGCTCTCTCTCTGTCTCACTCTCTCTCTCTTACTCACCACACACACACATCGCATGCACACACGCATACGCATGCACAGACACATGCACGCGCGCACATACATACCCAGACACAGACAGAAAAGAAGAAGAAAGAAGAAGAAGAAGAAGAAGAAGAAGAAGAAGAAGAAGAGAGGAGAGAGAGAGAGAGAGAGAGAGAGAAGAAATACTAATGTTGTAATTACTAGACCTTATCTATCTATCTATCTATCTATCTATCTATCTATCTATCTATCTATCTATCTATCTATCTATCTATCGATCGATCGATCGATCGATCGATCGATCGATCTACGTCTCATTTATTACAATAATTGAGAA
>CM065741.1:29234986-29242486 GCA_033310375.1 Conus canariensis
GTATCATTACAGCAGTCTCTATCCTTACAGCAGTCCGTATTCTTACAGTCGTATCATTACAGCAGTCCGGATCCTTACAGCAGTCCGTATCCTTACAGCCATATCATTACAGCAGTCGGTATCCTTACAGCAGTTCGTATCCTTACAGTAGTCCGTATCCTTACAGCAGTACCAAACAGAATATTTTGCGTTTCTTTACGGCACTTCTGTCGATCAATCACAAACATTCGTATTGCAATTAATGCACTAAGTATGAAATCCACGGCAAAGAAAGGACATTAAAAAGAATTGCGATTTTCTGTAATGAAACACAGTGATACCCTCTCCTCCTTCTGATGAATGAAAACATACCAAAGTATTGTCTGCTTTACGCGCGTTCACTGAGAATTGGGTTAGTGCCTCTGTGCCCAGGTCACTATGAGAGAGAGAGAGAGAGAGAGAGAGAGAGAGAGAGAGAGAGAGAGAGAGAGAGGAGAGACACTTTGACACTTTAATGTCATTGACTTACAGTCCTAATGACATAGGTGATGCGTCATTTTCATTTTTAACACAAAAAGAATGATCAGCCTTATGATTGAGTAATGTTGCAAACGAGCAAACAAAGTTACTAACATAAAACAAAAAGTATAACGAAAACCATCTTTCTAAACGAAAGTGACACTTTATGAAAAAATGGCCACCCAAGGCTACTATAAATTGTTTTAACAATATCAAAATTCAACATACTAAGGTTCTTATATTTGTATCAGTTACTTTCTTCATATATACATGTATACGACATTCGAGAGAGAGAGAGAGAGAGAGAGAGAGAGAGAGAGAGAGAGAGAGTCGGAGTCGGAGTCGGAGAGAGAGAGAGTGAGAGAGAGAGAGAGAGAGAGAGAGTCGGAGTCGGAGAGAGAGAGAGAGAGAGAGAGAGAGAGAGAGAGAGAGAGAGAGAGAGAGAGAGAGAGAGAGAGAGAGAAAACCTGCATGCTGGTAATAAACAATATCTTCCAGTGCCTGGGAATGTTGCTGAAGGACGCACCAGCTGGAACTGGTGTGACGGACAACACGTGCCATGCGCGTGCGGCTGTGGGAAAGAATGAGCAGGCTACATCCACAAGGGAGTTGTGCATTGATGTTAGCTTAGGGTCAGCTGTGAGCGTAAGGGGCCCACAGACGATGTCGATGTCTCGCAGCCCTACCATATTTCACTGTCTTCGCTGCCGCTAAGACATCTGAATGGACAATCGGAACGTTATCCTCATTTGATTAAGAAGAAGGCGTTGAATCGTATTCCCTTGCTCTTAGACAGTGGATTAGCAGATGGTTGATTCAACGCCTTCTTCCTTGCGCTGAACCCTGCGAAGTGATCTGAAGTGATCAAAGCTAAGTGAATTTTCATTGTTTTATTCGTTAATGTCTCACCTGATGAAGACCTAAGAGGTCGAAACGCGTTGTGTTTCGTCTTGTGACTCGTTTGTCCACGTTCTCTGGGCGGTTCGCTAACATTTATTTAAGATTTGTTTAGATTTCCGCCTGCAGTCCTCTCGCTTTGCAACTAGATCAGATATTCCATATTATGACACGGGTATTAAACCCAGTGCTGCAATTAATCCGAAAATCTTGTCTGACCTTGCCTCTCAGTCTAGTGAGATAAGAAGTTTGCTTCAAAGAATGCACCTACATTCTCACCGAACTAAATGTTACACTCGTTTACGGAGCAGTACTCCCTGTACACCATCTGCTAATCCACTGTCTAAGAGCAAGGGAATACATTTGAAAAATCATTGCTAAAGCTCCGCCCACAAAAACGTTGACAACCGAATCACAAGACAAAACACGACGCGTTTCGACCTCTTAGGTCTTCTTCAGGCAAGAAATGCAACACTCAGGACAACGAAAATGAACGAGCACAAGGGAATAATGTACATGGATGGCGTTCATAGTTCATCTGATGGATCCACCCAGTCATCTCTCTCCAGTATATTGAATGAACATTCATTTATTTGCTCAGTTTGTGAATGTTTGTTATGTAATCCGGGGGTATTTTTCTTTGATCGATCTTTTAATTTTAGTTTTTGAGCTGCTAGGCATTACTGGCAAACATTACCCTTCTACTTTATATCATGCTTGGAAATACACTCACATTCGCAAGTATTGTTTTCTTTTGCTTTTTGTATTCCCAGTTCTTATAGAACAGGGAGTACTTTAGAATGGGAACGAAGAAATGCTGTGTGTGTGTGTGTGTGTGTGTGTGTGTGTGTGTGTGTGTGTGTGTGTGTCCGTCCGTCCGTCCGTCCGTCTGTGGTCAAAATGTGTTCCACTCGCTCCAGACAAAACTACTGGGCCGATCTTTCCGAAAATTTGTAGGTATGTTTATTATGGGTCACGGATGATGCTCGATGTTTTAGTTTATCGCTATAGCCGTTGCTAATGGCTGTAACAACCTGTAACGGTTTTTCTTCTTTATGGAATATCTCAGAAAGTACTTGGCCGATCTTTGTGAAAATTAGCAGGTATGTTCATTATGGGTCACGGATGATGCCCGATGTTTTAGTTTACCACGTTGTAGTCGTTACTAACGGCTGTAACGGCCTGTAACGGTTTTTCTTCTTTAAGGAATATCTCAGAAAGTACTTGGCCGATCTTTGTGAAAATTAGGAAGTATGTTCATTATGGGTCACGGATGATGCCCGATGTTTTAGTTTACCGTTATAGCCGTTACAAACGGCTGTAACGGCCTGTAACGGTTTTTCTTCTTTATGGAATATCTGAGAAAGTACTTGCCGATCTTTGTGAAAATTAGCAGGTATGTTCACTATGCGTTACGGATGATGCCCGATGTTTTAGTTTACCGTTATAGCCGTTACTAACGGCTATAACGGCCCATAACGGTTTTTCTTCTTTTGGAATATCTCAGAAAGTACTTGGCCGATCTTTGTGAAAATTTGTAGGTATGTTCATTATGGGCGACGGATGATGCCCGCCGTTTTAGTTTACCGTTGTAGCTGTTACTAACGGCTGTAACGGCCCATAATGGTTTTTCTTTTTTATGAAATGTCTCAGAAAGTACTCGGCCGATCTTTCTGAAAATTTGTAGGTATGTTCATTATGGGTCACGGATCATGCCCGACGTTTTAGTTTACCGTTATGGCCGTTACTAACGGTTATAACGACACATAACTGTTTTTCTTTTTTTATGGAATATCTCAGAAAGTACGTGGCCGATCTTTCTGAACATTTGTAGGTATGTTCATTATGGGTCACGGATGATGCCCGATGTTTATGTTTACCGTTATAGCTGTTAGTAACAGCTATAACGGCCCCTACGGTTTTTCTTCTTCATGGAATATCTCAGAAGGTACGTGGCCGATATTTCTGAAAATTTGTAGGTATGTTCATTATGGGTCACGGATGATGCCCGATGTTTAAGTTTACCTTTATAGCCATTACTAACGACCCATAATGGTTTTCTTCTTTATGGAAAATCTCAGAAAGTTCTTGGCCGATCTTTCTGAAAATTTGTAAGTATGTTCATTATAGGTCACAGATGATGGCCGATGTTTACCAGAATAGCCATTACTAACGGTTATACCAGCCCAAGACGGTTTTTACTCTTTATAGAACAGGGAGTACTTTACAGTGGGAACGAAAAAATGCTCTGTGTGTGTGTGTGTGTGTGTGTGTGTGTGTGTGTGTGTGTGTGTGTGTGTGTGTGTGTGTGTCCGTCCATCCGTGGTCAAAATGTGTTCCACTCGCTCCAGACAAAACTACTAGGCCGATCTTTCTGAAAATTTGTAGGTATGTTCATTATGGGTCACGGATCATGCCCGATGTGTTGTTTTACCGTTATATCCGTTACTAACGGCCATAACGGCCCAGAACGGTTTTCCTTCTTTATGGAATATCTCAGAAAGTACTTGGCCGATCTTTGTGAAAATTTGTAGGCATGTTCATTATGGGTCACGGATCATGCCCGATGTGTTATTCTACCGTTATAGCCGTTACTAAGGACCATAACGGCCCATAACGGTTTTCCTTCTTTATAGAATATCTCAGAGAGTACTTGGTCGATCTTGCTGAAAATTTGTAGGCATGTTCATTATGGGTCACAGATGATGCCTGATGTGTTATTTTAACCGTTATAGCCGTTACTAACGACTATAACGACCCAGAACGGTTTTTCTTCTTTATGGAATATCTTAGAAAGTACTTGGCCGATCTTGCTGAAAATTTGTAGGTCTGTTCATTATGGGTCACAGATGATGGCCGATGTTTACCAGAATAGCCGTTACTAACGGCTATAACGGCCCAAAACGGGTTTTCCTCTTTATGGAATATCTTACATGTATTCAAGAAAAACTGGAGTACGTTTATATGCTTTGCATCTTGTTATTCGTTAGCACATTCACAGCCTTCCAAACTGATCACTTGTCTGCCTTTGAGGATCTCAGATCTTGAACGTATTTTTCTTTGATGATCTGTTTAAGTAATTGACTGAGTTTCTCTGTTTGTTTTTGTACTCCCAGTTCTTATAGAACAGGGAGTACTTTACAACGGCAACGAAGAAATGCTGTCTGTGTGTCTGTCTGTCCGTGGTCAAAATGTGTTCCTCTCGCTCCAGACAAAACTTCTGGGTCGATCTTTCTGAAAATTTGTAGGTATGTTCATCATGGGTCACGGATGATGCCCGTTGTTTTATTTTACCGGAATAGCCATCACTAACGGCTATAATGGCCCAAAACGGTTTTTCTTCTTTATGGAATATCTTAGTGACGAAATACATTATGACGCATGTTTGACGTCGTTATACATTATGACGCATGCTTGATTGTGACGTTTTTCAGCTCTCTCTCTCTCCCTCCTCCCCCCCCCCCCTCCACCACCACGCGTATTCAAGATAAACTGGAATGACGTTTATATGCTTTGTATCTTGTTTTTCTTTCTCATGAATCTCGATTTTTTTGTCGCTGAAACCGAATCTCTCAAATCCATGGCGCTGTTACCACCGTCAATAATTCAAGTTTGGTTAGAATTGTTTCTCACACGCATTCTTCTGAATAAGGCGTGTTTGTTATAGATATCAAAGTAGGTGTGGTACCAGACTTCTACAGCTTCGTTCATCTGGGGTCTGTAGATTAACAGACTGAGGAAAGACAAGGAGTCTTTAAATCTAGTAATCAGGAATCATTGTGTAATTGTAAAAGATTCCGCAAGTAATTATGTTGTGAGAAGTCTTAGGAATTTTAATTCAGAGAGAGGGGAGGAGAGAGCGAGCGAGCGAGCGAGAGAGAGAGAGAGAGAAAGAGAGAGAGAGAGAGAGAGAGAGAGGAGAGAGAGAGAGAGAGGCGGGCGAGCGAGCGAGCGAGAGACAGACAGACAGACAGACACACACACACACACACACACACACACCACACACACACAGAGAGAGAGAGAGAGAGAGAGAGAGAGAGAGAGAGAGAGAGAGAGAGACTTTGACACTTTGACACTTTGACACTTTGACATTTTATTGTCATTACCAAAAGGTCTTATGACAAGGGGGGTAACAGGGTAATAACACATTCCTCTTTTCATTGCAAACAATGTAACCCAGTTATTCGCAATGATCAATCAAATCAAAACAAGCAAAACATGTAGAAAAAGTAGAAAAGAGTAAACACGTGAACTCCTTTCTCATTACAAACAACAACAACAACAACAACAACAACAACAACAACAACACATATACAAAAGGGGAAAATGTAATGAAATAATTAATTCGACCATTCACTCAGTCACTCCATGACTATATTACTGAACTCCTCCACCTGTTTAAATTGATATTTTCCGGGATTAGGTACTGTTTTCAATCCACTATTATTGTAAATGCTTCTGTCTGATCTTCATTGCTTCTGCAATGAATCTAGCAACTGATTTTATCACACCATCGTCATCAGATGATAACAAGGAAGCAACATCTTGCCTTTCAAAAACATCCAAAGTGGAAAATGAACATTTTATACGCACTTCATTGTATGCAATACATTGAAATAAAAAGTGTTTTTCGCTGTCAGTAGTGAATCCACATAAAGGGCATGGTAATTCTGTGGATGTTCCAGACTCGAACCATCTTTTATTCGCATTGAAACCTAATGTGCGTAACCTAAATCTTGCGTAATTAATTCTATGCCATTTATCAGTGATAACATGAAGAAACTTTTCTGTATGGAATATATTCTTAAAAGAGAAGAACCAACGATACTTTTCTTTGCTTTCCATATTTGAATGCCAATTCTGTTTAAAAGAGCAGATGAGCCTATCTTTAAATTCTGTAATAAATTGCTGTTCGTTACCCACTCCTTGGGTCATCCACACTATGCCAGAACCCTGTTCTGATAGCACTTTCTTTACATTATTAGCCCAGTTATTTCTGCCTCTTTCCATGTGTAATAACATCATGTCATAAGCCTGTCTGCACAAACGTGACTGTGGAAGCTTCAATATTTTCAGCCAATACCTAACACATTTCACAAAAGATCTGATGTAAAGAGGGTCCCTGCCCATCTCTCCGTATAAAAGAGTGTTAGATGAATGTATTGGCACCTGAAGAAAACGCTTCATAGCATACGTGTGTACTTTTTCAATCTGTGAATTTTCTTCTAACCCCCAAATTTCAGCTCCATAGGTAAGTAAAGGTTCTATCTGTGCAACAAAGATTTTCCAAAATATACCACAATCAATACAATTCAGCTTTCGTAAGGATCTCAGAATTTCAATCACGCCTTTTTTTTACCCTTCTTTAAGGATTCTTCCCATGCGTAACTGAACGTCAATTTTGTTGAAAATATCATTCCTAAATACTTGTATGAGTTGACTATTTGAAGTTTTGTATTTCCATAAAACCATCTTTCGTTTGAAGATAGATGTCCACCCTTTCTGAAGACTACAATGTTTGTCTTATCTAAGTTAATTGTTAAACATAAACGATCTGCTTCTTCTTTTAAGACATTTAATTGGTTTTGTAAACCTACAACTGTTCCAGATAAAAGAATAACATCGTCAGCAAATAGTAACAAAAATATCTCTACTGATCCGGGTATTATGTGAATACCATGTCTACCTTTATTAGATAACTCCATTGCTAGTTCATTAATGAAAAAAAGAAAACAACTGCGGACTCAACAGACATCCTTGTTTTACTCCATTCGGACACTCGAAAAAATCTGAATACTCACTCTTCACACGTACACATGCAAGCACCGAGTTGTAGATACTTCTAATGGCTATGTACAGTTTACCATTCACACCACGTTTACGAAGTACATTCCACAGCACATTGCGATTTACAGAATCAAACGCTTTCCTGAAATCTACAAATGCGACATAGAGCTTCGTATTGCAGAATAAATATTTCTGTACTAGTGAGTATAGTGTAAATATATGGTCTGTGGTACTGTAACTGGTTCTAAAACCTGCTTGTTCCTCAATAATCTTTTCCTCATTTTCTGTCCATTTTGTTAATCTTTTGTTTAGTAT
>CM065741.1:29249986-29254986 GCA_033310375.1 Conus canariensis
GGAGGGGAGGGAAGGAGGGATGGGAGGGGGAGCGAAGGTGGCGGAAGTGACGTCAGTAATTGAGAGATTTGGAACCAGCATGCTTAGAGGCATTTGTAAACCGCGAAGAAAGCCAGTAGGGCGGCATCTTCCAATACAGAGTTCTGGACCAAAGACGGTTGGCTTAAGATGATGATGATGATGATGATGATGATGATAATAATGATGATGATGATGATAATGATGATGATGATTTTGTCCTCATCTGTGCCAGATTCACCTTCCAAAAAAACCCAAAAACAAACACAAAAAAACAACAACAAAAACAAACAAACAAACAAACAAAAAACCCCAACCAAACTCGCTTTTCCCTCCAGCAAATAATGATGATGATTATTATCATCATTATTATGAATACTTCTATAGCACCAATCCTCGGCCAGAGACCAAGCTCTAAGCGCTTTGTAATCCACACTCGTTCACACAACGGGCTGCCTACCTGGGTAGTGCCGACTGAAGAGCTGCCAGCTGGCGCTTCATTCAGTCGTTTCCCGTGTCATCCAGTCAGTATCGTTCAATATCGTTCACTCGGTTTCCTTACTTCC
The DNA here is from genome assembly GCA_033310375.1 of Conus canariensis. Lineage (NCBI taxonomy): Eukaryota > Metazoa > Mollusca > Gastropoda > Neogastropoda > Conidae > Conus > Conus canariensis. The sequence goes on from CM065741.1 coordinate 29,250,571, forward strand.
TTCATTCTTTCCATTTCTCACGCAGGGGTGCATGCTGTGTGTAACGTGTCATCCATACCAACGACCAAACATCCGAAAGTTGCTGATGGGATTTTACGTTTGTGCAAGATGTTATGTTATTTTATGTCGGTTTATAGTCTCATTCGGACTGTTTGGGAAATGGAGTCCGAACTACTGTAAACTCCGAGGGAAAAATCCCCCTGTACCGAAACGGCCCGGCGGAGATTCGAACCCGCAACCCCAGGATCACCAAGATCACGAGTCAGGCGCTCTACCACTGGGCTATTCCGGCCCCCCATTAACGAAAGATGATAAAGGATGACGATTGATGAAGGACAGACACCTGAACAGGCTTGTGTAGACTGTGGTGGGATTGACGTTGTTGAAACATAGCCTACCCGCGATCCATTTTTCCTTGTTGTCAGAACAAAGTGTTTGAGAGTGACTCGATGTGACAATGACAAGGAGGAAGGAAACTGTGCCTGCTCCCCTCTCTTGGGTCATCCTTCTGCACGTTTTACACGGATTTCATTGAGATGGAGATCTGGATCAGGTGATGTAACCATGTCATGAACAGTGGGAGAAGAGGAGGGGAGGGAGGGAGGGGAGGTGGGGGACGACTGCCCACTACCTGCATGCACACAGACGTTACGCCCGGATGAGAGCTATGGCTTGTTGCAGTCAGGACGATTGTAACCTTGGAGACAGCAAATCCCGTGTGAACATGCAAGGCGCAAGCGCATGACCACAAATAGGCCGTCAGGCCTTCCTTCCTTCCTTCCTTCCTTCGGTCATGACGTAGATCTGTTCACACACTCTTACGCTTGCTGTGTGGATGAAGTATGGATCCAGTGGAGTCTTCCGTTCCCTCGTAGTGAGATGGGAGTTGAACGTCCTCAGAGCAGTAGCTTTTAGGGACAAGTAGGTTAGCTGCAGCGCGAGGAGTCGTTTGTCTGGCAGACTTGTGTGCTGGCAGGTTTGGTTGGAGTCGGTACAGATCTGCGGGACGGGAGGAGGTACCCAGGGTAGACGGTGTCCTCAGGCAAGAGGTCTGGGTGAAGGTCTTCGTTCGTAGATGGCCAGTGTTGTCCTTCTTTCTGCACTAATTTTACTCCACTACGACGTCCACAGATGATGATGATGATGATGATGGTGATGGTGAAGATGATGATGAAGATGATGATGATGATGATAATGAAGAAGAAGAAGAAGAAGAAGAAGAAGATGATGATGATGATGACGATGAAGAAGAAGAAGAAGAAGAAGAAGAAGAAGAAGATGATGATGATGATAATGAAGAAGAAGAAGAAGAAGAAGAAGAAGAAGATGATGATGATGACGATGAAGAAGAAGAAGAAGAAGATGATGATGATGATGACGATGACGATGAAGAAGATGATGATGATGATAATGAAGAAGAAGATGATATTTTTTTTAGGTTTCATCAAGGAGGCGCCACAGCGTGCGTACAAATAGTCCATGTATATGTTAGATGGCGGCTGCTAAATCCAGGCCTGTACAACGTACAGGCGTGACTGTGAAATAAACAACTAAATAAACGAAGCAAAATACATCAATACATAAATCAAGAAAGGATTATAACAATGATCAGAAATACGAAAGAAGCTATAAATGATAGTAACGATGATGATGACGACGGCAACAACAACAACAATAATGATGATAATCATAATAACAATAATAGTTCTTAAATAAATGTATAGCGAACCGCCAAGAGAAACGTGGACAAAGGAGTCACAAGACAGGTTAGTGTTTTGTCTTGTGACTTGTTTGTCCACGTTTCTCTTGGCGGTTTGCTAATATTTATTTAAGATTTGGTTAGATTTCCGCCTGCAGTCGTCTCACTTTGCAACTAGATCAATAATAATAGTAATAATAACGGTGAAATAATAATAATAATAATAGTGGGCTTTCCGCCTGCAGTCGCCTCACTTTGCAAGTAAAAATTGTGATTTTCATGATGATGACGATAATGATAATAACGATGACAATGATGATGATGACCAAAACTAAATAATCCAAAATTAATGAAATATTATGGACAGCTAGCTGTAAACACTATGTTGGAGGTTTTTGAATCAGCTCATAGGAGAACGAAAAAAAAAACAAGTTTAATTTAGCAAATTAAAACATCACACCACCACACACACACACACACACACACACACACACACACACACACACACACACACACACACACACACACACACACACACACACACACAAAGAAGTGAAGTCCCAAGGGAGGCAACTTCATTGGCGAAGGTCCTCAGGGCAGGTAACGACAGAGAGGGATCACCAGATGAAACACAGGAACTGGTCATTCTTCGTCTTTGTCAACGCCTCTGTCCGTCTTTCCCCTTCTTTGTAATGCTGGATTTTTTTTTTTTTTTTTTTTTTATTATTATTTGTTTAATCAGCCGATCAAACCGCTTCGCTTTGGCCTTCACACTGGTTTGGAACTTCCTCCGTGCGGATTGTTTGTCGATATTTGGTGAAAATGATTATCATAACATACCCGCGCAGAGGAAAATTGTTTGGTTTTCTGTAGTTTGTCATTGGAAACTGTGTGTGTGGAACGCTCTCTTATTGGTTTTCCCTCCCAATAACGTCAGCGTTATTAGTAAAACGAGAGAAAATTATAGTGCCAATTTTCTGTGTAAGAATGGGGGGGGGGGGGGGGGGGGGGGGGGGGGACATCATGGAAGGGATTCAAGCATGATGGCGGCTTATTTTTTGAAATTTCAGAGAGAGAGAGAGAGAGAGAGAGAGAGAGAGAGAGAGAGAGAGAGAGAGAGAGAGAAAGAGAGAGAATGGGTTGACTTTTAATTTCCACACTCACGAGTTGTCGGATCAGAATGCACTTTTTTTGTTGTTGCAAGTTTAGAAACTGTCATTTCATCTGCAGTCCGGAATAAGAAGAGAGAGAGAGAGAGAGAGGAGAGAGAGAGAGAGAGAGAGAGAGAGAGAGAGAGAGAGTTTTTTTGTTGTTGCAAGTTTAGAAACTTGTCATTTCATCTGCAGTCCGGAATAATTCGGTTCGTCTCTTTCTTGTTTTTTGTGTGTGTGTGTGGATCTTTTTACACGTGTAATATCTGTTGATGTTCTTCACATACCAGTTTGGAGTTCTTAGCTTTCAATCTATTACAGAATCTTAGTTTGGAGGTCTTAGCTTTCAATCTATAAAAGAATCTTAGTTTGGAGGTCTTAGCTTTCAATCTATAAAAGAATCTTGAACAGTGTTGTGGATGGAAGTAGGTGAGAGACAGGAGGACCTTGCAGCGCGTCAGTTGGAGGAAAGACGCGTGGAACAGAGGCAGTCAGGGCCACTGTGTCTTTCAATGTGTGTGTGATTGTGTGTGTGTGTGTGTGTGTGTGTGTGTGTGTGTGTGTATGTGTGTGTGTGTGTGTGTGTGTGTGTGTGTGTGTGTGTGTGTGTGTGTGTGTGTACACACACAGTCAGTACAACCTTGAGTTAATCTGACAATAAATTGGTTTCAGTCAGTCAGTGTGTGTGTGTGTGTGCTTGCGTGCGTGCGTGCGTGCGTGCGTGCGTGCGTGCGTGCGTGTGTGCGTGTGTGTGTGTGTGAGTGAGTGAGTTCTTTCATTTAAGAGTCTGTTCACACTTGGTGATATTAGACTTAAAAGAAAGGAAAGGAGTGAGGGGAAGGGAAGCGTTTATAAAAAAAAAAACTCTATCCATCATGGCCATTCAATACATAAGGTGAGTTGTCCGATACAAGGACTTCTAACACAGGTAGAAGCTTACCTTTCTTTATTTTTCTACGTACTCTGCCATCACTCCAACACATATTTTGCCATTGGTGTACGAGTTAGTGTATGCCTTCTTCACCTGATTTGATCATGGCTGAAGTTAGTGTATGCCTTCTTCAACTGATTTGATCATGGATGGAGTTAGAGTATGCCTTCTCCACCTGATTTGATCGTGGCTGGAGTTAGTGTATGCCTTCTTCACCTGATTTGATCGTGGCTGGAGTTAGTGTATGCCTTCTTCACCTGATTTGATCATGGATGGAGTTTGTGTATGCCTTCTCCACCTGATTTGATCATGGCTGGAGTTAGTGCATGCCTTCTTCACCTGATTTGATCATGGCTGGAGTTAGTGCATGCCTTCTTCACCTGATTTGATCATGGCTGGAGTTAGTGCATGCCTTCTTCACCTGATTTGATCATGGCTGGAGTTCTTACCTCTGCAGACCCGCCTGGCCTGTCTTCGTCACCAACACTGCTCCGCCCTTCTCTGAATGGTTTAGCCCATTTGTAGACATGTGTGTGGTGTGTGTGTGTGTGTGTGTGTGTGTGTGTGTGTGTGTGTGTGTGTGTGTGTGTGTGTGTGTGCGGAAACATGCTGTTCCAGACACAGCAGACATTGTG
>CM065741.1:29259986-29289986 GCA_033310375.1 Conus canariensis
TGCTTGAGGACTGGGCGGACAGGGCTGTGAGACCTACCTCCCCAGCCCAAGCTGAGGACTGGGCACACAGGGCTGTGAGACCTACCTCCCCAGCCCAAGCTGAGGACTGGGCACACAGGGCTGTGAGACCTACCTCCCCAGCCCAAGCTGAGGAGTGGGCACACAGGGCTGTGAGACCTACCTCCCCAGCCCAAGCTGAGGACTGGGCACACAGGGCTGTGGGACCTGCCGACTGAAGAGCTGCCAGCTGGCGCTTCATTCAGTCGTTTCCCGTGTCATCCAGTCAATATCGTTCTCTCAGTTTCTTTACTTCCTTCATTCTTTCCATTTCTCACGCAGGGTGCATGCTGTGTGTAACGTGTCATCCATACCAAAGGCCAAACTGGACTTCTCTTCCGAAAGTTGGTGATGGGATTTTACGTGTGTGCAAGATATTATGCGTGCGTTCACACAGGGAACCTCGGGTTATAGTTCATTCGAAGGACTGTATGGGAAATGGAGTCAGAACCAATGTTAACTCCTAGGGAAAAATTCCCCTGTACCGAAACGGCCTGGCGGAGATTCGAACCCGCAACCCCAGGATCACCAAGATTACGAGTCCGGCGCTCTACCACTGAGCTATTCCGGTTCCCAAGGAGACACTGGCTGAAAAACACGAGCACCACGCATGACGCTGACAAGACATGGAAGCTGTGACAACGGCAACAAGAACAAACAGATCTCTGCCGGTGCTGCCAAAGATCGGAGTGATCCCCCCCCTCCCCCTCCCCCCCCCCCCCACTGTTCCCTGACTGGGCTGTGTGGGGAACAGACAGTCACGGACACATCTGTTCAGGTCTCCAATCGCCAGTGGCGCTGTACTGCGGCTCAGACTGATGATCACCGGACACCGAGGACTGTGCCAGGGGTGACAAGCGGCCACAGTCTGTGGGACGGGAGGTGGGGGTGGGGGTGGGGGGCACAGTGCTCACTGTTAGCAACGGAGAGGCAGGACTGCTGAGGGCGATCACTACCAAGCAGTAACATGACACGGGGGAGGGGGGGGGGGAGAGAGGGAGAGAGAGAAAGACAGAGAGAGGAAGAGAGAGAGGGAGAGAGAGAGGGAGAGCGAGAGAAGGAGAGAGAGAAAGAGAGAGAGAGAGGGAGACAGGCAGACAGAGAGAGAGGAAGAGAGAGAGAGAGAGAGGGAGAGAGAGACAGAGAGAGAGGGAGAGAGAGAAAGGGAGAGAGAGAGGGAGAGAGAGGAAGAGAGAGAGAGAGAGTGAGGGAGAGAGAGAGACAGACAGAGAGAGAGAGAGAGAGAGAGAGAGAGAGAGAGGAAGAGAGAGAGAGAGAGGGAGAGAGAATGCGAATGCGAATGCGAATCTTTTATTCAGATTAAGGCCAAAGCCCCATACTGAAGGGGGTTTCATAAATGTAATACATGTCACGAATAAAACGAATCAAAATGCTAATGATGAAATACCGTAAGTTAAGAAACAAACAAACAAACATACCCTCAAGATATTGCAGTCTGAATTCTCTTGTTTCCTTCATAAACATACTTAGCTAAATTCAATAGTGTGTTCTCATTACTTGTCGATAATAAGAGAATGAGTCTAAAGTTACATGGTTCTGTATAATATTTGGATTGGATAAATTTTATTCTTAAATCACTCAGAGCAGGACAGCAAAACAAAAAATATATTTCATCTTCTCTTGCTCTTTTACATAAGCGACATGTTAGATCACTTTCAACAACATTGCTATACCTAAAACGATGGCAAGCAATGTCAGATACACCGAATCTGAATTTTGTCAGTGCACACCTAACGTATCTATTCATTTTTATCTTAATATAATGCTCTAATATATGCGTCGATTTAAAGAGTTTGTACTGAACAAATCTATCCCTATTATACATATGGTCATGCCAGTCCTGCCACCTGCAATCGATAATCCTCTGTTTAAAACAATTTAGAAATCCTGATATATTTTCAACACCTTGGTTGTCCCAAACAAATCCAAACCCATACGAATTTAAACATTGTCGAACATTTGAAGCCCAGGTCCTCTTACCATTATTGTCTAACTTCAACAACATCCTGTACTCTTTATAGGGTATCCTGCATTCGTCCATTCTCGTTATTTTGAGCCACTATTTTATACACTTCAAATAAGAATTTAAATAAACAGGATATTTTCCGAGTTCACCGTATACCAAATCATTAGGAGTTCTACTATCCACATTCAAAAAGCGCTTCAACGCATAAAGTGAACTTTCTCAATTAAGGCACCTTTCTCAAAAGCCCATATTTCTGTTCCATACTGTAAGATTGGCTGCACCTGTGAATCGAATAATTTGATAAAAACACTGAATGAATTGCAGTCCAACTTGTACAAAATATGAAGAATAACTATGACTGCCTTTTTCGCTCTGTTTACTATATCCTGACAAGCAAACTCAAAACTAAGTTTGGTTGTAAAATAAATACCAAGATATTTGTAAGCATTAACCACAGCAATTCTCTCACCTCCATATGTCCATCTTTCAGCACGCCCCAGATATCCCCCTTTACGAAACACGACAGTATTTGTCTTACTCATATTAACTTTGAATTCTAGTTTGTTTGCTGCAGAGTACAAATTATTTAGTTGTCTCTGGAGACCGACCACTGATACTGCTAGTAAAATAATGTCATCAGCGAAAAGCAGCATAAATAATTCTAGAATGTCAAAAGTTACTCCATGTCGACCATTTTCAATTATTTCCAAGGCTAACTCATTAATAAATAGAGAAAATAATACTGGGCTACATACATCGCCTTGTTTGACCCCACTTGTACACATGACGTGCTCAGATAATTTTGCACCCGATCTTATTTTTGCTTTTACCTCACAGTACATACTTTTTATGCAACGATACAATTTACCTTTTATTCCATTTTTTAACAAAACAGGCCATAACAATCTACGAGAAATTGAATCAAAAGCCTTTTCAAAATCAACAAAAGCAACATATAACTTTTGATTATTCACAAATTGTTTCTGAACAGCAGCAAGCAGGGTAAATATATGATCAATTGTGGAAAACCCTCTTTTAAATCCCGCCTGATGGTCTCCAGTTATATAGTTTTGACTTACCCATTCATACAATCTACTATTAATAACAGAGCTATAAATTTTGCGACAAATATTACTTAATGAAATACCTCTATAATTATTCACATTGTTAACCTCGCCCTTCTTAAATAAGGGTAAAATGATAGATTCTTTCCAGCTGTCAGGATAAGTGCCATTATCGAAAAGAAAGTTAAATAGTTTTACCAAGAAATTCAAAACAGATTCCCCAGAATATTAAAACAATTCGCCAATTAAACCATCAGGACCAGCAGATTTTCCATTTTTCAATTTTCTAATGGCTAACAATACTTCTTCTGTAGTTATTGCTCTATCATAAGGAAATTCATCTTCATTATCATTGACTATGATCTCTGTTGAACTACTTCCGTCACTTTTTTCTAACAAGTTTTTAAAATGTTCAAACCATTCAGATATAGAAATATCATTTGATGGTTGACATCTTTTCTTTGAAATTTTGTGTATAGTTTCCCAAAAGACCTGTTGGCTCTTCACAGAATCGATCAGTTCATTTAACAATGACATATTATATTCTTTCTTTTTTCTTTCATTTAAATTTTTATATTCGCGTCTTGAAACACAGAATGCGACTCGATCATCTTTGTCTAAAGTTTTACAAAATTTTCTCCATAGGCTACGCATTTTACATTTAGATACTTTACAATCCCCATCATACCAGTTATCATCAGGGGTTCTCTTATTTAATACTATCTTCTTTTTCAAATTTTCAGCTTGTTCTTTCATGATCACATTAAATCTACATATGGCTTCATTTACATCCACATCGATGAGATCTTCTGAAACTGCCATTTTCTCTTTCACATCCTGAGAGTCCATGGACTGTGTAAATTTCAGGGCATAATCCTTATTCCAGCAATATTTAACAATAAACTGGTTATGTTTACCATTCGAACCAGTGCTAGTGCATTTTTTAGCATTTTGTATATCAAGACATAGTACAAGGGGCATATGATCAGATTCAAATCTTTCCATAACATTAAGTGTTAACTGTTCACACATTAACTCAAAACCATTTACTGACATCAGAAAATAATCGTTCACACTGCATCCTACATCAGAAATATATGTGAAACGACCTTCAAGGTCGCCATTACACATTCCGTTTAAAATGTACAGTCCCAAAACAGTGCACATGTTCAAGAACTTCTTTCGATATGAATTTAACATTTTATCTTGAGAAATTCTTTCTATGCGGCTATCAATCTTATTATAGTTAACGTGTACTTCATATTCATCTAAAATGTCTGGGGTCTTATCAGAAGTTCTGGCGTTCATATCACCACATATTAATATTTCAGTATCTTCCACATGCAGCAATTTACTAACAATACAATTTTCCAACAAATCAATGCCGTTGTCAAACCCACTGATAGAGTAATAATGCGAATTTTCGGGCGGAACATACGCACACACAAGTAACAAGTTTTTATGAAGACCAAAAAACTCCTTATCAAAAGTAAATAACATGGAATAAGGACTCTCACAATCAACCTCATTCACATAGGGAAGAAGATATTTTCGCATTAAACAAATTATTCTCCCTGAACCTCTCCCTTGTCTCGTAAATTTAACAGCTGGTTTGACGAATATCTGATAATCAGTAAACAAACTCGATTCAAAATTTTCTGCAAACGTTTCAACCAGACAAACAAAATCAAATGAAGAAATGAACTGAATAAAATGCATATAATCTAATTTAAGAAACAATCCACATATATTCCAGTGAAGGAAAGAAATACTGTTTACATGCTTACTCATATGACAATCTTGACCATATAAATTGTCATTATCTTCTGAGATAATGCTCCCATCACTCTCATTCCCTCTTTTCATGTCTATTCCACTCGCCCGTCACACCATCACTGTCACTAACTAATTCCGTCGACTTCACACTGTCACTGTCACTAACTAATTCCGTCGACTTCACACTGTCACTGTCACTAACTAATTCCGTCGACCTCACACTGTCGCCGTCACTGTCTAATTTACTGTCAGTACCTAATTCATTCTCCGCCACATTTTCACTGTCATCTTCAGCGCCATGACTTGTTTCATTAGTCATCATACTGTCATCTTCAGCGCCATGACTTGTTTCATTAGTCATCATACTGTCATCTTCAGCGCCATGACTTGTTTCATTAGTCATCATACTGTCACCTTCAGCGCCATAACTTGTTTCATTAGTCATCATACTGTCATCTTCAGCGCCATAACTTGTTTCATTAGTCATCATACTGTCACCTTCAGCGCCATAACTTGTTTCATTAGTCATCATACTGTCACCTTCAGCGCCATAACTTGTTTCATTAGTCATCATACTGTCACCTTCAGCGCCATAACTTGTTTCATTAGTCATCATACTGTCACCTCCACTGCGCGCTTCGTTCACCGTCACGCCGTCCACACCTCTATCTGTTTCATGCGTCACTACAGTGTCATCACAACTGTCTGTATTACTGTCTCCACCTCTGGCCGTTCCCTTTGTCATCACACTCACACCACCACAGTCTTTTTTATTCATCAATATACTGACCGCATTTATCATCACAATCTTCTGTTATAGAATTACGCATGCAATCATCACCCCTGTGACTTTCCGACTCTGCTGCACAGTCGTCGCCATTTTTACTTGTATAAAAATCCACACACACATCGTCTGCATTCATAACATTTGTCACTGTCAAGCAAGAATGCTCCGATCTGTCAGTACCAATGCAAGGCGCATTATCATTCGTCACCAACAACAAATCGTTTCCAGTTCCCGACAAAGGACACCCAACATGGCTATTAACATAATCAAAATCATCGCTGTCATCGTCATCGCTAATTTTATTCGTGACATCTTCATGCAACATGTTAACACATTCAACATCATCAACATGATCTGAGACTGCCGTATACACACATCCAACACAGGTGTCACGCACGAGATTTTCGAAGCACGCTTGCTTCGTGTCAACAGCGTTCACAATCTCCTTGCTAATCCCCTCTCGCAAACTATTAACATGCACTCTGTGCGGTGACGACGTATTTTTTGCTCCCTCAACAAATTGGCAGCGGTAAAATCTCCAGTCACGGGTCCGGCCTAACAGCTATCCACATTGAAAAAGGTTTCCACTATCATCAAGACTGTATTTTGTGCCCTCTATTACCAAATGGTCGTAAACCATCGATACTTTTTTGTTCTGTGATCTGGCAGACTTTAAGTGGGGGACAAGGTTTTTTCCGGATCTCTCTAACACGCTGAGAAAAGTCTTCACCTATGAAAATTTCACTTCCTTTCAACTTCTTTTTTGAGCGCAATATTTTGTGTTTCTGTTTAAAGAAGGTACACCTTGCAACAATTGGTGAATCTGGTCTGAGAGTTAATGCGATGTACCCGGTCAAACTGCACATCATCTGCAAGTTCTAAACTGTCAGCAATCATATCGCGTACCAGATTTTCACACTCTTGCCATGTTTCATTTTTTCTACGAGGGATGCCATGAATAATTATATTGTTCCTCTTGGACCTACCTTCCAAATCGTCCACTTTCCTATCCAGATATTTCACCCTCTCATTCAGACTGTCATTTTCACTTTTCAATCTATCGTTGTCTAGCTTTAAGTCTGTCACCTCCTGTCTCAAGTTAGAAACATCTGCCTGTAAAGTGGAACACATACCTTTCAAATCTTTCATATCATCACACATGTTATCAAATTTAGAGTTCAAACTGTTCATTCCCGTCAGCATGTCATTCAAGGAAGACATCACATCCTTCAGGGAGGGATCCGGCAGAAGAGCTGACGTCCCGGATGCACGTTCCTGTCCACTGGTACTGTCTCTGCGATTGGCTGCTCCACTGCCAAGCCGTGACTGTCTCAGACCTTCCTTCGAACCAGGACCAGGATTTAACTCAACATCCCCACAACGTAGAATTAAATGTCCGTAGAAAAACAGAGAGAGCAACAGTCCCAGGGTTACACCGTCACTCCGTGTTCTCAACCGTCAACATGGAAATTCTCATGGCGGTCTTCATCTTTGAACGCTTCAACATGAATGAAGCGTACACTGCCGCAAATGTCCCGCAAACAGGTCGAAACCTCAGCGCATCGGATGGCATGGTGCTTCACCGTGCTGTACTCCAAAGTAAAAGACACAACACCTCAGATAACCAGTCAAATACAACCAAAGATTGCAGAGCACATCAAACACGACTTCTCCTCTTTGTGTTCTCCAATGAACCCCCCGAGAGGGAGAGAGAGAGAGAGAGGAAGAGAGAGAGAGACAGAGAGAGAAAGGGAGAGAGAGAGACAGAGAGAGGAAGAGAGAGAGAGAGGGAGAGAGAGAAAGGGAGAGAGAGAGACAGAGAGGAAGAGAGAGAGAGAGAGAGGGAGAGAGAGAGAGAGAGAGGAAGAGAGAGGGGAGAGAGAGACAGGGAGAGAGAGACAGAGCGAGAGATAGAGAGTGAGAGACAGAGAGAGAGAGACAGCAAGGGAGTAAGAGAGTGTGAGAGAGAAAGAAAGAGAGAGAGTGCAAGAGAGAGACAGAGTGAGAGAGACACAGGGAGAGAGAGAGAGAGAGAGAGAGAGAGAGAGAGAGGAGAGAGAGAGAGAGAGAGAGACAGACAGACAGACAGACAGACCTACACACACACACACACACACACACACACACGGAGAGAAAGAGAGAAAGAGAGAGAGAGAGAGAGAGAGAGAGAGAGAGAGAGAGAGAGAGAGAGAGAGGGATACGATGCGGATATGAGAGAGAGAGACAGACAGACAGACAGATACAGAGAGACAGAGACAGAGAGATAGAGAGACAGAGACAGTTTATAGCGGAATTTAGAACTTGTGGAGAAATCTATACAAAACACTAAACGGCTTCGATCGCTTTCCAATGTTAACTAATTCTAATAAAAATACAAACTTTCTACTGGTTGTCTACGCCTCTGAAGGGAACGGTGCAGTTTGAGCGTATGTTATATAAAACTCACCTTGGCTTAGGGCTTTACCAGACCAACTGACATAGGCTTGAACACCAAGGCTATATCAAACTGTTGTTATGCTCTGCATAGTTATGCGGAGATTGTCTTCAGTTATGACAAGCTCCTAGCATAACATTATCAGTCTCCAAAATCCCTCGAAGTCGGAGTGTGGCTGCCCACGTGGCGGGGTAATCAAAAACGGTCACACACGTAATGTTCTCATCCCCAGCTGATGCATTTGTACCATGGTGTTCAAGTGCTTTGGTTGTTCGGATGATCCCTGGATTTTTTAAGCCAGGGTACGACGACAACAACAACAACAACATATAAAACGGTATCCCCTTTTTTTTCCATTTCAGTTTTAACGCATAGAAATGTGACTAAGTCTAGTGACAGTTTTGTCATTGTTGGGCACCAAACTTCACATCCATTAATAAAAAAAAACAGATTGTTTGGGGTACAACCATTTCGGCGACTAGTTCAAATTCAATCTCTTGAGAGAAAAGTGGCACGGTTTCTTTAAATATTGAAGTATAACACTTAAATTCCACCAGAATCAAATGATTTTTTTTTTTTTTAACAAACATTGAAACAAATTTCACTGCTAAGTCAATACTAACACAGGAAAATTTATCTGTGCAAAAAGTTGTTTTTGGAACTAGCAGCAGAAACAACAACACCAGCAATAATAATAAAACGGTAACAATAATATTGTTATCAAAATAACGCAATGATAACAACAACAACAACAACAACAACAACAATGATGATATTAATGATAATAATAACAACAATGATATTCATAATGATAATAATAATGATAACAATAATAGCAATAGTAATAATAATAATACAAAAGACGACGACAATAACAACAACAATAATAATGATGATGATAACAACAACAATAACAATAATAATAATAATGATATAATGATAATAATAATAAAAGTGATGATGACGATGATGATGATAATGATGATGATGATAATAATAATGATAATAATGATAACAACAAGAACGATGATGATGACGATGACGATGACGATGATGATGATGATGATGATGATGACGATGATGATGATGACGATGATGATGATGATGATGATGACGATGATGGTGATGACGATGATGATGATGATGATGATGATGATGACGATGATGATGAAGACGATGATGATGATGATGATGATGATGACGATGACGACGATGATGATGATGATGATGATGATGACGATGATGATGATGATGATGATGATGATAAAAAGGAATGCTGAAGCCAGCGTACAAGCAAGGTCGGCAAATCCCACGTGTCAAGGGGCTGAGAACACTGATGATTTCTTTCAGCCCTCCCAGAACCTCTCTGTGTTCTGCTTTATGTTCAGACCGGCTGAGCCGTTAGCTGGAAAGATGGCCGACACATCCTTCCCACCTGAGAGCTTGTGTGATAGTTTGAGCACACCGTCATGACATGGAACAAAGCACGCACGTTATACTATTTGCAAACACACTCCATTGCATGCCCGAGGCGTTGAGAAATCAGCAAATACATACACCGTCTATAAAATGAATAAACAAGAGCAACTAGTAATACAGCAAACGCATGCTGCAATTCAACGATCGCATCGCATCCAAGCGTACCATATCTTTCATCCCGGCTCTCTCATTCCTCTGTCTATCTATCTCTCCACCTTTTTGAAACAAACACCGATAACTACTCGAATGAAAAAAAACAACAACATTACTAACGTTCAAACGTACGTGATACTCCTATACTGCACCAGTGCATGTGTTGTGTATGAGTTAGAAGGGGGGAAAATAGGTTTGAGCATATAAACGTAGTCCCAGTTTATCTTGAATACGCGTGAGATATACCATAAAGAGGAAAAACTGTTTTAGGCCGTTATAGCCGTTAGTAACGGCCATTCTGGTAAACATCGGCCATCATCTGTGACCCATAATGAACATACCTACAAATTTTAAGAAAGATCAGCGAAGTACTTTCTGAGATTTTCCATAAAGAAGAAAACCGTTATGGGCCGTTATAGCTGTCAGTAACGGCTATAACGGTTTAAATAAAACATCGGGTATCATCCGCGACCCATAATGAACATACCTGCAAATTTTCAGAAAGATCGGCCAAGTAGTTTTGTCTGGAGCGAGTGGAACACATTTTGACCACAGACAGACAGACACACACACACACACACAGACAGCATTTCTTCGTACCCATTGTAAAGTACTCCCTGTTGTATAAGAACTGGGAGTACAAAAAGGTTTCCAAGAAAATCAAGAAAAGATGAGTACCAGACGAAGAACAAAGATCAGGTGATGTGGTACACAGGTGGCACAAATCGGTACAGACATCAAGAACAAAGAAAACAATGGATTAATAATGTCCTTACTCTGCTTTAAATCTTTAAAAGGCTTAGCTCCTTCCTACCTTTCCGATCTCCTTCATCTCTATGTTCCTTCTGGGCAGTAGCGTTCTTCTACCGACAACACTCTGCTCAAAATCCCTCGATTTTCGAACTGAAACCTATGGCGATCGCTCTTTTCAGGGACCGGTTTCTTGGAATGAACCTCTAGTATCTGTGCGTAGTTCAAACTCTCTGTCTTCCGTCAAGGCGTCTCTTAAAACAACCCTCTTCACCTATCAATGACAGTTCTTTCTTCCCCTTTCCCTTTACCATCAAATTAATTTTGCGACTTGTGTGTGTGTGTGTGTGTGTGTGTGTGTGTGTGTGTGTGTGTGTGTGTGTGTGTGTGTGCGCGCGCGCGCGCACGCGTGCATGTGTGTGTGTGTGGGCGCACGCGTGCGTATGTATGTGTGTGTGTGTGTGTGTGTGTGTGTGTGTGTGTGTGTGTGTGTGTGTGTGCGTGCGCGCGCGCGAACGCGCGCATGCTGTTATGTGCGTTGTTGTGAGACTGTGTGTGTGTGTGTGTGTGCGTGCGCGCGCGCGCGCGCGCGCGTGCGTGAGTGTCTGTCAATATGCACTCTTGTTTGTACGTCTATGGTACTTATTGAAATATTCATCTTCTCATTGATTTCATTTATGTTTTCTTTAATCTTTCCTGTATTCGTATGCGCTTAGGGCTTATGTAAGATTAAGCGCCATAAATAATCATCATTAATATTATCAATAGCACAAAGATACAGCTCTGTAGCATATCCTTCGCTGAGCAGGGAACCAGAGAAGCGAACGCAGTAAAGGGGGGTAATAATAAAATCAAACGGGAAAAAAAAAGCGAAACATGAGGTTTGCAGCATGCTTTTGGACTGTCTAAACTTTGCCGATGGGGGCCGGCTGGCGAGAATCGTCACAATGATAAAGACGGGAGCGTACAAATACGCAGACAAGTCTGTTGGCGTTGACGTGCTCGGAAAGGCGGCGAGGGATGGAGGCAATATTACTACTGTTTCCTTTGTTTACCACCAACTAGTTTGCTGGAGCGTTTCATCAGCTTCTCACTCGGAGACCACATTCAATTCAGTCCCGTGTGGACGCGGACCCAATTGGCTACTCAATGAAAGCGGAAGAAGTTGCGATCAGCTATTTTCTGGTGATTTTGTGGGTACACACACACACACAACACACACACACACCACACCACGCAAGCACGCACGCACGCACGTACGCACGCACGCACACACACACACACACATACACACACACACACACACACGCTCTCTCGCCCCTCCCTCCCCCCTTTGCTCTCTCTCTCCAAACCTCCCCCTAACATCTCCCTCCTCCCCCCGGTCACAACACACACACACACGCACACACCACACACACACACACACACACACACACACACACACACACACACACACACACACACACACAGAGAGAGAGAGAGAGAGAGAGAGGAGAGAGGAGGGAGGGAGAAGGAGAGAGAGAGATTTTATTCAATTATAGGCCATGACCCCTAATGAAGAGGTACTGTTGAAAAACAAACATGTTGAAAATGGTCTTGCAGCGCTTTTTGTTTGTTTGTTGTTTGTTTTTACATATAGCGTCTCTTACTTCTTTGGAAGTCGCTGGCTTTGTCTTCCACCACAGCTTCGTGAGTAATTTGCTGTATTTCAACAGAATCAGCATCTCTGTGGAGAAGCTCCCTAAAGCGCTCATACTAAAAATCAAATGCTAACCTTGTTGGTTGGCTGTTTTCTTTCTTTTTCTTTCTTCTTTTTTTTTTTTTTAAAGCGACATCCTATGAGCGTGGTTCCACAATTCTTTTTTCACTTTTTACTGAAACAATTTAGTTGTGCCCCACAATGTGGTATTCAATGTGTCTTCTTGACTCTTGCAACAAGTGTTTATATTCCCGTCTTGTCCTACAACATACGTTTCTGTCCCTAAATCGTTGAAAGTTAGTTTGAAAAATTTTAATCGCTTTACGAACTTTTCTTTAACTGCAGTGGCATTATGCATATCAAAACAGTTTTTCGATTTCTAATTATTCCCATGTTTCATTTGTTTGTTCACATATCCGCAGCATTTGTAATAGACAAATTGAAAGCATTTGATGCTTGGCGTATGTCTAGATCAACATGAATAACTGCATAATCAGCTCTCGTTTTGAATTCCAGTATTGAAAGAAAAAACCAACGAAACAAAACAGAACAAAAAACAAAAACAAAAACAAACAATACAAAACAAACAAAGCAAAGCAAAGCAAAGCAAAACAAAGCAACAAAGCAAAGCAAAGCAAAGCAAAGCAAAGCAAAGCAAAGCAAAGCAAAACAAAACAAAACGAAACGAAATGTAAGCGTTCTTTGAAACTAACAAACAACTAATCCAAACATCTTCCACTCAAGCAACCCCGTCTTCACAGTCAAAATATGTATAATACGGACAGCCTTCGGGACAGGAGTACACAATGTATCCTTGTTAGCACCAAGCTGCATTACTAAGTTGATGTGTGTGTGTGTGTGTGTGTGTGTGTGTGTGTGTGTGTGTGTGTGTGTGTGTGTGTGTGTGTGTGTGGCGCGTGTGTATGTGTGTGTTTGGAGAGAGAGAGAGAGAGAGAGAGAGAGACAGAGAGAGAGAGAGACAGAGAGAGAGAGAGAGAGAGACAGAGACAGAGACAGAGACAGAGGAAATAGGATGGGTGGAGAAGGGGTTGAGGAAGGTACGAGCGGGCATGGGGCAAAAGAGCAAAGAACAGAAGCGTAATTTGCAATTATCAAGAACTCGCCCCCTACCCCTTCCCCACCATCTCGTCTCCCTCTTTCCCTCCTTCCTGTTCTTCCCTCTGTGTCCATCAAATAATTTATTGGTCATCATGGCAATTACCATTGCACAAACTGTAACACGACACACGTCATACCCCACATCAAATCATCGGCAGATCTGCAAATAGGAACAGCACGCTGAACCTCCTATTTCTCAATCTGACCCCCCGCCCCCATCCCTTCCCTCTCTCCCCCCCCCCCACCACTTCATTCCCATACCCTCCCCCATTTCCCCCCTCACATGTTCTCATTTTAGTATTATCAAACTAAACAAAAAAGACAGAACAAAACCAAACCAACGAACACAAAAAAAAAACCAAACAAACAAATAATGGATTATTTTGTTCATCAGAAATTGCGTGTCTGGCAAAGTCAATAGCGGGGCCCACGTGTGATTTGCCCCCCGGCCGGTTCCTAGTCTGCCCTCATTACGGAATACGCCACGAATCCTTGTCACGCCGGGTCCCTCCATCCCAACGGCCCGTGACGTCACCCAAGATGGCGGCAGAATCAAGAAGCTGGTCTCAAGAGTTGGAATGAGGGAGGGAAGCAGGGAGAAGAAAAGAAGCGGGAAGTAAGGGGTGTTGAGGGCGAGGTGGGGGGGTGGGGGTGGGGTGGGGTGGGGTGGGGTCTGGAATCTGTTCCAGACCCACTCCTGTTGTGGTGGATTGTACGGTCTGTTTTCATTTACAAATCAAAACACAAAACAAGTTGTACAGTGTTGTTACACGAAGTATGAAACTGACGAGTGAATATCGACAGCTAGCTTTCTGCAGGAATCCCAGGGTACAGAAGAGGCTGCACACCACAGAATTAATGCGCCAAGGCCTTGCTGAAGGAGTCGAGTATTTGTAAACTGAAGCAATTAGATTGTTTTGAGAAAATTTACTGTGTCTGAAAGTTGATTCTCCTCATTTTCTATCATATGGCCATCAAGGCACAAACCTGGTGGTTCCAAGCGGACAGATTTAAAATCAAAGGAAGGGGACTTTTTGGACACTTCAGGCTGGCGCAAAGATAGGGTCACGGGTGAGTGCAAAGGCCTGAAATGTTGACGTCAACTAAGGGGAAGGTTATGTATTTGAAGATTGTTTGTGATTCCATCGGCGAAAATCCCCCCCAGACACGGGAAATGGTCGGTGGGGTGGTGTTCTTTTTTGATGAGTAGTGTGTTTAACATGAAATGCTGGCTTCAGTTTATGGTAGGCCTCAAAACGTTTACATGGATTCTATGGTATTTTAGTGCAACACCCTAATTGTGGCGTGTGGCCGGAACACACTGCCCACCACAACACTTCCCACATGGCTGTCGGCAAAGTAATGATCACGGAAACAAACGTCCGTGGAGAAGCGAGGACTGCTCAGATGCGAAGAGAGAGAGAGAGAGAGAGAGAGAGAGAGAGAGAGAGAGAGAGGGTAAGGTAGTGTTGCTTATAGCCCAGCCGACCGCAAAGGGCCGTATGAGGGCTGTCACCACGTTGAGGCCAACTTAAAAGTCATTAAAACAAACAAAAAACCAACCTCGTCCACACAACCCTTTAAAACCCTTAAAAAAAAACAAACAAAAAACAAACAAAACAAAACAAAAAAAACACCAGAAATTTTGTTAAAAATCTTTCTTCTGTAAAAATTTTAGATCAGATGAAAAATGTTGATCTCTTTCAGAAATTCAAAGATCACTTCAGGACAGAGAGAGAGAGAGAGAGAGAGAGAGAGAGAGAGAGAGAGAGAGAGAGAGAGAGAGAGACGATGCGGATACGAGAGAGAGAGAGAGAGAGAGAGAGAGAGAGAGAGAGAGAGAGAGAAAGAGAAAGAGAGAGAGATTGTGAGAGGGGGTCTGGAAGGGGTGGGGGAGGTATCACAGACGCGAAGGGAGTCTTTTGGTGGTGGTGGTGGTGGTGGTGGTGGTGGTGGTGATTCTATGAAGGGAGCTGAATCTCGTCAACCAAACGTAATGCACGTGACAACGTGTGGTGTGTGTGTGTGTGTGTGTGTGTGACAGCGGTGCGGGTGAGACAGTCCACACACGGTATAGATCAAAGGTCTTTAAATGGCGGAGGGTTTTGACCCGTCAACCACTGACATGGGAATATCGCACTTCACCGCTGTCGGGGGCAGTCTGCAATCACACCGTGGGATAAAGATCCTGCCACACAATGCTAATGGATGAAAAAATGCACGAAGGATCTTTTTCTCTCTCATCACTAGATAACCCAATTCTTTTTTTTGTTAAAGAGCTTTTTGTGTTAACAACTATACAGTCAGGTAAAGATCCTGCCACACAGTCCTAATCAACGAAATCATGCAGGAAGGATTTTTTTCTCTAATTACTAGATAACTTTTTTTTTTTTTAAAAGATTTTTTGGTGTTAATCAACACCCACAGAGTCAGGTAAAGATCCTGCCACTCAAGGCAGATCAATGAAAAAAAGAAAAATACACGAAGGACCTTTTTTCCCTCCAGTTACTAGATAACCCAACTTAAAAAAAAGAGCTTTGTTGCATACACGTTCATAACGATTTAGTTTGGTACAGTCACAATTGACTAGATGTAAGTCCGATACATTTTGAAAACTAAAGACTTTCCAGCACGTGTATTTTTGGGGGAGTCCAAAGATGCTGCTTTGCGGACAACCGAAAGAAGGCCAACGTGACCAAGGAAGGCCTCTCAAGAGATACAAAGACAACTTGAAGGCGAACCTCAAAAGCTGCAACATCGACACTGCAGCATCCTGGGAAGATGTCGGCCGTGACAGAACACAGTGGAAGCAACAGTGTACCCAGGGCACAAAGACATCTGAGCGCAACAGAGCAGCCATCATCCAGGAAAGGAGTATCCGAGGCAGGTCTCATGTCCGTTCCTTATTGTACGCAAGCACGATCCACACGACCCTTCATTTTCCTGTCGCCTGCATAGGAAGAAAGGTGGCAGAGTGGTTAAGACGTTCGCCTGCCAATCTAACGTGTGAGAAGTGTGTGGGTTCGAGCCCTGCCTTTCTCGCCCTTTCTTTCCCAGTTTGAATGACAAATCGAACTGAACGTTAAGTCCATCGGATGGGGACTATAAGCGAGTCGGACCCGTGTGCCTTCCTGGCCCCCTGCACACGTTAAAGAACCCACGGCAGTTGAAAATCGAAAAGAGCAGGGGGGTTCCCCGCTGCCCTGGCAAAATTGATGTAGATTGAAGATAGCCGCCTGGTATTTCTTACCAAGCCACAAAAATTGTCACTTACTGTTATTGTGTGCCATCGTGTACCGGTGGAAATGGAGGACACGTATAAACATCGCATGCATCCTATGTGAGAAACTGGAGGAATAAATGAGATAAATGAAAATAAGTGACTGATATTTGAATGGCACAGGAAACGACTGAATGAGCGCCAGTAGGCTGCTCTTCGGCCGGCTCTACCTGGGTAGGCAGCCCATTGAGTGAGTGAGGTAGTGTGTTTATTGTAAAGCGCTTAGAGCTTGGTCTGTGACCGAGGATAGGCGCTATATAAATACCCAATATGATAATATAATAAAGACTTTCCACTCCAAAAATCCTAGTGCCCTACCAATAGCGTAGAAACACAAGGAGTCTACAAGTCATGCATGCATTCTGCTATTTTTGCTAACATGGCATTGAACTCATATACTGACCCTACATTCCAGATAAAATCATCTCTTTTACATTAAAAATGTTTATTCACAAAGCCAGGCGGATTTTCATTTGTTCAAACTTTTTTTTGTTACTACTTGACATTTGCTGTAACCTTGAACTCTGACCAAAAGAGCCACCGGCATTCCCCCAGAGGCTGGGTGATCTCCCTTGGCTAAGGAGTCCAACCACGGGAACACCAACCAACAGTGCTTTGATAGACTGATAGACCATTAGTTATGTCCCTTGGTTGTAGCTGCACCGTCTCTGGGGTGGTCTTTTGGTGTAACTTGTATCCCAGCTCTAAGGAATTAAAAAATGGCTATCAACGAAATGGCGGAGTCGGCTAGCGAAAGAGGAAGAGAGAGAGAGAGAGAGAGAGAGAGAGAGAGGAGAGAGAGAGAGAGAGAGAGAGAGAGAGAGAGAGAGAGGAAATGCGGAGTCAAAGAGAGAATGAGGAAGTAGGATGGGGAAGGGTGGAGAGAGAGAGAGAGAGAGAGAGAGAGAGAGAGAGAGAGAGAGAGAGAGAGAGAGAGAATGAACAACGGCAGCCGCTATTTGCAGGATGACACCTGATCATAAGACGCATCCGTAGGACTTGGGGGTGGGGGTGCGGGTAGGGGTGGGGGTGGGGAGATCGTTTTAATGTGTGAGAAGTCAGGATGGTCAAGTCGTGTCCGATAACATTGCCAACGCCGTTGACCACTGGCGGCGTGACGGGAGGGGGGGAGGGGGGACGGGGGGGAGGGGGGGGGGGAGGGGGGAGGGGGGGAGGGGGGGAAGGAAAGGGGGGGAGGGGGGGAGGAAAGGGGGGGCAGAATTCAGTGGGAACAGGGTGTTGCTAGAGGAAGGGAGAGGGATAGTGGTGTGGTTGGGGTGAGGATGTGGTGATGGAGACGGAACGAGTGTGGTGGTGGTGGGGGGGGGGGGGGGGTGGGGGGGGTGGGGGAGGTGTTGTTGACAGCACTGTAAAGGATGCTTTCAGTTATTGGGGGCAAGTCACATCCAGTCAGGCATAAGACACAGACTGGGAGGTGGGGAGGTGGAAGAGAGAGAGAGAGAGAGAGAGAGAGAGAGAGAGAGAGAGAGAGAGAGAGAGAGAGAGAGAGAGAGAGAGAGAGAGAGAGAGAGAGAGAGACTCGATCGATCCTTTCATTCCAATCCAAATTCTGGGTCCGTTCTCAACATTCAGCCAGTTCGTCTCTGCTCCACATCCATCTCTCCACCTAGTGTCGCCACCATCGGTCCTGAAGGTGATACGTCATTCCGCTAACCAATAGACTGGCCACCAGACGTGGTAATGGACGTGGTAGTCGTTGTTAGTAGTAGTGGTTGTAATCACAGTTGTAACATGGGATGATGTTGATATGACGATGATGATGGTTACGATCCTTACGATGGTGAATTATCTAAAACTAAACAAAAATACAAACAAAAACAAAATCAAAAGAAAAAAAAAACGATGTTTATGATCCGCTTTGAAAGAGTTATTCTAAAATGAATGTCTATATACTTAAAGGCCAAAACGTATTCAAGAACACATGATCAAGAAGCAACCCTGGGAGCCCGTTCAATCATGACTTTGTTTTGCTTATAGTAATTTTATGTTTTACTTAACATTCATTTTCATTCCCGGAATGCCATTATAACGCTGAAGAACTGTGACTGCCCTCTGTAGGCTTGTGTAAATTTAGTATGTAGTCTATATCACAGTCAGCATCATTGATATGTAGGTATAGTCTGCAGGTAATGAATGTCTTAACATGCTCACAGATAGAATTCTCACTGTAAAATGTACATGTGGAATCATCTTTTGATAGCCCTGTGAGGCTAGCTCTGTCTTCTGATAAATTTCCCACTTTAAATGCATAGCTTCTGGCATCGTGAGTCAGAACAGATCTATACTTTCTCTCGACAGATTTCCCATTATAAAATGTACATAGCTTGTTGGATCATTCTCCACAAAGGCCTACATACGTGCGTTATCCATTGTCAGATTTCTCAGAATTAAAATGTGCATAGCTTGTTGCATCATTCAACAACGCAACTCAATGTTATGTCTTGTGATAGATTTCCTAGTTTAAAATGTACATATCTTGTTGAATCATGTTATAAATCTATGGATTGTCTTCTGACAGATTTCCTACTGCCAACTGTTTATATCTCGTGGACTCATGTTACAATACTAATCTACGCTTGTCTTTTATCGATTCATACTAAAAACAGAAATAAGTAGTGACTGCTGTACTCGTACTGTCACTTTCATACTGTCAACTTTTCGAAACTTGTGGATCATGGTACAAAATAAACCTATATTGTGTTCGCTGATAGTACGCGTTCCTACTGTAAACTGCACATAGCTCGTGGTACGACGCAGTGCCATACTTGTCCACAGACAGATCTCTTTATGTCTTAATGTGCACTGACAGATCTCCCATGGTTGAATGTACAGTCATGTAACCTACCACTCACAGTGAAACATGTTCTTTTAGACTGTTGGAACTTGCATGATGTGAGATATTAACACCATACAGCAGACTCATCGAAAACCTTGTGTAGAGTTGCCCCACCTGATGTCGTCTGAATTTCCGACAGAAATCAATATTTTTCATAGGATCTTCTAAGATTACAAAGAAAAGATTTTTTAACGAAATTTCCGTTGTGTTTTTAGAAAGCGCATTTTTAAAGGGTCGTGTGACTGAGGGTTTTTTTTTTCTCTCTCTTTTTTCTGTTCTTTTTTGTTTAATGACTTGTGAGTTGACTTCAACGCGGTGACAGCCTTGATGTGGCCTTTTGCAGTCGGCTGGGCTATAAGCAACATTACTTTATTACGTACAGTGCGCGAACCATTGAGAAGCAGATAGTGTAACTCTGTGTTTTCCCATTGACAGGTTTCACAGAGTGAAATGTGTACAGCCTGTAAAGCCATGCCACAATGTAAGTCTGTGCTGGGCTAGGAAAGATTCACTTTCTGTTCTCTTTACTTTGTACGGTCGCCATCAACACTTTTTTTTCTGCATTGCGTAACGTCATGTTGCCAACAGACCCCCCCCCCCCCCCCCCCCGGCTTTCCACCCTAACTTTGTGTGCGCTGTATTGCACATACGTCATGCCCCAACAGATCCCCCATCTTTGTGTGTGTGTGTGTGTGTGTGTGTGTGTGTGTGTGTGTGTGTGTGTGTGTGTGTGTGTGTGTGTGTGTGTGTGTGTGCTGTATTGCATAACGTCATGAATTCAACAGATTTCTTTCCCCCATCTCTGTGTGTACTACATGATGACGTCATAACACAACAGATTTCTTTCCACTCTTTGCATACTGCATGCATAGATCAAATGCCAAGAGATTTCTCTCTTGTCTCTTGTGCACTGCATTGCATACGTGATAATCCCAACACATTTCTCTCTCCCATCTCTTTGTGTATACATTGCATAACGTTTAACCCAACATATTTCTGTCCCCATCTCTTTGTGTACTGCATTGCATAACTCATATCTATTCTCTTTGTGTACTCATGCTAACCTCATAATACCTTTCCTCCATCTGTTTGTGTACTGCATTGCATAACCTCATAATACCTATTCCTCCATCCCTTTGTGTACTGCATTGCATAACCTCATGATACCTATTCCTCCATCTCTTTGTGTACTGCATTGCATAACCTCATAATACCTATTCCTCCATCTCTTTGTGTACTGCATTGCATAACCTCATGATACCTATTCCTCCATCTCTTTGTGTACTGCATTGCATAACCTCATAATACCTATTCCCCCATCTCTTTGTGTACTGCATTGCATAACCTCATGATACCTATTCCTCCATCTCTTTGTGTACTGTATTGCATAATTTCATGATACCTATTCCTCCATCTCTTTGAGCATAAGTTCATGATACCTATTCCTCCATCTCTGTGTGTACTGCATTGCATACCGTCATAATCCCAACAGATTTCTTTGGAAGAGAGAACTGCCAGAGTCCAGCGGCAACCCCGTCGGTTTGGCATACTGCTATTGGCCTCTCAAAGAGGATTAAAGACAAGTATAGTGGGTATGGTCAGGGACGGCTTCAGTGGTGTCGTGGGGTCCTTTACGTGTGTAAAACGCCTGCTGCACGCGGGCCTCTGTGATGACCTTCCTCTGAAGACCGGCACACGAGCCACCAATTAAGGTGCCGTGAAAAAGTACCGGAAAAGGGAGGGGGATGGGGATGGGGGGATGGGGGAGGGGGGAATGGGGGGGGGGGGGGGGAGGTCTCGCGTGCGAGACTCGAATCAAGGTACGGGGACTCTGTGGCTTCCCGGGTGAGGGAGCTACCCACTGGGCCACTTGTCTCTCTCTCTCCCGTCCCGGGGTATCCTCTCTGTGTGTGTCTGTCTTAATGAAGCATCTGCAGTCGGCTGGACGGCGAACAACGTGACTTGCATGTGCTCTGTAGCACGCACAAACACAGACACACACACACACTTATATGTATATACTCGCACGCGCGCACGTGCGCGCGCGCAAAACCACACACACCACACACACACCACACACACACACACATACACACAAGCACACGCACGCACGCACGCACACGCATACACAGACACACACACACACACATGCACACGCACGCATGCACGCACGCACGCACACGCCACACACACACACACGCGCGCACGCACGCACGCTTGCACGCACGCACGCACGCACACACACACACACACACACACACACACACACACACACACACACACACACACACATCCCACACACACACACACACACACACTCACGCGCACGCACGCACACATTTTTGTGCGTGTACAACATAGCAGTTATGTACCGTTGAAGAACCAACCAAAGAGATGGCATTCGATCTACGGTTAACATTCTCACAGTCTTTCTGCTCATCAGAGTGAGTTCACTATTTTCGGTGAACTGGGGAAAATAATGGCTGACGTTAATGAAAAAAAAAAAAAAAGACTTTTAAAGCTCAAGCCTTTAACGTCAATATTCATCTTATTAGTATTAAGGTAAAGCGGATTTTAAACCGCAAGATATTAAAGTAGAAACAAGTCTTGAAACATTTTTGTAAAGTTTCTGTCCCTGTTAATTAAAACACTAGAATATGTCGAGGTGTGTGGTTTGCTGTATTCTGTAAAAATTTCCCAGCGATTTGTAGGGAACAGCCATTGGAATTCATCTGTTTGGAACAACACTAAGCCCCACCCCCACCCCCTTACTCCCATCTCCCCATCACTACCACCATCACCACCACCACGACCACTGCCACTTCCATCTTGTTTTCTCTAAACACGCGACTACACACACGGAAGCGCGCGCACAGGGACGAAGTGCATGATGCAAGCAGAATCCTCATCAATATCTCATTGGACGTCCACCAGGCTGGGTTTCAGATGATTGGCTGGAACCAGATTCTGCCTGAAGTCCACGCGTGCCTTCTCTATCTGTCTGGCTGTCCGTGTCCGTCTGTCTGAGTGTGTTAAAAGTTTCCATAAAAGCTTTGTTTCCTTTTCAACAGATTTTGTCTTATGCTTGGAAGGGGGCGCTTGAGAGTGTTATGAGGGGAAAAAAACCGCGGGAGTGAGGAGTGTGTGTGGGGGTATGTGTGTGAGTGAGTGATTTGGTGTGTGTGTGTGTGTGTGTGTGTGTGTGTGTGTGTGTGTGTGTGTGTGTGTGTGTGTGTGTGTGATGTGTGTGTGTGTGTTGTGTGTGGTGTGTGTGTGTGTGTGTGTGTGTGTGTGTGTGTGTGTGTGTGTGTGTGTGTGTGTGGTGTGTGTGTGTGGTTGTGTGTGTGTGTGTGATCCTATAAAATAGGTCTTTATGGATTGTCCACATGTGCATGTGTCTATATGTATGCTACCTGCATGGTGGATATTGCTCCCCAAGGGGTTGAGCATTTTCAGATTTTTTAAGGACATTTTAATATTGTTCATTTTAATATTGTTCATGATATATATTATATATATATATATATATATATATATATAAATGTGTGTGTATGTTTGAGTTTGAGTTTGATTTGGATACCATTTCCCCCCTTTTTCATGCTAACTCAACACGTAATTCGTTTACAAACAAACACATGTTGGCTCAACAGACATCCCTGTTTCACTCTAAGAGGACAAGAAAAAGAAAGAAAAAAAGTCACTCTAAAAGCCTACACTCTTATTACGTGCACATGCAGGCACTGAATCATATACACCACTGAAGATTTATAAAGATTGTCGTTCACCCCACTTTTACGTTGAAATTCCAAAACATATCGCGACTGACAGAATCAAAAGCCTCTTCAAAATCATCAAAAGCTGCTCAGAGTCCCCTGTCTTCAACCAGCAGTTCTGAACCAAAGGAAATAACGTAAAATAAGTCAAATGTGCGCTTTGCTCTTAACCGTTATCCGACGACGTTTTTGACCACACAGGCCCGATCGTGTGGGTCGCTCAAGACCCACACATTTTGTGGAGGCTTTTCCTATTGCTTATGCCCATTCAGATCGCGTCGTGGGCCTTGTAAGACCCACAGCTGATAAAGGGCGGTTCAGCAGCTTATTCCGCACCCGATGGCGCGGGTCATGTGCGACCCATTAAAATGGAATGGGTCCTGGGGGAACCGCGACTGATTACGCTGATAATAATTGATTGAGCCCATACGTGAAATTTCCGTGACCCAACGGCTATTAAGATCGTTGACACTCTGCTAAGATTTCGTGAGCCTAGCTCTATCCGTTCATACGATATGATGTTTTTATTGAGTCACTGGGCCATGGAAGACCCAGGAAGCACGGTGAAGGTTGCCGGCTCATTTCTCAACTATTATATTTCCGGCCTATTTAGTTAACCTTTTTTTTTTCAATGTATCTGTAAAACATTTGCTTATAACGTTTGTCAAGGCTTTCATTAATGACGTCGTTCAAGTTAATTAGATCATAGCTTTAATGTAAACACGAATTAAGTTTTGCCCGCGGCTGCAAAGGGAAGAATCCACTTCTGTCCACGTCTGTCGAACAAGGCAACAAGAAAACGTATCATGTCTGAGGTGGTATTTTGTTTTAAACATCTCTGCAACAATTTCATCTGGAACAGCATTTTAATCACGTTTCAGAAGCTAACGCTTTTCCACAGGCTCTTCTAAAAAAAAAAAAAACAACAACAAACAAACAAACAAACAACCCCCCCCCCAAAAAAAAAACCCCAAACAAACAACAAAACAAAACAAACCAAAAAAAACCCACAACAGAAAACCCGCTCATTGACAGAATCAACACCATTATCAGTTTTCAACACGATTACGTTTCGTAGTTATCGGTTATTTCAAAAGTTGCGTCTATAACAAAACACACACACACACAGAAACAAGTGATCGTGTTCTTGCTGTAATGGAAGGTTGTCCACCGGGCCAGGGCCTGGGCTGGTGTCTGTTTCCACTGAGCAGCAGACGATGCCGTGGACACGGCATGATGACTGCACAGAGTGCAGCGACGGTCAACTGCAAGGCTACCCGGCTGCCCACGGACACACCCCGCCCTCCCTGACACCCTCCCCCCCCCCCTCCTGTCACACACACACACATACACATACACCCCGCCCTCGCCGCTCCCCCAACTCAGCAGTGTTCCTCTCATTAATGTTTCTCCTCTTGAAAAAATTTTTTACAAAAAGAAAGAGAGTGAGATAGAGAATGTTTTTAAACGAGAGAGAGAGAGAGAGAGAGAGAGAGAGAGAGAGAGAAGAGAGAGAGAGAGAGAGAGAGAGAAGGAAAATGTTTTTGAAACCAGAGAGAGAGAGAATGTTTTTAAAACGAGAGAGAGAGAGAGAGAGATAGATAAAGAGAGAGAGAGAGAGAGAGAAGAGAGAGAGAGGAGGTGTGTTTTAAACGAGAGAGAGAGAGAGAGAGAGAGAGAGAGAGAGAGAGAGAATGTTTTTAAAACGAGAGAGAGAGATAAGATTGGAAAAGAGAGAGAGAGAGAGAGAGAGAGAGGGAGGGAGAGAGGGGACGGAGAGAGAGAGGAGAGAGAGAGAGAGAGAGAGAGAGAGAGAGAGAGAGAGGAGTGCGTTTTTAAAACGAGAGAGAGAGAGAGAGAGAGAGAGAGAGAGCGTTTTTAAACAAGAAGAGAGAGAGAGAGAGAGAGAGAGAGAGAGAGAGAGAGAGAGGAAGGAAGGCAAGGTTTGGGAAGGGGAGGGTGAGGCTGGGCGAACAGCCAATTCAGCTACATTAAATCCGTCTGACATGGGGTTTGATAATCACTCTTGTTTGCTGTTCCATCAATGATCGATGTGACGCGAGTCCAGACCAAATCAATTCTTCCCATGGATTCTTCGTCTTTAACCAAACCAATCTAGTTGTAATTTCACACCCCCCCCCCTCCCCACTTTACACCCCACTCCCTTTTGCACTAGCATGCAACCTTTTTTTCCCCTTCTCTTTGTCATTTTGTGACATGATGATGGCTAAATCGGAGTCACGGTCTGAAAAGAATGACAGAGAGAGAGGGGGGGGGGGGAGAGAGAGAGAGAGAGAGAGAGAGAGGAGAGAGAGAGAGAGAGAGAGAGAGAGAGGAGAGAGAGAGAGAGAGAGAGAGAGAGAGAGAGAGAGAGAGAGAGAGAGAGCTGGGCCGGAGAGAAGAGGCGAGGAGAGAGAGAGAGAGAGAGAGAAGAGAGAGAGAGAGAGAGAGAGAGAGAGAGAGAGAGAGAGAGAGAGAGAGAGAGAACAAAACACAAGAGGATGGTCAGACATAACTGATTTCAATTTGTTTAATTAGAAAAGAATTACTTCAAATGAAGTTTTTGTCACACAAAGTTACAAAGAATGATGTTCCTTAGAGAGTGATGCTGTTCACCTACGGCTCTGCCGTTAGGAGGAGCCTGCTTTCTGGCCATAATCTGAACTGTTCACATTGTCGCCATTGCTAAAGATAACAGACGTATCTGCCGAATGGCAGCAATCTTCCAGCTGTTTCAGATTGCACGGGATTTCATGACTGATCGGTTCTTACCAGCAGCATTTCGCTTTGTACCCTTCTCGCTAGCCTCTCCAAGAACATTCTCAACAGACTTTGAAGACTTCAAGACAACTTTTAAAAAGCATGTGAAATAACTCCGCCAATTAACATGGACAAAACGAATTACAAGACAAAACACGACGCGTTTCGACCTCTTAGGTCTTCTTCAGGCAAGATATGGTAATGGTAATGTTGCTTATAGCCCTGCCGACCGCAAAGGGCCATACTAGGGCTGTCACTGTGTTGACGTTAACTCACAAGTCATTTAAAAAACAAACAAATCTCATTCACACAACTCTTTAAAACACACCTTCCAAAAAAACACACCGGAAATTTTGTTAAAAATCTTTGCTCCGTAAAATCTTAGATCAGATGAAAAATGTTTATCTCCCTCAAAAATTTAAAGATAAGCAACTCTCTGGAAAACGAAAATGAAGAACGAACAATCATTTATCTTCTCATATTCGGCGCAAGATGGTCAAACAAGAAACTCAGGACAACGAAAATGAAGAACGAACAATCGTTTATCTTCTCGTATTCGGCGCAAGATGGAGGAACAAGAAGACAACGCTGCTTAACGGTTACTGAGATTCTGCAACTCAAAAAAAAAAAAAAGAAAAAAAAAAAAAAAAAAAAAAAAATAGCAGGGTTTCTGCTTTCTCTGCTTGACTACAAACTTTCCCTGTTTGCTTTGCTGTCACGTCTGGTCTGCTCCAAAACATTCTCTGTGACCTAGCTCACATGTACACACCTTCTCCTCAGCTCTGCTCTTCTTCTGTCATTCATCTCCTGCCACTGCCAGCATTCACCACAAAAACCTACGGTGAAGAGCCTTTTTTTGTACTCCCAGTTGTTAAAGAACAGGGAGTATTTTACAATGGGAACGAAGAAATGCTGTCTGTGTGTGGTGTGTGTGTGTGTGTCTGTCTGTCCGTCCGTCCGTGGTCAAAATGTGTTCCACTCGCTGCAGACAAAACTACTGGGCCGATCTGTTGTCTGTCTGTCTGTATGCTAGTGAAATCCGCCTGTTCAAAGACTTCGACGTTCGTGACGAAGTCATTTTTGTGAATGTTGTGGATTGTTCGGTGGCAGCGCTGGTGGAAGCGCTCACGGAGTCTCAGGTTGTGATGGTTGGCGACCCACAACTCAGAGCCGTACAGACTGGCGGCAAGTGCAAAGACTCTGTACACTCTGACCCCGGTGCCCTCAGCTGTTTGCTGTTCCACACTCGTTTGTACATTGTGCCAAATGCACTGTTTGTACAATGTGCCAAATGCACTGTTTGTACAATGTGCCAAATGCACTGTTTGTACAATGTGCAAATGCACTGTTTGTAAAATGTGTCAAATGCACTGTTTGTACAATGTGCCAAATGCACTGTTTGTACAATGTGCCAAATGTACTGTTTGTACAATGTGCCAAATGCACTGTTTGTACAATGTGTCAAATGCATTGTTTGTACAATGTGCCAAATGCACTGTTTGTACAATGTGCCAAATGCACTGTTTACACAATGTGCCAAATGCACTGTTTGCACAATATGCCAAATTCACGTTTGCCTCTGCCAGTCTCCTGTCGATTTCCCTGTTGATCTTGGCATCTGATCAAATGATGCACCCCAGGTAGGTGAACTGAGTGACTGTTTTCAGCTCAGTCTCTCTAATGTTGATGTGGGGAGGATGGTACTTTTCCTGAGGGGCAGGCTAGTGGAGGAGCTCCGTCTTCTTCGAGCTGACTTCTAACTTGAAGAGCTGGGCAGCCTCTGTGACGCAGGATGAGAAACGATGCAAGACTCTCTATGTATGAGCAACAAGGGCAAGCGTCGTCGGCAAAGAGAAGGTCTCGGATCAGTTGCTTCAGGGACTTCGTATGGGCCTGTAGACGTCTGAGGTTGACCAGGCAGCCATCGAGACGATCTCTGATGTAGATTCCGTCCTCGTCAATAAGGTCTTCAGTGGCTTCATGCTGAAGTGTGTGGTAAAGAGAGTCGGCGTTAGGACGCAGCCTTGCTTCACTCCATTGATGATTGGGAAGGACTCTGAGAGGTCACTGCTGAGTCTGATTTGATCTTCGTGTGGCCTGATACCCATGCTGAGGACCTTCGGAGGACAGCCGAGTCCTTCCATGATCTGTCACATTCTTTTTTTCTGCTTACGGAGTCGAACGCTTTGGTTAGGTCGACGAATGTTTCATGCAATCCTTTGTTTTGCTCCCAGCATAATTCTCTTCGAGTTGCCTGAGAACAGACACCATGACTACGGTGCTCCTATTGGGTCTGAAGCCACACTCCTGTTGGGTCTGAAGCCACACTCCTGTTGGCCCTGAAGCCACACTCCTGTTGGCCCTGAAGCCACACTCCTGTTGGCTCTCAAGCCACACTCCTGTTGGCTCTCAAGCCACACTGGGTCTCTGGGAGGTGGTCTTCAGCGGTGGTGGGAACCAGGCTGCTCAGCAGTATCCTGGCAGGGACTTTTCATACGATGGAGAACAGGGTGATTCCCCGGTAGTTGGAGCAGTCCAGTTTTACTGTTTTGTTCTCGTACAGGACGATGACGGCTGCGTCGCGGAGATGGTGTGGTAGTTTGCCTTGTTCCTAGCCACAGACGAAGAGCTCATGCAGTTTAGAATGTAACGCTGGGCCCCCATGCTTCCAAACCTCTGGAAGAATTCCATTGACTACTGCAGCCTTACTACTCTTCAGCAGCTCTATGGCTTCAGTGGTCTTATCGAAGGTGGACAACTCATCCAGTTCCATGCTTTCTGGCTGTTGGGGAATGGGGAGAATTGCTGATTCATGGACAAAGCTGTTGGGAAATGGGGAGAATTGCTGATTCATGGACAAAGCTGTTGTGGAATGGGGAGAACTGCTGTTTCATGGACAAAGCTGTTGTGGAATGGGGAGAACTGCTGTTTCATGGACAAAACTGTTGGGGAATGGGGAGAATTGCTGTTTCATGGACAAAGCTGTTGTGGAATGGGGAGAATTGCTGTTTCATGGACAAAGCTGTTGTGGAATGGGGAGAATTGCTGTTTCATGGACAAAGCTGTTTGGAATGGGGAGAATTGCTGTTTCATGGACAAAGCTGTTGTGGAATGGGGAGAATTGCTGTTTCATGGACAAAGCTGTTGTGGAATGGGGAGAATTGCTGTTTCATGGACAAAGCTGTTGGGGAATGGGGAGAATTGCTGTTTCATGGACAAAGCTGTTGGGGAATGCGGAGAATTGCTGATTCATTGGGGGGGGGGGGGGGGGGGGGGGGGGGGGGAGGGGGGGGCCTCTTTTCTTTGCAAGATCCTATTTTATTTTCATTTTTCAATTATGTTGTACTACATGAACTTACTTGAATAAAAGTTAAAAAAAAAAAAAAAAAGGGGGAGAAGACTATGGAAAAGGAAAGGGGAGAAGACTAAAGAGAAGATGAAAGAAGAGAAGGGAACGTAAAGAGAAGAGATGACAACAGCAGCGAAAGCAAAAATTGAAAAGATGAGAGGAGAAAAAAAAAAGGGATGAGAGAAAAAAATGAGAAGAAGAAGAAGAAGAAGAAGAAGAAGAAGAAGAAGAAGAAGAAGAAGAAGAAGAGAAAAGAGAGAGAGAAGAAAGGAGAGAAAGGAAGAGAAAAGAAGGAAAAGGACAGGTGGAGAAGAAATCAGGAGAGAGGAATAGCTGAAAAAAAAAGGAAAAGATGAAGTTTTTTTTTTTTTTTTTTTAAAGTCAGAGAAAAGGAAAGACGAGAGGAAGAAGAAGACGGGAAGAAGAAAGACAAAGAGAAGAGACTGGAAGAGTAGAGAAGAAGAAGAAGAAGAAGAAGAAGAAGAAGAAGAAGAAGAAGAAGAAGAAGAAGAAGAAGAAGAAGAAGAAGAAAGAAGAAGAAGAAGAAGAAGAACGAAGAACGAAGAACGAAGAAGAAGAAGAAGAAAAGAAGAAGAAGAGAGAAGAAGAAGAAGAAGAAGGAGAAGAAGAAGAAGAAGAGAAAAGAAGAAGAAGAAGAAGAACGAACGAACGAAGA
>CM065741.1:29292486-29294986 GCA_033310375.1 Conus canariensis
AGATTTGCTGGATGGCTGTTCTCTTCTGAAAATTCATTCAATGAAAGGAGTAAAAAACAAACAAACAAACAAAAAAAAAAAACAAAACAACAACCAGACTGTTGTAAATTTCAACTACTTTTCTTTATTCTTCAGTGTCATTATGTTGTCGTTCTGTTGTTTCATGTCTGTGTTGTACCGCAGTGCCATATGAGCATTATATGTCATTGTGATAAAGAACTGGTGCAACAACAATAACAACAATAACAACCACCACCACCACCACCACCACCACAATAACAACAATAACAATGTGACGGACTGTTTTTCGTCCTGTCACAAATTTTTTTGCAACCGGCTTCCGGACAACCACCTTCCGGCAAGCGCGGTCGCATGAAAATTTGTGACCGGACGAAAAACAGACTGTTTTTCGTCCGGTCACAAACAACAACAACAACACAAAACACAACCAAAAACCGGAGCAAACAAGCAAAGAAAATTTAAAAAAAAGCAAACAACAATCAAACCAATCAAATGAGCAACACAAACGAGATCAACAAACAGAACAAACGAATAAAAACACAAGCAAAGCAAAAGGCGAGAGAACAAGCTAAACCAATAAAACAGAAGCACATGTAAATAACATACAAAGAGAGAGAGAGAGAGAGAGAGAGAGAGAGAGAGAGAGAGAGAGAGAGAGAGAGAGAGAGTGACTCGTGACTTTTAATGTGAGGCCATCAGCCTATTCACATGAGTACGCAACAAGAAAAAAAAATCAATTTTGTATAGTTAGAACAAAATTTCCATAACTGCAACAAAACATTCTTCCATGACAGTATGTACATGCAGAATTCTATCTTAATTATACATAAATACTTCTTAGTACGTTCTTCCTTATGAACATAATATATTATTATTTTAAAACTCTGATATGAATGCTGTTGATACTAGCATGCAAAACACATGTTATCTATTTCATTTCCCTCGTCGTATTTTCGTATGTATACAGTGGAATCCTTACTACACCTGCGTCGTATAATTCTCCGGAAAGCTGTACTATTTTGAGCATCTTTTATTTACTACGTTTACGCATGTGCCAAATTATCGCCCTCTACCGTGCAAAGGAAAGGAAAACCCCGAATCTTGGATCTGTACAACAATAGCTGCCATGCTAACCTTTGACACTCAGTGTGTGTTCTTCTGTGGTCCTGTTCGTGTGATGCTGGACTTGCGTTGTTTATATTCGTTGGATTTAGCAGCCCCATGGATAAATTACTAAAGCCTAGCCGCTTTCCCTGTATCAGGTTAGTGCTTTCCTTCAATTATTTTCACTTTAATTGTAGTTTACCCTATTTCTTCAGCCTGTGACCCTGACGTATCACACTTGTTGACACTTGACTCGTACACATGTGTCTCAATTGCCTGTTGGCCAGAGGAGTCTCTTAATGGTCGAATCCCTAAAATTCAAACTTTAATGATTCAAAGCAACCGTCGGAAAATGATCAAAATGCATATAATAGCTATCATTAATCAAAAAGTTCAAAACCATACTCTTATAATATGATCTATGGGCATATATAATAGCTATCATTAATCAAAAAGTTCAAAACCATACTCTTATAATATGATCTATGGGCAGCCATTTCTAGCAGACGTCCAGCCTCCGTCCCGTCCCAGTCGCCCCGTCCGCCTCACGCTCCACTCCCCCCCCCCCCCCCCCCCCCCCCCCCGCCCTCTCTAAGCGGAGAGCGAAAGAGAACGAAGGAACGCGCGAGCTGGCGAGACGGACTGTGTGTGTGCTGCAGTGTGTCACGCGACTACATGCTGATTTGCATGATGACCTACTGAACTAAGTTCTTGACCTGCTTTTCATTTCCTAGTTTATCTTATTTGTATACTTCATCACTTCATGGTCAATTGTTTATCTATGTTTCCCTTTGTATTTATTTCGTAGTTTTACATGTGTATGTATATACTGATTTCCTTACTTATTCTAACCATCCTCTCCAAACATGTTTCCTTATACAAATGACTTTTTATTTTTTTTTAAAAAACTATATGCACATTTCCATGCTCATTTAACTTAAGCCATTCATATTCCTAGACTACCCTCACCCCCCCCCCCCCCCCCCCCGCACACCCCCACGGTGGCCACATTTATTCCCATATGGTATTAACCAGTCTCTGCAGTTGCTTCCTCCATGACCCCTCCCTCCGTGCTCCTTTTTGACTTGATCAAACATTCTTAATTCCTGTCTATTAAGATTATAATTACACTTATTCCTCTTATTTACCTTAATTGTCTATACTCTTGCATAATTACATATCATTAGTTATACATTCAATTCTACTACACCTCTTGATCCAATCAGGCTCAATCCCTCTCAGTCCCTCACAATCAAAATACACACACACTATACATACACACACATACATACATGCATGTACACACATACATACACACAAATACATATATATGTGTGCATTTTACAGCCTTGTTCGTGTTCTTATAAGTATTCCT
>CM065741.1:29299986-29302486 GCA_033310375.1 Conus canariensis
CACCCATGGAGAGCCAACACGCACGCACACACACACACGTGCGCGCGCGCACACACACACACACACACACACACACACACACACACACACACACACACCACACACTCAGGCACGCACACAACACACTCACACACACACAACACACACACACACACACACACACACACACACACACACACACACACACACACAACACATACTCATACATACTCACACACACAGACACCAGACACACACACACACACACACACACACACAAAACACACACACACATACATACAACACACACACACACACACACACACACACACACACACACACACAACTTATTCAGAGAAAGAAAGAAAGGTGGAGAGTCAGACAGACAGACAGACAGACAGACAGGCAAGCAAGCAGGCAGGCAGACAGGCAGGCAGACAGACTGAATGACAGACGGACAGACGACGGGGAGACAGACAGAAAGACAGACACACAGACTTACAGACAGACAGACAGACAAATAAGGTGACAGACGGGTAGTTAAGAGAAACATACCATCATCATCATCATACTGAACGGGGAAAAAAGTGAAAGAGAAAGACAGACCAAAGGAGGGAATGAAAGGGGAGTGTAGGGAGGGAGGAAGGGGGGGGGGGAGGAGGAGGGTGGGATGAAGGACTGTGAGGAGAGGATGAGAGACCAAGCATTAAAATCATTTTCACACACACACACACACACACACACACACACACACACACACACACACACTCACACACAGACACACACACACACACGCACACACACACACACACACACACACACACTCACACACACACAACACACACACACACACACACACACACTTCCATCCCAAGAGAGAGAGAGAGAGAGAGAGAGAGAGTACCCTTTCCACACCAAGATTGAACTCATTTAACTTGTGGGGTCAGGTAGGAGGAACAGCTCAGCATTTACTCATGACCTGCGTCCAGTGAAGAAAAAAAAAAAAAAGAAAAGAAAGAAAAACATAGTAAAAGCCCTATCCGGTGACTTCCGCGGCTCTAAACCACCCGTTGCTGGTCACGCCACCACACATTCCATCATACATCCAGTGGCAGGACAACGTACCCACCACAGAGGTCCTGGAACGTGCCAACATGAATAGCACGGCTCGCCATTCTCATGCAAGAGGCGCCTTCGCTGGCCTGACCATGCCAGGAGCATGGAACCCGGCCGTACCCCCTAAAGACCTCCTGTATGGTGAACTGGCAGACGGCTCACGACTGACCGGATGCCCGCGCCTGCAGCTACAAAGATGTCAGCAAGAAGGACCTGGAACTGTGCAGCATCAACGTCAGGACGTGGGAAAGCTGTGCAGAAGACCGTCCAGCCTGGCGCCTTGCTGTCAGACGAGGCGTGCAGAAAGCAGTGGAGGCGAGGAATACAACCCTCGCTCCAAAGAGAGCCAGGAGGAAGGGAAGGCAACGACAGCCGTAGCAGACATTTATCATTCACGTGCAGTAAATGCAGCAGAGATTGCCACTCGCGAGTCGGATTGTACAGCCACCCGCGAAAGTGCAGAACAACCCAACATATAGATGCTTCACCATCGTCTCCAGAAGACGGGAGGATGCCGACGACGACGACGACGACGACGACGACGACGACGACGACGACGACGACGACGAAACCACCTGTTGCTGTTCACGTAGAACGGGCGGTAGAAAAGGTTTGAGAATCGTCGTCAGAGTGGGACCTCCTGCCCTTCGATGTCAGCAATCATGCTTTCTGAGAGAGAGAGAGAGAGAGAGAGAGAGAGAGAGAGAGAGAGAGAGAGAGAGAAGAGAGAGAGAGAGATGTGGCATTCCGCTGTGTGCAATCGGCTATTAATCAAAGGGACGTGACTCTCACAGAGACAGGCCGACACGCTCTCATGCACATCACGACAAGATAAGAACCTTATGGGAGCCGGAAGTGTCCCGGATGTGCTTGTGTGCGCATGTGTTTGATGAACGAGTTGGACAGATGTCGTATATTACTGATCAAGAAACGTAGGCTGAACTTTTTCGCTCTTTTTCAGGCTTAAAAAAAAAGTTTGTGGTTCCGACAGCTTGCTTCTATAATTTAATTCCGACCCCACCCTTTCCCCCTTTTAAAAATCCCTCACGATATTGCAAGTCAATAGGCCTTAGTCTCAGCAGTTCATGGTTATCCGCAATGAATCAAAGCACATGACGGGTGCTGTCTATTCTTGATTTAAAGACAGCTTTTGATCTCGTCGAACACAAAATACTACTTAAAGATTAACGTTATATCTCTGAGGCCAGAGCACAGTATCATTCTTTGAATCCTATCTGACCAAAAGAACACAATTTGTCTTTAACAGTAGCAGCTTCTCATCTACAAAGACTACAAACTTTGGAGTGCCCCAAGGTTCTGTTCTTGGGCCGCTTCTATTCTGTTTGTTTATAAATGATCTTCCTTTACCAATTTCATATCCAAGTGTCTTGTGTGGACCTTTTCG
>CM065741.1:29307486-29314986 GCA_033310375.1 Conus canariensis
GCTTGTCAGTGAAGTCAGCTGTGAGCCTCATCACAGGAAGATGAAATCTCTCTTTATCAGGTCATTGGCTTTGCTGCTTCTCGTTGATGCTATGCCAAGCACGCACGCTACACACACACACACACATCACAACACACACACACACACACACACGACACACACACGCACACACACACACACCCCACACACACACGACACGCACACACACACACACCACACACACACACACACACACACACACACACACACACACACACACACACACACACACACACACACACAACACACACACACACACAACACACACACACACACACACACACACACCACACACACCACACACACACACACACACACACACACACACACACACAACACACACACAACAACACACCACACACACACAACACACACACACGACACACACACACACACACACACAACACACACACACACACACACAACACACACACGATACACACACGACACACACAACACGCGCGCACACACACACACACACACACACACACACACACACACACACACACACACACACACACAAGCAACCGCGCGAGTAAGCATAACGCACATAAACATATGCGTGCACATGTGTGTGTGTGTGTGTGTGTGTGTGTGTGTGTGTGTGTGTGTGTGTGTGGCATGTATATATATGGATAGGAGAGAGAGAGAGAGAGAGAGAGAGAGAGAGAGAGTGAGAGAGACACACACACAGACACACACACACACACACACACACACACACACACACACACACACACACACACACACACACACACACACACACACACACACATTTGAAAGAGAAAGAGGAATTTAGACAGACGGAAACATAAGTTCGGATGTTGAAAATGAAAAAAAAAAAAAAGAAAAAAAGTTATCGACGACATCATACATTGTTTTGGAATAGTTTGTCAAAACTGAAATGATAAAACACGCCCTAGCAGTACACAACAACAACAACAACAACAACAACAACAACACACACACACACACACACACACACATACACACACACACACACACACACACACACACACACACACACCCTCCTAAAAAAAAAAAAAGAACCAAATACCTCACTCCCCTCCCACTCCCCCTCCACCCCCCCCTCCTTATCAACATGGTGACATTGTGAGGTATTGAAACGCAACAACACAGTATGGAGGTGATCGGTGAAGAGAACACTGTATTTTCTTTGTTCAAGATTGTGTGTCACGAACCTGATTCTTTACATGCATGAAAGTCTAAACTTTTCCTTTGCTTCGTAATTAATTTCCTGTTCACTCGCTTTTCATTCCGATATGACAAATATTACACGATCACCATCATTAAAAGGAAAACATGAGACTAACGGAAACGAATCACAACGAGTGATATGATACACGTCCGCGAGTGTGATTCGTATAACTGCGCCGTCATTTGTGGCAACAATTGTAGAGGGGGGAGGGGGCGGGTGAGGGAGGGGGGAGGGGGGAGAGAGAGAGAGAGAGAGAGAGAGAGAGGGGGGGGGGAGGAAGGTGCGGATTGCCGGAAGGTAGAAACGCCTGTCATAATTCTCGTTTTCAGTCTATGGCTAACTGGAACCATTGTTTGCTTTTGTTTGGTTATTTCCTTAATTTTTGAGTGTGTGTGTGTGTGTGTGTGTGTGTGTGTGTGTGTGTGTGTGTGTGTGTGTGTGTGTTTATTTTTTAATTCTTAAGTGTGTGTGTGTGTGTGTGTGTGTGTGTGGTGTGTGTGTGTGTGGTGCGTGCGCGTGCGTGCGTGTGTGTGTGTTCTGTTTCCCTCTTGACACAGTATCTAATGTTTTTTTCTCAGAAACCAAACGCCGTGAAAGCGTGGGGACACTAATAAGGAGACCGCAGACTTCTGCCACGGTCGAATACTCCTCACGGAATCGCGGGATTTCAGGCCTTATCTTGATGGGTCATCGTGCATATCGCTTGCTTTCTCTCCAAAACCGTTGCAGATGCAACACATCTACTTCGCTTTTATGCTAATCGTTTCAGCTGCACTTCGGCGGTAGCTTCAGATTTTTTTTTTTCTAATTTAGTTTTTTTTTTTTTTAGCTCAGACTGTCACTGTTCAGTGGCTGTACGAACACCCCGGAATGTCAGTCAGTTCATTGGGTCCGGGTTCTGCTATATCCAGATCAATGCCACATCTCCTGGATCCTGGGGTTGCGGGTTCGACTCTCCGCTGGGCCGTTTCGGTACAGGGGGATTTTTCCCTCGGAGTTAACATTGGTTCTGACTCCATTTCCCATACAGTCCTTCGAATGAGACTATAAAGCGAGGTTCCGTGTGTGAACGCACGCATAACATCTTGCACACACATAAAATCCCTTCAGCAACTTTCGGAAGAGAAGGCCAGTTTGGCCGTTGGTATGGATGACACGTAACACATAGCATGCACCCTGCGTGAGAAATGGAAAGAATGAAGGAAGTAAAGAAACTGAGTGAACGATATTGAACGATACTGACTGCATGACACGGAAAATGACTGAATGAAGCGCCAGTTGGCAGCTCTTTAGTCGGCACTACCCAGGTAGGCAGTCCGTTGTGTAAACGAGTGTGGACTGTAAAGCGTTTAGAGCTTGGTCTCTAGGCGAAGACAGGCGCTATATATTTATTCATAATTATAATAATGATAATAACCATCATCCTCATTATCATAATAATAATAATAATAATAATCTTACACTTCATCGACGTCAAGAGATCTAATGCGCCAAATTTGTTTTTCTTTGAGATTCGTGTATTGTTCTGGAGAAATTTACAAAAATGTCCCATCTATCTACCAGCCCCAAAAGAAGCGAACAAAATATCCTGGATCCGCTTTTATAATCCGGATCCGTCCCTGGGCTTCATTCCATCTTTCCGTCAAGTTTTGTAGTCGGTTCAGTTGTTTTCGTGTTGTCTTGCAGACAGACAGACAGACAGACAGACAGTCTAACCTACGGACGTGTGTGAAAGCTTGGCCTCCTTGGCAGAGGGACCCATGAGGGACCTTGGGAAAGCACTGACCTTCCCATGGGTCGAACGGATCCTGGATCAGTCCTTTAATCTGGATCGGCCATCAAACTTTACTGGGATTGTCCAGGAGACTCGTTCCGGCTTTCCACCAAATCTCCTTAAAATTGGTCCTTAAGTAACCCTCCTCTCCCCTCCCAAGCACACACACACATACACACGCACACACACACACGCACGCATACACACACATATAGAAACGCACGTGTGCGCGCGCGCACACACACACACACATACACACGCGTGCACGCGCGCTCACACACATAAACACACACACACACACACA
This sequence comes from Conus canariensis, assembly GCA_033310375.1. Taxonomy (NCBI): domain Eukaryota; kingdom Metazoa; phylum Mollusca; class Gastropoda; order Neogastropoda; family Conidae; genus Conus; species Conus canariensis. The sequence continues at coordinate 29,310,823 of CM065741.1, forward strand.
CACACACACACACACACACACACACACACACACACACACACACACTGTGATCTGGCTGACCTACAGACGAAAACAAAACAAACAAGCAAACATGAAAAAAAAAAAAAAATAAAAAAATAAAAAATTCGCGGTTGAAAACATAAGCTGTTTAGTACAGGCGATCAGTCAGCTGTATTCACGTCATCAATAATAAATTCTTTGCGTGAGTACCGTTTGACGGGTTTTGACATGTGGGGATGTAGACAGCGACATTTTGAAGCTTTCATGCTGCCATAGATTGTAGATGCTCTATGTCAGTATCGCCAAAGCCCACGGGGCATGTGGGCCAGACTCCGTTATCTTATTACAGGGGATTTGCCGGCTGTTGGGGGGGATTGCCTGTCACTGTAGCTGCGGGGACCCCCAAGCCTTTCAACGGCTTTCCCATTGCAGTCCGCGGCAGGAACCACTCACACAGTCTGTTATCGGGCACCTGCGTCGGTTCCAGTTTTGTTAAGCAGGTGTCAGCGAGTGCAGACATGTCCATACACGCTACGTCTGCTCAGTCAGCTCCATAAAGGAGACGGCAGTCCCGTGGAGCTGAGGAGGGTCCCCTTTCAACGAAAGCCTCTTTCTTTCCGTCAGAAATTCAAACCGGATGGATGAAATACGCCACGTTTTGTGTTCAGCTTGGCATGTGTGGAAACTTTAGAGCGCTGGCAAAGAAGTAGGGTAACTCTCGCTCCCATGATGAAATAAATACACACCCATCACTTCAATTGAAGGTCGCTTACGACACCGAATCGCTTAGCAGATATGACAGCACAGAGGACACAGACCGAACATGGAACCCCCCCCCCAAAAAAAAAAATAAATAAAAGACCCAAACAAAAAACAAACAAAACAAAAAACCCAACCCCCCCCAAAAAAAAACAACAACAACAAAAAACAAAAAAAAAACACACACACACCAAAAAACAAAAAAAAAACAAAACACATGTACCAAACTTGCCTATATACCCCGTATTGGACACATTTACACAGCAACAACAACTGGAGGAATGATGAACAAAAACAGAACAGCATTGTTTCATGATTGGCACAGGCTTTTTCGAACTCGAACATAATCATACAAACAGGAACAAATACAGGTAACCTCAACACATCACTTTCATCTTTGACGGAAGGATCTGATGAAAAGAAAACATGTCTGAAAGTGAGCGACTATGGGGACCCTCGACTCCAGGTTTATCCAAACGAAAGACGAGGAGGGGAGAGAGAAAAGGGATGGTGGTAGATGGATGTGACCTTCGTGGATTAGACTTTGGCGGCACCGACCAAAGCGCAGCTCAAGGTTCTGGTCAGACCCAGGGTCAGTGTGGATGGTGGCGACGGACGGAAATAGCCGCTGTCATTGAACTGAACGCCGCCATGTTGACTTCCGGTGAACGTCCGCCATGTTGACTTCCGGTGAATGTGCAACAGGCGAGCGGCTCTAATCACTGGCCTGTCACTGGCGGACACGCCAGTTAGCCTGCTTCGTATGTCACTACATAACAATTAGCCAGGCGTCAGCGCCTCCTGACCAGATCACATGACTTTGGGCTCATTGATATTCATTCCACTGCTGTTGCTAGTGGCTGCGAACACGTACGCTTGACAACCAGTAATTGAGTCATCTTTCCTCCCTTTTCGCCATGAATTTTCTGACTGGATTTTTTTTTTCTTTTTGGTTGTAATTTTCTAGCGACGGCTTGGAGACACTACCTCAGTTACAAAGTTGTTGACGTTCATCCCCCCCCCCTCCCCCCCCCCCCCCCCCCCCCCCCCCCCGATGACTGTGGCGATGAAAACGTGAGCGATGACGAACAAATGTTCGGTGATTGCTACGAAGTGAATGATGTGCGTTATTATCATTATTGTTATGCTATTATCATCATCATTATTGTCATTATGAATACTTACATAGCGCTTATCCTTCGCTTGAGACCAAGCTCTAAGCGCTTTACAATCCACACTCGTTTACAAAACGGGCTGCCTACCTGGGTAGTGCCGACTAAAGAGCTGCCAACTGGCGCTTCATTGACTCGTTTCCCGTGTCATCCAGTCAATATCGTTCAGTATCGTTCACTCAATTTCCTTACTTCCTTCATTCTTTCCATTTCTCATGCAGGGTGCATGCTATGTGTAACATGTCATCCATACCAACGGTCAAACTGGCCTTCTCTTCCAAAAGTTGGTGATGGGATTTTACGTGTGTGCAAGATGTTATGCGTGCGTTCACACACGGAACCTCGGTTTATAGTCTCATTCCAAGGACTGTACGGGAAATTGAGTCAGAACCAATGTTAACTCCGAGGGGAAAAAATCCGCCTGTACCGAAACGGCCCGGCAAAGGCTCGAACCTGTAACCCCAGGATCACCAAGATAACGAGTCCGGCGCTCTACCACTGAGCTATTCCGGCCCCAATAACGTTTGTCCTCTTGGAACACTGCCATGGAGAAAGAAGTTCATCAACTTTCAGAGGGCGTGTCTGCAATCTTTGGTGAGGGCATAATCAGGAAGAGACAGGAGAATCATCTCACCACTCTGTCCCATCACTCACAGTTGTCGGAGTCCTCTCGCTCATGCTGGTCACTGAGCACGTCCAGGCTCCACTGTGACGTGACCGCACCCTACGAGAGGACTGTTCAACTGGCTGGGCCGCCCGCTCAGGTTACTATGTTTGCCGGCATCTTCTTGTCTGGTGTTGAACAACGTCGGCCCATGGTCTGCACGTGGTCTTTGCTTGCACGCGAATTACCGTGTGTTTGTGTGTGCTTCAAACTTGACAGTTAGCGGTGAAGTGTGGCGAACACAAAGCTAACTCCCGAACAGGAGTCAGACAGAAAGCCCATCAGATACGTAGGCAGTCATAAACGCCGTAAATGTTGATAATGGAACGCCTTCTAGCGATCGGCGAAGGCACTTATCCTCTTTCCTTTTCATCTATGACGAGGGGCGAGACGGGTTGTGTCAGGCCGACAGCAACAACGGACTCACCGTGTCCACTGCTCGCCAACAATCTGGTCCAAATATAATGCAGGTATAAATGTCCAACAGGCGCAGAATTTTGGGGTGTATTTTTGAAACGATACACCACAAATTGGGTTACCAGTCGCCACGAAAATGTGTACCGAACACCCCCCCAAAAAACAAACAAACAAACAAACAAACAAACAAAACAAAACAAAAACAAAAACAAAACACACACACACACACACACACACACACACACACACACACACACACACACACACACACACCAAACGACAACAGAAACCAACCAACCAACAAACAACCCCACCCCCCTAAAAAAAACAACAACAACAGCAACAACAACAACAACCCCCCCCCCCCCCAGGCAAATGGCTAGGCACACAGCCTATAACAGAGACAGATATAACGAACACACATACAAGAGACCACGGAACTTCAATCTGGTGACTAGCCTACCGATAGTTCTTTGACTTACAGATGATACGTCGCCTGCGCCTGTACGGTAGTTACATATAATTATGGGAAGTCTGGCGAGAGTTAGCTTCTCTTGACAAAATAGCTGCTCCTAATGATGGTTTTTGACTCAAAGAGAGGCTGCTGTCATATACTCATCATTTCGCGCGCGTCATGTCACAGCACTAGTGTTAGACTAATGTCATCTCTGCGAAAAATCCCCACCGATAGAATGCATAATAGATCAGGGATTTAGTCGTAGATGCGGTTTTTTTTTTCAATACACTCTATCATATCATGTAAAGATACACACACAATTAAAACTAAGCAAATGACAAGAATCACCACCACCACCACCAAAAAGAAAAACAAACAAAATTGCCACTTGTTGTGACCTCTACAACTCGGAGGTTGCCACTTCGCCCCCAAAACCCACAACGAGGCTCCGACGGGACGAAGGTGTCTAAAAATAGCCACATCACGTGGACTGGACAAACGATACCCGGAAAGAAAGCAATGGAGGAACTGGAAGTCCTGGCATCGCCTGCAACGGTCGGTCAACACGAAGCTTGACCAGCTACTGCCCGCGACACGCGAAACGTGTCTGGAGAACGAGTCTGGACAATACAGTGACCAGCCCCACCCCACCCCACCCCACCCCATTCCCCTCACCCTGACCTCGGCCTGCAAGG
>CM065741.1:29319986-29337486 GCA_033310375.1 Conus canariensis
ATTCTGTGAAAGGTTACATTCTGGAAAAAAAGCTTACATCCTGAAAAAGATCTATTACTGAAAAAGCTTACGTCCTGGAAAAGATTATATACTGAAAAAGCTTACATCATGAAAAAAGCTTACATTCTGAAAAAGCTTACATCCTGAAAAAGCTTACATCCTGAAAAAGCTGACATCCTGAAAAAAGCTTACATCCTGAAAAAAGCTTACATCCTGAAAAAGCTTACATCATGAAAAAAGCTTACCTTATGAAAAAAGCTTACCTTCTGAAAAAGCTTACATCCTGAAAAAGCTTACATCCTGAAAAAGCTTACATCCCGAAAAAGCTTACATCCTGAAAAAAGCTTACATCCTGAAAAAGCTTACCTTCTGAAAAAGCTTACATCCTGAAAAAGCTTACATCCTGAAAAAAGCTTACCTTCTGAAAAAGTTTACATTCTGAAAAAGCTTACATTCTAGAGAAGCTTACATTCTGGAAAAAGCTTACCTTCTGAAAAAGCTTACATCCTGAAAAAGCTTACATCCTGAAAAAGTTTACATCCTTGAAAAGCTTACATCCTGAAAAAGCCTACATTCTGAAAAAGCTTACATTCTGAAAAAGCTTACATTCTGAAAAAAGCTAAGGTCCTGAAAAATGGATGAATGATGGCTGAACTTTGGCCATTCTTCAGGCAAGGCAGGACCAGGCCTTGCCCAGAGCGCCGGGCAGTCCGCTTGGTTTCTCAGTGGTAAAAGAAAAATGTAAACGAAACGTACAAAGGCAATAAACAACATTTAAACGTCGCAAAAATACACGAAAAGCCATACAGGGATAGACATATACCATGCAGAATGGATGGCCACTGTCCACCCTGGATAGAGTGAATGATTTTTAATATCTAGTCTTCAAATAAAGAAAAGGCATGTTATGGGCAGAAAAAAAGTGTGACAAAACGATTTCTGTATGACATACCAGAGAATGGGCCATAGACAGACAGGAATATAGTAAATGAGTTTACAAAAAAGCACAGCCAAAGAGAGTGAGTAAAAAGAGGAAATTATTAACATAGAATTTCCACACAGGGATACAGTTTATAGCTGAAAGACCCCTGGAATTCTCATGGGAGGAGGAGGGGAGGGGAGGGGAGAAGAGAGGGGACGGTAGAAGGGGGATTCGGGACAGCGAAGAGGGGGAGGAGAGCTTTTTGCGACCAGAAAGTCGCACAAAGCAGGCAAACGGAGCAATATGCAATACACCAAACAGTACAACAAAGACATGATTCTCGACAATGCAGTATCAAGTACAATATGAGAACTCGGAACTCGGAAAATTTTAATTGCAAAGGCCACCGACCTATCTGCAATGAGGTCAAGAAACAAAAATGAAATCGCACACACTGACGCTGTAACATTTCTACTGATCACGATCATTTACAAAACTTGCTCACACCAACTGTGTAATCGTAAATTGAGTATACCGAAAGATACATACAAAATCACACCCGTATGTAGCACTCTCCGAGACTCGCACAGCTCGCACATACAATTTCGCTCGCACTTATAATTGCGCGCGCGCAAACCACACACACACACACACACACACACACACACACACACACACACACACATACATAAGCATACACACACACACACACACACACACACACACACACACACACACACATACACACGCATACACACACACAGTACAATATGAGAGAGAGAGAGAGAGAGAGAGAGAGAGGAGAGAGAGAGAGAGAGAGAGTGCGTGTGTGTGAGTGTGTGTGTGTGTGTGTGTGTGTGTGTGTGTGTGTGTGTGTGTGTGTGTGGGAGAGAGAGAGAGAGAGAGAGAGAGAGAGAGAGAGAGAGAGAGAGAGAGTTGTGTGCGAGGGGGAGGGGGGTGGACAAAGTGGAAGGGAATGTTGCCGTTCCCGCTCGTGTTTGCTTTCTGTATTACAGGAGTGATAAACACCGAGACATCCTATTGATGAAAGAGGAGAGCTGACGTCGAATCACTGTTAACTACTCCACACTCAAACAACAGGTTGAAACTTTCTGAAAAGCGACAGAGCTGTCGGTAGCTCTGTCAACATCAGTCCGTAAATCTTGGTGGGGGAGGGGAGGAAGGAGGTACGAAAGGAGAGAGAGAGAGAGAGAGAGAGAGAGAGAGAGAGAGAGAGAGAGAGAGAGAGAGAGAGACAGACAGACAGACAGACAGACAGACAGACGACAAACAGAGAGAGAGAGACAGAGACACAGATAGATGTTTGCTTAAAGACACGCCACTGGGAAAAAAAGTATTCGGAGTTCCAGCACTTCCTACCTAACCTTATTCGTGAACTCTTGTCTGTCAAATGGACAGTGATGACTAGTGACAACACAGATTTCTCCCAGCTTCCTCCTCTCCCGCTGTTCAGCAACAACTCCTCTTCTCTGGGCTGTCACTGCATGCTTTTCAAAATAGGTCTGGGGGTGTCGATAGCTTAGAAAAAGATTGTATTTGAACAAAACTGTCTTCGGGTCCAAAGCGTCTTGACTCGTTTGTTCGAGCCAAGCTTTCTAGTCGACCGGAGTGTCTGAGGATTTGTTCTTTGTTACCTTATCCTTTCTCGCCAATCACCATTGATTTCCTCCTTACTTAAGCTGTTCCGTTCTTTTTTCTTTTCACAAACTCAACGAGGTTTTGATCTGATTAGACAGAAAAGATTCACACCCAAAGAAAATGTAACTTGAAAACAGCCCCAACGACGGCGGTCAACTCTTCAGAACTTCTAGTTGAGAACACAGACACAAGGACAAAAAAAACCTTCATTGCCAAAGACAGCGAGAACAAGACTTAGCTCGCCATCGCTGGTTCTTAAGGAGTTTTAAGTATGTGGTGGAATCAGGGAAGTTTTTGTGGTTTCGTCCTTTAATTCCCTCTTCCTTTTCTTCCTGTTTCTTTACAAACCCCTTCACATTAGTCTACAGTCAGTCAGTCAGTCATTCCCCTGACCGCTGGGGTCGTTGGGGGGGACGTGATGAGGCAGCCGCCGTTCTTCTCCAGGCTCTTCTGTTTGTAGCTGTCGTAAGGAGATCTGGCAGACAGTAGCAGCACACAACTTTTCCAAACCGGCTGCTTTGTGTATAATGGTTTCAAGCACATGAGCGATGCCCAAGTCACTGAGAACAATCAGGAAGTCTAAGCTCCGTACAGTCCTGAATTCCGCACCCATTTTATTGGCTGTTTTTTTTTTCCCCCAGTGAATGGGAGCAGTGTTTGGACACTGTTTCCGAGGGTTTGGGTGCGGCGGTGGTCTCATGCAGTTTTCGAGTGCTTTCGAGCGATGTATTGTAGCTTTTTCCACCCCGATTATTTAGGAAGCGATGCTTCGACGCTTTGACTCAATCAGAACAATGTTTTTATGGAGAATTTGGAGGAAAAGTTCAAGTGTTATTGGGGATCAATGCTTTGATTTTCTTGTTTGAGTGTTGGAGAAATCTGTTGAAGCTGTTCTTAAGCGTTTGGAGCAATGTTTTTGCAGGTTTTTTTTTTTTTTTTTTTTTTAACTGTCTAGGAGCAGGTTTTGACGCCGTTTTTGAGGTTTTTAGGAGTCATGTTTGAAGACTGTTTCTTCTTCTTCTTTTTGTTAATGCTTGGAGCAATGCGTTGACAATGATTTTGACCATTTGGGAGCAATTCATTTGAATCAATGAAAGCAATGTTTTGACGATCTCACTCCCGCCTTGGCTTAAGGCTGTGTCAGGCCAACTGACATAGGCTAGAACACCAAGACTATATCAAAATGTTGTTATGCTCTGCATAGTTATGCAGGGATTGTCTTCAGTCGTGACAAGCTCCTTGCATAACATTTTCAGTCTCCAAAATCCCCCGAAGTCGGAGTGTGGCTGCCCATGTGGCGGGGCAATAAAAAACGGTCACACACGTCATGTTCTCATCCCCAGCTGATGCCTTTGTACCATAGTGTTCAAGTACTTCGGCTGTTTGGATGATCCTTGGAGTCTTTTAGCCAGGGTACGACGACGACGACGACGACAACAACAACAACAACAACAACAACAACAACAACAACAACAACAACAACAACAACAACGATCTCACCGAGTGTTTGGGAACGGTGTTTTGACGCCGTTTTCGAATAAAAGTTCATGTTGCAAAGTGAGGCGACTGCAGGCGGAAATGTAAACAAATCTTTAAATGTAATTGATAGCGAACCGCCAAGAAAACGTAGACAAACGAATCGCAAGACAAAACACGACGCGTTTCGACCTCTTAGGTCTTCTTCGGCCAAGGCACAAAACACTCAGTTCATGGTTTATCTCTGGTTCCGGAGCGTTTAGATGGATTGATTCGACACATTTTTTTTTTTCAATATTTAAGAGCAACGTAATACTGCTTAAGGTTGTTTAGGAACGATGGTTAGAGCCTGTTTTCGAGTGTGTAGGACCGATGTTTTACGTCATTTTGGTGGATGTCGATTTTATGTGTTGCGTTATTTTGCTCTAAAATTGCTTTGCATAATAATGTGATGTCAATAACTGGGGATTCACGAGCGTGCTATGTGGAAAACTACGCCGGAACATTATCTTTCAGCGACTTTATATATTTACTAGCCGGTTACCCGGCGTCGCCCGGGTATTATAAGAGAGAGAGAGAGAGAGAGAGAGAGAGAGAGAGAGAGAGAGAGAGAGAGAGAGAGAGGTCTATAGGCCTACATTACTCAGGTCTTCAGCCCTTGTTCAACCATTTATTTCTTATAAACCGATTTATATAAAAATGTAGTGAAAAATAAGAAAGAACGGTTTTTAACGGGGTTTTATTTTGAGAAGATGTGGTGAATGGCGTTCCTAACGTCCCTCTGTATCTGTAAACCGAACGATCATTACAACAGTAATCAGGGCTTAAAACGGAGAACTCTAAAATCAGAGGATTTGTTCAGGTTCTGCTGAATTTTACTTTGCCTTCAGTCCCATACATGTCACGATAAAGCGTTCTCTATTTACCTTAGTTAAAAGCAATATCATACAGAACATGCTTTTGTTTCTTTCTTAAACAGCAAAAGCAGTCTATATCTGTTCTATTTATCACTCAAACTTCTTACATATTAATTCTACTTTTCACATAAAAAACCCTTATGCCTAAAACTGTGGCCGTGTAGTGTTCCGATGTTCAGTTTTGCATCTGTGGACGCAAACTGAGTCACGACGCAATTCGTCACGTGATTGCCGACCCGACGTTGCTGTTTGTAGGACAGCAAGGATACTAGATACCAAGTGTGGTGGCTATCGGCCTAAAACTGTGGCCGTGTATAAGCGAACAGACAGACAAACTGAGCTTTATATAATAGATAAGGTAGATTGTACAGTAATGATCCTCTATGGAATGCATGGAATATAAGGTAGATTGTACAGTAATGATCCTCTATGAAATACAACAAAGGTTGTACAGTAATGATTATTCACGGAAATAACAAAGATTGTATAGCAATGATCGTTCATGGGAATATACGAAGGCTGGCTGATTGTAGGACACCCAGGATACTTGATACCAAATTTGGTGGCGATCGGCCTAAAACTGTGGGCGTGTGTAAGCGAACAGACAGACAGTCAAACTCAGCTTTATATAATAGATTCATTCGTCATTTCCATACATTCTCAGTCCATGCTCACTTTATGAACACATGGAACTTTATACTGGACGGTAGGACGCTTTTTGTGTTGTGCAACACGCAGTTAAGTCGACATAGCTGCATGATCAGCCTGCCTACCACCTAGCCCAGTGGATAGGATAGTAAAGTGGATTGCTGGTTTGGAAATAATTTTGGTCCCACCTGAAACAAATATTTGGGGGATTTTTGCCCCCCCCCCCCCTCCCTTACCTACCCTCTCCCATGCTCCCCACCGGGTTCTACCTAGAGTTTTGCGCGTGCTGTGGTCTCTACTGGAGAGACTGGAACCGCGGAGTTTTGAGTTTAATCCGACTGAAATGGATGCTTCAGTCCTGATCGAGACTAGAGGGGTCAGGTTGACGCCGGGATATATTACAAATGAGGGCTTAGACTACACACGTTCTCTTGTAGTCTCAGACCCAAATGGAAGTCCAGGATGTCATGTTCGTTATCCTCATTGGCTGCATTATTTTCCAAAAACTTAAGTCTCAGATTCTGTAGCCCTTAACGCTCTGCTCTAGTGGTGACCTCCCTTCTCATATCTTCACTCCATACATACACGTGATAAGTTCGCATCAAGTGTAACAAATTCAAAATTGACAGAAAACACTATATTCGTTAAAAGGTGGGTTGAAAAGGGAGTGCACCGTGTCGCAGATCTTGTCAATACCGATGGAACGCTTATGACGTAGCCACAGTTTACAGATAAATACGACATTCATACAAACTTTATGGGGTTCTTTGGGTGCGTGCGTACGATAAAGAATATTGCAAGAAAACTGGGATGAACCTAGACGGCAGTAGAATAAGAAATATACCCAGATCTCTTGATACCATACTTTCTGTCAAAAAAGGGACAAACCTATATTATATATCCTTATGGCAGACAAACATCAACCGAACTGCTGTAATAAATAGAGTAACGAAATATCCAAAAAACATTAAACGGAATATTACATTTCTGAAGATTCAGAAAATAAAAGAAATTAAACTGACATGGTTTCAAATCAGACTGGTTCATAGGATCTTGGCGACAAAGATTATACTACAAAAGATGCACATCTCTGAAAATGACAGATGACGTTCTGTCAGACTGAAAAAGATAATCAATTAAACATTTGTTTTGGTCATGTAAGGTGACATTAAATTTCTGGAATGAAATGCAAGCTGTTCGAAACAGCTGTGATGATATCAACAATTTCAGATTTACGAAGGAACTTGCGTTGTTTGGTAACGATGATGTAAATAAGACTGATGATATACTCGATTTCATTCTAATGTGTGCAAAATTTTTTCATTACAAATGTAAATGCGAAAACACTATTCTATAATTCATATTTTTTTTTAGACAACAGCTTAAAGATATATATGCTACTGAAGAACACATAGCTAGAATAAATTTGCAGTACAGACTTCCTGCAGAAATGGTGTTTCTATAGGGCCCTGTTCGATGAATAACCCCCGCTATATATTAAGGCTGCTATTTGCGACTGACTGCAAGTGTAATCAGATAACTGGAAATTCAGGCGAAAGGTTCTCAGATACTCTTGTTTGTTTCTTTGGTGTACATATGCCTCTCGATGCAATGTGAATGTGTGTATGTGGCGAAGTCGGGGTGGCTTGGGGCTGGGGGAAGGGGTGGGGGGCACTCCACCTAGCAGATTTCTTTGTATTGTATTGTATTTATTGTATTGTATTGTACTGTACTGTATTGTATGGTGTTGTGTTGTGTTGTTTTACATTATATTGTATTGTACCGTTTCATATCGCACTGTGAAAGGTACATTAGTTAAAGATGCATTTTGCTTGATTTGCATTCTCGTGGTTCGGTGTCTCTTTCCTTTTTTATTTTCCCTTTGCTTTGCTGTGTGTGTGTGTGTGTGTGTGTGTGTGTGAAACAGGTGTTTATTTGTGAGCGAGACATGCAGACATGCTGTTCATGTACCTGATTTTGCGCACTGTCCTCTTTCTGCGCATCTGTATGCTCCAATTTTTCGATTACTTAAAAAAAAAAAAAAAAAAAAGTTTGCATCACCTATTGCCATCTGCGAGTTCATCGGGACTTTAGCTGCATGGATGTAGCGGCGTCTTTCTGAGCGGAACACTGACTCCGGCGGGCTCTGCGACTAACTAGCGAGGCCATGGTAGGTGGTGATCAACGTCTATTGGATCAGAGCAGGTACAGCTGAGACCGACCCAGGTAATCAAGCTGTCATGCAGTGTCTCCCCTGATGGGTTGCCAGCGGGCTGCCTCCTGACGACCTGACGTTGATCGCTTCCTGTGAACTGCTGAGGCCAGACGAACCTGGCCATGGCCATGATTGGAGAATCGTAGAAAGCAGCGGAGTGGTAAGACATAGATCAGGCACAAGAGATGTGGCAAAAACCTAAAAAAAAAGAAAGGGTCAGAATTTATCAGTGAGAAGAAACTTTCTACCTTGTACCCCCATTTGCCAAGTTTCAGAGACCATCGGGCGTATCGGTAAAAAGTCAGACAGGGGACCAAACACATTGTATTGACCAGCTTTGATCGGACGTTCATTGTTTAGGAAAGACCAGATAACATCAGAATCTTGATCTTCAAGGGTCTTGCTTCTGTTAGACAGTGGGGAAGAAAACATCACTGGCGGGTGGCATGCCGGGGAAGGTGGAAGCCCTTGACCCAGCATCCTCGTCTCCTTCCCATGTCCCTTTCTCAACATTCCCCTTCTGTGGCTTTGTTTTGTGCTCTTGTGTGATGAGACAGTGCCCCAGCTCTCGCCCTCTCTCCCAAATATCAACCTTTGTTTTCTTTCTTTGTTTCATTTTCATGTTTTGCCGTCTGGTTGCGATTTAGACGTTTGGAAGACACCATGGCTCCCATCCTGCCCCACCTCCCCTCACTCACTACCGTCAGGGCTTCCCCCACTTGTCCTAAACTGAATCACCACAGGCATACTTCAGCTGACATTTGGGATTAGAGTTCCATATCGATGCTCTTACGTTTGAAAAAAAAAAAGAAGAAAGTTTACTGGAACGCACAATCTGTGTCGAACAGCGTTCGGTATAAGAGTTTACTTGAGTGTGGATGTTGACCTGGAAGACCAGCGGGTCCTCCACCAGGACAAGGACAGTGTTGTGCTGGTGGTTTTTCCTCTGGGGTGTTTGACGGCGTTCTCACAGTTACACCTGGAGATTGACACGTTTCCACACACACACACACACACACACATCTACACCTTAGGGACTGATTAAACCAGGACCCTGCGGCGAGTACCGTGCGACAGTTCCAAACGCATTACATACGCGTGCGGTTTTCTTCAGATCCGTCCAAAGAGAGGAGAGAGAGAGAGAGAGAGAGAGGGGGGATGGGGTTAAACAAACCGATCAGGCAGCCATACACACAGGATATGCTCACAACTCCATGCTTAAACCGACAAACCTAACACGAAGTCATACAGTTCCGCTCCACCTTCAGTGCAACCCCCCCCCCCCCCCCCACTCCCTCCCCCCATTCGTCGCCAGAGAGAGAGAGAGAGAGAGAGAGAGAGAGAGAGAGAAAGAGCGGGAGAGAGAGAGAGGAGAGAGAGAGAGAGAGAGAGAGGAACGAAGAGAGAGAGAGAGAGAGAGAGAGAGAGAGAGAGAGAAGAGCAAGAGCAAGAGATTCAGAGAGAGAGAGAGAGAGAGGTGACAGGCAGGGAAGTCAGAGCGCGGACAACTCCCCACTTATCTTCCCAGCCCCCAGACAATGAACACACCCAAGTTTGCTGCCCGTGTTTCCCCGCCTTTACCTGTCCTCACACTGCAATGGGCTCCGTGCCGCGCTCCATCAAATTATGATGTAGACACGTTGACACACTTGTCTGCTCTCTCTCTCTCTCCCCCCCCCCCCCTTCAGTCCCACCCCCCACCTCCACCCCCTATCCCTCCGTCCCTTTTCCTTCCCTACCCAACCCCCTTCTCCCCCCCTACCCCCCCCCCCCTCCCCTCCTCTCCAAACGAGATTGTACGATCTTGTCCCATAGTAGCGGCCACGCCCCGCTGTCGGAGGACAGTGACGTGACGTGACGTACGGTGCAAAATGAGCTTAAGGTGTCGTGTTGTTTCGCCCAATGCGATTAGGTTGGTCAGCGCGATTGATTCGTCTTTCACGCCCATCCTCACTCACCCACTGGGTTTGTCCAGGAGGGTTAGGAGGGGAGGCAGGCTGTTGGGGAAACATCGAGGTTATCGACTGAGGTGTGCCTCTAATTCCGCGGCTGAAAGACATCCGCAGTTGGGGGGTGAAGAGGAAAGAAAGAGCTGGTGATTTGATCGACTTCTACTAGGCGAGGAAAAGGGAACAGGAGTGTATCGATTGAAGAGGGAGGAGTTGTAAGTATGATGTAGAAAGAAAAGCAGAATTTCATTGAGCAGACCCGTCTTCGTAATCCTGGTGTGAACAGAAAACAGACGTTTATGGACTGACATGACATTTTAATTTAAAGTGAAAAGAAAACAGGTTTGTCTACTGATAAGTGTTTGTAATAAAATGTGAAAATAAAACAGACAATCGTGGGCTGACGCACCTTTGTAATTTGAAGTGAAAAGATAAACAGGTTTGTCTAACCACTCCGCCACGGCTGCTGGTTCCACCCTTGAATTCAGTTGTGTAAATTGTCCATTTTTCTTTACATTTTTTTCTCTCTCGAGATCCTGAGCCACCTGTTTCCACTTAAAAGATGTCCTATACTTCAATCCTATCTGCGGTCTCAGATAAGCCGTTTTTTGCAAAAGCTAATCAATGTTCACTCCGATATTTTATCATTCATTTGTTTTTGGCACACTCAGCTGCAGACCAGTGGATCTTCTAAATCGTTGAGGTATATCTGTTGCTATGAGAAAATCTCGTTGATTCTTAAAAAAGAGTACTGTCATCTGCCATTAATTCCAGTAACTGTGCCGTTTCTGACATTTGTGTGCCAATATTTCAGTCACTAAAATAAAAGCAAGAGGCGAAAGTAAGCACCCTTGTTGGATGCTGCAATTAAATATAAAATTCTCAGCAGCCAGCCTCCGTGACTGATGCAATTAATATCATTATCCCTTTGCACAGAAACACGTCATCTAAAATCTGGATCAAAGCCAACGACATTAAACGTGTGGAATAAGTATGATCCGGAAATTGGATCAAAAGCTTTTGTGTAATCTGTGTTAAAATGTAGCCAGCTTTTTCTGAATCATTCAGATAGTTTACACAAAATCCATTGGTCTTGATACTGTGGCAATATCTCTACCTTTAATATATCTCACTGGTCCTCACCAATAAATCAGTGTAGAACTATCCATGATCTAAGGGCCAAAACTTTAGCCAATGACTTGCAATCTGAATTTGTAAGTATCTACTAAGTCTGAGCGAAGCAGTAATGATCTAAATTCCTCTACTTCTGTTACGTTGTGTGAATGACCTGCGGCAATATCTAATTCATTATCCAAAACGCAGTTGGAATCTGCACAAATCACCTCTCTCTCTCTCTCTCTCTCTCTCTCTCTCTCTCTCTCTCTCTCTCTATTTTTTTTGGGCAGAAGCAGAAAATAAAATTAGCAAAGAACAGGCAGGCTTCAGGAAAGATTTCTCAACAGTAGATCATATCTTCACACTAACATCCATGATAAGTAACTGCCTATACGGCAGAAGAAGAAGTAAATTGTATGTAGCCTTCAGTGATTATCAGAAAGCGTTTGACACAGTAAATAGAGAAAAACTCTGGGAAATCCTACAGAAACACAAAATATCTACGAAGATGCTTAACATGCTAAAAGCTATCTATAAAACAGTACAAGCATGTGTAAGACATGGAACAGAACTAACAGAATTCTTTGAATGTCACACAGGAGTGAAACAAGGGTGCTTACTGTCCCCCCTAATCTTTTCATTACTAATTACAGAAGTTGCAGACAATGTCACAGCTAAAGGAAGACACGGATATCAATTCTTACCCGGAAAGGCAGAAATATTTTCACTTCTGTTCGCTGATGACATAGCTTTAATATCAAGAACACCAGCAGGTCTGCAAAACCAAATTAAGAACCTACAGGAAGCCTCGGACCGCATTGGACTAAAGGTTAATCTCCAAAAAACAAAAATCATGGTCTTTAGAAAAGGAGGATACCTTGGCAGACTAGAAAAATGGAATTACAAAGGGGAAGAAATTGAGGTAGTAAACAGCTACAAATACTTAGGTTTTACTCTAACGACTAAACTCTCAGTAGATATTTCACTTTCAGAATATGCAGGAAGGGCGAAAGGGAAAATAGGTGAAATAATGAAAACAATGTATAGTTTAGGACACTTAGATATAAATATATTTTTTAAGCTATTTGATACACAGGTCAAGTCACTGCTACTGTACGCAGCAGAAGTATGGGGTTTGACTCGTTATTCCGCGGTGGAAAATATACATTTATTCGCATGTAAAAGATACATGGGGGTAGGGAGAAAAACGTCAAACAACTTAGTATACGGAGAACTAGGAAGATATCCGATGAGTATAGATAGTTCAATAAAAGCAATCAGATATTGGTTCAAAATAATGAAGATGACTCCAGACAGGATACCTAGACAAGCATATGAAAGAGAAAAAACAGAAATTGACAAACCACAGAACTGGGCGCTGGAAATTAAACGCTGTTTGGATATGTATGGCTTCTCTGAAGTCTGGTTGAATGAAGGCGTAGAAAACGAGCAAAGATTTATCATAACACTAAAACAAAGAATCATAGATTGTTACAAACAGAACTGGCATAACAAAATAGCGAATAGTGAACGATTTGCAACATATTATACGTTTAAAACTATACACCAAACTGAAGAATACTTTCGCGCAATCACAATCGCGAAGTTTAAAAAGCATTGACAAGATTACGATTAGGAATAAACGAACTGCATGGCAATAAAAAATATATAGATAATCAAGCTATAACAACATGCCCCTTCTGCCCAACAGTAGAAACAGAAATGCACTTCTTAATGTGGTGTCCCAATTACAGGCAATTGCGAACAAAATACATTTTCAAACATTTTAGTAATAGAAACGCAATCACACTGGAAAGGCTGCTACAAAACGATAATACTGAAATCATCAGAGATATTGCAATGTACATCTTCTATGCCTTAAAAACGAGAGAAACCCATATGTAATAGTAATATTGACGATATAGGAAAAATAGAAATTCTAAACAGAAAACAAAATATTTTACAATCAACGTCTCAATCAATGTTTTTGTTGTTGTCATGTTGTAATGTATGTTGCGTACTCCTGTGGACGGGCCGAGGGCCCCACAATAAATGTCGCGGCGTGAAAGCGCGCGTCAAGCGTCTCTCTCTCTCTCTCTCTCTCTCTCTCTCTCTCTCTCATTTCATCTCATAGTCCTCGAAAGATTATTATTTTTTCATTTGCAGAACAGGGAGCTACTCTGATAACGTTTTTTTTGTTTTGTTTTTTTGTACACAATGGACAAAATCGCATGCGTTCCTGGGGTTGACAGGTGTTAACATTCTTGAAAAATGTTTTGAGTTCACGTTTGCGTCACCTTCACTGCGACTGGACCCTGACTGCACAAGGGTCACACACCCTGCCTACCCACTGATTTCCCACATGACTGCACACACACCCTGCCTCCCCCCGGAGTTCCATGACTGCACACACACTCCTGCCTCCCTCCGGAGTTCCATGACTGCACACACACCCCCCCGTTCGCCACCCCTACGGAGTTACCATGACTGCACACACACCCTGCCTCCCCACTGATTTCTCCCACATGTGAACGTCTCTTACCAAAATATGTACTTCTCACACGCAGTCATCTATCCTTTTTTTCTTCTCAAGTGTATAAATATAGATGCCTTATTCCACTTATTTTTCTTTTAATCCCCGGCAATTCAGACACCAAATTCGAATATCATCCATGTACGGAAATGGAGTTATAAACACAAAAGCAGGTGTGTGTGTGTGTGTGTGTGTGTGTGTGTGTGTGTGTTAAATCCGAATATGAATCGCAAGTCCCAAAGCGTTGGCCAGCCATCAACGAAGACACCAGCGAAGAGTGATAAAAAGCAAACCAACCTCATACCGCTGGCGGAAAGTCCTCTTGGTCCACCTCGTTGTCAGAAGCCTCCTCCACACCCCTCTGTCGCGGCCCGTTTTACCCGATCCTGAAGTGCTGTTGTCTTCATCTTCACCTGACCACGGCCTCTGAGACGTCTGGGAATGCTGTCTGGATTGACCGGCACGTGACAAACTTGGAGGAAGAGTTGTCTGTCTTGTGTTTGTTCGTCCTCTGTCCTTTCTCTCTCTCTCTCTCTCTCTCTCTCTCTCTCTCTCTCTCTCTCCCCCCCCTACCCTCGTCACCCCTTTCCCCCTGCCTTCCACACTGGTTTACCACCGTGGCTGTGTTTGAACGGGAGTCTTTCCCCTGGCCGGCTGGTTTCTTCCCGTCTATCAGCTTCCCTTGTTTCTCACTCGGTTCGTCTTTACTGTTGTGCTTGATCGGAAATCCTGACTGGTTGTTCTTCACTGACACCCCCCCCCCCCCCCCCCCCCGCCTCCCTCCCAACTGTTTTGACTATGATTTGCATTAGTTATTGTGCTACATAGGGAATTCTTCCTCTGAATGTGCTAGGGCTCTTTTCGTGTATGTTCTGTGTTTGCGCGTCTGCAAGTCTTGCCGTCATTATTGATGACTTCACATCACTCACTTCCTCGTGTTGTCGCCTGGCATTTGAGAGGATTTGCACACAATTTCATGTAGACACTGGGGACATATGACAGTCCACTGCGCTGATCTGTGTTCCTTGTGATAGACCTAGGCGGTGAAAATGGTCTATCTTAAACGTTGTATTGAGCGATGTTGGAGGTACCGTAACAAGTACGAATCATCATCTGCCCTTTCAAACCTTGTCAGTTTGTTTTCCACATCCCGTGTATCGTTCTGGTTTTTGCTATGGAACGCATCTCACCTAGTTTTTTTTTTGCACCGTTTGTTACAGAGAAATGTATATCTGCGATCCATACTTCTATTTTTCTTTGCAGTGGATTTGTATGACATGTACGGGTTAATGTCCAAGACTTGCGACACAGAGCCACGCCCTGACACACACCTTTCACCAGCAGATCGTTCCCAGCTTGTCGTGTTGCCAGGTATACGGTCCGTACCCCTCTGATGTCTTTTACTCCAACAATGCTGCCCTGTCCTGCCGTCCATTTTGCTGCAAGGCACAACTCTGTCTGGTAATGCGGGTCGCCACAGAATCTGGAATGCTTTTAAAAAATTTATTGTTTTTGTTTTTGAAGAAGACAGGTTGAACAGCCATTTTTTTCCCCTCGCAAGCAAAGAAGAAAGAAATACATCCGCAGGTGCCGATGAGACCCGGAGAAGTACTGAATCATACTTTTTTCTTTTTAAGAAACAATCTGGTGAGACAAAACCATACTGAAGTTATAAATGGGGAAACTAAGTCCGTGAACACGAATTTTAAAAAAAGAAACGGTATTAGTTCTGCCAGACGATACAGACAAACAGATTACAGACAAAACACAATGCATTTCGACCTCTTGGGTCTTCTTCAGAGCAAAAACAAGCAACATTTATGACAGTGAAAACGAAGAACGAGCAAACATTTATCTTCTCATATTCGGCGTATTGAGTTTTCACCAACACTCATTTTGTGCCGAATATGAGAAGATAAGTGGTCGCTCGTTTCATCGTTTTCATTTTCCTAAATGTTGCTTGTTTTTGCCTGAAGAAGACCCAGAATGTCGAAATGCATTGTGTTGTGTCCTGTAATCTGTTTGTCTGTATCGTCCAGCGGAACTAATACGTTTCTTTTTACAATGTGCTTCATTTTCCGTCTCGATACCTCTTTTTGAAACTCTCCGTGAACACAGTTTTTGAATTCGGTAGTAGTGAGAGCGCACGGCATGGAGTGCGCTCACCGAATTTTGTTTTTGTTTTGTTTGGTTTTTTTCTCTTTGGATCTCCCATGACGTTGTTACCTGGAATGTTGAGACGTCTTCTGGCATGTGAAGCGCAGCGAACTTGCCACCGACATTTGTCTCCATGACCACAGCAGTCTTGGGATCAGGGGGTCGGCCTTACCGCCCCTTACCGCCTCTTATCGCGCCGACGTGCCGTTCCAGCAAAAAGAGGGGGACGTTTTCTTCCTGTGGTAAGTCGTAAGTACGGGCAGCAAAGGGTTAATGAGTATATTTGCACGCAAAATATTTCAACATTTACGTAATAGAGTGTATGAAAACATTAACAGGGGCTCATGGAGAGACTTGAAACTCGTGGAGAGAGAGAGAGAGAGAGAGAGAGAGAGAGAGAGAGAGAGAGAGAGAGACACAACACACACACACACACACACACACGCTCGCACGCACGCACGCTCGCACGCACGCGCGGCACACACACACACACACACACACACGCACACACGCACATACACACAATACATTTAAGCACAAACGTACATTAAATCATGATCGTATAACACACGTACACGGGAAACGGTATAGTCTGAATTATATCAATCATGATTCGAGTGCGCGGGAGCGTGTGCACACAACCACACAGAGAGACAGACAGACACACGGACGACAGACAGACAGACAGACAGACAGACAGACAGACACACACACACACACACACACACACACACACACACACACACACCACACACACACACATATAGGTGGTGCAGGATTGTTCCCAACTGGCTGGTTCGGCGGATGGGAAGACAGCACTTCCCTCAGTACCTCTCGCATCTTCGGGTGCAGTGCTATGTTTTTCTCTTCTTTAAATTTCATTGTAAAAAAAACAACAACAACAAATTATCGCAAACAACACAGAAAAATGTCACACAAGCTAAAGTACACCCTGATTTGGAAAGAACGAGGCTTTAAATTAAGTGAGTGGCCTTCACACCACGCATCTCTGAGATCATGAGAACAGTGCTGCGTGAAAGGTTTTTTTTGTTGTTGTTTTTTTTGTTTTTTGTTTTTTTGTTCTTTTAAACATCTTGTGCTTACAGGGCCTCGAGGATTCTCGTGAAGATGTTTAAAAATCTAGGTGTGAGTGGAAGTCTTAGTCCCGTAAACGCCCGTGTTTCATGCAGGCAGGCGCACACACTGCACTCTGACCGTAATAGTCATCAGGCCGGTGCGCACCCTCCCCCACCACCCCCCCCTCTTCTCTCCAGTAGTGCCCTTTTCCTGTGGTGGTCAGACTGGGGGGGAAGAAGCGTACCTGGAACGCGCCATCCAATCGGATTACAGCGGCCCCCATTTCTTCATCAACATCGATGTAAACAGCAGAACTAGAAATCACGACTGCATGCAGGAAGGGAGGGAGGGTTTGGAGGATTGGATTGCGGGGGCGGGGGGGGGGGGGGGGGGGGGGGGGCGCTGGGGGGGGGCGGGGGGGGGGGAGAGGACAAAAGGAGGAGGAGGAATGGTTGTGACTGTGGGAGGGGGGGTGAGGGGGAGGGGGCAAAGAGAAAGTTGAGAGACCGAGGTTGGACAGATAGACGGTCAGGCAGACAGAGAGAGAGAGAGAGAGACACACGCACGCACATACGCACGCACGCACGGACGCACACACACACGCGCGCCCGTGCGCGCGAACGCGTGCAGCACCCCCCTCTCCAAACACACACACACACACACACACACACACACACACACACACACACACACACACACACGCACGCACAGGCACGCATAGAGCACTCATACAGATTCAAGCACAGGCGTACATTCAGCCATAATGTACTTATAAAATCAATGCACACTCTGGAGAGAGAGAGAGAGAGAGAGAGAGAGAGAGAGAGAGAG
>CM065741.1:29349986-29354986 GCA_033310375.1 Conus canariensis
TGTAAGGTGCTCTTCATGTTTTTTGTTGTTGTTGTTCTCTGACAGCCACCTTCCCTCCTCCACATCTCCTTCCTCTGCCGACACCCCATCTACTTCCGTGTAGACACATCACACGCGCGCGCGCGCGTGCGCGCACACACACACACACACGCACACACACACGTGCACACACACACACACACACACACCACACGTGTACCACCACCACACACACCCACACACACACACACACACCACACAACACCACACACACACACACACACACACAAAGCAACACACACACACAACACACACACACCAAACATACAGACACACACACACACACACACACACACACACACACACACACACACACACACGCATGCACACACACAGACACACACACACAGACACAGACACAGACACAACACACACACACACACACACACACACACACACACACACACGACACACTACACACACGCATACAAACACACACACACACACACACACACACACACACACACACACACACACACACACACACACACCACACACTTCAATGTCTTCGTTTTCTGTATACGATGGGTGCGAGTGCAAATTAGATTTAACTGTAACGGGGCCAGGGGATCCATGACGTGAGAGTGACAGGAGTGAGATGGGAAGATGGGGGGGGGGGGGGGGGGGGGGGGGGAGGGGACAGGGGATGTGTACTGCAATTTGTGTTTCTGCTGCTGCTGCAACTGCTGTAACTACCTGTTACGTGTTGTAAGTTGTGACCTGCCTGTCAGCCGGGATTAGACAAAGAAGCTAACAAGAGAGAGAGGAGAGAGAGAGAGAGAGAGAGAGAGAGAGAGAGAGAGAGAGAAGAAGACAGACAGACAGACAGACAGAGAGACAGACAGAGGATTTATTGATTCATGTCTTAACCCCTTATGAGGAATATGTGATCATCATTGTATATGTAAGTAGCAGACATAAATTTGCAAGAATGGCACAAGACACAAAATGCAAATACTCTAAAATATTGCTACTCTCCTGAATATAAAAGGTTTATATATATATATATATATATATATATATATATTATATAAATCTGGTCAAAAATTCCACTCATTTTCAGTTGTTATTGGGAAGATTTATAAATCTCAACTTTAAAAAAAAAGTCGGCTTTCTATTATTTTGGCATTGTTAAAGATTAATGAATGTTTACAAGTGCTTTATTTCCTTAGAAAACACGAATTTCATGTCCGCCTGCTTGCTTGTAAAGTGGATATATCACACCCCATATTGAGATCAAAAACAAAAGATATAATGACACCACTTTTTAAAATTCCTGGTTGGACTAGTTCTGGAATATGATAATGTGCTGTAGTCCGTTACGTGAGGAACTTGTAAGTGTAGCGGAAAATGTGTAGGGATGATTTATTAAAATGTAAAATAACTTCAGTTATGAAAAAAAGGTTAATTTAAATAAAAAACATTTCCCGTCTTGACTATTGAACCGCAAGAGGTGACATGGTAGAAACTTGCAAAATTCTGCATGGTTGTGATGACGTCAAGACCACTAACAGTCTATTTAAGCAAACCAGGGATGAGAAGATATTCGCACGTCAATAAACCTGCTGGCAAAACATAGAAATGACAGGGTCATCATTTCGAAACAATAATCATTAACTTCAACGACAACAGGAAGACTTGATTTGAAAAATTGAATGGACAAACATGGAGAAGATTTTTTTTTTTTTTTTTTTTTGGCTTCCATAATCATTTCAGCACTGGAGATGAGCAAAAACATGATACCTGCTCAGTACACAACTGTGACGAAGAAAAAAGAAAACCGAACATACACCACACACACACACACACACACACACACACACACACACACACACACACACACACACACACACACACAAACACGAAAACAAAAACAACAACATCAACAACAACAACAATAACAACATCATCAACAACAACAACAACATCAACAGCATCAACAACAACATAAACAACAACAATAACAACAACAACAATACACACTATCAAAAAGGTCTGCAAAACAGGCAAAAAGTTGCCTTAAACCTAGGCCATGAACAAAGGTTTTGTATCTAAAACAATGCACGATCACATGCAAAACCCCAAACCTAACTCTAAGTCTTGTAGTAATAATATACTTCACACGTTTGTCCATTCCTATTGCCATATGAAATTTGACAAAAAACAAAAAACAAAAACAAAAAAAAAAAAAACGCTGCCTAACGTTCTACGTACTTCAGACATGTCCTCGTTTCAATGTCGTCTTTCCATTTTTGCTGTATTTTCTTTCCCGGTATCAATTCCGAGGTCCATCATTCGTTCAGAACCCGCATTAAGGCAGCCACATTCCGCCGGCCCGTTTCGGTACAGGCGGATTTTTCCCTCGGAGTTGACATTGGTTCTGACGCCATTTCCCCATACAGTCCTTCGAACGAGACTGTAAACTGAGGTTCCGTGTGTGAACGCACGCATAACGTCTTGCAACACACGTAAAATCCCATCACCAACTTTCGTGAAGAGAAGGTCAGTTTGGCCGGTTGGTATGAATGACACGTTACACATGGCATGCACCCTGCGTGAGAAATGGAAAGAATGAAGGAAGTAAGGAAATTGAGTGAACGATATTGAACGATACTGACTGGATGACACGGGAAACGACTGAATGAAGCGCCGGCTGGCAGCTCTTCAGTCGGCTCTACCCAGGTAGGCAGCCCGTTGTGTAGAGTGTGGATTGTAAAGCGCTTAGAGTTTGGTCTCTAGCCGAGGATAGGCGCTATATAAGTATTCATAATGATAGTAATAATGATGTCTAAACACGCGACCAGCGTGCATGTGTAGTGTTTTGTGTCGTCCACCGGCACACGGTGTTCCACGCTCCTCCCGAAGGTGGAGCAGGACCGAATGTGACTGCAAGATTTTTTTTTTGCGCATGCGTACGAGCACGCAACCTCGGCTTCAAGTTTTCAAAGGACATGGAGAGTACTGACGTCAGCACAGTGCTCACTCCGAAGGGAAAACCTTTTTTTTCTGCTTGACTAGAGTACTGACGTCTGCACAGCTGCTCACTCCGAAGGGAAAACCTTTTTTTCTGCTTGACTAGAGTACTGACGTCTGCACAGCTGCTCACTCCGAAGGGAAAACCTTTTTTCTACTTCACTGTCTCTGAAGGGAGTCGAACCCCAGACGCCGGAACAAGAGTCAGACGCCGTTCCACACGCCCAGCAGGCGTGGACCAGGTCAGACGCCGTACCCACGGCAGCGGGTGATGCAACCTGCCAGCCTTTAGCGAGAAAGTTGGGTAAAGTCAGCAGTATTTCTAAAAACGCTACGATTTACCCCATCAAACCAAAAGCGTGTTCAAACACGCACCTGGGACACTCAGTTTTCATTACTCTTAAACTCTACGGTATAGCTTTTCGACAGAGAGAGAGAGAGAGAGGAGAGAGAGAGAGAGAGAGAGAGAGAGAGAGAGAGAGAGAGAGAGAGAGAGAGAGAGAGAGAGAGACAGACAGACAGACAGCAGACGGGCAGACAGACAGACAGAGAGACATCCTTCTTCTTCTTCTTCTCTCTGTGCTTCCCCCCACCCCCACCCCACTCTCTCTCTCTCTCTCTCTCTCTCTCTCTCTCTCTCTCTCTCTCTCTCTCACGTTTGCCATTCAGTCTGTATAAAACATGGCAAAATTTTTCTTAACCATATCAAAACAACCCTAAACTTAACTATTTCAATTGATTACCACAATGCCTATAGTATCAACAGAACAGCTTTAGCCATTCTATTTCCATGAATCGTCGTCATCCAAACGGTTAGTGTGAAATGCAGTTGAATAAGTAACAGTAAAATGGTAACAATTCACAACTGTAAACCGTGACAGAAATGCTGGTGAACAGCCCCGTGTATGTATATGATTTCTCGCAAACCGTTGGGCTAGCTTCAGGGTAGCTATGATATGGAGATAACTTTGAATATTTGTTGAAAGTCTTTTGGTGAATTCGACCATGGCCTAGTATGTCAATAAAAGAGGAAAAAGAATAATGCAAAGAGAAGAAGAAGAAGAAGAAGAAGAAGAAGAAGAAGAGGAGGAGGAGGAGGAGGAGGAGGAAGAGGAGGAGGAGGAGGAGGAGAACAAGAACAAGAAGCAGAGAAGAGAGAGAGAGAGAAGAGAGAGAGAGAGGAGAGAGAGAGAGAGAGAGAGAGAGAGCTTAGGGAAGGACAATCAATTCTGTGTTCATTAGTCAGGTTTGACAGTCGCTGGTTCTCGGTGGCACGCAGGTTACATGACATGGCTTCAATGTCCTAAGGAAGAATGTTTATATTTTCGTCACTTTTTCTCTCCAGTCCCGTCCTCCGTGCCCCTCAGTGACAGTACTTCTCAGCCGCTAGGTCCGCCTCTCAACTACATAGCTACACCCGGAGTCGTGCTGTCGGAGCCCTAGCACCACGATTCAATGAAGCTATCACTGTCAAGGCGTCGTTAGGCAACTTACTAGAGGAGGCACTGCAAGGCTGTCCAGCGACTTCTTGTGTGGGATTCAGTGGTGTCTGTATTGGTCCATACACAAGAAACGGACTACTGCACCCCATGCTGACAACTCACGAACTGTTTAGCCTGCAGAGCGAATGATCGCCCGCGTCCATTCCTCGTTTTCTTTTTCTTCTGTTTGTCTTCTTTGATCTTCTCCTTCGTGTTTGGTCTTCTTCGTTTCTTGCTTTTGCTTCTTTGTTTGTATGTTTGTTTGTTTCTGCGTACGCTGGCTGATACTCCTGCGACACTCCCTGTACAGACAGGCAAGGATGAATCCCATCTACCCAACAAAGGGAGTGGAGTTTTGTGTGTATGACCGTTTTTTTTTTTTATCCCGCCATTAAGGCAGCCATACTCCAACTTCGGGAAGGTGCATGCTATGTGTAACGTGTCATCCAACCAAGCCAAACTGGCCTTCTCTTCCGAAAGTTGGTGATGGATTTGACGTGTGTGCAA
>CM065741.1:29367486-29377486 GCA_033310375.1 Conus canariensis
GAAGAAGAAGAAGCAGAAGAAGAAGAAGAAGAAGAAGAGGAAGAAGAAGAGAATAAGAAGACAAGGTAGATAATACAGACGACCAGTTTTTCCTCTCTCAGCTGTTGTCATCATCGCCAGTTTCAGACAAGTAGGGTCATGTTCCATAAACCTAGACCTCGGATGTCGTTGATGTGACATTTCGTAAACAAAGGCCATCGCACAAAAGTTAAAAAAAAAAAGAGAAAGATTTCAAAGCCTATACAAAGTTCTTCTGCTACGTACGAAAAACGGAGACAGTTTTTGTTGTTAAAAAAAAGTTTTATACATTATATTGATATTACCTCAAGCAAAGAAGTTTTATAACACAATTAGTATCGCCCAACAACAACAGCAGCAGCAACAAAACAATCTCCTTCCTGAACATGAAAGACCTATCGTTTGGGTCACAAAGATACGTCTTTGTAACGGATTTCATGGATACTGTGCTCCCACCAAAAATAATAAATAATAATAATAATAATAACCTGCTGGTCTTCACCCTTTCCTAAGACTAACAGCATGAACAAGACATTAATGAAACGATGTTAAAACCACACCACATGCTTGTTACACTGAAATCTTGTCCCTTTTGTTCAATTTCATATCATAAAGGCAGAGATTGGCATTCGCTCTCAACTACGAGGTTTTAAGCACGGGTGGTTTTAATCAAAATCCCAGAGCAGCTGTTTCTGCCTGCAATAAAGCTGCATGGACGGCCATTTGGTGGATCCACTTTTTAGGGGGAGAGAATCCTTTTTGGAGCACCCTTTTGGTAGAGCACATTTCTAAAGAGCGTCCTTTCGATGGAGCAGCCGATTTGTGGAGCAGTCTTTTGGAGGGGCAGTCTTTCAATGGAGCAATCTTTTGATGGAGTAGTCCTTTTGTGTAGTGGTCTTCTGGTGGAGCAGTCTTTTGGTGGAGCAGCCTTTTCATGGAGTAATCTTTTGATGGAGCAGTCTTTTTATGGAGTAATCTTTTGATGGAGCAGCCTTTTCATGAGTAACCTTTTGATGGAGCAGACTTTTCATGGAGTAATCTTTTGATGGAGCAGGCTTTTTATGGAGTAATCTTTTGATGGAGCAGCCTTTTCATGAGTAACTTTTGATGGAGCAGCTTTTTCATGGAGTAATCTTTTGATGGAGCAGCTTTTTCATGGAGTAATCTTTTGATGGAGCAGGCTTTTTATGGAGTAATCTTTTGATGGAGCAGCTTTTTCATGGAGTAATCTTTTGATGGAGCAGGCTTTTTATGGAGTAATCTTTTGATGGAGCAGCTTTTTCATGGAGTAATCTTTTGATGGAGCAGCCTTTTCATGGAGTAAACTTTTGATGGAGCAGACTTTTTATGGAGTAATCTTTTGATGGAGTAGCTTTTTCATGGAGTAATCTTTTGATGGAGCAGTCTTTTTGTGGAGCAGCCTTTTCATGGAGTAATCTTTTGATGGAGCAGCTTTTTATGGAGTGATCTTTTGATGCAGCAGTCTTTTCATGGAGTAATCTTTTGATGGAGCAGACTTTTTATGGAGTAATCTTTTGATGGAGTAGCTTTTTCATGGAGTAATCTTTTGATGGAGCAGTCTTTTTGTGGAGCAGCCTTTTCATGGAGTAATCTTTTGATGGAGCAGCTTTTTATGGAGTGATCTTTTGATGGAGCAGTCTTTTCATGGAGTAATCTTTTGATGGAGCAGACTTTTTATGGAGTAATCTTTTGATGGAGTAGCTTTTTCATGGAGTAATCTTTTGATGGAGCAGTCTTTTTGTGGAGCAGCCTTTTCATGGAGTAATCTTTTGATGGAGCAGCTTTTTATGGAGTGATCTTTTGATGGAGCAGTCTTTTCATGGAGTAATCTTTTGATGGAGCAGACTTTTTATGGAGTAATCTTTTGATGGAGTAGCTTTTTCATGGAGCAATCTTTTGATGGAGCAGTCTTTTTATGGAGTAGTCTTTTGATGGAGCAGTTTTTTGTGGAGCAGTCTTTTGGTGGAGCAGCCTTTTCACTAAGTAATCTTTTGATGGAGCAGTCGTTTCGTGGAGCAGCCCTTTTGTGGAGTAGCCTTTTGGTGGAGAAATCTTTTTAGTGGAGCAGCCTTTCTCCAGAGGAATGCTGTTGTGGAGCTGTTTTGCTGCTGAGCAGCTTTTTGATGAAGCAGCCTTTTGTGAAACAAACTGTTAGTGCAGAGGGTGTTCTATGGAGGAAACTTTCAGTGGAGCAGGTTTTCTGTAAAGCAGCGTTTTCATGAAGCAGCTTTTCCGTAGAGCAGCCTTTTGATGAAGCGGTCTGTTATGTAGCAACCTTGTGATAGAACAGCTTTTTGATGGGGGTACCCTTATGATTGTAGCATCCTTTGGAAGGAACAGCCTTTTAATGGAGCACCATTCTGTAAGACAGCATTCTGGCGGGACATTTTTTTTTTTTAGTGGGGCACCGTTTTGACGGAGCAGCCTTCTGACGGGGCATTCTTTTGGTGGGGGCATTCTTTTGACGGAACAGCTTTCTGTAAAGCATCCTTTTGACAGAACAGCTTTCCGTCGAGCATCCTGTTAACGGAACACCTTTCTGTAAATCACCCTGTTGACGGAAACCTTTCTGTAAAGCGTGCTGTTCACGGGACATCTTTCTGTAAAGCACCCTGTTGATGGAATACCTTTCTGTAATGCACGCTTTTGACGGAGCACCTTTCTGTAAAGCACCCTGCCGACGGAACATCTTTCTGTAAAGCACCCTGTTGGTGGAACACCTTTCTGTAGAACAGCATTGTGGCGGCACACTCTTTTTGTGGAACATCCTTTCGGGGCGGCAGTCTCCCTGGTGGAGCAGACACTCAATGGGACAGCCTTTCTATGGAGCAGCTGTCTGGTGGAGAACTTTCTGGTGGAGTAGAGATTTGGTGGAACATCCTTTCTGTGGAGCAGCTGTCTGTTGGAGAACTTTCTGGTGGAGGAGACATTTGGTGGAACAGCCTTTCTGTGGAGCAGCTGTCTGGTGGAGAACTTTCTGGTGGGGAGGGACATTTGGTGGAACAGCCTTTCTGTGGAGCAGCTGTCTGGTGGAGAACTTTCTGGTGGAGGAGACATTTGGTGGAACAGCCTTTCCGTGGAGCAGCTTCCTGGTGGAGGAGACATTTGGTGGAACAGCCTTTCCGTGGAGCAGCTTCCTGGTGGAGGAGACATTTGGTGGAACAGCCTTTCTGTGGAGCAGCTTTCTGGTGGAGTAGAGATTAAGTGGAACAGCCTTTCTATAGAGTTAACATTGGTTCTGACTCCATTCTCCATACAGTCCTTCGAATAAGACTATAAACCGAGGTTCCGTGTGTGAACGCACGCATAACATCTTGTACACACGTAAAATCCCATCACCAACTTTCGGAAGAGAAGGCCAGTTTGGCCGTTGGTATGGATGACACGTTACACATAGCATGCACCTTCCCCGAAGATGGAGTATGGCTGCCTTAATGGCGGGATAAAAAAAAACGGTCATACACACAAAACTCCACTCCCTTTGTTGGGTAGATGGGAATAACACTTGTCTGTCCATATAGGGAGTGTCCGCAGGAGTATCAGCCTGCGTACGCAGAAAAAGAAGAAGTAACTGTTCTCCATGGCTGTAAGGTCTGCAGATGTGGAGGTATTCATGGTCTCCAGTCCTGTGACGCAGAAGTCAACACTGTCACGGGTGGGGTTGGAGACCTTGGGTTTGAGTCCAGTCGGAGGAAGTTACCAGGGGGTATGGTCGATCTCGGTTGCATATGCCATGAGGTCAGCTTTCTGGGTCTTTCACCTTTCATGTCTTCTCAGCGTCCACCTTTCGTGTCTTCTTAGTGTTCACCTTTCGTGTCTTCTTAGTGTTCACCTTTCGTGTCTTCTTAGTGTTCACCTTTCGTGTCTTCTTAGTGTTCACCTTTCGTGTCTTCTTAGTGTTCACCTTTCGTGTCTTCTCAGTGTTCACCTTTCATGTCTTCTCAGTGTTCACCTTTCATGTCTTCTCAGCGTCCATCTTTGATGTCTTCTCAGTGTTTACTTTTCGTGTCTTCTCAGCGTTCACATTGTGTGTCTTCTCTATGTTCACATGGTGTGTCTTCTCAGTGTTCACCGTTCGTGTCTTCTCCCTCTTCAAGTCTCTCCCTGACGGGTGAGAAAGGGCAGGTGCCCTGACGCATCCTCCAGAGAGTAAACCCAGACCGACCTTCCTAGCGAACACCTTGCTGAACCAGTGCGCTATCATACATGCATTCAGGCTGGAAACAATCACAGTGTCTTTAGCTCACTCGATAACAAAAAAAACCCCAAAACAAAACAAAAAAAAACCCCATGCAATATCTCGCACATTTTCTGGACAAGAAAGGACAGTTTCTCTCTAAAATGCATTTCAGGGACGACATACTATATAAAGACCGACATGGCCTCTCTGCCAAGGTTTAAATCGGCAGCAGTGGATTATATCATGAAATCTGGCACCATTAGAGAGAAAAACATAGAAACACATCCATCACTGTGTCATAGAAATCTACACTCGGGTCTTCGTACATGTCTTAGTGACGTACAACACGATCGATTTATACCTGGTGGAGCCTTTGGTAGAGCTGAGAAACACGAGAGTCTTCGTGGTTCGTACACTTTGAGCTACTAGCTCAAGTGCAAAACAGGAATCAGAAGGTTTTGTGTCAACATAGTGCTGAATGCATGGAAAGGAAGAAAGACCCACTGCCGATGTGGCTCTTGATCATGGGGAGAACGATTTCACAAAATCGCAGACTTTGAAAACACACGCATTTACTTAAAAAAAAAAGAAAAACCAAACAAACAAAGAATTACATAGAAAGAATCCATTCACATGTATTTAAAACGAATTATACAATCTGGACGTAGGTCCAAGAACAACAGATAGTGAAGGGGTCAAAACAACAGAGTTTGGGATAAAATGGCTCCCGGTCGTAGATACAAACAGTCAATGAAATGAAAATCATCCTTCACACAGTCTAATTTTCCATGTTGAAAATCATTCTTGTTCAGGGGGGGTGGGGGGGGGGGGGTCAAAGAAGAAACATAATTATCCTCTCAAACATGTTCAGCCGAGGAAAAGACTGGACGCGAACTCCTTGCCATTGTTCAGAACGTATTCCATAATAGATACGTTGAACTGAGCCGGAATAGCTCAGTTGGTAGAGCGCTGGATTCGTGATCCTGGGGTCGCGGGTTCGAATCTCCTCTGGGCTGTTTCGGTACATGGGGATTTTCCCCTTGCAGTTAACAGTGGTTCTGACTCCATTTCCCCATACAGTCCTTCGAATGAGACTATAAATCGAGGTTCCGTGTGTGAACGCACGCGTAACATCTTGCACACACGTCAAATCCCATCAGCAACTTTCGGAAGAGAAGGCCAGTTTGGGCGTTGGTATGGATGACACGTTACACATAGTATGCACCCTGCGTGAGAAATGGCAAGGATGAAGGAAGTAAGGAAACTGAGTGAACAATATTGAAGGATATTGACTGGATGACACGGTAAACGACTGAATGAAGCGCCAGCTGGCAGCTCTTCTAGTCGGCACTACCCAGGTAGGCAGCCCGTTGTGTAAACGAGTGTGGACTGTAAAGCGCTTAGAGCTTGGTCTCAAGCCGAGAATAGGCGTTATATAAGTAATCATAATAATAATAATAATTAGTATTATTATTAACTGTGTGTGTGTAGTCTCATCGTGGACTTGGCTTACTCCACCATGAAGGTCGTCTTCACCCGTGTCTGTTGACTGGTTTCTTGCAGGAAAATTGGAATGATCTCATTACATTTTGGTGGGGATCCGTTGTGCAAATCCGTGCCAATAGCCGGATCCACGATCCGTTCAGCAAGATGATGACATCTTCTGCTCTGAACATGAGCGATATGAAGTTGTTCTTTTACGAGCTGATAACCGTGTAGGTAGTTGAATATTTTGGGGATAAAACTGAATTCCTTGTAATGAAAACGTTGGCTTTTTGTGCTGTCCATTACCTGTTACCGAAACGGAAATGGGAAGAAAAGTTTTCTGTCCGAGCCCACTGTTACTTCCCCCTGGCGGGCAAAAATGATTTTCACTCATAAACTGATTTGCTCACAGAGCTTTGAACATGAGGAGATATAAAAGCCCTCTTACAGATCTTTTCTTTTTTCTCTCGTGTTACCGTGGACACTATTTCATTTCTGTTTTTTTTTCTTCTTTTGCCTCATATTTTGCTGCCGACCCGGATCCGGATCTGTTCCACCTTGGCAGAGGACTTCACTCTCCCGTGTGTTTTTCTATATCTTCTCTTGTGTTTGATCCGGTTGCTGGCTGGTTGTTAAACGGCGTCCATGCAAATGCATGGGCAGAGAAGGATTAGGGTAGGCACACAAACATCTTTAACAAAGCTTCTGTTTCGCATCACACGTTGACTGACTCCCGCATTTCAGAGCAAAGGATGGAGCTAAGGCAGCAAAAAGCGATATGATTCTGCTGGAGCATTTTCCCGGGGAAAAAAAAAATCAAAGTATTGTCTTTGCAAAGCCTGTTGAGGGCTTCCATCGACATTTGCCCTCATCAAACAGTTCGAAAGTGTTTCCTCTCCAACGAGGCTTCCAAAGACGAAACGCGACTGTGAAAGTCCAATCATCCACGCCAATTATCCTGAAGTTTCGATCTTTTCGTTGAATATTCAACAAAGGATCAGGAGAGATGGTTCTTAAACAATCAATAACTTAAATGATTTTATGCATGTTTTATCAACGAAAGGCGTCGTCAGCAAGAGACCGAACGTCAGTTACTCTTTCGTTATTCACATCTGCAAGTCTTTGAGTGTCAATAAACCCAAAAGAGGGGGATGTAAACAGTCATCCTTGAGGTAGTCCCATGAGAAGTACATCGAGGGTCAGACACCCAGTCACCAACACTGGGGTGGGGGAGGGGTGGGGGATAGATGTGGGGGGGGGGGGGGGGCGTAACTGTGTTCTGGAGTACGACTTTGCTTCCGTCCTGTTAGTGCTATATCGACCCCAGAGTTTAACAGCACCTGCAAAAAAAAAATTGGATTTAGCTGCATTTAGCTTCTTGGTTGATTGGCGCTGCTCGAGAGAGAGAGAGAGAGAGAGAGAGGAGGGGGGAGGGAGGGAGGGAGGGTGAGAGGGAGAGAGAGAGAGAGAGAGAGAGAGAGAGATCAAATAAAGACAGAACAAAGAATCAATGGGAACAAAATCACCTCAATCATAGGAGATCACACGAACTGCACACAATCATTTTGTTGGAGAGAGAGAGAGAGAGAGAGAGAGAGAGAGAGAGAGAGAGAGAGAGAGACAGAGACAGAGAGATAGACAGAGAGAGAGAGAGAGAGAGAGAGAGAGAGAGAGAGACATACATACAGACAGACAGACAGACAGAGAGAGAGAGAGAGAGAGAGAGAGAGAGAGAGAGAGAGAGAGGAGTCGGTAATGTGTCTTCATTAATAGGCCATTGCCCTTCATAAAGGGGCACAACTGAACAATCTTTCCAAAATTCCAAATTGTGATATTTCCAATTGTTCAAAATTAATACATCATGATACCAAAATAGGTCGCAGCCTAAACGCTTTATATAAGATAATGGACAGATTTCTTAATTGTTCGTTCATTATCTAATGGTAAAAAGTAACCTTAGTCGAAAAAGACGCGGATATTTCTAGTACCTTAAATGAAAACATCCCCCCCCCGACCCCCTAAATCATTTTGAGCAGGACAGCATAAGATAAAATGCTCCTCGTCGTCTGTCAGTTGTAGATATAATGGACAAATCTAATTAACTGGAACGTATGGTTTGTATCGATATTGATGTACAGCTGCTATACAACTGCCGCTGCCACTATACAGCTATCATTGCTACTACCACCACTACTACTACTACCACCACTACTACCACCACCACCACCGCCACGACTACTTCTACTCCTCCTCCTCCTACTGTTACTACTGCTACAACTACCACCACCAGATCATCATCTACTATTATTATTACTACTACCACTACTACTACTACAACTACCACCACTACTACCACCACCATCACCGCCACGACTACTTCTACTCCTCCTCCTCCTCCTACTGTTACTACTGCTACAACTACCACCACCAGATCACCATCTACTATGATTACTACTACTACTACTACCACCACTACTGCTGCTACCATTACTGCTACTGCTGCTGCTGCTGCAACTACATCTATTACTACTACTACTGCTGCTGCTGCTGTTGCTTCTACCACCACTACTACTACTACTACACTAGAAGAAGAAGAAGAAGAAGAAGAAGAAGAAGAAGAACAAGAACAAGAACAAGAAGAGCAACAACAACAACAACAACAACTACTACTACTACTACTATTACTACTACAACCACCTCCACCACCACCACAACAGCTACTACTACTACTACTATTACTACTACTACTACTTCTCTGTTGGAGGCACGGTGGCATGATCTCAAGCCACCAGATGTGCTGTAGCGACAAAACGTGATGAATACGGTTTATGTTCTTGAGATGTCAGTCAAACGTTTGACAAGCCAAAGCCACAGATCACCATGGCCTCAGGGAACTGGCGCATGCTGAATGTGACATTTGAAGAGAACAGCGTATTAGCAGAGTATTTTCAACTCTATGTACACAAAGAACAGAGTAATTTTAAAAGGTGTTTAAAGTGACTACGCTAGATAATAGCATGAACAAACGAATTATGTGACAAAACACGACGCATTTTGACCTCTAAGGTCTTCTTCAGGCAATATAGTACAGCACTCAGGACAACGAAAATGAAGAACCAGCGGTCACTTATCTGGTCAAATTCGGCGCAAGATGGGTGGGGGCGTTTGTGGGCGTTCGTGTCGTGAGTTTGATAGGCATTCCGAATCAAATCAACGCCCATCTTGCGCCGAATTTGACAAGAGGAGTGATTTGCTCGTTCTTCATTTTCACTGTCCTAAAGTGTTCTTTTTTCATGCCTGAAGAAGACTTAAGAGGTCGAAACGCGTCGTGTTTTGTTCTGTAGCTCGTGTGTTCATGTTATCTGGCGGAGTTCTTTCAAATGCCTTTTGAAATTTGTTTAAATTTCCGCCTGCAGTCACCTCACTCTGCATTCCCCCTCCCCCCCCCCCCCCCCCCTTTTTGTGGCATCAGTTATCGGATCAATGAAGCACCTAAGGCAGTGATTCGTTTTTGTTTTTGTTTTCTCCTAAGGCCGAAATCCACCTCTTCATTTTTTGGTGCTTCAAACTGTCCTCTTCATCTGCCAAAAAAAAAAAAAAATCCCAAACAAACAAACAAACAAAAAAACAAAACAAAAAAGAAACAAACAAAAAAGCAATTTCCACTACTAGCTTTTCTTTTTTCTCTATTTTTTTCTCTCTCTCCAACCAGTACCTTGCACACCATGAATAGTCTGTACCCACTTTGAAACTAACAACAAATGAGTTATGATGTCTTAAAACGTATAGAGAGGGATAGATGACAATTATACACCATTGTAAAAAGTAACTGTCACCGTCAGGTGTTGGTGTTCTTAGAATACTAATTAAAAGAAAAGGTTGAAATCAGATGTCCTTGGGAACGGAAGGGGGGGGGGGGGGGGGGGGGATTTCTGTTCTGTGACCATAGTGTCAACAGTGAGCATACTGCAGGCCGAGGGTTCGTGTCGATAGTGTTATACACCATTGTGATCGTGTCGATAGTGTTATACACACTGCGTTCGTGTCGATAGTGTTATACACATTGTGTTCGTGTCGATAGTGTTATACACACTGTGTTCGTGTCGATAGTGTTATACACATTGTGGTCGTGTCGATAGTGTTATATACACTGTATTCCTGTCGATAGTGTTATACACACTGTGTTCGTGTCGATAATGTTATACACACTGCGTTAGTGTCGATAGTGTTATACACATTGTGTTCTTGTCGATAGTGTTAAACAAACACATTGTGTTCGTGTCGATAGTGTTAAAC
>CM065741.1:29382486-29409986 GCA_033310375.1 Conus canariensis
ATGGGGTCACGTAGACGAAGCACAGCGCTGTTAATGCCAGAATGCCAGAATTTCCTCCAGTGTGCTAGTTACGATGAAAAAAGGTTTTTCTTTCTTTCTTTTTTTTTGAAAGGGGGATGGGGTGTGTGTGTGTGTGTGTGTGGGGGGGGGGGGGGTAAACTAGAAGGAAAGTTGAACACCTCATCGTAAGAGGAGTCTTATTACTTCATCGATAGCTTTTCAGTTTTACGCAAGTTTTATATTTAATGACATCGGAAGAGAAGCGAGTTAGAAGTCTTCCTTGGAGCAATAACGGGGGAATAGACTGGGTTTTTGTGTTGAGGGTGATCAAACGAAACGACCGCGTTTCCTGGGCAGAAAATAACAATTTGGCGACGGAATATCATCTGCTTCACTAGCTTCACTGGCCAATGTCAGCCTCTGTGTTCTTCCGTCTTCCCTATGATCATGAAAATATGACTGAAGAAGAAGAAGAAGAAGAAGAAGAAGAAGAAGAAGAAGAAGAAGAGGTAGAAGAAGAGAACAAGACGACAAGGTAGATAATACAGACGACCAGTTTTTCCTCTCTCAGCTGTTGTCATCATCGCCAGTTTCGGACAAGTAGGGGCATGTTCCATAAACCTAGACCTCGGATGTCGTCGACGTAACATTTCGTAAACAAAGGCCATCGCACAAAAGTTAAAAAAAAAAAGAGAAAGATTTCAAAACCTATACAAAGTTCTTCTGCTACGTACGAAAAACGGAGACAGTTTTTGTTGTTAAAAAAAAAGTTTTATACATTATATTGATATTACCTCAAGCAAAGAAGTTTTATAACACAATTAGTATCGCCCAACAACAACAGCAGCAGCAACAAAACAATCTCCTTCCTGAACATGAAAGACCTATCGTTTGGGTCACAAAGATACGTCTTTGTAACGGATTTCATGGATACTGTGCTCCCACCAAAAAAAAAAAAAAATAAAAAAATAATAATAACCTGCTGGTCTTCACCCTTTCCTAAGACTAACAGCATGAACAAGACATTAATGAAACGATGTTAAAACCACACCACATGCTTGTTACACTGAAAATCTTGTCCCTTTTGTTCAATTTCATATCATAAAGGCAGAGATTGGCATTCGCTCTCAACTGCGAGGTTTTAAGCACGGGTGGTTTTCATCAAAATCCCAGAGCAGCTGTTTCTGCCTGCAATAAAGCTGCATGGACGGCCATTTGGTGGATCCACTTTTTAGGGGGAGAGAATCCTTTTTTGGAGCACCCTTTTGGTCGAGCACATTTCTGGAGAGCGTCCTTTGGATGGAGCAGCCGATTTGTGGAGCAGTCTTTTGGAGGGGCAGTCTTTCAATGGAGCAATCTTTTGATGGAGTAGTCTTTTTGTGTAGTGGTCTTCTGGTGGAGCAGTCTTTTGGTGGAGCAGCCTTTTCATGGAGTAATCTTTTGATGGAGCAGTCTTTTTATGGAGTAATCTTTTGATGGAGCAGCCTTTTCATGAGTAACCTTTTGATGGAGCAGACTTTTCATGGAGTAATCTTTTGATGGAGCAGCCTTTTCATGGAGTAATCTTTTGATGGAGCAGCCTTTTCATGAGTAATCTTTTGATGGAGCAGACTTTTTATGGAGTAATCTTTTGATGGAGTAGCTTTTTCATGGAGTAATCTTTTGATGGAGCAGTCTTTTTGTGGAGCAGCCTTTTCATGGAGTAATCTTTTGATGGAGCAGTCTTTTTATGGAGTAGTCTTTTGATGGAGCAGTTTTTTGTGGAGCAGCCTTTTGGTGGAGCAGCCTTTTCACTAAGTAATCTTTTGATGGAGCAGTCGTTTCGTGGAGCAGCCCTTTTGTGGAGTAGCCTTTTGGTGGAGAAATCTTTTTAGTGGAGCAGCCTTTCTCCAGAGCAATGCTGTTGTGGAGCTGTTTTGCTGCTGAGCAGCTTTTTGATGAAGCAGCCTTTTGTGAAACAAACTGTTAGTGCAGAGGGTGTTCTATGGAGGAAACTTTCAGTGGAGCAGGTTTTCTGTAAAGCAGCGTTTTCATGAAGCAGCTTTTCCGTAGAGCAGCCTTTTGATGAAGCGGTCTGTTATGTAGCAACCTTGTGATAGAACAGCTTTTTGATGGGGGTACCCTTATGATTGTAGCATCATTTGGAAGGGACAGCCTTTTAATGGAGCACCATTCTGTAAGATAGCATTCTGGCGGGACTTTTTTTTTTTTTTTTTTTTTTTTTAGTGGGGCACCGTTGTGAGGGAGCAGCCTTTCAATGGAGCACCATTCTGTAAGACAGCATTCTGGCAGGACATTCTTTTTTTTTTTTTTTTTTTTTAGTGGGACACCGTTGTGACGGAGCAGCCTTCTGACGGGGCACTCTTCTGGTGGGGGCATTCTTTTGGCAGAACAGCTTTCTGTAAAGCATCCTTTTGACAGAACAGCTTTCCGTCGAGCATCCTGTTAACGGAACACCTTTCTGTAAAGCACCCTGTTGACGGAAACCTTTCTGTAAAGCGTCCTGTTGACGGGACATCTTTCTGTAAAGCACCCTGTTGATGGAATACCTTTCTGTAATGCACGCTTTTGACGGAGCACCTTTCTGTAAAGCACCCTGTTGGTGGAACACCTTTCTGTAGAACAGCATTGTGGCAGCACACTCTTTTTGTGGAACATCCTTTCGGGGCGGCAGTCTCCCTGGTGGAGCAGACACTCGGTGGAACATCCTTTCTGTGGAGCAGCTTTCTGGTGGAGTAGAGATTTGGTGGAACATCCTTTCTGTTGAGCAGCTGTCTGGTGGAGAACTTTCTGGTGGAGGAGACATTTGGTGGAACAGCCTTTCTGTGGAGCAGCTGTCTGGTGGAGAACTTTCTGGTGGAGGAGACATTTGGTGGAACAGCCTTTCTGTGGAGCATCTGTCTGGTGGAGAACTTTCTGGTGGAGGAGACATTTGGTGGAACATCCTTTCTGTTGAGCAGCTGTCTGGTGGAGAACTTTCTGGTGGAGGAGACATTTGGTGGAACAGCCTTTCTGTGGAGCAGCTGTCTGGTGGAGAACTTTCTGGTGGAGGAGACATTTGGTGGAACAGCCTTTCTGTGGAGCATCTGTCTGGTGGAGAACTTTCTGGTGGAGGAGACATTTGGTGGAACATCCTTTCTGTGGAGCAGCTGTCTGGTGAACTTTCTGGTGGAGGAGACATTTGGTGGAACAACCTTTCTGTGGAGCAGCTGTCTGGTGGAGAACTTTCTGGTGGAGGAGACATTTGGTGGAACAGCCTTTCCGTGGAGCAGCTTTCTGGTGGAGGAGACATTTGGTGGAACAGCCTTTCCGTGAAACAGCTTTCTGGTGGAGTAGAGATTAAGTGGAACAGCCTTTCTATGGAATAACTTTCTGATGGACCAGACACGAACAGCCGTTCTATGGAGTTAACATTAGTTCTGACTCCATTTCCCATACAGTCCTTCGAATGAGACTATAAACCGAGGTTCCGTGTGTGAACACACGCACAATATCTTGCACACACGTCAAATCCCATCAGCAACTTTCGGAAGAGAAGGCCAGTTTGGCCGTTGGTATGGATGACACGTTACACATAGTATGCCCCTTCCCCGAAGATGGAGTATGGCTGCCTTAATGGCGGGATAAAAAAAAACCGGTCATACACACAAACTCCACTCCCTTTGTTGGGTAGATGGGAATAACACTTGTCTGTCCATATAGGGAGTGTCCGCAGGAGTTTCAGCCTGCGCAGGCAGAAGAAGAAGAAGTAACTGTTCTCCATGGCTGTAGGGTCAGCAGATGTGGACGTATTCATGGTCTTCAGTCCTATGGTGCAGAAGTCAACACTGTCACGGGTGGGGTTGGAGACCTTGGGTTTGAGTCCAGTCGGAGGAAGTTACCAGGGGGTATGGTCGATCTCGGCGTTTCCTACAGAGAGTTGCTTATGCCATGAGGTCAGCTTACTGGGTCTTTCACCTTTCGTGTCTTCTCAGTGTTCACCTTTCGTGTCTTCTCAGTGTTCACCTTTCGTGTCTCTCAGTGTTCACCTTTCGTGTCTTCTCAGTACAGTGTTCACCTTTCGTGTCTTCTCAGTGTTCACCTTTCGTGTCTTCTCAGTGTTCACCTTTCGTGTCTTCTCAGTGTTCACCTTTCATGTCTTCTCAGTGTTCACCTTTCGTGTCTTCTCAGTACAGTGTTCACCTTTCGTGTCTTCTCAGTACAGTGTTCACCTTTCGTGTCTTCTCAGTGTTCACCTTTCATGTCTTTTCAGTGTTCACCTGTCCTGTCTTCTCAGTGTTCACCTGTCCTGTCTTCTCAGTGTTCACCTGTCGTGTCTTCTCAGTGTTCACCTTTCATGTCTTCTCAGTGTTCACTTGTCGTGTCTTCTCAGTGTTCACCTTTCATGTCTTCTCAGTGTTCACCTTTCATGTCTTCTCAGCGTCCATCTTTGATGTCTTCTCAGTGTTTACTTTTCGTGTCTTCTCAGCGTTCACATTGTGTGTCTTCTCTGTGTTCACATGGTGTGTCTTCTCAGTGTTCACCGTTCGTGTCTTCTCCCCTCTTCAAGTCTCTCCCTGACGGGTGAGAAAGGGCAGGTGCCCTGACGCATCCTCCAGAGAGTAAACCCAGACCGACCTTCCTAGCGAACACCTTGCTGAACCAGTGCGCTATCGTACATGCATTCAGGCTGGAAACAATCACAGTGTCTTTAGCTCACTCGATAACAAAAACAAAACAAAACAAAACAAAAAAAACCATGCAATATCTCGCACATTTTCTGGACAAGAAAGGACAGTTTCTCTCTAAAATGCATTTCAGGGACGACATACTATATAAAGACCGACATGGCCTCTCTGCCAAGGTTTAAATCGGCAGCAGTGGATTATATCATGAAATCTGGCACCATTAGAGAGAAAAACATAGAAACACATCCATCACTGTGTCATAGAAATCTACACTCGGGTCTTCGTACATGTCTTAGTGACGTACAACACGATCGATTTATACCTGGTGGAGCCTTTGGTAGAGCTGAGAAACACGAGAGTCTTCGTGGTTCGTACACTTTGAGCTACTAGCTCAAGTGAAAAACAGGAATCAGAAGGTTTTGTGTCAACATAGTGTTGAACGCATGGAAAGGAAGAAAGACCTACTGCCGATGTGGCTCTTGATCATGGGGAAAACGATTTCACAAAATCGCAGACTTTGAAAACACACGCATTTACAAAACCATACAAACAAAGAATTACATAGAAAGAATCCATTCACATGTATTTAAAACGAATAATACAATCTGGACGTAGGTCCAGAACAACAGATAGTGAAGGGGTCAAAACAACAGAGTTTGGGATAAAATGGCTCCCGGTCGTAGATACAGTCAATGAAATGAAGATCATCCTTCACACAGTCTAATTTTCCATGTTGAAAATCATTCTTGTTCGGGGGGGGGGGGGGGGGGGGGGGGGGGGGGGGGAGGGGGGAGGAGGGGGGATCAAACAACAAACATAATTATCCTCTCAAAAGACTGGACGCGAACTCCTTGCTCTTGTTCAGAACGTATTCCATGATAGATACGTTGAACTGAGCCGGAATAGCTCAGTTGGTAGAGCGCTGGATTCGTGATCCTGGGGTCGCGGGTTCGAATCTCCTCTGGGCCGTTTCGGTACATGGGGATTTTTCCCTCGCAGTTAACAGTGGTTCTGACTCCATTTCCCATACAGTCCTTCGAATGAGACTATAAATCGAGGTTCCGTGTGTGAACGCACGCATAACATCTTGCGCACACGTCAGATCCCATCAGCAACTTTCGGAAGAGAAGGCCAGTTTGGGCGTTGGTATGGATGACACGTTACACATAGTATGCACCCTGTGTGAGAAATGGCAAGGATGAAGGAAGTAAGGAAACTGAGTGAACAATATTGAACGATATTGACTGGATGACACGGTAAACGACTGAATGAAGCGCCACTGGCAGCTCTTCTAGTCGGCACTACCCAGGTAGGCAGCCCGTTGTGTAAACGAGTGTGGACTGTAAAGCGCTTAGAGCTTGGTCTCAAGCCGAGAATAGGCGTTATATAAGTATTCATAATAATTAATAATTATTATTATTATCATTATTATTATTATTATTAACTGTGTGTGTGTAGTCTCATCGTGGACTTGGCTTACTCCACCATGAAGGTCGTCTTCACCCGTGTCTGTTGACTGGTTTCTCGCAGGAAAATTGGAATGATCTCATTACATTTTGGTGGGGATCCGTTGTGCAAATCCGTGCCAATAGCCGGATCCACGATCCGTTCAGCAAGATGCTGACATCTTCTGCTCTGAACATGAGCGATATGAAGTTGTTCTTTTACGAGCTGATAACCGTGTAGGTAGTTGAATATTTTGGGGATAAAACTGAATTCCTTGTAATGAAAACGTTGGCTTTTTGTGCTGTCCATTACCTGCTACCGAAACGGAAATGGGAAGAAAAGTTTTCTGTCCGAGCCCACTGTTACTTCCCCCTGGCGGGCAAAAATAATTGTCACTCATGAACTGATTTGCTCACAGAGCTTTGAACATGAGGAGATATAAAAGCCCTCTTACAGATCTTTTCTTTTTTCTCTCGTGTTACCGTGGACACTATTTCATTTCTGTTTTTTTTTCTTCTTTTGCCTCATATTTTGCTGCCGACCCGGATCCGGATCTGTTCCACCTTGGCAGAGGACTTCACTCTCCCGTGTGTTTTTCTAAATCTTCTCTCTCTTGTGTTTGATCCGGGTGCTGGCTGGTTGTTAAACGGCGTCCATGCAAATGCATGGGCAGAGAAGGATTAGGGTAGGCACACAAACATCTTTAACAAAGCTTCTGTTTCGCATCACACGTTGACTGACTCCCGCATTTCAGAGCAAAGGATGGCGCTAAGGCAGCAAAAAGCGATATGATTCTACTGGAGCATTTTCCCGGGGAAAAAAAAAATCAAACTATTGTCTTTGCAAAGCCTGTTGAGGGCTTCCATCGACATTTGCCCTCATCAAACAGTTCGAAAGTGTTTCCTCTCCAACGAGGCTTCCAAAGACGAAACGCGACTGTGCAAGTCCAATCATCCACGCCAATTATCCTGAAGTTTCGATCTTTTCGTTGAATATTCAACAAAGGATCAGGAGAGATGGTTCTTAAACAATCAATAACTTAAATGGTTTTATGCATGTTTTATCAACAAAAGGCGTCGTCAGCAAGAGACCAAACGTCAGTTACTCTTTCGTCATTCACATCTGCAAGTCTTTGAGTGTCAATAAACCCAAAAGAGGGGGATGTAAACAGTCATCCTTGAGGTAGTCCCATGAGAAGTACATCGAGGGTCAGACACCCAGTCACCAACACTGGGGTGGGGGTGGGGTGGGGGATAGATGTGGGGGGGGGGGGGGGGGCGATAACTGTGTTCTGGAGTACGACTTTGCTTCCGTCCTATTAGTGCTATATCGACCCCAGAGTTTAACAGCAGCTGCAAAAAAAAAAAAAAAAAAAAATGGATTTAGCTGCATTCGCCTTCTTGGTTGATTGGCGCTGCTTGAGAGAGAGAGAGAGAGAGAGAGAGAGAGAGAGAGAGGGAGGGAGAGAGAGGGAGAGAGAGAGAGAGAGAGAGAGAGAGAGAGAGAGAGAAGAGAGAGAGGGAGAGGATCAAACAAAGACAGAACAAAGAATCAATGGGAACAAAATCACCTCAATCATAGGAGATCACACGAACTGCACACAATCATTTTGTTGGAGAGAGAGAGAGAGAGAAAAGAGAGAGAGAGAGAGAGAGAGAGAGACAGAGAGATAGAGAGAGAGAGAGAGAGAGAGAGAGAGAGAGAGAGAGACAGACAGACAGACAGACAGAGAGTCGGTGATGTGTCTTCATTAATAGGCCATTGCCCTTCATAAAGGGGCATAACTGA
Organism: Conus canariensis; assembly: GCA_033310375.1. NCBI lineage: Eukaryota > Metazoa > Mollusca > Gastropoda > Neogastropoda > Conidae > Conus > Conus canariensis. The sequence goes on from CM065741.1 coordinate 29,390,388, forward strand.
ACAATCTTTCCAAAATTCCAAATTGCAATATTTCCAATTGTTCAAAATTAATACATCATGATACCAAAATAGGTCGCAGCCTAAACGCTTTATATAAGATAATGGACAGGTTTCTTAATTGTTCGTTCATTATCTAATGGTAAAAAGTAACCTTAGTCGAAAAAGACGCGGATATTTCTAGTACCTTAAATGAAAAACATCCACCCCCCCCCCCCCGCCCCCCAATCATTTAGATCAGGACAGCATAAGACAAAATGCTCCTCGTCGTCTGTCAGTTGTAGAGATAATGGACAAATCTAATTAACTGGAACGTATGGTTTGTATAGATATTGATGTACAGCTGCTATACAACTGCCGCTGCCACCATACAGCTATCATTACTACTACCACCACTACTATCTACTACCACCACTACTACCACCACCACCACCGCCACGACTACTTCTACTCCTCCTCCTCCTACTGTTACTACTGCTACAACTACCACCACCAGATCATCATCTACTATTATTATTACTACTACCACTACTACTACTACAACTACCACCACTACTACCACCACCATCACCGCCACGACTACTTCTACTCCTCCTCCTCCTCCTACTGTTACTACTGCTACAACTACCACCACCAGATCATCATCTACTATTATTACTACTACTACCACCACTACTACTACTGCTACCATTACTACTATCTGCTGCTGCTGCTGCAACTACATCTATTACTACTACTACTATTACTACTACTACTACTACTACTACTGCTGCTGCTGCTGCTGTTGCTTCTACCACCACTACTACTACTACTACACTAGAAGAAGAAGAAGAAGAACAAGAACAAGAAGAGCAACAACAACAACAACAACAACAAAAACAACAACAACAACAACAACTACTACTACTAACTATACTACTACTACTACTACAACTACCTCCACCACCACCACAACAGCTACTACTACTACTACTACTATTACTACTACTACTACTACTACTACTACTACTACTTCTCTGTTGGAGGCACGGTGGCACGATCTCAAACCACCAGATGTGCTGCAGGGACAAAACGTGATGAATACGGTTGATGTTCTTGAGATGTCAGTCAAACGTTTGACAAGCCAAAGCCACCGATCACCATGGCCTCAGGGAACTGGCGCATGCTGAATGTGACATTTGAAGAGAACATCGTATTAGCAGAGTATTTTCAACTCTATGTACACAAAGAACAGAGTAATTTTAAAAGGTGTTTAAAGTGATTACGCTAGATAATAACATGAACAAACGAATTATGTGAGAAAACACGACGCATTTTGACCTCTAAGGTTTTCTTCAGGCAATATAGTACAGCACTCAGGACAACGAAAGTGAAGAAACCAGCAGTCACTTATCTGGTCAAATTCGGCGCAAGATGGGTGGGGGCGTTTGTGGGCGTTCGTGTCGTCAGTTTGATAGGCATTGCGAATCAAATCAACGCCCATCTTGCGCCGAATTTGACAAGAGGAGTGATTTGCTCGTTCTTCATTTTCGCTGCCCTGAAGTGTTCTTTTTTCATGCCTGAAGAAGACTTAAGAGGTCGAAACGCGTCGTGTTTTGTTCTGTAGCTCGTGTGTTCATGTTATCTGGCGGAGTTCTTTCAAATGCCTTTTGAAATTTGTTTAAAATTCCGCCTGCAGTCACCTCACTCTGCATCCCCCTCCCCCCCCCCCCCCCCCCCCCTCCCTTTTTTGTGGCATCAGTTATCGGATCAATGAAGCACCTAAGGCAGTGATTCGTTTTTGTTTTTTTTTCCTAAGGACGAAATCCACCTCTTCATTTTTTGGTGCTTCAGACTGTCCTCTTCATCTGCCAAAAAAAAAAAAAAAAAAAATCCCAAACAAACAAAAAAAAACCAAAACAAAAAAACAAACGAACAAAAAAAAAGCAATTTCCACTACTAGCTTTTCTTTTTTCTCTATTTTTTTTTCTCTCTCTCCAACCAGTACCTTGCACACCATGAATAGTCTGTACTCACTTTGCAACTAACAACAAATGAGTTATGATGTCTTAAAACGTATAGAGACGGATAGATGACAATTATACACCATTGTAAAAAGTAACTGTCACCGTCAGGTGTTGGTGTTCTTAGAATACTAATTAAAAGAAAAGGCTGAAATCAGATGTCCTTGGGAAGGGGGGTGGGGGGGTGGGGGGGGGGGGGGGGGGGGGAGGGGGGGGGGGGGAGGGAGGGGAGGATTTCTGTTATGTGACCATAGTGTCAACAGTGAGCATACTGCAGGCCGAGGGTTCGTGTCGATAGTGTTATACACATTGTGATCGTGTCGATAGTGTTATACACACTGCGTTCGTGTCGATAGTGTTATACACATGTGTTCGTGTCGATAGTGTTATACACACTGTGTTCGTGTCGATAGTGTTATACACACAGTGTTCGTGTCGATAGTGTTATACACACAGCGTTCGTGTCGATAGTGTTATACACACGTGTGATGTGTTTCAGTGTTCGTGTCGATAGTGTTATACACACAGTGTTCGTGTCGATAGTGTTATACACACAGTGTTCGTGTCGATAGTGTTATACACACAGTGTTCGTGTCGATAGTGTTTACACACAGCGTTCGTGTCGATAGTGTTATAACACAGTGTTCGTGTCGATAGTGTTATACACACAGTGTTCGTGTCGATAGTGTTATACACACGTGTTCGTGTCGATAGTGTTATACACACAGTGTTCGTGTCGATAGTGTTATACACACAGTGTTCGTGTCGATAGTGTTATACACACAGTGTTCGTGTCGATAGTGTTATACCACAGTGTTCGTGTCGATAGTGTTATACACACTGTGTTCTGTCGATAGTGTTATACACACAGTGTTCGTGTAGATAGTGTCATACACAGTGTGAATCAGATCACTTCTCTCGTTTCCCTTCCCTCCCCTCACATTCCCTCCCCCCCCTCCCCCCCAACCATGTTCCTCTGTCCCTAACACTCTCTGTCTTTTGTTACACTCTGTTTCTTGAAAGCGTATGTAACAAAACCAAAATCCAATGAAATAAAATTGAAAAAATGAAATAATACATCCCCTTTCCTTCTTCCCTAAGTCCAACTTACAAATGGCGTTTGGTGTTAAAAACTACTACTTCTACTACTACTACTACTACCACCACCACCACAACCGCCACGACTACGACTCCTCCTCCTACTGTTGCTGCTGCTACAACTACCACACCAGATCATCATCTACTATTATTACTACTACTACCACCACTACTGCTGCTACCATTACTACTACTGCTGCTGCTGCAACTACATCGATTACTACTACTGCTGCTGCTGCCGCTACTACTACTACTACTACTAAGAAGAAGAAGAAGAAGAAGAAGAAGAAGAAGAAGAGAAGAACAAAAACAACAACAACACAACAACAACAACACCAACCACCACACACAACAACAGCTACTACTACTTTTACTACTACTACTATACTACTACTACTACCACCACCACAACAACAGCTACTACTACTACTACTACTACTGAAATGAGTTATGATGTCTTAAAACGTATAGAGACGGATAGATGACAATTATACACCATTGTAAAAAGTAACTGTCACCGTCAGGTGTTGGTGTTCTTAGAATACTAATTAAAAGAAAAGGCTGAAATCAGATGTCCTTGAGGAGGGGGGGGGGGGGGGGGGGGGGGGGGGAGGGGAGGGAGGGGAGGGGGGGTTTCTGTTATGTGACCATAGTGTCAACAGTGAGCATACTGCAGGCCGAGGGTTCGTGTCGATAGTGTTATACACCATTGTGATCGTGTCAATAGTGTTATACACACTGCGTTCGTGTCGATAGTATTATACACAGTGTGTTCGTGTCGATAGTGCTATACACACTGTTTTCGTGTCGATAGTGTTATACACACAGTGTTCGTGTCAATAGTGTTATACACAGAGTGTTCGTGTCGATAGTGTTATACACACAGCGTTCGTGTCGATAGTGTTATACACACAGTGTTCGTGTCGATAGTGTTATACACACAGTGTTCGTGTCGATAGTGTTATACACACAGCGTTCGTGTCGATAGTGTTATACACACAATGTTCGTGTCGATAGTTTTTTTTTTTTTTTTTTTTTTTTTTTTTTTTTTTTTTTTTTTTTTTTTTTTTTTTTTTTTTTTTTTTTTTTTTTTTTTTTTTTTTTTTTTTTTTTTTTTTTTTTTTTTTTTTTTTTTTAAAAAAAAAAAAAAAAAAAAAAAAAAAAAAAAAAAAAAAAAAAAAAAAAAAAAAAAAAAAAAAAAAAAAAAAAAAAAAAAAAAATCCAACTTACAAATGGCGTTTGGTGTAAAAACTAATACTTCTACTACTACTACTACTACCACCACCACCACAACCGCCACGACTACGACTCCTCCTCCTACTGTTGCTGCTGCTACAACTACCACCACCAGATCATCATCTACTATTATTACTACTACTACCACCACTACTGCTGCTACCATTACTACTACTCTGCTGCTGCAACTACATCGAAAATACTTTTTTGCTGCTGCGCTCCCCCAAAACTACTACTATTTCTACTACAAATCCCAAAAAAAAAAAAGAAGAAGAAAAGAAAAAAAAAACAACAAAAAAACAAAAAAAACAAAACAAAAAACAAGAACAACCACCACCACCACCAACAACAGCACTACTACTTCGACACTACTACTCCTACTTACTACTAATACTTACTACCCCCAAAACACAACAACCTCTACTACTACTCTACTATACTAACTACTACTATAAACCCCCCCCGAGGGAAGGTGGCAGATCCAAGCCCCCAGATGTGCTGCAAAACGACAAAAAACGTGATGAAAAATGGTTGAGTTTTTGAGATGTCAGTAAAAAACGTTTGACAAGCCAAAGCCACCGATCACCAGGCATCAGGGAAGGGCCATGCCGAATGTGACATTTGAAGAAAAAACATCGTATTAGCAGAGTATTTTCAACTCCAGTACACAAAGAACAGAGTAATTTTAAAAGGTGTTTAAAGTGACTACGCTGGAAAAACATGAAAAAAACAATTTAATGTGACAAAACACGAGCATTTTGACCTCTAAAGGTTTTCAGGCCCAATATATACAGCACTCAGGTTGTGTTAATGTTCAAAGTTTTAAAGAAATCCTGGTTTGAATTTTAAACCAAAGTTCTTTCTAAGTAACACACCAGTTGTGTGTTTTTCACAGTTTGAAGTGTTTAAACAAATTTTTTGTGTGTGGGTTTAAAAAAGTGGGTGAAAAGGTTTTCATTTTTAAATTTTAAACAAAGGGCGAGTCTCGTGATTAGTTTATACACATGGGGGTCGATGTGTTCCTGCGTGTCTCGTGTTAAATTCATTTCCATTTTTCCCAATTTTGGTTTTGGTTTTTTTTTCCCCTTTTTGTTTAAAGTGTTAAAACACAAGGTTTTTTAAAGTTAAAACCCTTTCTTTGTCGATGTCATTTACAACGGTGTTTGGTTTGTTTAAACTTTTCTTATTCTACCACACCCCCATCCCGACTACCCTTTTCGTTCTGCTCTTACACCTGGTCTCATTATTTTTTCTCTCTTCCACCCACACCTCTTCCATTTTTGTCACTGTCTTCTAAACATATACAAGGGATGCATACTATAACACAAAACTAAAAAGAAAAAAAAACCATACATTCAACTCAAACTCTTAAAAACAACCCACCCAAAAACACACTAACACTACACTTCTATGTCTCTACTATACACAACTCACACAGTTTCTACTCACTACTACTTACTTCTCTGATGGTGCTTGGATACTCAAACACATTGCTGCTGCTGCCGCAAACGGATGTTGGGAGGAGAGGAAAGTTGACAAACAAGTATACAATAGAACGACAAAAATACATTGAAGAAACATAATTAAAGATTCACTCATGTAACAAAACGTATTTAAGTGTTTATAAACTCATAAAATAACAACACACATACAAACACGAATTTGCCTACCTAAGTGTTTTGCAAATTTACACCATAAAAATAATGAACGCATCACTTCTGTCAATTGGAGAAAGGTCGTTGTGGGTTGGTCGGTTGTGGATGCGATAAACACGCTCTGCGGAATTGAAGAGATGATTGCTTTTATTTACATGAAAGGCTTTCATGCATGAAAAACAGTCGAACGCCGCTGTTTCTGTGTCGTGTGTTATTTACCAGTTCTTTCAAATGCCTTTATTTAAATTTCGTCATTATCCATTCTCTCCTGTTGCAATGTATCAGTAATGAACCTGGTGTTGTTTTTGTTTTTTCAAGGAAATCACCTTTCTTTTGGTGTTCAGACGTCTTCATTGAAAAAAAAAAAAAAAAACCAAAAACAAAAAAGCAATTTTCACACTAGTTTTTTCCATTTTTCTCTTCTTCACGTACTTACACCATGTTTGTCGTATATTTGCACTCATGAGTTATCTTAAAGTTTGAGCGATAGTACAATTTTCATTGTAAAATGTACCAGTCAGTTGTGTCTTTCTATAAATCTTAATGTCTTGGAAGGGGGGGGGTGAGGGGGGTGGGAGGAAGGATTTTCTGGTAACATAGGTCAAAGTGAATACACAGGTTCTTCGTGTTTAAATGTTCGTGTGTGTATAACCTCTCATTGTTAAACGTGTCAATGTTAACACACTGGTTCTTCGATAGTGTTAACAACCCAGTGTTACACTTTGTTAGTTATACACACAGTGTTCGTGTCAGTTAACGTTTTTTTTTACACACACTTGGGAAGAACAAGTTCCAAGAACACACAGTTCTTTCATATTTTTAATCACACGTTCTATTATAACACATTTCTTCTATTATACCACACAGTGTGTTAAAGTGTAAACGTGTTCGTGCAAGGTTAACCACACGTGTTCGTTGCAAGTTTTCAACTGTTCTGAGAATTATAAAGGTGTCAGTATCCTGTTACTCTCAATTCTCCCACCCCATTGCCTCGCCTATTCGCTTGTACACTCGCGAAAGAGAACAATCAATCTGTAAATGAATGTTCCTTCCTCTGTCATTAAGGCTTGGTTAAACCTCTCCTATTACAAACCGCCATACTCCTTTCTTTCTGTGCTAATCAACGTCTTCTTATTTTCTTCCACTTAGCTTAATTTTTGTCGCTGACTAATCATTATCACCCCCTCTTTACTTATAAGAAGAAAGAGAAGGAACAAAACCACCACCAACCCACGCAAACAAATCCAAACAAACAACAACAACAACAACATACAAATTATATCTGTCCATTCTCCACATTGAAAAAATGTATATTGTTTTTAAAACTTAAGAAGAATACCTGATGGGGAGGTGAATCTATAATATTACGACAGGGTTAGGAAGGATCGTGATATTAACGATTGTGCAAGGTTTACCGTTCTTCGATATGTAACATCGCAAGAAATGCCAAGAACCAGTTTTTTTTGTTGGTAATTCAAAAGTTCGTTTCGTGGTTCCGGTCGTTGTAGGTTATACACATTGTGAATTTACAAAGGTTGATGTGTTTCATTTCTGTCAGTGTTTCAGTGGTTTAAGGTCTGTGTTTCTGGTTGTGTTCATGTTTCGGAGTTTCAAGTTTGAATTTTAAAATTTTGCAGTATCCCGTTCCTTCCTCTTTTCCTTCCCACACTTTCCTCTGTCCTAACACTCTCTGTCTTTTGTTAACTTGTTTCTTGAAAGCATGTAACAAACCAAAAACAATGAAAAAGAAAAATGAAAATAATCCTTCCTTCCTAGTCCACTACTGCTTTGTTTCTTTTATACTCTTCTCCAACCAAACGCACACCGACTTCTCCTTTTGCAAACTACCCAAGTCATATTCTTAATCTTACCACCATAGTGAATTATACCCTTGTGCAATACTGTACTCTGCTGCTGCTGCTTAAATTCTACTAAAGAAAGAAGAGGAAGAGGGAGAAGAAGAGAAGGAGACACAACAACAACAAAACTCAACCAAGACAACCCCACCACACAACAACGTTCTTATACACTACTGTACTCTCTATCTATTCTTATTACAACACACGTACTCTCATATCTATACAACTACTTCTCTCTGTGGAACACGGTGGCTGATCCAACACGTGTGTCGGAAGTGATGAATTGTTGTGTTTAGTGTCTCAAACGTTTGACAAGCCAACCCACACTGGCATAGGCTGCACATGCGTGTGACATTTGAAAAACATTTTGCGATATTTTAACCCATACAAGACGATAATTTTAAAAGTGTTTGTGATAGTGTTATACAACAATTTGTGCAACAGGTTTACTCTGGTTCTTCGATATGTACACTCAGGATGAGCACAGTCTTATCTGGTTCGGGCAGATGGGTCGTTTGTGGGCGTTCGTTTCGTTTGATCATTCTCAAATCCCCCACCTTTTGACAAGAGGATGATTTGTCGTTCTTCTTTTACTGTCTAAGTGTTTTTTTTCTGTAAGAAAAAGAGGAAACGCGTGTTTTGTTCTTACTGTGTTCATGTTACTGGCGGGTTTTAAACCTTTAATTTGTTTTCCCCAGTACTACTCCACCCCCCCCCCCCACCCCTCCCTTTTTGTGACGTATGATCAATGAAGCACCTAAGCAGTGATTCGTTTTTTTTTTTTCTAGCGAATCCACACTCTTATTTTTTGTGCTCAGACTGTTTCCTCTCTCTCCTCTCTAAAAACAAAAAAAAAAGAAAAGAACCAAACAAACAAAAAAAAAACAAAAACAAACAAACAAACAAACAAAAAAAACCCAATTTCACTACTAGCTTTTCTTTTTTCTCTATTTTTTTCTCACTCTCCAACAGTACTACACACCATGAATAGTCTACTACTTTGCAACTAAAAACAAATGAGTTATGATGTCTTAAACGTATAGAGACGGATAGATGACAATTATACACCATTGTAAAAAGTAACTGTCACCGTCAGGTGTTGGTGTTCTTAGAATACTAATGAAAGAAAAGGCTGAAATCAGTGTCCTTGGAAGGGGGGGGGGGGGGGGGGGGGGGAGAGGGGGAGGGGGGGTGGAGAGGGAGAGGTATTTTGTTCTGTGACCATAGTGTCAACAGTGAGCATACTGCAGGCCGAGGGTTCGTGTCGATAGTGTTATACACATTGTGATGTGTCGATAGTGTTATACACACTGCGTTCGTGTCGATATTGTTATACCATTGTGTTCGTGTCGATAGTGTTATACACACTGTGTTCGTGTCGATAGTGTTATACACACAGTGTTTGTGTTGATAGTGTTATACACACAGCGTTCGTGTCGATAGTGTTATACACACAGCGTTCGTGTCGATAGTGTTATACACACAGTGTTCGTGTCGCATAGTGTTATACACACAGGTTCGTGTCGATAGTCTTATACACACAATGTTCGTGTCGATAGTGTTATATACACGTGTTCGTGTCATAGTGTTATACACACGTGTGTGTCGATATGTTATACACACAGGTTCGTTCGATTGTGTTATACACACAGTGTTCGTGTCGATAGTGTTATACACACAGGTTCGTGTCGATAGTGTTATACACACAGTGTCGTGTCGATAGTGTTATAACACAGTTCGTGTCGATAGTGTTATACACACACGTTCGTGTCGATAGTGTTATACACACAGTGTTCGTGTCGATAGTGTTATACACACATGTTCGTGTCGATAGTGTTATACACACTGTGTTCGTGTCGATAGTGTATACACACTGTGTCGTGTCGATAGTGTTATACACACTGTGTTCGTGTCGATAGTGTTATACACACAGTGTTCGTGTAGATAGTGTCATACACAGTGTGTGAATCAGATCACTTCTTCGTGTTCCCTCTTTCCCTCCATTCACACATTCCCTCCCCCCCCCCCCCCCCCCCCCCAACCATGTTCCTCTGTCCCTAACACTCTCTGTCTTTTGTTACACTCTGTTTCTTGAAAGCGTATGTAACAAAATCAAAACTCCAATGAAATAAAATTGAAAAAATAAATAATACATCTCCTTTCCTTCTTCCCTATGTCCAACTTACAAATGGCGTTTGGTGTAAAAACTACTACTTCTACTACTACAACTACTACCACCACCACCACAACCGCCACGACTATGACTCCTCCTCCTACTGTTGCTGCTGCTACAACTACCACCACCAGATCATCATCTACTATTATTACTACTACTACCACCACTACTGCTGCTACCATTATACTACTGCTGCTGCTGCAACTACATCGATTACTACTACTGCTGCTGCTGCCGCTACTACATACTACTACTACTAGAAGAAGAAGAAGAAGAAGAAGAAGAAGAAGAATAAGAAGAAGAAGAAGGAAGAAAAAAAAAACAACAACAACAACAACACAACCACACCACCACACAACAACAGCTACTACTACTTTACTCTACTACTACTACTACTACTACTACCACCACCACAACAACAGCTACTACTACTACTACTACTACTAAATGAGTTATGATGTCTTAAAAGTATAGAGACGATAGATGACAATTATACACCATTGTAAAAAGTAACTGTCACCGTCAGGTGTTGGTGTTCTTAGAATACTAATTAAAAGAAAAGGCGAAATCAGATGTCCTTGGGAAGGGGGGGGGGGGGGGGGGGGAGGGGGGGAGGTGGGAGGGGAGGAGGGAGGGAGGGAGGGGGTTTCTGTTATGTGACCATAGTGTCAACAGTGAGCATACTGCAGGCCGAGGGTTCGTGTCGATAGTGTTATACACCATTGTGATCGTGTCAATAGTGTTATACACATGCGTTCGTGTCGATAGTATTATAACAGTGTGTTCGTGTGATAGTGTATACACACTGTTTTCGTGTCGATAGTGTTATACACACAGTGTTCGTGGTCGATAGTGTTATACACAGAGTGTCATGTCGATAGTGTTATACACACAGCGTTCGTGTCGATAGTGTTATACAAAACAGTGTTCGTGTCGATAGTGTTATACACACAGTGTTCGTGTCGATAGTGTTATACACACAGCGTTCGTGTCGATAGTGTTATACACACAATGTTCGTGTCGATAGTGTTATACACACAGTGTTCGTGTCGATGTGTTATACACACAGTGTTCGTGTCGATAGTGTTATACACACAGTGTTCGTGTCGATAGTGTTATACACACAGTGTTCGTGTCGAAGTGTTTACCACAGTGTTCGTGTCGATAGTGTATACACACTGTGTTCGTGTCGATAGTGTTATACACACTTGTTCGTGTCGATAGTGTTATACACACAGTGTTCGTGTAGATAGTGTCATACACAGTGTGAATCAGATCACTTCTCTCGTTTCCCTTTCCCTCCCTCTCACATCCTCCCCCCCTCTCCCCCTAACCATGTTCCTCTGTCCCTAACACTCTCTGTCTTTTGTTACACTCTGTTTCTTGAAAGCGTATGTAACAAAACCAAAAATCCAATGAAATAAAATTGAAAAAATGAAATGATACATCCCCTTTCCTTCTTCCCTAAGTCCAACTTACAAATGGCGTTTGGTGTAAAAACTACTGCTTCATACTACTACTACTACTACCACCACCACCACAACCGCCACGACTACGACTCCTCCTCCTACTGTTGCTGCTGCTGCTGGTAGTTACCACCACCAGATCATCATCTACTATTATTACTACTACTACCACCACTACTGCTGCTACCATTACTACTACTGCTGCTGCTGCAACTACATCGATTACTACTACTGCTGCTGCTGTGCTATACTACTACTACTACTACTACCACTACTAGAAGAAGAAGAAGAAGAAGAAGAAGAAGAGAAGGAAAAACAACAACAACAACAAAAACAACAACAACAACAAGAACAACCACCACCACCCCACAACAACAGCTACTACTACTTCGACTACTACTACTGCTACTACTATATACTACTACTACCTACCACAACAACAACAGCTACTACTACTACTACTAACTACCACTACTACTACTACCTCCTGATGGAGACATGGTGGCATGATTTTCAAGCCACCAGATGTGCTGCAGCGACAAAACGTGATGAATATGGTTGATGTTCTTGAGATGTCAGTCAAACGTTTGACAAGCCAAAGCCACCGATCACCATGGCATCAGGGAACTGGCACATGCCCAATGTGACATTTGAAGAAAACATCGTATTAGCAGAGTATTTTCAACTCCATGTACACAAAGAACAGAGTAATTTTAAAAGGTGTTTAAAGTGACTACGCTGGATAATAACATGAACAAACGAATTATGTGACAAAACACGACGCATTTTGACCTCTAAGGCCTTTCTTCAGGCAATATAGTACAGCACTCAGGACAACGAAAATGAAGAACCAGCAGTCACTTATCTGGTCAAATTCGGCGCAAGATGGGTGGGGGCGTTTGTGGGCGTTCGTGTCGTCAGTTTGATAGGCATTGCGAATCAAATCAACGCCCATCTTGCGCTGAATTTGACAAGAGGAGTGATTTGCTCGTTCTTCATTTTCACTGTCCTAAAGTGTTCTTTTTTCATGCCTGAAGAAGACTTAAGAGGTCGAAACGCGTCGTGTTTTGTTCTGTAGCTCGTGTGTTCATGTTATCTGGCGGAGTTCTTTCAAATGCCTTTTGAAATTTGTTTAAATTTCCGCCTGCAGTCACCTCACTCTGCATTCCCCTCCCCCCCCCCCCCCCCCCCCTCCCTTTTTGTGGCATCAGTTATCGGATCAATGAAGCACCTAAGGCAGTGATTCGTTTCTTTGTTTTTTTTTCCTAAGGACGAAATCCACCTCTTCATTTTTTGGTGCTTCAGACTGTCCTCTTCATCTGCAAAAAAAAAAAAAAAAAAAATCCCAAACAAACAAAAAAAAACAACAAAAAACAAACAAACAAACAAACAAAAAAAAGCAATTTTCCACTACTAGCTTTTCTTTTTTCTCTATTTTTTTCTCTCTCTCCAACCAGTACCTTGCACACCATGAATAGTCTGTACTCACTTTGCAACTAACAACAAATGAGTTATGATGTCTTAAAACGTATAGAGACGGATAGATGACAATTATACACCATTGTAAAAAGTAACTGTCACCGTCAGGTGTTGGTGTTCTTAGAATACTAATGAAAAGAAAAGGCTGAAATCAGATGTCCTTGGGAAGGGGGGGAGGGGGGGGGGGGGGGGGGAGGGGGAGGGGGGGGAGGGAGGGGAGGATTTCTGTTCTGTGACCATAGTGTCAACAGTGAGCATACTGCAGGCCGAGGGTTCGTGTCGATAGTGTTATACACATTGTGATCGTGTCGATAGTGTTATACACACTGCGTTCGTGTCGATATTGTTATACACATGTGTTCGTGTCGATAGTGTTATACACCTGTGTCGTGTCGATAGTGTTATACACACAGTGTTTGTGTTGATAGTGTTATACACACAGCGTTCGTGTCGATAGTGTTATACACACAGCGTTCGTGTCGATAGTGTTATACACACAGTGTTCGTGTCGCTAGTGTTATACACACAGCGTTCGTGTCGATAGTCTTATACACACAATGTTCGTGTCGATAGTGTTATATACACAGTGTTCGTGTCGATAGTGTTATACACACAGTGTTCGTGTCGATAGTGTTATACACACAGTGTTCGTGTCGATAGTGTTATACACACAGTGTTCGTGTCAATAGTGTTATACACACAGTGTTTGTGTTGATAGTGTCATACACACAGCGTTCGTGTCGATAGTGTTATACACACAGTGTTCGTGTCGATAGTGTTATACACACAGGGTTGTGTCGATAGTGTTATACACACATGTTCGTGTCGATAGTGTTATACACACAATGTTCGTGTCGATAGTGTTATACACACAGTTCGTGTCGATAGTGTTATACACACAGTGTTCGTGTCGATAGTGTTATACCACGTGTTCTTGTCGATAGTGTTATACACACTGTGTTCGTGTCGATAGTGTTATACACACTGTGTTCGTGTCGATAGTGTTATACACACTGTGTTCCTGTCGATGTGTTATACACACAGTGTTCGTGTAGATAGTGTCATACACAGTGTGAATCAGATCACTTCTCTCGTTTCCCCTTCCCTCCAATTCACATTCCCTCCCCCCCTCCCCCCCCCCCCCCCCAACCATGTTCCTCTGTCCCTAACACTCTCTGTCTTTTGTTACACTCTGTTTCTTGAAAGCGTATGTAACAAAATCAAAACTCCAATGAAATAAAATTGAAAAAATGAAATAATACATCTCCTTTCCTTCTTCCCTATGTCCAACTTACAAATGGCGTTTGGTGTAAAAACTACTACTTCTACTACTACTACTACTACCACCACCACCACAACCGCCACGACTACGACTCCTCCTCCTACTGTTGCTGCTGCTACAACTACCACCACCAGATCATCATCTACTATTATTACTACTACTACCACCACTACTGCTGCTACCATTACTACTACTGCTGCTGCTGCAACTACATCGATTACTACTACTGCTGCTGCTGCCGTCTACTACTACTACTACTACTAGAAGAAAGAAGAAGAAGAAGAAAAGAAAGAAGAAGAAAGAAGAACAACAACAACAAAACAACAACAACAACAACACCACCACCACACACAACAACAGCTACTACTACTTCTACTACTACTACTACTACTACTACTACTACTACTACTACTACTACCACCACCACAACAACAGCTACTACTCTACTACTACTACAATGAGTTATGATGTCTTAAAACGTATAGAGACGGATAGATGACAATTATACACCATTGTAAAAAGTAACTGTCACCGTCAGGTGTTGGTGTTCTTAGAATACTAATTAAAAGAAAAGGCTGAAATCAGATGTCCTTGGGAAGGGGGGGGGGGGGGGGGGGGGGGGGGGGGGGGGGGAGGAGGGAGGGGAGGGATTTCTGTTATGTGACCATAGTGTCAACAGTGAGCATACTGCAGGCCGAGGGTTCGTGTCGATAGTGTTTACACCATTGTGATCGTGTCAATAGTGTTATACACACTGCGTCGTGTCGATAGTATTAACACAGTGTGTTCGTGTCGATAGTGTTATACACACTGTTTTCGTGTCGATAGTGTTATACACACAGCTGTCGTGTTCGTTTGTCGATAGTGTTATACACACAGCGTTCGTGTCGATAGTGTTATACACACAGTGTTCGTGTCGATAGTGTTATACACACAGTGTTCGTGTCGATAGTGTTATACACACAGCGTTCGTGTCGATAGTGTTATACACACAATGTTCGTGTCGATAGTGTTATACACACAGTGTTCGTGTCGATAGTGTTATACACACATGTGTTCGTGTCGATAGTGTTATACACACAGTGTTCGTGTCGATAGTGTTATACACACAGTGTTCGTGTCGATAGTGTTATACACACAGTGTTCGTGTCGATAGTGTTATACACACTGTGTTCGTGTCGATAGTGTTATACACACTGTGTTCGTGTCGATAGTGTTATACACACAGTGTTCTTTAGATAGTGTCATACACAGTGTGAATCAGATCACTTCTCTCGTTTCCCTTTCCCTCCCTCTCACATTCCCTCCCCCCCTCTCCCCCCTAACCATGTTCCTCTGTCCCTAACACTCTCTGTCTTTTGTTACACTCTGTTTCTTGAAAGCGTATGTAACAAAACCAAAAATCCAATGAAATAAAATTGAAAAAATGAAATGATACATCCCCTTTCCTTCTTCCCTAAGTCCAACTTACAAATGGCGTTTGGTGTAAAAACTAACTACTTCTACTACTACTACTACTACCACCACCACCACAACCGCCACGACTACGACTCCTCCTCCTACTGTTGCTGCTGCTACAACACCACCACCAGATCATCATCTACTATTATTACTACTACTACCACCACTACTGCTGCTACCATTACTACTACTGCTGCTGCTGCAACTACATCGATTACTACTACTGCTGCTGCTGCTGCTACTACTACTACTACTACTACCACTACTACTACTACTACTACTACCACTACTAGAAGAAGAAGAAGAAGAAGAAGAAGAAGAAGAAGAAGAAGAAGAACAACAACAACAACAACAACAACAACAACAACAACAAGAACAACCACCACCACCACCACCACACAACAACAGCTACTACTACTTCTACTACTCTACTGCTACTACTACTACTATACTACTACTACTACTACTACTACTACCACCACCACAACAACAGCTACTACTACTACTATACTACTACTATACTACTAACTACACCTACTATACCTCCTGATGGAGACACGGTGGCATGATCTCAAGCCACCAGATGTGCTGCAGCGACAAAACGTGATGAATATGGTTGATGTTCTTGAGATGTCAGTCAAACGTTTGACAAGCCAAAGCCACCGATCACCATGGCATCAGGGAACTGGCACATGCCGAATGTGACATTTGAAGAGAACATCGTATTAGCAGAGTATTTTCAACTCCATGTACACAAAGAACAGAGTAATTTTAAAAGGTGTTTAAAGTGACTACGCTGGATAATAACATGAACAAACGAATTATGTGACAAAACACGACGCATTTTGACCTCTAAGGTCTTCTTCAGGCAATATAGTACAGCACTCAGGACAACGAAAATGAAGAACCAGCAGTCACTTATCTGGTCAAATTCGGCGCAAGATGGGGGGGGCGTTTGTGGGCGTTCGTGTCGTCAGTTTGATAGGCATTGCGAATCAAATCAACGCCCATCTTGCGCTGAATTTGACAAGAGGAGTGATTTGCTCGTTCTTCATTTTCACTGTCCTAAAGTGTTCTTTTTTCATGCCTGAAGAAGACTTAAGAGGTCGAAACGCGTCGTGTTTTGTTCTGTAGCTCGTGTGTTCATGTTATCTGGCGGAGTTCTTTCAAATGCCTTTTGAAATTTGTTTAAATTTCCGCTTGCAGTCACCTCACTCTGCATCTCCCCCCCCCCCCCCCCCCCCCCCTCCCTTTTTTGTGGCATCAGTTATCTGATCAATGAAGCACCTAAGGCAGTGATTCGTTTCTTTGTTTTTTTTTCCTAAGGACGAAATCCACCTCTTCATTTTTTGGTGCTTCAGACTGTCCTCTTCATCTGCAAAAAAAAAAAAAAAAAAAAAAAATCCCAAACAAACAAAAAAAAAAACAAAAAGAAACAAACAAACAAACAAACAAAAAGCAGTTTCCACTACTAGCTTTTGTTTTTTCTCTATTTTTTTCTCTCTCTCCAACCAGTACCTTGCACACCATGAATAGTCTGTACTCACTTTGCAACTAACAACAAATGAGTTATGATGTCTTAAAACGTATAGAGACGGATAGATGACAATTATACACCATTGTAAAAAGTAACTGTCACCGTCAGGTGTTGGTGTTCTTAGAATACCAATTAAAAGAAAAGGCTGAAATCAGATGTCCTTGGGAAGGGGGGGGGGGGGGGGGGGGGGGAGGGGGGGGGAGGGAGGGGAGGATTTCTGTTCGTTGACCATAGTGTCAACAGTGAGCATACTGCAGGCCGATGGTTCGTGTCGATAGTGTTATACACATTGTGATCGTGTCGATAGTGTTATACACACTGTGTTCGTGTCGATAGTGTTATACACATTGTGTTCATGTCGATAGTGTTATACACACTGCGTTCGTGTCAAGAGTATTATACACATTGTGTTCGTGTCGATAGTGTTATACACACTGCGTTCGTGTCGATAGTGTTATACACACTGCGTTCGTGTCGATAGTGTTATACACACTGTGTTCGTGTCGATAGTGTTACACACACTGCGTTCGTGTCGATAGTGTTATACACACTGTGTTCGTGTCGATAGTGTTATACACACTGCGTTCGTGTCGATAGTGTTATACACACTGTGTTCGTGTCGATAGTGTTATACACACTGTGTTCGTGTCGATAGTGTCATACACACGGCGTCCGTGTCGATAGTATACACACTGTGTTCGTGTCGATAGTGCCATACACACTGCGTTCGTGTCGATAGTATCATGCACACTGCGTTCGTGTCGATAGTGTTATACACACTGTGTTCGTGTCGATAATGTTATACACACTGTGTTCGTTTCGATAGTGTTGTACACACTGCGTTCGTGTCGATAGTGTTAAACACACTGTGTTCGTGTCGACAGTGTTATACACACTGCGTTCGTGTCGATAGTGTTATACACACTGTGTTCGTGTCAATAGCGTCATACACACTGCGTTCGTGTCGATAGTGTCATACACACTGTGTTCGTGTCGATAGTGTTATGCACATTGTGTGCTCGGGTCGATAGTGTTACACACAGAGTGTTCGTGTCGATAATGTTATGCACATTGTGTTCGTGTCGATAGTATTATACACACTGTGTTCGTGTCGATAGTGTTATACACCTTGTGTTCGTGTCGATAGTGTTATATACCTTGTGTTCGTGTCGATAGTGTTATACCCTGCGTTCGTGTCGATAGTGTTATACACACTGCGTTCCTGTCGATAGTGTTATACACACAGCGTTTGTGTCGATAGTGGTATACACACGGCGTTCGTGTCGATAGTGTTATACACACTGTGTTTGTGTCGATAGTGTTATACAGAATGCGTTAGTGTTGATAGTGTATACACACTGTGTTCGTGTTGATAGTGTTATCCACACTGTGTTCGTGTCGATAGTGTTATACACACGGCGTTTGTGTCGATAGTGTTATACACACTGTGTTTGTGTCGATAGTGTTATACACAATGCGTTAGTGTTGATAGTGTATACACATTCTGTTCGTGTCGATAGTGTTATCCACACTGTGTTCGTGTCGATAGTATTATGCACACTGTGTTCGTGTCGATAATGTTATACACACTGTGTTCGTGTCGATAGTGTTATACACATTGTGTTCATGTCGATAGTGTTATACACATTGTGTTCGTGTCGATAGTGTTATACACATTGTGTTCGTGTCGTTAGTGTTATACACACTGCGTTCGTGTCGATAGTGTTATACACATTGTGTTCTTGTCGATAGTGTTATACACATTGTGTTCGTGTCGATAGTGTTAAACACACAGTGTTCGTGTCGATAGTGTTATACACACTGCGTTCGTGTCGATAGTGTTATACACATTGTGTTCTTGTCGATAGTGTTATACACATTGTGTTCGTGTCGATAGTGTTATACACACTGCGTTCGTGTCGATAGTGTTATACACATTGTGTTCTTGTCGATAGTGTTATACACACAGTGTTCATGACGATAGTGTTATACACTCTGTGTTCGTGTCGATAGTGTTATACACACAGTGTTCGTGTCGATAGTGTCATACACACAGTGCTCGTGTCGATAGTGTTATACACTCTGTGTTCGTGTCGATAGTGTTATACACACAGTGTTCGTGTCGATAGTGTTATACACATTGTGTTCGTGTCGATAGTGTTATACACACTGCGTTCATGTCGATAGTGTTATACACATTGTGTTCGTGTCGATAGTGTTATACACACAGTGTTCGTGTCGATAGTGTTATACACATTGTGTTCGTGTCGATAGTGTTATACACACTGCGTTCATGTCGATAGTGTTATACACATTGTGTTCGTGTCGATAGTGTTATACACACAGTGTT
>CM065741.1:29414986-29419986 GCA_033310375.1 Conus canariensis
GAGCGTGGGCAACGACCGGTCTGCAGGACGGGGTTCGTCATCATCATCATCAGCAGCAGCAGCAGCAGTGGACAAGCAGCTCATCGATTCCATCACTGGTCACCTTCTGAAGAGGGCGCATGGGCAGAGCGTGGGCAGGCAGCGTGTGGACTCCGTCAGTGGGGATTTGTTGAAGAAGTCTCTTCAACCTGCTGAGAAACGGCACGTGGATTCCATCACCGGGGATTTGCTCAAAAAGTCAGCAACAACAGATCCAGAAAAGCGTTATGTGGATTCCATCACCGGGGATCTGCTCAAAAAGTCAGGAACAACAGATCCAGAAAAGCGTTACGTGGATTCCATTACGGGAGATCTGCTCAAAAAGTCAGCACACGCAGACAAGCGTTATGTGGATTCCATCACAGGGGATTTACTCAAAAAGTCAGCAACAACAGATCCAGAAAAGCGTTATGTGATTCCATCACCGGGGATCTGCTCAAAAAGTCAGGAACAGATCCAGAAAAGCGTTACGTGGATTCCATTACGGGAGATCTGCTCAAAAAGTCAACAAATGCAGACAAGCGTTATGTGGATTCAATCACTGGGGATTTACTCAAAAAGTCAACAGATCCAGAAAAGCGTTACGTGGATTCCATTACGGGAGATCTGCTCAAAAAGTCAACAAATGCAGACAAGCGTTACATGGATTCAATCACCGGGGATTTACTCAAAAAGTCAACAGATCCAGAAAAGCGTTACGTGGATTCTCTCACAGGGGATCTACTAAAAAAGTCAACAAATCCAGAAAAACGTTATATAGATTCCATCACCGGGGATTTACTCAAAAAGTCAGGGACAAATCCTGAAAAGCGTTATGTGGATTCCATCACAGGGGATCTCCTCAAAAGGTCAACAAATGCAGAAAAACGTTATGTGGATTCCATTACCGGAGATCTACTAAAAAAATCCTCAAACCCAGAAAAGCGTTATGTGGATTCTATCACAGGAGACTTACTCAAAAAATCAACAAATCCAGAAAAGCGTTATGTGGATTCTATTACAGGCGACTTACTTAAAAAGTCAACAAATCCAGAAAAGCGTTATGTGGATTCTATTACAGGCGACTTACTTAAAAAGTCAACAAATCCAGAAAAGCGTTATGTGGATTCTATTACAGGAGATTTGCTCAAAAGTCAACAAATGCAGAAAAGCGTTATGTGGATTCCATTACGGGAGATCTGCTCAAAAAGTCAACAAATCCGGAAAAGCGTTATGTGGATTCCATCACAGGGGATTTACTCAAAAGTAAGTCAAACAGGAATCAGGGAAAAAAAGCGTTATGTGGATTCTATCACGGGATTTACTGAAAAGTCAACAAATCAGAAAAACGTTATGTGGATTCCATCACAAGGATCTACTCAAAAAGTCAGGAACAAATCCAGAAAAGCGTTATGTGGATTCCATCACAGGGGATTTACTCAAAAAGTCAACAAATCCAGAAAAGCGTTATGTAGATTCCATTACGGGGGATCTACTCAAAAAGTCAGGAACAAATCCAGAAAAGCGTTATGTGGATTCCATCACCGGGGATTTACTCAAAAAGTCAGGGACAAATCCTGAAAAGCGCTATGTGGATTCCATCACCGGGGATTTACTCAGAAAATCGGCATCTGTTCCGCACCAAGTTCAGAGCACAGACAATGTAACAGACCCTTCCGTGGCACTGCACTCTGTCCACCTGGTGAAAGACCCATCCCAGGCACGATACCTCCATGCTGTGAATAGAGACATGCCACAGAACGCTGATTTGGAGCCAGACGTCTATCGCACAGGGAAACGATTCGTTGATTCCATCACCGGAGACCTACTCAAAAGGACTTACTGGCAAAACGCACAGCACACTGCTTCAGTCACTGGCCTGTTCAGGGATTCCGATTCGAAAGACAAACGATATATCGACTCAATAAGCGGCAATCTGTTGAAAAGGTCAGGGTCAAGGGGCAAATGGTATATGGACTTACTGACCGGAGATCTACTCAAAAGACAGCAGTATATATACAAACGGTACTTCGATTCCATTGCGGCAGATCTCCTGAAAAAGTCAGATAAACGGTATATCGATTCAATCGCAGGGGATCTGATGAAAAAATCGGACAAATGGCAGTACCCCTCTTTTGCTAGAAATGCACTCGAAACACCCAAGAAAACATTTACAGATTTTGAGGGAGACATCTTTCCACAATCAGCTCCTACAGACAAGAGATACGTGGACTCAATCACAGGAGATCTTCTCAAACGATCAAACACAGCACCACACATACGTTACATAGATTCAATCACAGGCGATTTGCTAAAGAAGTCTCATACACGTGGTCTGACCGAAACAACGCATAAAACAAACCCAACTCTTCCAGACGCGGCAGAGAGACAGAACACAAAACAGACAAAGGAAAATCCCTCTCACCACCGCCAAAAGCGTTTCATTGATTCCATAGGTGCCCATCCCCAGAAGCAATCGATGAGTCTAGATGCTGCTGTCGATAACAGACCTGTGTTTCCTGTGGCCAAATACCCCTCAGACATCACCAAAGGCTTCTTCATTAACAGCCTACCCGAAAGGTACACAGCCTGGCTTCCGGGACAGCTAACCCCTTTATCGGAAGGAAAGAGCTACTGGGAATCCTTGCGGGACGAACAGGCGAACTTCCCGTCAGATAAGCCACAGGTCCAACCCGTGTCTGGGGACTTGAAGAACCGGTCCGCTGATAAGAGGTACGTCGACTCCTTGACTGGGGACCTTTTGAAAAGGCCGGCAGGCAAAAGATACATTGATTCCGTTTCAGGTGTACTCTTGAAGAGAGAAATGAATGAAAGAGGCATTGACCCCCTGTCTGGTGAGCTTGCCGAGGGCGCAGCGCAAAAACGATATATTGA
Organism: Conus canariensis; assembly: GCA_033310375.1. NCBI lineage: Eukaryota > Metazoa > Mollusca > Gastropoda > Neogastropoda > Conidae > Conus > Conus canariensis. Next base: position 29,417,900 of record CM065741.1, read on the forward strand.
TTCTGTAGCTGGAGTTCTTCTGAAGCGACCAAGGGCCAAATGGTACATCGATTCCATAGCCGGCGACCTGCTAAAGCGACCGCAGGACAAAAGATATATCGATTCCATTGCAGGTGATCTTCTGAAGCGGGCACATAATAGGTATATCAGTACCGTACCCAGCGGACTTCTGAAGAGGCCACATTACAATTATATGATTCCATTGCTGGTGACCTGCTGAAACGATCACAGAACAAGAGATACATCGATTCTATCGCAGGTGATCTTCTGAAGCGGCAGCAAAGCAAAAGATATATTGATTCCATAGCTGGAGACCTTCTCAAGCGATCACACGATAAAAGATATATCGACTCTATCTCCGGCGATCTTTTGAAACGAACGCACAGCAAAAGGTATATCGATTCGATTGAAGGAGACCTTCTGAAGAGACAAGAAGACAAGAGATATATTGACTCTATTTCAGGCGACCTTCTGAAGAGGAGGGAGGAGAAGAGATACATTGATACCCTCACAGGCGATCTCCTCAAGCGTTTCTCGGGGCAGGGCAGAAGACCATCCTCTGGCAAGAGATACCTGGACTCCGTCGCTGGAGATTTGCTGAAGAGATCCTGGCAGAAGACCGAGGTGGAGTCTTCGGCAGAGGACGTGGTGAGGAGACCTGAGAAAATGCGTCCACACCTGGACTCTGTGCCTGGGGGTGGGCTAAAGCACGGCGACTTCGATGACGGACTGTATACCTATTCTTTGCCAGGAGACTTCGTGAAGGGAGACCACCCCTCTGGCCACAGACAGTACTTGGATTCTTTTGCTAGTGATTGGTTGAAACACGACAGGTCTGTCGGGAAACGTTACGTCGACTCCATCACCGGAGATCTCTTGAAGCGAGGGAACGCCGCCGAGGGCCACTCAAGGTTTCTGACAGGGGCCATGACGGCTGGGAGAGGCGGGAGAATAACACCTGACCATTTCTGGAACCCTCCAACAGTCCACGGGTCGGAAGGACCAGAAAGTTTACTGTCCCCCAGGGGAGACAACCACCCGAAAAGCCAACCGGAAGTCACGTGGTCACGGAGGGACACGGCACGAGAGGGAAACTACTGGACGCTGATTGGCGACACCACATCGTCAAACGAAATATGCAATCCGAGGTGAAGAGGGAGAACGATGTTGCACAGAGTGCTGCAGACTGACCGGTTCCCTCCCACAACTACTGGCCCAGCTCCTGAAGGTATCTGAGGGGGGAGGGGAGGGAGGGGGGGTGAAGAGCGACGTGGACAGGGTCAGAGGCACGGAGTTGTGTCCCCTGCGCAGGGTACTAGTCCTCACAGACCCAGACTTTTTTTTGGTGGCTTGCAGTCGTTGAATTACGTAGTCATCACAGAAAGAGTTGTACTGTCAGCGTGATCGTAGCACTCCTCTGGGCTGGTGCTGAATCACACACACATTTCAATCCACTGTCAAAGTGTAGAGAGAATAGTGCAGTTTTTTTTTTCTCTACCTTATCAGTGACAAGTTTTTCACTGTTTTTTGTGTGTGTCTTGTTTGCACATATTCACTCATTCGTTAATTGTTTGTTTGTTTTGTTTTCTTCCCATAACTTTTTTCTGCGTTTTTTTGTGTCATATAATCTCGCTCGCAAGTTTTACCGAACTCTTATTACTGAAAACATTCCATGGTACACACGGCTTAAAGCGCTGGCATGTTAAATCGTTCTCCACTCTACTAGTTGCTTTCTAAAGAAGTTTTAATGCAACCGAAAGTTTTTCTTTAAGACGTCTGTAATGATTTTTTTTTTTTTTACAAAACTTTGAAGTTTTACGCCACCTCTTCTTCAGCTAGGAAGTTATTGACGAATAGCATGAAACCTTATCTGACATTTTTTTTTTTTTTTTTTTGGTTTCAACTCTTAAATGTAAAGGGCGACAAACAGAAGCATTGGACTTCATCTGTCAATGCCATAAAACGGAGCAATGTAAAAGAAACCTACATACACTGTTTTTCAGCGCCGATAGAAAATACGTTTGGCATCAAAACAAAAACCGTAGTGAGAAAAACTCGGGGTTGTAACTGAGATTGATGCGGCAGGC
>CM065741.1:29424986-29429986 GCA_033310375.1 Conus canariensis
GCTCTGATGAAACTGGACCAACAGAAGCGCCATTGAGAGATGTCCGAGCTCGACCAGCTTTTTTTTCCATGACCTGATATCAAAGTCAAAGTCACTGCAGGAAGACCATGGTCTTATTGGATGCACAGTGTGTGGTTTATCAGCTACACATTAAGTGCCTGCCTGTCTAACAAGATCTGCACTGTTAAGTGTGTTGTGCCCCAAACTGAAAAGCGTCCTGAGTGAACAAATAACAAAGCTCAATGGAGAATTAAATACTGCATTGATGTTGTTGTTGTTGTTGTCCCCTGGCTAAAAGACTCCAGGGATCATCCGAACCGCCGGAGTACTTGAACACTATGGTACAAATGCATCAGCTGGGGATGAGAACATTACGTGTGTGACCGTTTTTGATCACCCCGCCATGTGGGCAGCCACACTCCGATTTCGAGGGATTTTGGAGACTGATAATGTTATGCTAGGAGCTTGTCATGACTGAAGGCAATCCCCGCATAACTATGCAGAGCATAACAACATTTTGATGTAGCCTTGGTGTTCTAGCCTATGTCAACTGGTCTGACACAGCCTTAAGCCAAGGCGAAAATACTGCACTGAAAGGTGAACTACGACAGCTCTTCTTCCCAATCACAAGGGAGTTAACAGGATTTTGGTGAATAACGTTGACAGACATAAATAGAAGCAAGCTGTTCTACACTTTCTCTCTCCCCCCCCCCCCCCTTCCTCTCCCTTGTATCCCCTATCTCCCTCATCTCTCACATTCCTCTTCATCTCCCTCTTTATAATCTAATTACAAATTGTTTTCCTCTGATCAGTTTCGAATCCGGACATCGCTTTGCTTCGCAACATAATTGTCACGATAAAAAAGAGACTGTCTGACATAAATACGATTTACCTTTGATCTGCCTTGTCTAGAAATGGGTCGTCGCATTGAATTTAAAGAAAATCAGATGAAAACTGTGGATTTGTATAAGGAGCAAGAATTCAGACCGACATTCGCACAGACATACAGGAGAAAGCATTTCATATGTTAGATGTTTATGAGTAGCAGAGACAGACATGAGAACCACAGACGAAGTTTTTTTTTTTAATCCAGTTTCAGATTCAGCTTCTCTGCGATTAAAATCCACTGCATCTTTGATAGAAACAAGATGATTGTTTTCACAAAGGGCCAGTGATCAAAAAGAAATAATTTATAATAATTGTTTTTACTTGTATCCTTTCCCCTTCCCCCCCATGAACTAAAAAAGTATTGTCTTTGGATTGGCAGGAAAAGCCATCGGAATTTTTTTTTATTTGCAGATGACTATAACCATGGATGGACTGACTTAGCAGTCCACAAAAATAGACCATAAAAACAGACCATAAAAATAGACCACAAAAACAGTTTTGCGGTATCTATTGTCAGTCTTTCCTTCTTTTTTTCTGCATACGCAGGCTGATACTCCTGCAGACACTCTCTACATAGACAGGCAAGGATTAATCCCAACTACCCAACAAAGGGAGTGGAGTTTTGTGTGTATGACTGTTTTTTTTTTATCCCGCCATTATCCAGCCACACTCCAACTTCGGGGAAATTCATTGTCATTAATCTGAGGTTTTTCTCATGGTGCTATCAATGGAAGCTGCTGAATTACAATCAAAACCAAAGCAATTTACGGACTGGCAACGAACCGCCGAAGGAGGGTTTGTCCTCTTTTCTCCTGAAAATGAAGAATAATACTGTATCTCTCGGGTGTGGTCGACACTGGGATATATCATGAAAAAAAAGAGAGTAGAGTATACAGCCGTGGCATGCAGTTTCAACTAGAATGGAACTTCACAGTCTCATCTCAATCATCCTCATACTGACTGATCATCATTAAAAAGAACGAATCAGATTCTATGGTCCGTGCCCTTCGCTCGTGGTGACCTCAGTTTCAGTACCTTTGCTTGTCTATGGCTGCGGCGAGTGCCTGTCGGAGAGTTTGTATTGGCAAGTCAATGGAGACAGCCGTTGGACTCTTGGTGACCACCCTGTGGACAGAGCTTACATACACTGGAACTCGATTAAGCAATTATTATCGTCTTTAGAGGGTTCAGTTGGCGGTGTCCAGCGTATGTTAGGTTAAAACACCAGCGAAGTGACTCGGTAGCCATGCAGTGCCTCCTCTGGTGGATTGCTTGACGGCAATCTGATGCTGACTGCTTTCTGTGGATTGCCAGTGTTGAATCTGAGACAGAGACATGATGGGTGTGGTTGTGTACAGGGGACAGAGACATGATGGGTGTGGTTGTGTACAGGGGACAGAGACATCATGGGTGTGGTTGTGTACAGGGGACAGAGACATGATGGGTGTGGTTGTGTACAGGGGACAGAGACATGATGGGTGTGGTTGTGTACAGGGGACAGAGACATGATGGGTGTGGTTGTGTACAGGGGACAGAGACATCATGGACGTGGTTGTGTACAGGGGACAGAGACATGATGGGAGTGGTTGTGTACAGGGGATGAAGAATGATGGTGTTGGACTTGTCCCATCACACGGACATGGCAGAATTAATAGGGAAGGAATAGTGCCATCACAGGAAACGGAAGAATGAGTGGTCCAGGAATAGTGCCATCACAGGGACATGACAGAATGAGTGGTGCAGGAATAGTGCCATCACAGGAAACGGAAGAATGAGTGGTGCAGGAATAGTGCCATCACAGCAACATGACAGAATGAGTGGTGCAGGAATAGTGCCATCACAGGAAACGGAAGAATGAGTGGTGCAGGAATAGTGCCATCACAGGAAACGGAAGAATGAGTGGTGCAGGAATAGTGCCATCACAGGAAACGGAAGAATGAGTGGTCCAGGAATAGTGCCATCACAGGAAACGGAAGAATGAGTGGTCCAGGAATAGTGCCATCACAGGAAACGGAAGAATGAGTGGTCCAGGAATAGTGCCATCACAGGAAACGGAAGAATGAGTGTGCAGAAATAGTGCCATCACAGCAACATGACAGAATGAGTGGTGCGTGAATAGTGCCATCACAGGGAATGGCAGAATGAGTGGTGCAGGAATAGTGCCATCACAGTGAAATGGCAAAATGAGTGATGCAGGAATTGTGCCATCACAGGGACATGACAGAATGAGTGGTGCAGGAATAGTGCCATCACAGTGAAATGGCAAAATGAGTGATGCAGGAATTGTGCCATCACAGGAGATGGCAGAATGAGTGGTGCAGTAATAGTGCCATCACAGGAGATGGCAGAATGAGTGGTGCAGGAATAGTGCCATCACAGGAGATGGCAGAATGAGTGGTGCAGGAATAGTGCCATCACAGGAGATGGCAGAATGAGTGGTCCAGGAATAGTGCCATCACAGGAGATGGTAGAATGAGTGGTGCAGGAATAGTGCCATCACAGGAGATGGCAGAATGAGTGATCCAGGAATAGTGCCATCACATTAGATGGCAGAATGAGTGGTGCAGGAATAGTGCCATCACAGGAGATGGCAGAATGAGTGGTCCAGGAATAGTGCCATCACAGGAGATGGCAGAATGAGTGGTCCAGGAATAGTGCCATCACAGGAGATGGCAGAATGAGTGGTCCAGGAATAGTGCCATCACAGGAGATGGCAGAATGAGTGGTCCAGGAATAGTGCCATCACAGGAGATGGCAGAATGAGTGGTCCAGGAATAGTGCCATCACAGGAGATGGCAGAATGAGTGGTGCAGGAATAGTGCCATCACAGGAGATGGCAGAATGAGTGGTCCAGGAATAGTGCCATCACAGGAGATGGTAGAATGAGTGGTCCAGGAATAGTGCCATCACAGGGACACGGCAGATGAGATAACAACTAAACAGAACAGACAAAAAAGTAAAAGCCGAACGAAATAAGACGAATCATCAGATCTACAGAGGAAACTTGATAATAACATGCAGACGAATACAGCAGAATCGATAGCTACTAACAGGTGCTTCTTTCTCAATATGATTTCAGCCCTGATGTAGGCTTTGTCGTCGGCAAGGCTGTGGACAACATTACTGGGGTTAAACAATAGCATTCAAAGTAAGGTAAAACTCAGCTCTCAAAATGCGTATTATTACCATCACAAGAAGAGATTGGCGACATCACAGAGAGAGAGAGAGAGAGAGAGAGAGAGAGAGAGAGAGAGAGAGAGAGAGAGAGAGAGAGAGAGAGAGAGAGAGAGAGATTGTTTTCTTTTGCAGGTGATACGGTTAAAATGATCTCTCTCTCTCTCTCTCTCTCTCTCTCTCTCTCTCTGTCTCTCTCTCTCTCTCTCTCTCTCACACACACACACACACACACACACACACACACACACACACACACACACATACACACGCACACACACACACTCTCTCACTCTGTCGGTCTCTGTCTCTGTCTCTGTCTCTGTCTCTTCTCTCTCTCTCTCTCTCTCTCTCTCTCTCTCTCTCTCTCTCTCTCTCTCTCTCTCCTGCGTTGATCCATGTAGGAGTTATCTGACTTGACGAAGATTGACATCGCTCATGTCCCCTGGTAAGGCGGCTTCTGCTCCGATGTGACCAAAAACAAAAAACAAACAAAAAAAAAAAAAAAAAAAAAAAACCCAACAACAACAACAACAACTCAATAAGTCTTGAATGGTTGGATTCCTCCTCCTCCTCTTCTTCTTCTTCTTTCTTCTTCTTCTTCTTCTTCTTCTTCTTCTTCTTCTTCTTCTTCTTCTTCTTCTTCTTCTTCTAGGAAGCATTAGCTTAAGTGACCGTGACCGCCTGTCGGTACTGATCAAAGGTTTCAGGGAATGGATACTAGGACAGTCAGTTGTCATCAAAGAAGCCGCAAATCGATCAGTAGGACCAGAGTTCAATGGACCGGAACTAAAACTTGCTGGAAGAGCCGTATTTGTTCATGCAAGAACAATATCCTCGTCTCGTGGGTCCAGAAATGTTTGATCTGGCATAATTGGCATACATTGCATAGTGGAGAGAGAGAGAGAGAGAGAGAGAGAGAGAGAGAGAGAGAGAGA
>CM065741.1:29434986-29437486 GCA_033310375.1 Conus canariensis
TGCTGCGGGGCACACTGTATTGATGCTTTGTCAGGCTAGTTGAACGCGTGTGGACGTCACTGTCGTAGCTCCTATAGGATAATTACCGTGTGAAAGTGGCTCCCGGAGTCGGCAGGATATTTTGATGTCCATTTGGTGAAGTGGTGGTTTGCTAAGCAGTTTGGTAGGGGTGTGTACATGCTGGTGTGTGGAAGAATGTAGCGAGAGGGAAATTCCAGTGTACTTGTGAACAACGTGGTGGAGAAGCAACATGGACAAAGGCATGGCCCAAGGGAAATCCTTTGTGTCCATCCCTATATATAAATTGAGGGGAGAACAACACCGAGAAGGAGAGGAGAAGAACACCACAGTAGAGAGAAGAACAGAGAGAGAGAGAGAGAGAGAGAGAGAGAGAGAGAGAGAGAGAGAGAGAGAGAGAGAGCAGGAGGGTCGAAAGAAACGTGGTCTGGGCGACAGAAGTGACAGCAAGGTCTTAGGTGTTAAAGACGAACTGAGAAAGAAAGACTGAGTTCGAAAAACGGAGGGGGGTGAAAGAGACAACGACGATTTCAACGTTGAGACCCCAGAGAAGACCACGGAGTCCCAGTGCTGGAACCCGGTGCCAGACAACCAAAGCCGTCACCATCACCCAGTGCTGAAGAAAACTTGAAGTGAGTTGTTCGAGAACTGTGATTTGGTGTGCAAGTGTGTTGTGTGTGTGTGTGTGTGGAAAACCTGGCCAGGTAAGAAGCCTTTCTGAGTATAAAACCCGGAATTAGAAGCCTTGATCTTTTCTGTTTTGATGATTCCATTTTACGTCATTGGATTTTTCATGTGTAATCATAAGTAACTGTATTTCGTGTTCTCAGTCGGGTTAGGAGAGAAGCGAATGCGTGACATCCCATTCCCAGAGAGAGATGAATGGTTAGTGGGTGCATGAGTGCGCATATGCGTGTATGAGTGCAGAGATAACCTTGGTGTGTTAAGCCTGACTAATAATACATCAGCTTAGTGCACTTAAGCAATACCATCACGATTTCCCCCGTCCTGGCCACAGTTCAAATGTACAATTTATGTGTGTAATTATTTCGAATGACATACAAACTGACAAAATCTGCAGCTTTGCGAGTACAAGCTGATATACAAATCAAGTCAAACTGCAGTGCAGGGTAACACGTATTCATTATAGAATCCAAAGTCTGCAGCTTTACGAACACAAGCTGAAATACAAATCAAAAGAAACTAATGCAGAGTACCGCTGATTTGTTACAGAATCCAAGGCAGACGATTTGGGGGGGGGGGGGGGGGGGGGGGGGGTCGGGGGTCGCGCGCCGCTCATTCCGATACCTCGTCCACAGCCACAGCCCGGCCTAGCTTGCCGCAGCCCTAACACCGGCAATGCACAGCGAGCAGTCAATACGATGTGATGATGATGATGATGATAACAGTAACAATAACAACAACCGGATTAACAGCAACAATAATACAAAAAAATAATGATGATAAAACAACAATGATAACGATAATGATGATCACCACGACGACGACAATAACAACAACAGGAATAACAGCAACAACAATACAAAAAAAAATAATGATGATAAAACACCAATGATAATGATAATGATGATGATCACGACGACGACGACGACGACGATGACGACGACGACGACGACGACGACGATGATGATGATGATGATGATAACAGTAACAGTAACAACAGGAATAACAGCATCAACACCAACAACAATAATGAAAATAATAATGATAAAACAACAATGATAATGAAAATGATGATGATGATGATGATGATGATGATGATGATGACAGTAATAGCAGTTGTAGTAGCCGCCGCAGCAGCAGCAGCAGCAGCAACAGCAGCAGTAGCAATAGCAGCAGTAGCAACGGCAGCAGTAGCAACAGCAGCAGAGGTAGTAGTAGTATTGTAGTAATGACAACTGATGACAACATCAACAACAGACAGACAAAACTCCCAAAGAATAACCAATCGCAAAGAATCACAAGGGGAAAATGCTTACCCATTGTAGATGAAGAACTCGAGGACATCATGCATCGACGATAATTATTTTATCAAAAAAAAAGAAAAAGAAAAAAAAAGGTGCTGTAGATTCATTGTTGCTGTTATTCATCATCATCATCATCATCATCATCATCATCATCATCATCATCATCATAATGAGATGATGATGATGATGATGATGATGATGATGATGATGATGATGATGATCATCATCATCATCATTATTAATATTATTACTATTATCATTATCATTATTATTATTAATGTCATCATCATCATCATCATCATTATCATCATCATTATCATCATCATCATCATCATTATCATTATCATCATCATCATCATCATTATTATCATTATTATTATCATTATTATTATGACTATCATCATTACTAATACTACTGTTATCATTATTGTTGTTATTATCGCTATGATTACTGTAATTACTATTACTACTCTTTAAGAACATATTGTTTATTC
>CM065741.1:29447486-29452486 GCA_033310375.1 Conus canariensis
ACGGGAGGGATTCCAACCCCTCTCCGCCCCCCTGACCATAGCAACAACAACAACAAACAAACAAACAAAAAATCCTCCCCCCCCCAAAAAAAAAAAAAAAAAAAAAGGCCAAAAAGTAAAACGCCTAGAAGAGCGCGTTCCAGGGGGAAAAAAAAAAAAGGTACAAATTTCCGTCAATACTCGTCAACAGCAAATCCTGTAAACAGCGTGAGGATTATGCGTGAGGCTGTCTCGGCTCACCCATCCCCACTCGTTACATTATATTCATCTTCCAATCCCTCCTATCCCCCCCCCCCTCCCACCCTCCTCCCTCACCTTCCGAACTCAAGAATTTTTTCAGGTGGGCGTAGTTTATTCGTTGAGTAAGAATACATGTTGTCAGCGCATACACGCACGCACGCACGCACGCACGCTCGGGCACACACACACACACACACACACACACACACCACACACACACACACACACACACATACACAGCGCGCGGTCGCACGTACGCACGCACGCACGCACGCACGCACGCTCGCTCACACACACACACACACACACACACACACACACACACACACACACACACACACACACACACACACACACACCAGAAATGTGGTTCCACTCAAGTGGCTGAAAACTTTCCAGTGTTGGCGATCTGTTTATTCCCGTTTAAACGAAACACCTAACGTCAGACAACTGCGTGTCTGAACTTCTGAGTCAACGGTACCACCCAGACAAACAACTCAGCGGTCTGCATGCGCCTGTCACGTCGGACTGACCGATTATGAGACTGACTGTGTATTTGATTGTATTCCTTTCTGCAGAAATCCTTAATAACAACTGTATTGCCGACTCGAAGGTAACTCTGGTCCGTCTTACTATGTCTGATCGTTACCATGGTACGGAAACGACATAAAAAAGGGATGGGATATTTTTATTTTTAGTAACATAGCTCATTAGGGTTTCATCCCATCGCAGTGGTACCACGCTTGGCTGGCATCTTGAAGAAGTAGTTCAGTGCCACTTCTTCCCCGGGATGATGGAAAGTGTACTGTTGTGTGGTGTCTGCAAGACTCGTTTTTTTTTTTTTTTTTCTACCCACGATTTGCAGCACAACGTAATGGGATGTTGGCATCGATCGATAGCCTCCTTCCCCCCCCCCCCCCCCCTCCTCACCCCCACCCCACCCTCCCAATCTACGTGGACGTATTGGATAAATGGGGCAGAGCATTCAAAAACAGCAAAGAGCGCCAGAGGTTCTTCCAGCGCCTTTCTGACATAAAATGTAACATGAAAATGTCATTCCAGACTATCTTCCAGTGAAAGAACTGCTTATCAGTGGAAGGGCACACAGGAAGGCCAGGAGAGGGAGCGGGAGGAGGAGGAGGAGGAGGAGGAGGAAGGGGCAAGAGGTGCCGAGGTGGGTGGGGGTGAAGGTGAATGGTGAGAGAGGTGGGGTGGCAGGTTTCGATTTTTGTTTTTTTCAGTGGGTGCTTTATGGGGTGTTAAGAAAATAGATATAGGGAAGAATGTTTTTGTTCTGCATGAAAAACAAACAAACAAACCAGCCAAACTGTAAGATAATATAATATGAGCTAACAAAAAAAAAAAAAAAAACCCCAACCAACCAACAAAGCCACCCCAACTCTACCCCACACCAATCCAAAGCCAGCCCAACCTGATCAAACCAAACGCAAAGCAACCGAATCAAATCAAACCAAACTAAACCAAGCCGAACCCAAACCTACCCAACCCAACCCAACCTAACGGAATCAATGCAAAGCTAACCCAACCAACCCAACCCAACCCAACCCCCTAACGAAATCAATGCAAAGCCAACCCAACCCAACCCAACCTAACCCAACCTAACGAAATCAATGCAAAGCCAACCCAATCCCACCCAACCCAACCAAACCAAACCAAAAAAAAATAACAAAAGAAAACAAAACAAAACGAAACAAACAGAAGTTATCCCCCCCCCCCCCCCCGACAAAACAAAGACCAGAACCCAAACCCAAACCCAACCAAACTAATTTCAACCAGACCCCGACCAATCCCCTATCCAAACAAAACAAAACAAACAAAACAACTCTGAAGAAAAAAGGAAAAAAAAAAAGAAAAAGAAGGAAAAGCTACCCTGCAAAAACGACGACGACGACGACAACAACAAAACAACAAGAACAACAAAAACAACAACAACAACATCAAGAACAACAATAGCAAAACAACAACACAAACATCAACAACATCAACAACAAAACAACAACCAAAACATCAACAACATCAACAACAAAACAACAACCAAAACATCAACAACATCAACAAAAAACAACAACAACAACATCATCATCAACAACAACAACAACATCAAATGGTTTATTGCCTAACTGTCTCTTCTCTCCCTTCACTCCCAGCTCCATGGAGAGTCACTGAGGGACCACGTTGAAGAACAATACCCCTGGTCCCTTCACTTCTGTCCGTTGTGTGCCAGGGTTTGTGTATTGGCCAATATTTTCTTTTCTAACAGAGAACTTATATAGCGCCTATCCCCGGCCAGAGGCCAAGCTCTGAGCATTTTACAATCCGCATTCTCGTTTACACAACGGGCTGCCTACTTGGGTAGAGCTGCCTGCTGGCGCTTCATTCAGTCGTTTCCCGTGTCATTCAGTCAGTATTGTTCATTCAGTTTTAACAACTCTTTCATTCTTTCGATTTTTCACGCAGAGTGCATGCTATGTGTAGCGTGTCATCCATACCAACGGCCAAACTGGCCTTCTCTCCCGAAAGTTGCTGATGGGATTTGACGTGTGTGCAAGATGTTATGCGTGCGTTCAAACACGGAACCTCGGTTTATAGTCTCATTCGAAGGACTGTATGGGTAATGGAGTCAGAACCAATGTTAGCTCCGAGGGAACCCCCCACCCCCCCCCCCCCCCCCCCCCCCCCCCGTACCGAAACGGCCCGGCGGAGATTCGAACCCGCAATCCCAGGATCACCAAGATTACGAGTCAGGCGCTCTACCACTGAGCTATTCCGGCTCCCAACCAATATGTCAGTGAATCAGTAAGCTGTCTTCTTACCGCAGGTGGTCTTTCCTGTCAATCACCTTGATGGCTGTTTGCAGCTGAGACTAAAAATCTTCAGTCTGATCATCATCATAGTGAAATATAGGAGCATTAATAATGAACGGTTTTGCTTACAGTCGGATAGTCATGATCTTGATGGAAACAGGCTAGTACCCTAATGTTGTTTGTTAAACATCAGACTTCATGTCCGTTTGTCTTCTTCTCCACTGTAGTTCAGTACGTAAAATCCTCCGTTGTTCTTCTACTTAGTTTTGCAGAAGCCGAGAAAGAGCCCAGTTAAGTCAAGTCAAGAACACTTTATTCTCTCCAAAGAGAAATTAAGAGTGGCCATAACAACATGTTTATGGATCTATATCTAACAAATCACAAATCACACCCACCCATCCACCCCCACCCCACCCACTCACACACAGAATAACACACACACACACACACACACACACACACACACACACACACACACACACACGCACGCACGCACGCACGCACGCACGCACGCACACACACACACATACACACACATACACACACATACAAACAAGCTTTCTGAACCCGATCTTTTTTGAAAGTTCAGTTTTGATTCAGAAGTTTGATGGAATTGGGAACGAAACTGTTTTTAGTTCTGTTTCTTTTGATTTTTGGAATTTGGAATCTTCGTCCAGATGGTAGAACATTGTAGCTTTTTGAAAGAACATGAGAACTGTCTTCAGCAATGTTCCCAGCTTTTGGTGTGACACAACATTCATACAATTTATCTAACTGTTCTTTTTTTTTCCAATAATCTTTACACATGTATTCACCACTCTGTTTAAAATGTTAGAGGTCTGAGCCAGGAGGTTGACGCATGGTGTGGTAATTCCTCAACCAGGTCTGCGACCGATCCGGTATGATCTCTGTATTTGCCTGCACCAGAGAGTTATTCGAACCTAGCGGAGCCCATTCCTTCTCCAGCCCGGAATGTCATGATGGATTTACTCACCACAGGCGGCTGGTAGGACTGGATTACTTGGCTACCAGTAGCAGTGCAGAATCTTTGACCTGACTATTCCTTGAATACAACAACAAAAAACAAAACTGTTATCACATGAAGCAGAACTGTCCTACCCAGTCCGTCTGCTGATATGTATCTGCAAGGAGGCAGTCGCCTCCAGGTCTTCTACCATGGTCCCACCCAAACCCACCGTTCGGAAAACAGGCGTTCAATGAAATATCCTTCAGACTTTTTGATGGCATTTCATTCTAGGAACAAATACTGCTAGACAGCGCAAACACGGCCACAAACCGTCGAAAGCCTGCCATGTGTGGGCCTGAGGCTCTTAAGTGACCCCCTAGCTCAGGCCATACAGGGTACAGTGGAGGGAGGGGAGCGAGAAATGGGTGGGGGCTGGGTGGGCGCGGGGGGAGGGGGAAGGCAACGTCCCAGGAACAGAGCAAAAAAGGTCCTAGATGAACAACGTTGAGGACTGCACACGTGTCAGCACCCGTGCCGAATTGCCCATGATTGAGAAGATCCCTGTCTACAAGTGACTGTCATGGCGCTTCTACTGTCTATTGTCACGGCACTTCAGCTGTGTACTGTCACGACACTTCTACTATGTACTGTCACGACACTTCTACTGTCTACTGTCACGACACTTCTACTGCCTACTGTCACGACACTTCTACTGCCTACTGTCACGACACTTCTACTGCCTACTGTCACGACACTTCTACTGTCTACTGTCATGAACTTCTACTGTCTATTGTAACGGCACCCCTACTGTCTATTGTCACGGCACCCCTACTGTCTATTGTCACGGCACTCCTATTGTCTATTGTCACGGCACTCCTATTGTCTATTGTCACGGCACCCCTACTGTCTCCTGTCACGGCACCCCTACTGTCTATTGTCACGGCACCCCTACTGTCTATTGTCACGGC
>CM065741.1:29462486-29492486 GCA_033310375.1 Conus canariensis
ATTTGCAATGATGTTTTATGTATGCGCCTGTGAATGGCTTAGGGGGTGGAGGATGGGTGGGTGGAAAGGGATGTGACCATACATGCACGCATCCAAAATTTGTGTCAAATAAAAAGTCTCTCTGAAAAAGGAACGCTTACCATAAACAGCCAGTCTGGCATGCCCTCAAGTCCTTCCTCATCCATGTTCTCCCTTCTCTAAATATACTTTCCAGTGTGTGAGCGGAGCCAAGGAAACCATTAGTCCGTGAATGGTCTGTCCATCACTCGTTTCCTAATCAAACTCCCAAATGTCACCCATGGACTCTCCTGGCCCTCAGTAGTGAAAAGGTTAACGCTATAGTGCCTCTCCAATAACAGCGCAGTGGCAAAATGTCTGACGTCCTGGTAGAGTAGACAGCATGAATCACAGCCTGCATGCTGTGCACACCGTTGGTTTTGTCCTCTGTGTCCAAAGTATCCAAGTCCTCGAGTCTCTTTTTCCTTCCTTCCCCCACCAAGGGACTTTCGGCAAGTAAATATTTCATTGTGTTTGCTTTAACAAAAATAAAGAGAGAACGTTGGAGTGCCTGTAGTCTGTCCTGTAATATTTTGTCTGTATCTGTGGCGGTAACTAACCCAGTTTCCCTTTAAATTTGGCTTCATTTTCCGCCCTCAGTCACCTCGTTTTGAAACTGAAAATAAGAAAAAATTAAAAGTAACAAAAGTCAAAGGAAAAGTAAAAATATTGAAAACAAGAAGAAGTATGAAGATGAAAAAAAAAAGATGTAAAAAGAGGAGGTGGATGAGTGGTGGATAACACGGCGGGGTGATGGTGGTGGTGGTAAAGGATGTGGGCGAGGAAGGGAGAGGAGGGAAGGGGGGGGGGAAGAGGGTTCTCTCCCAAGACTAACATGTAGCAAACGCCCCAGCATGAACACTAGATCGGTGCAAAGTTTCTGTTATACAAGACCTTTCAATGGTAGATTTTTCCAGCTCTCTCTCTCTCTCTCTCTCTCTCTCTCCTCTCTCTCTCTCTCTCTTCTCTCTCTCTCTCGTTCTCTCCCCCCCTCTCTCTCTCTGTGCCAGCGAGTGAAAATGAAGATAGATGAAAAAAAAAATCAAGTATTGTTTTTTGTTTATAGAGATGAACATTTTTTCAATGTGGCCTAGATGCCTAATTGAAAGTTAACAACTACCAGTTGTTGAGGCATACAAATACCTTGGATTTTCTTTTAAAAAAACCTCAAAGTAATAAAACTCACAGTGATCTTTCATGCATGCAGCAGTGTGGGTTCAGACATCAGGATGAGGAAGGAAGGGTATAAGCATGCGTACACGTATGCAAAACTTGTGTAATATAATTATAGTCTGACTAAAAAGTGTACATTAACCATAAACAGCCGGTTTGCCATACCCTCAAGTCTTTCGTCTTTCCCCCTTTCCTTCCCGTAATTGTATGTACGGGTGTGTGGGCGAAGCCAAGAAAATCTCTTAGTCACTGACTCGTCTGTCCATCACTCGTTTTCCTTATCAAACTTCCAACCATCATGCATGTATCCCCGTGGTCTCTAGTAGTGAAAGCTACACTGCCTCACCAATAGCAGCACTGTGAAAAGGGTCAGTCTGTTCCGCACAAGAGACAGCTAAGATAACAGCGTAGATACATAATTAATCCAAATAATGGAAAGATATATACATAAGCAGAATTTGAGTGACAAAAATGGCCAATTCACCATCGTGCCCAAGGCACATTGTCAGATTAATTCATAAATTAAGGCTGAGTACTTCGAACACTACATGTTCTCGTGGTGTTACTTGTGTCTGCAGAGAAAACATTTCTGTGCATCATCTTTTGTTTGAATGACCAGTGCTGACCTCGCTCTATCAGGAAGAAAGGTATTGAGATGAATAACTTTGATAATGTCAACACTGTCTTATATGGTTCATATGTTGCTGAAATAGCCATGGTTATTTCGCAGTCACAGGCTGCAAAATGTTTTGTACAGATCAACAATTTTGTGTACCACTAGGGTATTTCACTTATGTAAATATGCATATATCATAATTATGTGGGTTTGAAAGTCCTAACATGGATGATAAGTTGAGTGTGGAGGTGGTTTTTGTTTTGTTTGATTTTGCTTTTTTTTTTTTTAATAAGTGTCTAATATCATCTGGTGATGAAAAGACATTACATAAACCACTGACTGAACTGAACCGAACCGACAACTCTCTCTGCATGCTGTACACAAGATATGTTATGTCCACTGCACCCCCAGCATTCCTGTCATCAACTCTTTTTCTTTCTCCCATTGAGGGACAAATACATGTTTCATCACAAATACCTTGCAAAAAATTGAAACAAGAGGAAAAACACCCTCACCCCATCCACAAAGAATAGGAAAAGAAACAAACAACAACAAAAAAAAGCAGAGAAGACGGGGGAAAAGGGAAATAGAATGAAAAAAGAAGGAAGAAAGAGAAAAGCGAAGAAAGAATGTAAGAAGAGGGAGCTGGGGCAGGAGAAGAAGGGGGAACAAGGGATGAGAATTGAGGGAAGGAAAGGGGGGGGGGGGGGGGCGAGGGGGATCCGGGGATGGAGGTCTGCAGAGTGAGGATACTTCCCCGAAAATAAACTCGAGCACAAAGGTTATTTTGATGTAGTTTTGATTGTCTATTTTCAATTGCGGATTTTTTTTTTTTTAATGTGGGAAGGACTCTCTCTCTCTCTCTCTCTCTCTCTCTCTCTCTCTCTCTCTCTCTCTCTCTCTCTCTCTCAACACCAAATTAAGTATTCCGTGATCTCTCTCTCTCTCTCTCTCTCTCTCTCTCTCTCTCTCTCTCTCTTCTCTCTCTCTCTCTTCTCTCTCCCTTCCTTCTCTCTCTCTCTCTCTCTCTCTCTCTCTCTCTCTCTCTCTCTCTCTGTAGCAAATATAATTGAAAGTAAATATGAAGAAATCCAATACCATAGCTGCGCACAAAAGTGGGTATTTGACAGAGTGGGGGAAAGATGTTTATTAGAGAGTTTAGAACAATCAAGAAGGCTCTGTCTGCTGACGTCGCAGACCCAGGGATGTTGCTGCGACGACAATACTGGAAGAAGAAAGTCAACAGAGATATCAGAGGAATCATTGTGGGTCTGCTGTTTTCGTTTTGTGGTTATGATTGTTATAGTGTGACCTGTCTGCTCCGCTTCTGTTGTGTGCCCATACATTTTCTGGCTTTATTGATTCACTGAGACCGCAGATTCAGAGGAATAAAGCTAGAAACTGATCCAGACAGACCAGTAGTGTAGGACAAAGAAATTTCAGAAGTCAAGTGTTGGTAGAATGGGCTTAATAGCTTTAATAAAGCTCCAGAGAAAAGTCCAGGACTGGGGAAAGAAACCTTGGACATAAACCAGGACAGTGAATGGTTTTCAGCCTTGGCTTGAAAACCACCCGTGAGAGCCACACTCAGAACACAAATCTCAGTAGACTGGACTCCTCAGACTTGAAAGTTCACCAACAGGAGAAGGGGGCACTCCAAAGTCAATGAAATGACTTGGAGACCGAACATGTTTGTTGAATACAGTAGGCCCCACCTTCTATGGCAGCGTGATACGCACAGAAGGAAATCTGACATGCATCCATCTCTATCCATGGTACCCACACGATGGGTCAAAGATGGTATAGTGCTTGCTTTCCAGACGGTGAGGGTGTCACAGTCATGGGTATTTGGTCTAAAGAGGGCCATCATCAGTTATTGGTGAAGACTACCAGGAAACAGGATTTGGCTACAGCATGAAACTAACTATTCATGTCTGTCGGAAGTATTAGCTTCTCCTTTCATCTCTACAGTGGAACAAAGAGCGCCTTTGAAAGAACAAACCCGATTGACAACATTCCTTGAAAGGGATCTGGTAGACCCCATCTGCTCACAGGAAACACGCCTTGCAGATGCACATCGATTCTCAGTAGGAGGATGTGAACATTTCCGAAACTAACACTTTCAAAGGGATGGTTCCTGCTCTTACTTGGAACATCATCCCCGGTCTACAGACAGGGAGATGAGATCAGAAGGTGGCGAGTACCTCGCCGTAAAAGCAGTCAAACAGCGAGAGAAGTGACCGCTATCTGTTTCAACAAAGACCTACAGCCATAATCGTTTCCTCTGGCAAAGCAAATTTACCTTTAGTTGCTGATTTCAGTGGGCGCTTATCAAGCTGGTAAAACCAAAATCTGAACAGTAGTGAGGAAATGGGGGGGGGGGGGGGGGGGGGGGGGGGGGGTGAGAAGGGAAAAGGTGCGGGCGTGGGGGTGGAGATCGGGGGGGGGGGGGGGGGTCGAATCGAGAACTTGATGACCGATCACAATCTCATTCTCATCAATAAACCAGAAGACAAATCAGCATGCCTCTCATCATTAAAAAAAAACAACTCTACAAGCTCCGAGATATTGTCATCACCTCAAAGGATCTTAAGAAAATTTGAGAGAGGAGATTAGAAGACCAGCTTGAAGGACGCAACCATCTGATATTTCTGCTGGGACGATCTTTAACAAGAACAAACCCTTCCTTACGCAAAGAAAGAAAGAATAGAAGTAAAAAAGATGAAACTAGCTAGGCTAAGTCTGAAGACCTTGTTGACACACGTTGCAAAGAAAGATGAACATATGGACACCAGAGAGAACATCAGCAACATCGTCGATCTACTTATCAACGGCACCTTCAAGAGAGCAAAACAGAACATTCCCAGAGGCAGTGGAAAAAAGCACAAACCATCCTGGAGCAAACACGTGCAGGTCAACCAACAGACGAGCAGGAACACAACTTGTAAAATCAGCTACCAGTGAGAACATCAACAAAGCACGACCTACCTTTGAGGAATTCAAAAATCATTGCCTAAGAGATCTGGCTGAATGAATATGAAGAAAGAGATTAGCAAACTCTGAAAGTTGACCAAGATAACAAAAAATTATTATCACACACTATAAGAACAATGCTATTAAAGGAATATGGCCGAGTCTACATGAAGAAAAGGGAAACTTCATGACTTACAATAGCTTTCTTAAAAGCAAGTATCTGAAATCATAATCGCAAAAAAGAAAAGCAAAAAGAAGACAAAACAGAAGTTTACTAAAAGAAAACACCTCCTGCCAACCTCGCAGCATCATACTGATTGGATCATCTCATCTAGTAGCAATTCCATCGACCTGTGGGGGAAGAAGCTTACGGAAAGATAGGACCACCACCGAGACAACCAAACACAGGTACGCTACACAGGAACTCTTGGACACGTAAGGCAGACATGACGGTGAACATCAGAAAGGATGCGCCACAAGGAGGGTGACATATCACAATTTTCTTCATTGTCATCGGCGATTGCATCGTTAACAGATTGTTATCTGACGTCACCTTAGCTCTCCACACAAAGGACCCGGCTGTATGCTCCAGAACACAACAGACAACCACTTGTTCTACAGAATATAGGGGTTAGTGAATGGAATCGCCATTTGAGCCATAGAGCAGATAGTTACCATTAGCAGGACCAAAACGGAGGCTATTCATTCTCACGAAAGTAAATATGAAATGAGGCAGGGAACAGTAAACAATCAACAACAAACAAGTAGAGTAACTCTTGCTCCAACAAGAAAACAAATACAGGCCCACAACTCCAAAGGAATGCTGCTTACGACACCGAATCGCCTAGCAGATATGACAGCACAGAGCACACAGAACAAACAAGGAAACAATCCCTGTTTTTCTATAGTTCTTTTTTTTTTCTTCTAGAAGACCAGACCATCCCTCAGCCGGATACCCTCATTTGCCTGGGAATAGACCTTGGCTCTCTCTCTCTCTCTCTCTCTCTCTCTCTCTCTCTCTCTCTCCTCTCTCTCTCTTCCTCTCTCTCTCCCTACTCAAACTTGCATGGCTGGTGGCGTGTGTCCAAATCACATTCTGTTAAATATCCATCACTCGTTTACTAATCGAGCACACAGAACAAACGAGAGGATGTTTCCTTGTTTGCTCTGTGTGCTCTGTGCTGTCATATCTGCTAGGCGATTCGGTGTCGTAAGCAGTACTCCTTTGGAGTTATAGGCGTGTATTTGTTTTCTTGTGGGAGCAAGAGTTACTTTACTTGTCTGTTGTTTATTACTCATTCTCACGTTTCAAAAAAGAAAGGAATAATTCACACCTCGGATAGAAGACCAGAACATCCCTCAGTGGGATACCTTCATTTCCCTGGGAATAGACCTTGCATGCCTGGTGGCGCGTGTCCAAATCACATTCTGTTAACTGTGCATCACTCGTTTACTAATCAAGCTCACAAACGCCTCGCCTAAAAATCCTGGCCCCAAGCAGACTGGTGCACGCTGCAGTGCCTCTCCAATAGCGTTACTGGGGAAAGGCCAGCCAGCTCTGCACAACAGACAGCGTAAATCACTGCATGTGTGCTGTGCACACGTTTTGTTGTGTCCCCCACTGTTTCTCCACTGTTCCAGTTCCTATGTCTTCTTTCCTCCTACTGCGGGACTTTAACACGTCCTCATCATCAGTGATTCTTACAGCTGTAAGCTGAGGAGTGAGATTAACACGTCTTTTTGGACAATAAACTGAAAGAAAAATCTGAAGAAGACGAGAAAAGAAAAGAAGACATGTAGAAAGAACAAAACGAACAAGAGAGAAGGAAATGGAGAAAGATAATAAGTTTAAACTAAAGAAAGACGGAGAGAGAAATCTCTGTGGAGGTGTGCGTGGTCTCTGGTTGTTTACATTCTGCATGACCACCGTCACTAGACTTCTTCCCACACTCTCTCCACCATGACTGCATGTCAAAGTGCTGACACTTGATAATATTTCTAGCGGAAAAAAACAAACAAAAAAAGATGACAGTCTCAGTAGATAAGACACAACTCAATTATCAACCCCTATCCATTGACAGAAGCCAGAAACTGTTCAACACTTCGCCTACTTGGGACCTAGTTGGAACTTAGCAATGAAGGACCCAAGCCATCTCAAAGGCAACAAAGACAACAAAGACAGTATCAAGGACAAGAATGTCTGCAGGAAACAAGATCAGGCTCCTGTGTGTACTGGATAATCTGTTTTTCTCCATGTATGCGAGAGACGGAAAGGAAAATCCCCGGCAACAGAAATGACGTTAGCCTGCCAAATTATGAAGATCAGGTGCACTGAGGACGGAATCACCAGTTAGCAACAAAGCAGCTCACTGGACTAGATGGAGACCTACTGGCATCAGGTAAAAGAGCTTCGTCAGTATTGTTGTGAAACGATTGTCTGTCTGTCTGTCTGTCTGTCTGTCTGTCTGTCTGTCTGTCTGTCTTCTTCTCTCTCTCTTCTCTCTCTCTCTCTCTCTCTCTCTCTCTCTCTCTCTCTCTCTGTGCGTACGTAGGCTGATACTCCTTCGAACACTCCCTGTATAGACAGGCAAGAATTAATCCCATCTACCCAACAAAGGGAGGAGTTTTGTGTGTATGACCGTTTTTTTTCATCCCGACATTAAGGCAGCCATACTCCAACTTCGGGGAAGGTGCATGCTATGTGTAATGTGTCATCCATACCAACGGCCAAACTGGCCTTCTCTTCCGAAAGTTGCTGATGGGATTGTACGTGTGTGCAAGATGTGCGTGCGTTCACACACGGAACCTCAGTTTATAGTCTCATTCGAAGGACTGTATGGGAAATGAAGTCAGAACCAATGTTAACTCCGAGGGAAAGGGAAATATCTTTGCAAGCAGTTCTCCAGAGAAATGCTGAGATGGGGGGGGGGGGGGGGGGGGGGGGGGGGAGGGGGGGGGGGAGGGGGGGGGCGAGATGGAAGGTAAGGCTGAAAAAAAAAGAGAATCGATGGATTGACAATATTGCAAAATGGGCAGTGATACAACCGCAGAGACCCAAGCCTTGGGATATGGCCACCAGAACTGGAGGATCCTGATGAAATGTTCTTCATGTAGGTGCCCCGGTAAATCTTCACCGGGTTAAGCGAGATGAAGAAGGAGGAGGAGGAGGAGGAGGAAGAGAGAGGAGGAGGAGGAGGAGGAGGAGGAGGAGGAAGGAGGAGAAAAAGAAGAAGAATATGATAATGGTGGTGATGATGATGATGATGAGGAGGAGGAGGAGGAGGAGGAGGAGGAGGAGAGTATTGAGGAGGAGGAGGAGGAGGAGGAGAAAAGGGAGCAGGACGAGGAAGGGGAGAAGAAGAAGAAGAAGAAGAAGAAGAAGAAGAAGAAGAAGAGGAAGACAGAGAAAAAAAAATTCTATAGGTCTTCTGCATCCAACTGCTGACAATGAATGGATTTAATTCTGTAGAATCAACACAGTGACAGAGACAGACGGGTGGAAACTGAGGATTTCTGTAAGTTATAGAAACAAAATGTTTACAAGGAACGATGTATCGTCCTTCACAAACTACACGATAGTGAAGACAGAATGGTAAATCAACAAGCTAAAGATTTAGCTCTGTGAAAAAAGAGAAGAAATTAGGGATCATATGAATATGCCATACCAAATTTACACATGTAAGATAATCTCAATTTAGTGCAACAGACAAACACATAAACAGGCAGACAGACAGACGCGCGCGCGCGCCGCGCGCGCGCGGCGCGCGCGCGCGCGGTGTGTGTGTGTGTGTGTGTGTGTGTGTGTGCTTGTCTGCCTGTCTGTCTGTCTGTCTGTCTGTCTGTCTTTCTGTCTTTCTGTCTTTCTGTTTTTCTGCTATGCACACTATCGGCGGGCATGAGTTTACGCGCGCGCGCGCGCGCGCGCGCGTGTGTGTGTGTGTGTGTGTGTGTGTGTGCGTGTGGGCGCGCGCGCGCGCGCGCGCGCGTGTGTGTGTGTGTGTGTGGGCGCGCGCGCGCGCGCGTGCATTCCAGTTATTCATTAACATCAGACAGGATCCCTTTATTTATTTAATGCAAATGATATAACAGAACAGACCGTCACCAATACTTATTATGCAACATGAAAAGACGAACATTCTTGGAAAAGCAATGATCATTGCGATTGCTATGTCAGCAAAGCTCATTATTAAACAAGTATCCCATCAGTAAACATGCTGACGAAAGAGGGGGAGACAATTGGGGAAGACTTCATCCAAGTTGCAGCTCCTGACCTGTTTCTGAAGAAATCAATACAACATGAAAAAAAAAACCCTTGTCTGTTGGATAACACTGGAGGGAACACACAATATTCCTGAACATGCAATCTTTTTGACAATTTATGCTTGATTTTCCAATTTCAGGGTTTAAATTGGGAAGGAAAAAAGGAGGAAAGGAGACGGAGATCTTGCTGAAAAGTTCACAAAGTCCATGACTTCTGTTGCCGCCAGATCTCCTTAGGTCTGCACCATTGGTGAATTATTTAGGATTGGAATTGACGTGTACAAGGAAGGGAAGTCATTATCAGTTGGTGAGTAGCTGTCCGACAGAAATCCGGCGGACTTGTCTCCCTTTGCCCTTCCACGTCTGCTGCAGATCTACTCTGTGTGTCTGAGAGTTACGGTCCAAAATGGATTAATTCTCCTTGTCCGTTTGGCTGGGGTGCCTGTGAGCACTGCCTGACACACTGCAGAAAGTCTGCTGAGTTTGATTCCGTGATTGTAAGCACAGACGATGTGTTGACTTCAGTTTCTTGATTTTCACAGCAAGACGTGTGTCGCTTCTGCATTGTGGTCGTCATTTCCTTTGTTTATTCGTCTGTTTTGTGACCGTCACTTCAGGAGATGTCATGACTTCTGAATTATGACCGTCAGTTCAAGAGATGATTGACTTCTGTCTTGTAATCGTCACTTCAGATGTACAGACTTCTGTTTTGTGATCATCATTGAGGGAATTATGTTGACGTCTGTTTTGTGATCGTCACTGCGAAATATATTGACTTCTGTTTTGTGATCTTGACTTCATAAGATCTTATGAATTCTGTTTTGTGATCTTGACTTCTAAAGATCTTATGACTTCTGTTTTGTGATCTTGACTTCATAAGATCTTATGACTTCTGTTTTCTAGTTGTCCCTTCATGAGCTTTGATAACTTCTGTTTATTGACCGATGTGGTCAGAAAAAAAGCTAATTTTTTGCATTCTTTGCCACTTATTCAGGTATTCACTATTGATGAAGTAACTGTGTATGCAACCACTTTAATCTCTTTAGTAATCTAGGGACATTCAGGGTTTGGACATATACATTCCCTTTGCTGAACCTCTGATTCTACAGATGTAGACAGAGACCAAGACATTCCTTTCGCCGCATCCCTGGTTTTACAGAGCAAGAAGTGCCTTCCACTGGGCTTCTAGTTTTACAGACCAACACATTCTTTCCACTTAAACTCTGGCTTTAAAGACCTTGACATTTCGTCCACTGGGCTTCTAGTTTTACTAACCTAGACATTCCTTCCACTGAACTTCTAGTTTTACTAACCTAGACATTCCTTCCACTGTGCTTCTAGTTTTACTAACCTAGACATTCCTTCCACTGTGCTTCTAGTTTTACTAATCTAGACATTCCTTCCACTGAACTTCTAGTTTTACTAACCTAGACATTCCTTCCACTGTGCTTCTACTTTTACTAATCTAGACATTCCTTCCACTGAACTTCTAGTTTTACTAATCTAGACATTACTTCCACTGAACTTCTAGTTTTACTAACCTAGCCATTCCTTCCACTGTGCTTCTAGTTTTACCGATCTGAACAACCCTTCCTTTGGGCGTCTAGTTTTACAGACTTTGACATTCCTTTTACAGGACTTCTAGTTTCATAGACCTTGACATTTTCCCCATTGCATCTCTGGTTTTACATACAAAAACATACACATTCCTACTTTACAGATATAGACCCAGACATTCGTTCCTCTGGTCTTTCTTTTTACAGGCATAGACATAGATATTCCTTTTATTGGATCTCTGGTTTTACGGATCTAGACCTAGATCTTGTTCCATTGAACCTCTGGTCTCACAGGTACAGAGTTGTTGTTGTTGTTGTTGTTGTTGTTGTTGTTGTTGTTGTTGTTGTTGTTGTTATTGTCGTACCCTGGCTAAAAGACTCCAGGGATCATCCAAACAGCCGAAGTACTTGAACACAATGGTACAAATGCATCAGCTGGGGAGAGTCAGACGCTTGTCCTACCGGATCTCTGATTGTGCAGGCATCGACGTACACTCTTTCTTCTAATGGACGTGTGGTACTACATGCAGAGATCGAGACATCCCCCTCATCTGGTTTTATGAAGAAGTATCTAAACCATCGTCTTCAAATTACCTTTCACTTTGTACACTCGGTTTGTAGCTTGCTGACTGGCACAAAGGATGCCAGAGCCCATAGTTGAAACATCTTCCTAATGTGTTTCATGGTCTCGCATCCGGCAGAGGTATTAACCAATGATCTCTATCCATTGATATGCAGATTATAATGAAGGACTCTTTTCCAGCCATGGTCAATGCCTCTCCAGACGTCTTGAAAACCAGCACATCACAGGCAGCATCGGGAGGAACTAATAATAGACTGCCACGATCATACCAGACTCTGCACACTACCGATGCTGTGTGTGCAATAAATGAAGTCATTCTATAACTGGATGAAGTAGTCTGGACAAACGCCTTTCTTCCCCAAAACACACGCTGGAAGCGATTCTCGGTGCGGCTTTGATGGGTGTATTCTATGACTGTTCTAAGTGCACCTACACTGCTTCTTTCATGCATCAGTGAAGGCCGGGTCTGGTTCTGTCAGCTCTTCCTCACAATTTGTGTGCAGCGCATCTCATAGTGCTGACACGCCTAGTATGTCCTGTAATTGTGTACAATTTAGTGTTGTGAGTTATGTCCAGACAAATAGTTTTCACTCCAAAATTAGACTGGAACCACTGAGCTCAGTGTATCATGATGCCGGTATTAGCAGCCTGTTCCGTATACTGTTTTCTTTCGACTGTTAGGTCACATAGCCCTTTCGCTTAAACCACGCACCCTATACTTAATTAACCTATATTTTCATACACCATTACGCGTTACTGTTGTCTGCATTTTGTTTCTCTATTGGTCAAAATATATGTCTGTTTTTGGAAATAGACACGTATTTGTGTATGATGGGAAAACAATCTTTCATCTTGAATGAGTCTTGAGATTTATGGATTTGATTTTTTGTTCAGTGTTTATTGTACTATTAGATCCCTCCCCACAACCCCCTTCCCTCATTAGCAATGATATGCAAATAAATAAGACACAACAGACTAATGATGGCAATAAACTGGACAGACCAACTGACGAACTTGAAATCCTCGTGACCTGACCTGAAACAGCCAGGGCAAGTGTCTTTGGAGGAAACACAGGATGACATCCAACACTGTCTCATGTCAACATGGAACTGTCCACCGGCTTTTCCTTTTCTCAAGGTGCGGAGCGTTTGGGACCGGTACAAATGCGCACTCGCCCCACTTTTAGGTCAGGCGAAAACCACCATCATAATTATCATGAAAAAGACAACTCTGACAACCATATAACCGTGCTAGTGAGGGCAACAGCCTCGGTGCTGCCTTTTTGATAGGACCTGCACTCATGAAAGATAACTCTTACAGACTGTCCTCTGCTCAAGATCAAGACCTGGTCCCATGACTGTGAACTGGTCATGATGTCAGTCATTTCCCAGACAACGTGACAAAGTGCCCTGGTGGTCCAGGACTTAGAACTGGACATGATGTCAGTCATTTTCCCAATACAAAGTGACAAAGTGCCCTGGTGGCCCAGGACTTAGAACTGGTCATGATGTCTGTCATTTCCCAGACAAAGTGACAAAGTGCCCTGGTGGTCCAGGACTTAGAACTGGCAGACAGGAACTAAGGGGGGCTGGTCAATGTACAGGCTGTGTCCTCTACAGTTCCCTTCACCACTACCATGACCCTCGCTCTCTCTGTCTGTCTGTCTGTCTGTCTGTCTGTCTGTCTGTCTGTCTGTCTCTCTCTCTCTCTCTCTCTCTCTCTCTCTCTCTCTCTCTCCTCTGGTCTCTTTTGTCTGGCCATTCCATGAAATGCCATCACAAACTTCTGGCTTGGAACGTGTGTCTGAATGGGAGAATCATCCCCTATCACACGCTTCACCACCTCCCACCCCCAGTCAGACGCCACACTTCCCCTCCCCCCCTCCATCCCCACCCCCACGCCCATCCCCACCCCTCCCTTTGTCTTCACAAAAAAAAACCCCAAAAAACCGGTCCTCTCCATGAAAAGATCACGCAGCAGGGTTTGAAGGATGACTCCGGTTTCAATCTTTGCTGTCTCCCTGAGAATAAATGGAGTTCAAATTGTCACATGCACAAATCTACAGGCGACCGGTTTGCAGTGCTGTCAGTGGTTCTAAAACTATTGGAGAAAAATAAAAACAACTGTTCTGAAGTCAGGTCATAACATTTAAACGCAGCTGCTCTCAGAAGCTACATCAGGAAATGTAAGGTGATGAACCAGAAAATGAAAAACAAGGTGTTTGATCTCTCTCTCTCTCTCTCTCTCTCTCTCTCTCTCTCTCTCTCTCTCTGTGTCTGTTGTCTGTCTGTCTGTCAGTCTGACTGTCTCTTCATCTCGTCTCTCTCTCTCTCTCTCTCTCTCTCTCTCTCTCTCTCTCTCTCTCTCTCTCTTCGCCAACTGTGACTGAAAATAAATGGAAAAAATAGCAACTGCTTTTTTGTGTGTCTTTTTGTTGTTTTTTTTTTTTTTTTAAAGGTGGCCTTCTTGCAACATTGGAAAGATTTTTTTTGAGAGTCAGCAATAGTGAGTTTTTATATATATATATATTTATAATAATATATATTATATATAATATGAAAATATTGGAATGTATTTTTTCATCATGTATTTTTTCACACAATGTTTTGATTGAATTTGCTATGATATTTTATGTATGCGCTTGTGTGTGTGTGTGTGAGTGTGTGTGTGTGTGTGTGTGGTGTGTGGTGTGAGGAGGGTGGGGGTGGGCAATAGGGAGAAGAGGTTTAAGTGAATACAGGCATGTAAACTTTGCGTAACTTAAAAAATTCTCTGTCTGAAAAGTGTACACTTGCCATAAATAACCAGTCTGGCATGCTGTCACGTCCTTCTTCATCCTCTTTCCCCCTTCTCTAAATACACAGTGTGTGAGTGAAGTCAGGGAGGCCTTTAGTCAGTGAATGGTCTGTCCATCACTCGTTTCCTAATCAAGCTCCCGAGTGTCACCCATGCACTCTCCTGGCCCTCAGCAGTGAAAGGGTTAACGCTATAGTGCCTCCCCAATAACAGCCCAGTAGAAAAAAAAAAATGTCTGCCATCCCCGCACAGTAGACAGCAGTCATCACAACCTGCATGCTGTGCTCTGCTGTTGTTTCGTCCTCTGTGTCCCAATATCTAAGTTCTCAAGCCTTCGCCCTCCCCCTCTCCCCCCCCCCCCCCCCCCCCCCCCAACACACACACCTAGGGACTTTCGGTAACTAAATATTTAATTATATAATCATACTTTGATTAAAGAACAAATAAAGAATTGAGAGAAAGAAAAGAAAAGATAAGCAAGAAAGAAATAAAGAAAGAAAAGAACACAACGAAAAGAGAGCAAAATTAAAAAAAAAAAAAACGAAAGCAAGAAGTTAAGATGGAAACAAATGATATAAGAAGAAGGGTGGGGGGGGGGGGGGGGATAGCGGGTGAAAGGGGGAGGGGGGGGGGAGTGAAGGATGAGAGCAAGGAAGGGAGGGGAGGCAATTTTATCCCAAGAATAACACGTGGCAGAAAGCTCTGGCATAAACGCTAGACTGATGTAAAGTTTCTGTTACACAGGATGTTTAGATTGTACTTTTTTCTTTTACTGGAGGACTCTGTCAGTCTGTCTGTCTGTCTGTCTGTTTCTCTCTCTCTCTCTCTCTCTCTCTCTCTGTCTTCTGTCTGTCTCTCTCTCTCTCTCTCTCTCTCTCTCTCTCTCTCTCTCTCTCTCTCTCTCTCTCTCTGTGCCATAAGTGGAATTGAAGAAAAATCAAATATTGTTGTTTTTTTTTTTTTACAGAGGTGAACATTTAGCAATGTGGTACAGATGGTATTTTGAGAGTTAAAAGTCACTAGTTGCTGATGCATATAGATACCATGGAATTATTTTTTTCATAGAAAAATGTGACTAAATTTCCAATGATTATTCTTGTCTGCATTAAGTGTGTGTATTGTGTGTGTGTGTGGGGAGGGGGTTGGAGAAAGGTGGAGGAGGAAGGGTGTAAGCATGGGTACACGCTTGCAAAATTCGTGTCATATAAGAATTCTCTGTCTGAAAATTGTACACGTACCATAACAGCCAGTATAGCATGCCCTCAAGCTTTTCTTCTTCACCCTTTTCTTTCCCAAATTATACCTACGGTTGTGTCGTCCAAGTCAAGAAAATCTCTTGGTCATTGAATGGTCTGTTCATCACTCGTTTCCTAATCAAGCTCCCAACCATCACACATTCATTCTCTCTAGAGGTGAAAGCTACATTGTCTCTCCAATAGCAGCACTGTAAAAAAAAAGGTCAATCAGCTCTCTCTCTCTCTCTCTCTCTCTCTCTCCCCTCTGGATGTAAAAAAAATTATTCATGTTTAATCCATTACCCTCTTAAAATTCGTTTATTTGTGTCATTTGGATCATAAACTGAAAACAGTTTTTGTTCAGTGAATTCACGTCACAAGATCCAGATGTGGGCCGACACCATTGTCTGGAAGTGGATGTCCTAGATCATCATACAAATGTAGCCCACATGACATCTGGGAAAGTCACGTCTGATAACTTCCCGAAATCTATTACAGACATCAAATGAATCCTTTATCATTGGGTTACATTACAGACATCAAATGAATCCTTTATCATCTGCATTCAAAGTAAGGTGACTGCAGGCAAAAATTGAAAAAAAAAACAAACAAACCTAAAAGAATGTCTACTGTTCAACCGAACGAAAAAGACATTTATTTTGCGCCCAATTTGAGAAGATAAATGATTGTTCGTACACACACACACACACACACACACACACACACACACACACACACACAAACACACACACACACACTCACACACACACACACGCACGCACGCACACACACACACACACACACACACACACACACACACACACACACACACACACACAGAGAGTTGAACACGCATGTGCATGCACGCATGCGCACAAGCACGAAAACCGGCAAAGCGCTTGGACATGCGCGCAAGTGCATGCAGAAAGAGTTTACGTATATGAGAAGAGAGAGAGAGAGAGAGAGAGAGAGAGAGAGAGAGAGAGAGAGAGAGACAGAGACAGAGACAGAGACAGACAGAGAGAGACAGAGAGACAGAGACAGACAGACAGAACAGGCAGACAGATAGACAGAACAGACAAACAGAGAGACAAAAAGATTCTCTGCGTTTATGTAATGTGAGTAATGTAACTGATCAGATCGTCACCAATACTATACAATAATTATGAAAAAACATCCTTTGAAAAACAGTGTTAATGTTCTTGCTATGCCTGCAAATCTCTATTGTAAAACAAATATCTCACGAGGAAACCTGCTGATGAAAGAGAGAAGAAAATTCTGGGAAGACTTCATCCAAGTTGCAACCACTGATCTCTTTCTCAATAAATCAGTATTGTATAAACCACATACCTGGTCTGTTGCGAACAGCAGCCAGAACACACATTATTCCTGAAAATACAATCTTCTCGTCAATTTATACTTGATTTTCCTATTTCAGGGTTTAAATTGGGAAGGAAAAAAAGGGGAAAGGAGATGGAGATCTTGCTGAAAAGTTCACAAAGTTCATGACTTCTGTTGCCGCCAGATCTCCTTGAGTCTGCACCATTGGTGAATATTTAGGACCGGAAGTGACGTACATAAGGAAGAGAAGTCATTATCAGTTGGTGAGTAGCTGTCCGACAGAAATCCGGTGGGACTTGCCTCCCTTTGCCCTTTCCGCGTCTGCTGCAGATCTACTCTGTGTGTCTGAGAGTTACGGTCCAAAAATGGATTAATTCCCCTTGTCCGTTTGGCTGAGGTCCCTGTGAGGACTGTCTGACACACTGCAGAAGGTCTGCTGAGTTTGATTCCGTGATGGTAAGCACGGAAGATGTGTTGACTTCAGCTTCGTGATTTTCACAGCAAGAGGTGTGTCGCTTCTGCATTGTGGTCGTCATTTCGTTTGTTCATTCTTCTGTTTTGTGACCGTCACTTCAGGAGATGTCATGACTTCTGAATTATGACCGTCAGTTCAAGAGATGATTGACTTCTGTATTGTAATCGTCACTTCAGATGTACAGACTTCTGTTTTGTGATCGTCACTTTAGGAGATGTCATGACTTCTGTTTTGGACAAACGTCTTCAGAAACAAAACCGGTTTTGTTTTTTCCCTGGCAGTTAACAAAATGGTTCACTATTGGTGAAGTTACAGTGTATGTGACCATTTCAGTCTCATCAATTAGCGACATTCAGTTTTTGGACATAGGCTTTCCTTTTGCTGGACCTTTGATTCTAGAGATGTAGACAGAGACCAAAGCATTCCTTTCACCAGATCGCTGGTTTTACAGACCAAGACGTGCCTTCCACTAGACTTCGAGTTTTACAGATCGAGACATTTCTTCCACAGGACGTCTACTTTTACTGACCTGCACATTCTTTTCATGGAAACTCTGGCTTTAGAGACCTTGATATTCCTTCCACTGCATTTCTGTTTTATAGATGTAGACGTTACTTCTAACCTGGACATTCCTTCTGCTGGATTTACTGACTTTGACATTCTTTCCACTGGACTTCCAGTTTTACAGACCGTGACATTACTTCCACTTGGTACTCGTTTTACTGACCTGGACGTTTCTTCTACTGGATTTCTCATTTCACAGAACCTCACATTCTTCCTGCTACTGGACCTCTGGTTTTACATATACAGACCTATACATTACTTCTACTTCACAGATAGGTACCTAGGCATTCATTTTGTCTTTTATTTTTCTACTTCACAGATATATATATCGAGGCATTCATTTTGTCTTTTATTTTTACAGGCATAGACATAGACATTCATGTTACTGAATCTCTGGTTTCACAAACACAGACCTAGACTTTGTTCATTTGACACCCCGGGTCTTACAGGTACAGAGCCAGACATTTGTCGTACAGGACCTCTGACTGTACAGACATCGACTTTTACAGTCTTTTTTAACAGATATGTGGCCTACATGACCTCTAACTGTACATACATCGACTTTTACAGTCTTTCTAACAGCTATGTGGCTCTACAGGCAGAGATTGAGACATTCAGAAACTCCTGCATTTACGAATATGTATCTACGCCATCGTCTTTAAAATATCTGGCACTTTTTACATCAGGTTTTTAGCTTGCTGACCGACACAAAAGATGCCAGATCCAATAATTGAAACATCTTCCGAATGTATTTCATGGTCTTGCATCCGGCAGAGATACTAATCGATGACATTTATACATTAATGTGCAGATGATGTTGAAGGACTCTTCTTCCAGCTATGACCCACGCCCTCCAGACGTCTTGACAACCAGCACATCACAGACAGCACCGGAAGCAACGACGGTATCGGACTCTGTACTCTGCCAATGCCGTGTATGCGATAAATGAAGTCATTCTGTAATTGGATAAGGTAGTCTGGACAAACGCCTTTCTTCCCAAACACACGCTGGAAGCGATTGTCGGAGGAGCTTTGACGGGTGTATTCTATGACTGTTCTAAGTGCACCTTACAGTGCTTCAGTGAAGGCCCGGTCTGGTTCTGTTGGCTCTTCCCCACAAATTGTGTACAGAACATAGTGCTGACACGTCTAGGATGTCCTTTCACGGCACCCAGTATCTTATATACAATTTAGTGATATGAGTCTGTCATGACAAATATTTTTCATCCCAAATTCAGACGGGAAACCGATGACTTCAGTTGATCTTGGTGTCTGTATTAGCAGACTGTTCTGGGTGCTGTTTTGTCTGACTGGTCTATTGTGTTTAAACCACGTCCCGTATATCTTAAACCGACCCACGCCCTCCTACATTACTTCGTCTCACCATTATCTGGGTCAACACTTACTTCAGATTGTTTTTTAACAAGAAAATTATTCGCGCATGCTAGGGGATTATTTTTTTTTCTCCCTGTGAAAAGAGGCTGAAATTTGACAAGTCAGTCTTGAGCTTTATGATTTGGATTTCTAGTTCAGCGTTTATTGCACTATCAGACCGCCCACTCCTTTTCCTCAACATGAGTAATATGCAAATCATAATATATGACAGAGTGGCAGACTAATGCCTGGGCAGTAAACTCGACAGACCAACTGATGAATTTGATGCCCTCAGTGACCTGACCTGAAGCAGCCAAGGTGTCCCTTTGGAGGAAGCCCAGGATGACACTCCAATACTGTCTAATGCCAACTTGGAACTGTCCATCTGCTTCCTTTTTCTCAAGGTGTGGAGCGTTTGGGACAGGTGCAAATACATACTCACCCCACTGTTGGGTCAGAGCAAAAACCACCGCCATATAGGGAGATAGACGACTCTGACAGGCGCGTTACCATACTAGTGAGGACAACAGCCTGGGTGCTGCCCCTTTGATTAAGCATGCACTCATGAAAGATAACTCTTACAGACTGTCCTCCCCTCAAGAACATGACCTGGTCCTCTGTATTCAAGTTCTCCGCTGTTGCCCCGCAACTGTGAACTGACCATGACTGCAGTCACTTCCCTGACAAAGAGACAAAGGGCCAGGTGGCAAACAGGCAGACAGGAACTAGGAGTGCTTGGTCAATGAACAGGCTGTGTACCCCCCACAGTGCCCTTCACCGCTACCATGACACACACACACACACACACACACACACACACACACACACACACACACACACACACACAGAGTCACACACACACACACACACACACACACACACACACACACACACACACACACACACACACACACACACGCACAGTCACACACGCACACACACCTCCCGCCTCCGGTCTCTCTCTCTCTCTCCTCTGACTAGTCCAAGAAATGCCATCACAAACTGCTGGCTTGGAACGTGTGTCTGAATGGGAGAATCATCCCCTATCACACGCTTCACCACCTCCCACCCCCAGTCAGACGCCGTCTCCCCCCCCCACCCCACCCCCCACCACTCCTTCCTCCGTCTCCACAAGGACCGTCCTCTCCATGGAAAGATCACGCAGCAGGGTTTGAAGGATGACTCCGGTTTCAATCTTTGCTGTCTCCCTGAGAATAAATGGAGTTCAAATTGCCACATGCACAACTCTATGGGCGACTGGTTTGCGATGCCGTCAATGGTTATAAAAGTGTTAATAGAGGGGAAAATAAGAAACAGTTCTGAAGTCAGGTCATAAGCTGCAAATCAGTTGACCATGAAGCTACCTCACGAAATATATGGTGGTGATTTCAGAAAATGAAAAGCCGAGTTTCTCTCTCTCTCTCTCTCTCTCTCTCTCTCTCTCTCTCTCTGAATTACAAACAAGATGGTTACGCCATATAATTATTTTCCCATTTCTCACACGAAAAAAAAAAAAAGGAAAAAAAAAAGTGAGATCAGTTGTACTTTCCATACGTGATCTTTCCATGTGACATTTTCTCAGCTCTACTAATCCTGTATACCAGAACACACACAGAGAAGAAAATCTGTAAAAAGCTAAATCCACGCTGAGTTGAACGCTTGACAGAATAAAAACAGACCTCAGTGAATGTATGGAAGAGGTGTTGCGACTGGTGAAGGGGAAAGGGGGATGGGGGGTGAACGTATGTTTCATGGAAGCCTCTGTATGATATGACTTACTTGTGTATTCTGTGAGGTGACTTTGGACCGAACCTTCCAACACTCGGCGCGGAGGATGTTCAGGGAGCGACAGGGAGGGAGGAACGAACAAACCAGGGAAGAAGCTTCTCTTTGGGGTTTGCTTGCAACTCCACAGTCGACAATAAAAAAAAAAAAAAGTCAACTCTACGGTCGGCAATTAAAAAAGGTCAACTCCACGGTCGACAATAAAAAAGGTCAACTCTACGGTCAGCAATTAAAAAAGGTCAACTCCACGGTCGACAATAAAAAAAGGTCAACTCTACGGTCGACAATAAAAAAGGTCAACTCTACGGTCGGCAATTAAAAAAGGTCAACTCCACGGTCGACAATAAAAAGGTCAACTCCAGGGTCGACAATAAAAAGGTCAACTCCACGGTTGGCAATAGAAAAAAAGGTCAATCCACGGTCGCAATAAAAAAGGTCAACTCCACGGTCGGCAATAAAAAAAGGTCAACTCCACGGTCGGCAATAAAAAAAGGTCAACTCCACGGTCGGCAATAAAAAAAGGTCAACTCCACGGTCGGCAATAAAAAAGGTCAACTCTACGGTCGCAATAAAAAAGGTCAACTCCACGGTCGGCAATAAAAAAGGTCAACTCCACGGTCGGCAATAAAAGAAAAGGTCAACTACACGGTCGGCAATTAGAAATCGCCAAACTACACAGTCTGAAATTAGATAAACTGAATTCACTGTCTGCTATTTAAGAAAAATCAACTGTACAGGTGCGCGCGTGCGTGTGCAAAAAACAAGGCTCACTACGGCGCACACACACACACACACACACACACACACACACACACCACACACACACACACACAACACACACACGAGTCCTCAATACAAAGAAAGGTCAACCCTACAGTCTGCTATGAAAAATAAATTATCGAACCTACAATTGCAATAAAAAAAAGGATCAACGTCACTGTCTGCAATAAATGAGACTATCAAACACTTACAGTCTGTAATGAAGACCTGATTAACCCACTGAATCAAATCACTACCAGTCTGATGAAGAAACATCAACCCCACTAGTTAAACCGTTACAGTCCGCGTGTATGGACAGTAGCCCCACACACACACCTACAGTCTGCAATAAACAGATATAACCCCACCCCACACCACAGTCTTAATAAGACCTGAATAACCAACAACTGTCAAACCTACAGTCTGTAATGAAAAACGATTAATCCCCACATCAATTACACTTAATAAGCCTGATCAACTCCCCACTATCAATTCAACCTTACAGTCTGTAATGAAGACCTGATTAACCCCAGAGTCTGCAAGGAAACACAGATAAAACCCCAAACCTGCAGTGAAAAACTAATCAACTCCACAGTCTACAGTTTGAAAAAAAAAATCCGTCTCACAGTCCTGCAGTATGACAAGGTCAGCCCCCCCCACACAGTATGCAATAAACAAAGATTAATTACCCCCCCCCCCCCCCCCCCTCGTTCCAATAAAAGAAGTGAATAATCTCAACAATCTGTCCCAATAAAGACACTGATCAGTCCCACCGTCTAAAGGAGAAAAGCGAGAAATCCCACACACATATACAGAACCCCACCCTCTTTGCCCTTCTCCACTCCCCCACCCTCCCTCCCCATTTCCAATCACCACCACCCCCCTCCTTACCCATCCCCAACCTGTAAGGGAAAAAAGTCATTAACCCGTATATAGAAGAGGTGAGGTAGGGCGGGGGGTGGTGGGCGAGGGGCAGGGGGTAGTTCTAAGTCAACAGCGAGCAGAAGAACAGCGGGCTGATTTTACACAGCGCATAGCAGACACCCTTTATCATTACCACAGTGTTGGGGGTTAAAAAAAAAAAAAAAAGCTGATAAGCCTCATAACCCAAGGGGAACAAGCTGGAGTCTGTGTCAGCCTCCCATGGATCAGTGTCTGGCACAACCCATAAAGGCACATGATCGTGTGCGTACACAGACATCTGTCTCTGTTCTCTGTCTCTGTCTCTCTCTCTGTCTCTCTCACTTATGAAACCTCCTTCAGTATGGGGTTGTGGCCTTAAACTGAAAGAAACACTCGCATTCGCGTTTGCGTTCTCT
This sequence comes from Conus canariensis, assembly GCA_033310375.1. Lineage (NCBI taxonomy): Eukaryota > Metazoa > Mollusca > Gastropoda > Neogastropoda > Conidae > Conus > Conus canariensis. The sequence continues at coordinate 29,485,352 of CM065741.1, forward strand.
CTGTCTCTGTTCTCTGTCCGTCTCTCTCTCTCTCTCTCTCTCTCTCTCTCTCTCTCTCTCTCTCTCTCTCTCTCTCTCTCTCTCTCCTCCTTCTTCTTTTCTTCTTCTTCTTCTCTCACTCTGTCTTTCTGTCTCTGCCTCTGTTTCTCTTTCTCTCTCTCTCTCTCTCTCTCTCTCTCTCTCTCTCTCTCTCTCTCTCTCCACCACTACTTTTCTCTCTCCCTCCCTCCCTCCCTCCCTCCCTCTCTTTGTGTCCAGCGCAACACGTATCAGTCTGCATCACCAGAACCGCGCAGACCGCGCAGACCAGGACAAAGACGAATGTCCTGGAGATGTTAGTAGAGAGGAAGGTTTGAAGGGAGCCGCGTTATGAGATGGTTGCAGCAGTCTTGGTGTCTTTCTTATCAGCTAATCCGTACGTTGACTGTGAACAGACTGGCAGCGACCTCAAGTTCTGGAACTTGGCTTTTTTTTTTTTTTCATTGTCTGCCGTCGACACCGTAACAGTCCCCTAGCCCCCTCTCTTTCTTGCTCCTTACTTCCCTTCCCAATTCTCCCCCTTTACTTCTTTCTTTCTCTTCTCTCCTCCTGTTCTGTGACTTGCCTTCTTGGAGTGGAGACCTGGATGAGAGACACAGACACACAGAGCGCTCAGGGGGGCACCAACATCAAGTGATTATGAGGCAACCCTCAGGAGACACAGAGAGACAGAGCGCTCAGGGGGCACCAACGTCAAGTGATTGTGAGGCAACACACAGGAGACACAGAGACAGAGCGCTCAGGGGGGCACCAGCATCAAGTGATTGTGAGGCAACACACAGGAGACACAGAGAGACAGAGCGCTCAGGGGGGCACCAACATCAAGTGATTATGAGGCAACCCTCAGGAGACACAGAGAGACAGAGCGCTCAGGGGGGCACCAACATCAAGTGATTATGAGGCAACCCTCAGGAGACACAGAGAGACAGAGCGCTCAGGAGGGCACCAACGTCAAATGATTGTGAGGCAACCCTCAGGAGACACAGAGAGACAGCGCTCAGAGAGAGAGAGAGAGAGAGGAGAGAGAGAGAGAGGGGGGGGCACCAACGTCAAGTGATTGTGAGGCAACCCACAGGAGACACAGAGACAGAGCGCTCAGGGGGGCACCAACATCAAGTGATTGTGAGGCAACACACAGGAGACACAGAGAGACAGAGCGCTCAGGGAGGCACCAACATCAAGTGATTGTGAGGCAACACACAGGACACACAGAGAGACAGAGCGCTCAGGGGGGCACCAGCATCAAGTGACCGTGAGGCAACACACAGGAGACACAGAGACAAAACGCTCAGGGGGGCACCAGCGTCAAGTGATTGTGAGGCAACACACAGGAGCAGACTCTGCACAGCTGCTGAGACACTTCAAACAATAATGATAATATTAACGATAATAATAATAATAATGATGATAATAATAATAACAATGATAATGATAACAATACAACAATAATAATGATAATAATAACAATGACAGTAACACTACTACTACTACTACTACTACTACTACTACTACTGATGATGGTGATGACGATATGATAATAATCATAATAATGATATAATAATGCTATAATAATGATGATATTATAGTAGTAATAATAATAATAATGATAATAATAACAACAAAAACAACAATAATAATAACGTTAATAATGATAACGATGATGATAGTAATAATAATAAAAAATAATAATAATGATAATAATAACATCTGTAAACCGCCATGCCAAAGGTTCTAGGCGCTGCCAATCGACACCTTGTACGCAACAGGCTGCCTACCTGGGTAGTGCCGACTGAAGAGCTGCCTGCCAGCGCTTCATTTAGTCGTTTCCCGAGTCACCCAGTCAGTATCGTCCACTCAATGTCCTTACTTTCTTCCTTCCTTCAATTTCTCACTGTACGGTGCATGCTATGTGTAACTTGTCATCCATACCAACGGCCAGACTGGCCCTGCGGTGTTCAGTGATGCCTGGTCTGATGCGACATACGCAGAATACCACGTACGGAGCCAAGCCCCCCACCTAACCCCGACCCCCGCCCTTGGGAGAAAAACAAACAAACTCGCTGCCCATGGAACCAGCTTGAGTCTCTGTGTGGAGGGCGCCACAACCACGTCCGTCCAATGACAGTCCGTGACATGAACTAGCCAGTACCCTCCAGTTTGACAGGAAATCATCATAGGCTTAGATGTGGAGAGGAAATCGGAACTGGGGTCACCATGGGAACAGGACTTGAAATCCACAGAAATGGAGGCTTTTCCCATGGTGATGAATGAGAATAAGGATAATGAAGATAACGCTACTCAGTTCCGTTTTGATCAGATACACCATAACGTTATCTTTCATGATGTAACCCCGGCGCCAACCAGACCTAAGAGATACAGGCTTTTTTTTTCCTTGTAGTTTTAGTCCTGAAAGTTGAGTAGAATTCTCAAACTTAAGTGAATGAAACACGATTACGTGGTTCCAGTGTAGAATCCATTCACTACGTAAGGTCATTATTAAGAGTGAAAAAAGGAGCAACGAGGTGCCACCTGCTGTATGGTGAATGGTCATTGCCAAAAGTCCAGAAAGGTTATGTTTGCTCTGCGGTATGGGACTCCATTCGAAGATCTGAGGCTGTTAATGCCGTCACCGGGAAGTTACTCTCAAAACCCCATACAGGTCAGCCTTCAATCCACCTGCGACATTCACTTGCGATACCAGTCGCCAGATGACCTGTCGCTTTCCTTCCAACAGAACTGGCGCCGAGAAAGTACTCCTGTTTACATTACACACGATCAGCGAAAGGACGTGTTGATTTCATCTCTTTCTGATCCCCCCCCCCCTCTCCAATCCCCCCCCCTCCTCTGTACTGCCCAGTGCATCGTCTGTTCCATCCCCTACCCCCCCCCCCCCTTGTTTTTAATCACCTGCTCTCACATGTACCAAAAGCTGTTCTTCCGCGGTACGTTTATTCTCTGGCGACTCACATTCTTTTACTGCTATGTCAGAACCATCGACAAAATGATGGTGAACTTCAAGAGAGAGAGAGAGAGAGAGAGAGAGAGAGAGAGAGAGAGAGAGAGAGAGAGAGAGAGAGAGAGAGAGAGTCGTCTTCATCCCCTATGCAGTGACACCAGATCGTAAATTTTTCCTCCATATACATTTGTTAAGTCAAGTCAAGTCAAGAACACTTTATAATCTCCAAAGAGAATTAAAGAAAAAAAAAACCCGCTTCTCTCAGATCATATGTCATGGGATCTAATTCCATCCCTTCGTCACCCTTAATTAAGTACTCCTCCCTTTGAAATGCGACGTGCCTGTAATACACGGAAAAGACAGGGATGGGGAAGGACAGAGGCCAAAATGAGGTAGAGAGCTCACTACTTACTTATCAGTTGCGCTTTGATGTTAACAACCATAGTCGTTTTAGCTCCCCCCCCCCCCTTCACCCCTCCCCCTCTTTTCCGATCATCATCATCATCATCATCATCATCATCATCATCATCATCACCATCATCATCATCATCATCATCATCATCATCACCACACCATCATCATTATCATCATCATCATCATCACCATCATCATCATCATCACCATCATCATCATCATCACCATCATCATCATCACAACCACCATCGTCATTATTGTCGTCAATTTACTTGATGACTGACTGTTAAACGGATGTGCACTTGTGCGAGTTGGGCTGTTCTTGCGTTTTGCGTTTTGAACCTTCTCAGCCTGTTAGTTCCAGACAGGAATTGCTGCTCGCTGGAATTCATTGTCTGATGTCCATTGTTCTGCCTATTGCTTTGCCTGTCCTTGGAGTTGTTAGAAATACCGATAGGATGACCAACCTGTGTCGTTGTTGTCCGTAAGCTCATAGCCTTACTGCCCTTCAGGCACGAGGGTCACTCTAAGTGATTGTGTGAGCACATCTCATTCAGTTTGCACATCACATTGAACTCACTCACATGAGCGCTTGCATGTACACCACCCTCGCCGACGCCCATACTCGTCGACCTTCTCTCCACCCTGGCACCCCTTCTCCGTTCCTCCCACTCTCTCTCCACCACCCCAAAACGCACACAACATAAAATTGTTGTACGTAGCGCTCTACTTTAAAGCATCTGTTGCTACTGTCATGTCTTTTCATCTGATCTGCATTGCGAGCGCCGTTGATTTCCTCAATTCTGTTCACACATGTTCAGTTTCGTTGGAAAGACTGCCTGCCACGATGGTTTAGTTGTAAACGCCAAAGAATGATTCACTTGAAAACGTTCTTCCGCATATTTGTTTGTGCTGTTTACTTTGTGTTATACAATAATGAATTCATTTTAAAGAATGATTCACTTTCAAACAGTTCTTCCGCATTAATTTACTTTGTGTTATACAATAGTGAATTCATTTCAAAGAATGATTCACTTTAGAACAGATCTTCTGGATATTTGTTTAACTTGCTTTGTGTCAAATAAAAATGCATTCATCTTCAAGCCTGTTGTCGCATTATGGACATACAAGCGACTTTCTGAATCTGATTATCTTAAACAAACAAGCAAACTTATACCATTTTTAAGACTATGTGTTCTAATGCCAATTTTGTTTTAGTTCTTTCTGTGCCCATGATTTGTGACACATAACAGGTGTGTTCTCTGCTTACAGAATATCTTGAAACGAATAACGCCATTCATATTCATCCGTGATCCCTTTGTTAAAGCTTTCGCTTAGGTTTTGCTATTTGAGGTAAGTCTGTCTTTAAACTCAGCCTTAAAACTGGCCTTGTGTCAAGTGCCTCGGCATAACCATATGATTTCCGATCATTATAAGACAACATTTTTTTTAAACATTTAATACCCAGCTACATTTGGCAATTGCCAATATGTGGCGAAACAAACAAAACAAGACATATTTTGTTTGAATGTGTGCCACTTATGACATACCTACCATATGTATCAGGCATGTCAGTAACTAATCATTTTTTCTGATTCTGATCTTGCTTTTAAAGTTACCTCTTATTTGATATATAGTCTAGTTAGGTGTTTACTTTCATGTGATGCTGACGGTCTAAATGTGATTACATGTATATAACGCACGTACGCACGCACACGCATGCACGTATGTGAGCACACTCATTCTCATTCTCATTCTCTCTCTCTCTCTCTCTCTCTCTCTCTCTCTCTCTCTCTCTCTCTCTCTCTCTCTCTCTCGTCTAATATCACCGAATTTTGTGATAAGACGTAAAATGAAAGCACTACTACTTCTGCATTTGCCAGATTCATAAGTGAAATGCACGTCAGTCAGCAAGTCTGTCTAATACATTAACAAGTTTAGGTCAATTTACATTTAATTGAGAGCGAGATGTGCAAATGATATATCCCAGTTTTGCCATTCGCCTGTTTATTAGAAGCATCCATTGGGACATTAAGGGATCATTTTATGCAGCAAACCTACAGTACTCATTTTAAACTCTACGCCTCATCTGCATATGGCATGTTCGGCAATCAGTTTCTCCAGTCTCTCCAAGTGCTGTCAGGTTACTACTCTGTTACAACTTTCTTCATCTTTCTGCAAGCCTCAGACTAAGCGATGCTAATACTTATTTTTCATATAAAAAGCATTATCAGGTATTTGACTGACTGAAACCAATTTATTGTCAGATTAACTGATGGTTGTACTGACATCAGGTATTTCTGTGAGTTTGTTGCTGTAGATTGCTGATTTCCATTAAGCCATTTTTCCTAGCTAGCGAAGTGCCCACAAGTTTCTGTCACAAGCGTTTGGATTCTTTCCTCGAGGTAAGAGAGAGAGAGAGAGAGAGAGAGAGAGAGAGAGAGAGAGAGAGAGAGAGAGAGAGAGACATACACACACAAACGCACATACACACACACGCACGCACGAACACACACACACACACACACACACACACACACACACACACACACACACACACACACACACACACACACACACACGCACACACCACAACAAACACACACAACACAACACAGAGAGAGAGAGAGAGAGAGAGAGAGAGAGAGAGAGAGAGAGAGAGAGAGAGAGAGAGAGAGAGAGAAATTGTTGGTTGTGTCACCATATCTATACACATTTCCCATCAGATTCGATTTTAAACCGGCTTCCCTGACCTTGTATATCACGAACTGGCTTCCTTCACTTCCTATGTCATAAGACTGGCTTCCTTCACTTCCTATGTCATAAGACTGGCTTCCTTCACTTCCTATATCATAAGACTGGCATTCTTCACTTCCTATGTCATAAGACTGGCTTCCCTCACTTCCTATATCATAAGACTGGCTTCCGTCACTTTCTATATCATAAGACTGGCTTCCCTCACTTCCTATATCATAAGACTGGCTCCCGTCACTTCCTATATCATAAGACTGGCTACCGTCACTTCCTATTTCATAAGACTGGCTTCCTTTACTTCCTATATCATAAGACTGGCTTCCCTCACTTCCTATATCATGACTGGCTTCCCTCACTTCCTATATCATGACTGGCTTCCCTCACTTCCTATATCATGACTGGCTTCCTTTACTTCCTATATCATCAGACTGGCTTCCCCCACTTCCTATATCATCAGACTGGCTTCCTTCACTTCCTATATCATAAGACTGGCTTCCCTCACTTTTTATATCATCAGACTGGCTTCCTTCACTTCCTATATCATAAGACTGGCTTCCTTCACTTCCTATAATATAAGACTGGCTACCGTCACTTCCTATATCATCAGACTGGCTTCCCCCACTTCCTATATCATCAGACTGGCTTCCTTCACTTCCTATATCATAAGACTGGCTTCCTTCACTTTCTATATCATAAGACTGGCTTCCCTCACTTCCTATATCATCAGACTGGCTTCCTTCACTTCCTATATCATAAGACTGGCTTCCCTCACTTTCTATATCATAAGACTGGCTTCCCTCACTTCCTATATCATCAGACTGGCTTCCTTCACTTCCTATATCATAAGACTGGCTTCCCTCACTTTCTATATCATAAGACAGGCTTCCCTCACTTCCTATATCATCAGACTGGCTTCCTTCACTTCCTATATCATAAGACTGGCTTCCCTCACTTTCTATATTCTAAGACTGG
>CM065741.1:29497486-29504986 GCA_033310375.1 Conus canariensis
ACAGTTTTAAAAAAAGATCCGTCTCACAGTCTGCAGTATGACAAGGTCAGCCCCCCCCCAACCCCAGTATGCAATAAACACAGATTAATTAACCCCGCAGTCTTCCAATAGAAGAAGTGAATTATCTCACAATCTGTCCCAATAAAGACGCTGATCAGTCCCACCGTCTAAAGGAGAAAAGCGAGAAATCCCACACACATATACAGAACCCCACCCTCTTCGCCCTTCTCCACTCCCCCACCCTCCCTCCCCACTTCCAATCACCACCACCCCCCCACCCCTCCTTACCTATCCCCAACCTGTAAGGGAAAAAAGTCATTAACCCGTATATAGAAGAGGTGAAGTGAGGGGGGGGGGGGGCGAGAGGTGGGGTAGTTCTAAGTCAACAGCAAGCAGAGGAACAGCGGGCTGATTTTACACAGCGCATAGTAGACACCTTTTATCATTACTACAGTGTTGGGGGTTAAAAAAAAAAGTTGATAAGCCTCGTAACCCAAGGGGAACAAGCTGGAGTCTGTGTCAGCCTCCCATGGATCAGTGTCTGGCACAACCCATAAAGGCACATGATCGTGTGCATACACAGACATCTGTCTCTGTCTCCTCTCTCTCTCTCTCTCTCTCTCTCTCTCTGTCTCTCTCACTTATGAAACCCCCTTCAGTATGGGGTTGTGGCCTTAAACTGAAAGAAACATTCGCATTCGCGTTTGCGTTCTCTCTCTCTCTCTCTCTCTCTCTCTCTCTCTCTCTCTCTCTCTCTCTCTCTCTCTCTCTCTCTCTCTCTCTCACTCTGTCTTTCTGTCTCTGCCTCTGTCTCTCTCTCTCTCTCTCTCTCTCTCTCTCTCTCTCCACCACTACTTTTCTCTTCTCCCTCCCTCCCTCCCTCCCTCTCTCTCTCTCTCTCTCTCTCTCTCTCTCTGTGTCCAGCGCTACACGTATCAGTCTGCATCACCAGAACCGCGCAGACCGCGCAGACCAGTACAAAGATGAATGTCCTGGAGATGTTAGTAGAGAGGAAGGTTTGAAGGGAGCCGCGTTATGAGATGGTTGCAGCAGTCTTGGTGTCTTTCTTATCAGCTAATCCGTACGTTGACTGTGAACAGACTGGCAGCGACCTCAAGTTCTGGAACTTGGCTTTTTTTTTTTTTCATTGTCTGCCGTCGACACCGTAACAGTCCCCTAGCCCCCTCTCTTTCTTGCTCCTTACTTCCCTTCCCAATTCTCCCCCTTTACTTCTTTCTTTCTCTTCTCTCCTCCTGTTCTGTGACTTGCCTTCTTGGAGTGGAGACCTGGATGAGAGACACAGACACACAGAGCGCTCAGGGGGGCACCAACATCAAGTGATTATGAGGCAACCCTCAGGAGACACAGAGGGACAGAGCGCTCAGGAGGGCACCAACGTCAAATGATTGTGAGGCAACCCTCAGGAGACACAGAGAGACAGCGCTCAGAGAGAGAGAGAGAGAGAGAGAGAGAGAGAGAGAGAGAGAGAGAGAGAGAGAGGGGGGGGGGGCACCAACGTCAAGTGATTGTGAGGCAACCCACAGGAGACACGGAGACAGAGCGCTCAGGGGGGCACCAGCATCAAGTGATTGTGAGGCAACACACAGGAGACACAGAGAGACAGAGCGCTCAGGGGGGCACCAACATCAAGTGATTATGAGGCAACCCTCAGGAGACACAGAGAGACAGAGCGCTCAGGGGGCACCAACATCAAGTGATTATGAGGCAACCCTCAGGAGACACAGAGAGACAGAGCGCTCAGGAGGGCACCAACGTCAAATGATTGTGAGGCAACCCTCAGGAGACACAGAGAGACAGCGCTCAGAGAGAGAGAGAGAGAGAGAGAGAGAGAGAGGGGGGGGGCACCAACGTCAAGTGATTGTGAGGCAACCCACAGGAGACACAGAGACAGAGCGCTCAGGGGGGCACCAACATCAAGTGATTGTGAGGCAACACACAGGAGACACAGAGAGACAGAGCGCTCAGGGGGGCACCAGCATCAAGTGACCGTGAGGCAACACACAGGAGACACAGAGACAAAACGCTCAGGGAGGCACCAACGTCAAGTGATTGTGAGGCAACACACAGGAGCAGACTCTGCACAGCTGCTGAGACACTTCAAACAATAATGATAATATTAACGATAATAATAATGATGATAATAATAATAACAATGATAATGATAACAATAACAACAATAATAGTGATAATAATGACAATGACAGTAACACTACTACTACTACTACTACTACTACTACTACTACTACTACTACTAATGATGATGATGGTGATGATGATATGATAATAATAATCATCATCATAATAATGATATAATAATACTATAATAATGATGATATTATAGTAATGATAATGACAATAATAATACTAATCATAATGATAATGATAATAATAACAACAAAAACAACAACAATAATAACACTGATAATGATGATAACGATGATGATAGTAGTAATAATAATAGTAATAATAATAATAAAATAATAATGATAATAATAACATCTGTAAACCGCCATGCCAAAGGTTCTAGGCGCTGACAATCGACATTCTTGTACGCAACAGGCTGCCTACCTGGATAGTGCTGACTGAAGAACTGCCTGCCAGCGCTTCATTTAGTCGTTTCCCGAGTCATCCAGTCAATATGGTCCACTCAATGTCCTTACTTTCTTCCTTCCTTCAATTTCTCACTGTACGGTGCATGCTATGTGTAACTTGTCATCCATACCAACGGCCAGACTGGCCCTGCGGTGTTCAGTGATGCCTGGTCTGATGCGACATACGCAGAATACCACGTACGGAGCCAAGCCCCCCCCCCCCCCCACCTAACCCCGACCCCCGCCCTTGGAGAAAAAAAAAAACTCGTTGCCCATGGAACCAGCTTGAGTCTCTGTGTGGAGGGCGCCACAACCACGTCCGTCCAATGACAGTCCGTGACATGAACTAGCCAGTACCCACCAGTTTGACAGGAAATCATCATAGGCTTAGATGTGGAAAGGAAATCGGAACTGGGTCACCATGGGAACAGGACTTGAAATCCACAGAAATGGAGGCTTTTCCCATGGTGATGAATGAGAATAAGGATAATGAAGATAACGCTACTCAGTTCCGTTTTGATCAGATACACCATAACGTTATCTTTCATGATGTAACCCCGGCGCCAACCAGACCTAAGAGATACAGGCTTTTTTTTTTCCCTTGTAGTTTTGGTCCTGAAAGTTGAGTAGAACTCTCAAACTTAAGTGAATGAAACCCGATTACGTGGTTCCAGTGCAGAATCCATTCACTACGTAAGGTCATTATTAAGAGTGAAAAAAGAGCAACGAGGTGCCACCTGCTGTATGGTGAATGGTCATTGCCAAAAGTCCAGACCTAAGAGCTACAGACTTTTTTTTCTAGTTTTGGTCCTGAAAGTTGAGTAGAACTCTCAAACTTAAGTGAATGAAACCCGATTACGTGGTTCCAGTGTAGAATCCATTCACCACGTAAGGTCATTATTAAGAGTGAAAAAAGAGCAACGAGGTGCCACCTGCTGTATGGTGAATGGTCATTGCCAAAAGTCCAGAAAGGTTATTTTGTTTTGCGGTATGGAACACCATTCGAAGACCTGAGGCTGTTAATGCCGTCACCGGGAAGTTACTCTCAAAACCCCATACAGGTCAGCCTTCAATCCACCTGCGACATTCACTTGCGATACCAGTCGCCAGATGACCTGTCGCTTTCCTTCCAACAGAACTGGCGCCGAGAAAGTACTCCTGTTTACATCACACACACGATCAGCGAAAGGACGTGTTGATTTCACCTCTTTCTGACCCCCCCCCTCTCCAATCCCCCCCCCTCCTCTGTACTGCCCAGTGCATCGTCTGTTCCATCCCCTACCCCCCCCCCCCCCCCCTTGTTTTTAATCACATGCTCTCACATGTACCAAAAGCTGTTCTTCCGCGTTACGTTTATTCTCTGGCGACTCACATTCTTTTACTGCTATGTCAGAACCATCGACAAAATGATGGTGAACTTTAAGAGAGAGAGAGAGAGAGAGAGAGAGAGAGAAGAGAGAGAGAGTCGTCTTCATCCCCTATGCAGTGACACCAGATCGTAAATTTTTCCTCCAAATACATTTGTTAAGTCAAGTCAAGTCAAGAACACTTTATAATCTCCAAAGAGAATTTAAGAAGAAGAAAAAAAAACCCGCTTCTCTCAGATCATGTGTCATGGGATCTAATTCCATCCCTTCGTCACCCTTAATTAAGTACTCCTCCCTTTGAAATGCGACGTGCCTATAATACACGAAAAAGACAGGGATGGGGAAGGACAGAGGCCAAAATGAGGTAGAGAGCTCACTACTTACTTATCAGTTGCGCTTTGATGTTAACAACCATAGTCGTTTTAGCTCCCCCCCCCCCCTTCACCCCCTCCCCCTCTTTCTCATCATCATCACCATCATCATCATCATCACCACACATCATCATCATCACCATCATCACCAACATCATCATCACCATCATCATCATCACCACATCATCATCATCATATCACCCTCATCACATTCACACACCACCATCATCATCATCACAACCACCATCGTCATTATTGTCGTCAATTTACTTGATGACTGACTGTTAAACGGATGTGCACTTGTGCGAGTTGGGCTGTTCTTGCGTTTTGCGTTTTGAACCTTCTCAGCCTGTTAGTTCCAGACAGGAATTGCTGCTCGCTGGAATTCATTGTCTGATGTCCATTGTTCTGCCTATTGCTTAGCCTGTCCATGGAGTTGTTAGAAATACCGACAGGATGACCAACCTGTGTCGTTGTTGTCCGTCAGATCATAGCCTTACTGCCCTTCAGGCACGAGGGTCACTCTAAGTGATTGTGTGAGCATATGTCATTCAGTTTGCACATCACATTGAACTCACTCACATGAGCGCTTGCATGTACACCGTCGCCGACGCCCATACTCCTCTCCCTTCTCTCCACCCTGTCACCCTTTCTCCGTTCCTCCCACCTCTCTCTCCACCACCCCAAAACGCACACAACATAAAATTGTTGTACGTAGCGTTCTACTTTAAAGTATCTGTTGCTACTGTCATGTCTTTTCATCTGATCTGCATTGCCAGTGCTGTTAATTTCCTCAATTCTGTTCACACATGCTCAGTTTTGTTGGAAAGACTGCCTGCCACGATGGTTTAGTTGAAAACGCCAAAGAATGTTTCACTTGAAAACGTTCTTCCGCATATTTGTTTGTGCTGTTTACTTTGTGTTATACAATAATGAATTCATTTCAAAGAATGATTCACTTTAGAACATATCTTCTGGATATTTGTTTAACTTGCTTTGTGTCAAATAAAAATGCATTCATCTTCAAGCCTGCTGTCGCATGATGGACATTCAAGCGACTTTCTGAATCTGATTATCTTAAACAAACAAGCAAACTTATACCATTTTTAAGACTATGTGTTCTAATGCCAATTTTGTTTTAGTTCTTTCTGTGCCCATGATTTGTGACACATAACAGGTGTGTTCTCTGCTTACAGAATATCTTGAAACGAATAACACCATTCATATTCATCCGTGATCCCTTTGTTAAAGCTTTCGCTTAGGTTTTGCTATTTGAGGTAAGTCTATCTTTAAACTCAGCCTTAAAACTGGCCTTGTGTCAGGTGCCTCGGCATAACCATATGATTTCCGATCATTATAAGACAACATTTTTAAAAAAACATTTAATACCCAGTTGCATTTGCCAATTGCCAATATGTGGCGAAACAAACAAAACAAGACATCATATTTTGTTTGAATGTGTGCCTTTTAGGACATGCCTACCATATGTCTCAGGCATGTCAGTAATTGATCATTTTTTTTCTGATTCTGATCTTGATTTTAAAGTTACCTCTTATTTGATATATAGTCTAGTTAGATTTTTACTTTAATGTGATGCTGACGGTCTAAATGTGATTATATGTACATAACGCACGTACGCACGCACATACGTATGCACGTATGTGAGCACACTCATTCTCTCTGTCTGTCTGTCTGTCTGTCTGTCTGTCTCTCTCTCTCTCCCTCTCGCTCGTTTAATATCACCGAATTTTGTGATAAGACGTAAAATGAAAGTACTACTACTTCTACATTTGCCAGATTCATAAGTGAAATGTACATCAGTCAGCAAGTCTGTCTAATACATTAACAAGTTTAGGTCAATTTACATTTCATTGAGAGCGAGATGTGCAACGGACATCTCCCAGTTTTGCATTCGCCTGTTCATTAGAGGCATACAGTGGGACATTCAGGGATCGTTTTATGCAGCAAACCTGCAGTACTCATTTTAAACTCCACGCCTCATCTGCACATGACATGTTCGGCAATCAGTTTCTCCAGTTGCTCCAAGTGCTGTCAGGATACACTTTTGTTACACCTTTCTTCATCTTTCTGCAAGCCTCAGACTAAGCGATGCTAATACTTATTTTTCATATGAAAAGCATTATCAGGTATTTATGTGAGTTTGTTGCTGTAGATTGTCGATTTCCATAAAGCCACTTTTCCTAGCTAGCGAAGTGCCCACAAGTTTCTGTCACACGTGTTTGGATTCTTTCCCTAAGTTACTCATTCAAGGTAAGAGAGAGAGAGAGAGAGAGAGAGAGAGAGAGAGAGAGAGGAGAGGAGGGAGGGAGGTACGCACACACATGTACACACACATACACGCACACACACACACACACACACACACACACACACACACACACACACACACACACACACACACACACGTACACACACACACACCACACACACACACACACACACACACACACACACACACACACGTACACACACACACACACACTACCACACACACACACACACACACATACACCCACACACATACAAACGCACACACTCACACACACGCGCGCGCGCGCCTCACACACACACTCACAGAGAGAGAGAGAGAAGGAGAGAGAGAGAGAGAGAGAGGTTGGTTGTGAGGCCATATCTATACACATTTCCCATCAGATTCGATTTCAAACTGGCTTCCTTCACTTCCTATATCATAAGACCGGCTTCCCTCACTTCCTATATCATAAGACTGGCTTCCGTCGCTTCCTATATCATAAGACTCGGCTTCCCTCACTTCCTACATCATATAGACTGGCTTCCCTCACTTCCTATCATAAGACTGGCTACCGTCACTTCCTATATCATAAGACTGGCTTCCTTTACTTCCTATATCATGACTGGCTTCCTTTACTTCCTATATCATAAGACTGGCTTCCCTCACTTCCTATATCATGACTGGCTTCCTTTACTTCCTATATCATGACTGGCTTCCTTTACTTCCTATATCATCAGACTGGCTTCCCCCACTTCCTATATCATCAGACTGGCTTCCCTCACTTCCTATATCATAAGACTGGCTTCCCTCACTTTCTATATCATAAGACTGGCTTCCGTCGCTTCCTATATCATCAGACTGGCTTCCTTCACTTCCTA
>CM065741.1:29512486-29524986 GCA_033310375.1 Conus canariensis
AGACTGGGGCCCACTTGTCTGGTTAGTGTGATCAGTTCAAGCAAATAATGCCATCGGGACAGAGGTATATATCTGAACTGATTGTAGGCCGCTGGCGGACAGTTTGTATTGAGTTACAAATCTCGTATTGGCCTAGTTAAAAACAAAAGTTTTAAAAAGATAGTTGTTTTTCATTTTAGGTATAACAACAGTGCGGAAAGCAAATACAAGCCAGTTACTCCTCTGTCATTATCATAATTACTGGGGGAAAAAGAGTGTGACTGAAAATCTCTCTCTCTCTCTCTCTCTCTCTCTTCTCTCTCTCTCTCTTCTCTCTCTCTCTCTGTTTGTGTCGTTGAGTGTGTATATGTGTGTGTACGTGTATGTGTGTGTGTGTGTGTGTGTGTGTGTATGTGTGTGTGTGTGTGTGTGTGTGTGTGTGTGTGTGTAGAGGTATATATGTGTGTGTGTGTGTGTGTGTGTGTGTGTGTGTGTGTGTGGTGTGTGTGTGTGTGTGTGTGTAAACATAAAGTATGCATGTAAAAAAAAAAGGGACGATGGTGGGAGGCATGAGGGGGGGGGGGGGGCTGGAAATGAACCAGCAGTTCCTGTCCACAGGACCATTGCTATGCGTATTCAGAGTCCACCGGTTTCCTGGGTACGACCGGCCTGGGGTCCCGACCTGCCCGTGTCAGTCTGACCTTGGCATTGACCAGAGAGATCCACCTTTCCTCAGTCTGTGACTTCTCACCACCATGGGGGGAACGCCTCAGCTCCTAGACCAGGTAACAAAGGGAGTACAGGTAAATGGAAAAAAAAAACAAGATGCAAAGCATATAACGTACTCCCAGTTTGGTGGTAAAAATTTGGTATGTAAGAGAAAAGAAAACAAAAATGTTGCTCTCCTCGGCGGGGAATTGAACTCCGGTCTCCCGCGTGATAGGCGGGATTACTAACCACTATACTACCGAGGAGCTTACAAAGTTTGGTTACATATGAAATTATAAACCGTTATTGCAAGAATGGAGACACTTTCCAGTTAGTGGAAGAAAACTCTCGACAGCGCGGTGGTTATTTCCCTTATCAGACTTGATTTTTAAAAAATTATCATTTATAGTTGTTAGTAACGGCTATTCTGGTAAACAAAACATCGGGCATCATCCCTGACCCAAAATGAACATACCTACAAATTTTCAGAAAGATCGGCCCAGAAGTTTTGTCTGGAGCGAGTGGAACACATTTTGACCACGGACAGACAGACAGACACACAGACAGACAGACACATAGACAGCATTTCTTCGTTCCCGTTGTAAAGTACTCCCTGTTCTATAAGAACAGGGAGTACAAAAACATCGTACCAGAAAGAATTGAGCAACAAAACAACCGATGAAAAAAAAAAACGATCTAAAAGGAATTCGACCCTATGGTGAGGTACTCGGTTGGCACATCGGGCAAAGCGTTAAGTTCTTGTGTCTAGAATCAGGGGTTCGGTTTGGTTCCCAGCCATGTTGGAAGGAATTTTCTATTCAGAGTAAGCAATTGTGATAGAGTCCTGTACCCTTCCTTGTTGTCCGGTTTAAACTTTGAACCACTATCCCGAATATAAGAGATATGCATGAAAAAAAAGTCCTGCAAGGACGTTAATACCGTGCTTCCTGGGTCTTCCATGACCCAGTGACTCAATTAAAAAAAAATTATATCTTATAAAGGGATAGAACTATTGCTCACGAAATCTTAAGAGTTTCTCAGCGATCTTAACAGCTGTTGGTCACTGAAATTTCATGTATAGGCACAATCAATTATCAGCGTAATTAGTCGCGGTTCAGCTCAGGACCTACAGATTTTAATGGGTCGCACATGACCCATGCCATCGGGTGAGGAATAAGTTGCTGAACCGCTCTTTCTCAGGTATGGGTCTTACAAGATAAGCAATAGGAAAAGCCTCTACAAAATGTGTGGTCTTGGGCGACCCGCACGATCGGGTCTGTGTAAGTCAAAAACGTCATCCGGTAAAGGTTAAATCCACTGCCACCTGTGGCAGAACAGTGGGCCATTGAGTGCCAGTGGGCTGGAGGACATGGCAATGAACACCGTTGAGTGCCAGTGGGCTGGAGGACAGTGAACACCACTGAGTGCCAGTGGGCTGGAGGACATGACAATGAACACCATTGAGTGACAGTGGGCTGGAGGACATGACAATGAACACCATTGAGTGCCAGTGGGCTGGAGGACAGGACAATGAACACCGTTGAGTGACAGTGGGCTGGAGGACATGGCAATGAACACCATTGAGTGCCAGTGGGCTGGAGGACATGACAATGAACACCATTGAGTGCCAGTGGGCTGGAGGACAGTGAACACCACTGAGTGCCAGTGGGCTGGAGGACATGACAATGAACACCATTGAGTGCCAGTGGGCTGGAGGACATGACAATGAACACCACTGAGTGCCAGTGGGCTGGAGGACATGGCAATGAACACCATTGAGTGCCAGTGGGCTGGAGGACATGGCAATGAACACCATTGAGTGCCAGTGGGCTGGAGGACATGGCAATGAACACCATTGAGTGCCAGTGGGCTGGAGGACGGGACAATGAACACCATTGAGTGCCAGTGGGCTGGAGGACATGACAATGAATACCATTGAGTGCCAGTGGGCTGGAGGACATGGCAATGAACACCATTGAGTGCCAGTGGGCTGGAGGACGGGACAATGAACACCGTTGACTGCCAGTGGGCTGGAGGACATGACAATGAACACCACTGAGTGCCAGTGGGCTGGAGGACATGACAATGAACACCATTGAGTGCCAGTGGGCTGGAGGACATGACAATGAACACCATTGAGTGCCAGTGGGCTGGAGGACATGACAATGAACACCATTGAGTGCCAGTGGGCTGGAGGACATGGCAATGAACACCATTGAGTGACAGTGGGCTGGAGGACAGTGAACACCATTGAGTGCCAGTGAGCTGGAGGACATGGATGTACACCTGCACACAGGTGGCAGAGTTAAACACCCTTCCCCAAGACGGAATGTAGCTACTTTAACCAGTGGGATTAGAAAAAAATGGCAGCATTTTCAAGACTCTCACCAGAGGTGATCCTCGGATTCACAGCTGGCCGAGAAACGGAGAGAGAGAGAGAGAGAGAGAGAGAGAGAGAGAGAGAGAGAGAGAGAGAGAGAGAGAGAGAGGAGAGAGTGGCAGGCAGGCAGGCAGACAGGCAGACAGGCAGGCAGGGACACACACACACACACATACATACATACAGAGAGAGAGAGAGAGAGAGAGAGAGAGAGAGAAGAGAGGAGAGAGACAGAGACAGAGACAGAGAGAGAGAGAGAGAGAGAGAGAGAGAGAGAGAGATGCCTGAGAACTCAAAAAGGATGTAAGAGAAGTTAAAACGGACCAACAGTCTTAAGTTGTCAGCTCTACTGACTGTATATTGACCTAGCAATGTCAGTCCCATCAGTGCTAATAACGGTGATGCTACCGCGTAAGACAGCCTTTCCTTGAACCTTTGACAAGAAACCTCTCCCGCTGCTTGACCAAACAATTCTGATGAACGAATCATTCGTGGGGAATACTGGTGCAGGTAAACCTTTCTTCCATCACTGTAGCAAGGTCCTACAATTATGTAACCTGTGTAACTGCCATGAACACAAAACCGTCACTGTTGAACACAAAGGATACAGACTACTGGAAGAAGACCAAAGACGGTTTTCGGTGTTTTCCGGTTCTCAGATGCAGAATAAGCTTTGGCGACTTCTTACTAGGATGACTGTGAGATTAAATTCTCTCTCTCTCTCTCTCTCTCTCTCTCTCTCTCTCTCTCTCTCTCTCTCTCTCTCTCTCTCTCTCCCCAAGAGCACACCATGCGTCTGTCTCTTTCTTCCTTCCCCTCTCCCGCTTCCCTTAATCATCATCCCTCAATCTCTGAACCGATTTTTTTGTCTTCATGCTTCAGTGAAACTATGCACTCTCTTTAAAGGTTCGGATTTCCATCTCTTTTTGCACGTCCACAATGGTCAAGGGTCTTCCATTATTCCGTTGCTGTCCATACACCGACGATCCAAGGTAAGTCTACTGGGAAGATCGACCAGCCTCATCCCTCTCGGCTGGTGGTGGAGCAGACGACCTCCCAGCTTCCTCCTGCCCAGGGGGATCACGGGCGCTGTTGTCGAAGGGATCCACGTACCAGGCCCACAGAATACGAGCAGCAGTCTGATCATCATCTTCCACCTGTGCGGGCCCTGCCCCTTGCTGGTCAATCACAGGCCGAGAGGACCGGCGGCTGGGCCAGTGTTGGGGTCACTCTCTAAACACATGCTCGTGCTTCCCTGGACATCCGTCTGGGACTTTCTGGTCTCGCTGATCCGGAAGTGACGGAGCCAGTCCGGGTTGCGAGGACGGGGGCAGAGCCTGTCGCTTTCGGTGGCTCGGCTGTTCTGATGGAGTCCTTGGAGGAGGATGGGGAGACGGGCTGCACGTGTTTCCTATCTGGGTCCAGTCGGTCACTGACTGAAGGCCTGGCCTGAGGAGCGTTGGCCGCAGACTGCTCCGTGACGAAGACGGAGGAGGGAGGGGTCGGCAGGGGCGCCTTGCTATGTGCGGAGACTGTTGTTGTGACCGTTTTTACATCGCCCGGGGCGCCCTCTTTCTCACCGATATGCGTTTGGTCTTTTCCTCTACCTGACACACCAAGTTGGAACGCTTCGTCAGACACCGAGAGAGAGAGAGAGGAGAGATAGAGAGAGAGAGAGAGAGAGAGAGAGAGAGAGAAAGAGAGAGTGAGATAGATAGAGAGAGAGTAAGAGAGAGAGAGTGACATAGATAGATAGATAGATAGATAGAGAGAGAGAGAGAGAGTGAGATAGATAGATAGAGAGAGAGAGAGTAAGAGAGAGAGAGAGAGAGAGGGTGAGATAGATGGAGAGAGAGAGAGAGAGAGTAAGAGAGAGAGAGAGAGAGAGAGAGAGAAATATAGAGAGAGAGTGAGATAGATAGAGAGAGAGAGAGAGTAAGAGAGAGAGAGAGAGGGTGAGATAGATAGAGAGAGAAAGAGAGAGAGAGAGAGAGACAGAGAGAGAGAGAGAGACAGAGGGAGAGAGAAATATAGAGAGGGAGAGATAGATAGAGAGAGAGAGAGAGGGTAAGAGAGAGAGAGAGAGAGAGAGAGAGAGAGATAGGGAGGGTGAGATAGATAGAGAGAGAGTAAGAGAGAAAGAGAGAGAGGGAGAGAGAGAGAGAAATATAGAGAGGGTGAGATAGATAGATAGATAGATAGAGAGAGAGAGAGACAGAGGGAGAGAGAAATATAGAGAGGGTGAGATAGATAGAGAGAGAGAGAGAAAGAGAGAGAGAGATAGGGAGGGTGAGATAGATAGAGAGAGAGTAAGAGAGAAAGAGAGAGAGAGAGAGAGAGAGAAATATAGAGAGGGTGAGATAGATAGATAGATAGATAGATAGATAGATAGTAGAGAGAGAGAGAGAGAGAGAGAGAGAGAGAGAGAGAAATAGAGAGGGTGAGACAGATGGGAGAGAGAGAGAGAGAGGAGAGAGAGAGAAGAGAGAGAGAGAGAGGGAGAAATAGAGAGGGTGAGACCGAGAGAGAGAGAGAGAGAGAGAGAGAGGAGAGAGAGGAGGAGAGAGAGAGAGAGAGAGAGCTGGAAGGGACAAGGAAAGAAGGGAGAGGGAAGAAAGAGAGGGCAGAGGGCGAGGGCAGAGAGTATGAATAAGAGAAAAAGAGAGGGAGACAGAGAGACAGACAGACAGACAGAAGTAGGAGGAGGAGGAGGAGGAGAGACAGGAAAGAGGAGATAGAAAGAACATGAACAAGATAATTGAGAAGAAGAGAGGGAAGGGGCACGGGATGGATGGGGGGAGAAGGGGAGTGGATTTGGGAGGGTGGGGAGGGTGGGAGGAGTAAAAATAGGATGGAGGAATAGGCAAGAGAGAGAGAGAGAGAGAGAGAGAGAGAGAGAGAGAGAGAGAGAGAGGAGAGAGAGAGAGAGAGAGAGAGTAAATCACAGCAATAATTTCACAGTCATCCAAGCAAGATAGTTTTCTGAAACCCTGAACGTGAATCATCATAAACTGAGGAGAAAAGGCGGTGGTGGTAGTAATGATTTATTTTTCTTGTTTGTTCTTCCACCGACACAGCTTTTTTAGGCACGTTTATTCAACAAATAAATGTTCTCACAAACTCATAAGCAAATTTATATACAAACAATATATTGCTCAGTGTCGTTGGTTTTTTTTACATATGAGTAGATGTTGAAGATAAAAGGTTTTTCAAATCAAAACGTAATGGGTCTGTTCAAAACATGACAGAAACATGTATATAGAAGCATGCACATCTGCACATCCAGTACATCTACAACCTGAATGATCTATACATACTTGAACATACAATGCCACTCTGCTACTAAAATCCTACAGTACATTGGTACACATCCAACAATACCCACTTCGGAGGAAGGATGGGGGTGGGGGGTGGGGTGGGGGGGGAGATGAAATGAAATGAAATGGAATCTTTATTCCATAAGGCCAAGGCCCTCTTTGGAAGAGGGGAACAAAAACAAATACATATAAACATCATGACATACACATGCATAAACATGCATTCATGTTATAGCAATCTGTCGCGCTTTAAACGCTTGGTTAACACAAAGTAATAGTTTTCTGACTGTATTACTGTTCGTGGAGGCCAACAAGAAAGATAAACGAAAACCATTTGGATTATGAGAGAACTTTTGATCATTGAACTTTTCTTATTCTTTTGTAAAATGGACAACATAATAAAAAGTGCATTTCGTTTCCGACAGCAACTTTACATAGATTACAAATTAATTCTTGTGGCCTGTGGTTTCTGTACCTAGAGTAGTGAACTGACAAATCAGAAATGCCAAATCTAACCTTAGTTATAATATATATTAAAGACCTGTCAAGATCCATGCATAGATATATAGGTAGAGAGCCACACGGATTACAAAAAGTTCTATATACAGAAAACCTGTCACTCTCATTCACGTGTTCACTCCATTCTTGCCATCTACAGTCAATGATTCTCTGCCGAAAGACACACAAAAATTCCTTGACATCATCCACACCTTGCTGCAGCCACACAAATCCAAATCCATATCTAAACAAACATGATCTAACATGTGTGGCCCAAGTGGTCCTTCATCGATTATCAAGATCACAGAGCATAGCATAAGTCTTCTTGGGTCATCTGTCATTTGACATCTGCAGTATTTTAAACCAGTAACGGATACATTGTACAACGAAATTAACAGTGACGGGATATCTGTTCAACTCGTTATGAACTAAATAACGATTTAGTTTATAACAAGTTGAACAGATATCCTGGAGTACTAAGTCTGACTTCTTCAGTGCATATAAATGCTTTTTTTTTCACAATACTGGGCTGCTTTATCAAAAGCCCATATCTCAGATCCATACTGCATGATAGGAATGCACTTGATGGTCAAACAGAGTTAATAGCACATGCAAAGAATCACAACTGAATAAACGTAGACGTTGTAAAATACACAAAAGAGCACAGGATGGGAGGGGAGGAGAGAGAGAGAGAGAGAGAGAGAGAGAGAGAGAGAAGAGAGAGAGAGAGAGAGAGAGAGAGAGCGAGAGAGAGAGAAGACAGACAGAGAGAAGACAGACAGACAGAGAGAGAGAAGAGAGAGAGAGAGAGAGAGAGAAGAGAGAGAGAGAGAGGGAGGCTAGAGAGAGAAACAGAGTGACAGACAGAGAGGGAAATACAGAGACAGACAGAGAGAGAGAGAGAGAGAGAGAGAGAGAGGAGAGAGAGAGAGAGAAGAGAGATGGGGGGGGGGTGAGGGTGGGGGGTGGGGGTGATCGGGGTAAAAATTGAAAAGATTCTGGGATGCAGACAGACTGAGTGTTCAGTCGAGAGATGTTAAATAAAACCAAAGAATAGCAACAACAACAACAACACAACAACAACAACAACAACAACAGATGAAAAGGAGGTGGTTTAGGGTATGGGCGACGGGGTGTGGAGGGGGGAGAGGGTGGGAAGGAAAGGAGGGGGGAGGAGGTGGAGTACATGAGCTGAACGGAGCAATGCGTCAGTTTACAGAATGCAAAACAAACAACAATAATAACAAACAAACAAACAAAGAAGAACAGTAAACAAGTGGGGTATTTTTTGCACCCATAAGAAAACCTAACACAGAGTAACTTTTATTCAAGACTGGCACAGCCTTTTAAACTTGAATAAAGTCAGACAAATAGATAGACGAACAATCTAATAGTGGGGGAAAAAACAAGCGCAGGCCAACAACTGAACTGTCTTCATAGTAATGACTTGGCAAAGATTTGGACTTAAGGAGGAGGGGGGGTGGGGGGGGGGGGAGTTTGAAGATGGAGAAACTGGGAACATGAAATTAAGAAAATATGTTACAGATATGAAAACTCTTCACTAGCTGCATAAGGGAACCATCGCAATCCCTTTTGAAGGCAGATATATTTGTATTGCCTGCTCCGAGGCCTTTCGTCCGCTGGGTCGGAACTCATCAGGGAGACACGGCTGGTTGTGTCTGCGCTCCTGGCGTCAAATAGAGACACACCACAGTGCATAATACTGTGGTGTTCTCACCACCAAGGGTGCAAAAAAGATCCAATAGCACCCCCTAACCCCCTCTTTTTTGCACCCTTGGTGGTGAGAACACCACAGTATTATGCACTGTGGTGTGTCTCTATTTGACGCCAGGAGCGCAGACACAACCAGCCGTGTCTCCCTGATGAGTTCCGACCCAGCGGACGAAAGGCCTCGGAGCAGGCAATACAAATATATCTGCCTTCAAAAGGGATTGCGATGGTTCCCTTATGCAGCTAGTGAAGAGTTTTCATATCTGTAACATATTTTCTTAATTTCATGTTCCCAGTTTCTCCATCTTCAAACTCCCCCCCCCCTCCTACCTCCTTAAGTCCAAATCTTTGCCAAGTCATTACTATGAAGACAGTTCAGTTGTTGGCCTGCGCTTGTTTTTTCCCCACTATTAGATTGTTCGTCTATGTATTTGTCTGACTTTATTCAAGTTTAAAAGGCTGTGCCAGTCTTGAATAAAAGTTACTCTGTGTTAGGTTTTCTTATGGGTGCAAAAAATACCCCACTTGTTTACTGTTTATCGTTTACTGTTCCCTGCCTCATTTCATTTCCGAAAGAAGAAGAAGATGACCAAAGTTCCAGACTTGTTCCTTTGATGTTCGTCTGGCGGCTCATTACAACATTCCTTTTCATTTTCTGTTCTTTTCGTTAGTGTACGTACGTACATACCCTGAGTAAACTGCGGCTTTTTTGGTTTGTTCGCTTATATTTCTTTTGGACAATGTCGGTTTTAATGTATAGTAACTGCATCTTGTTACAAATGTTACGCAGACTCTCTCTATGTGTCTGTCTTACTACCACACAAACATGTCACACACACACACACACACACACACACACACACACACACACACACCACACACACACACACACACACACACAAGCACACACATACACTTGCAAGCATGCATGCACATACAACTTACACGCACACGCACTCTCTCCTTCTCTCTCTCTCTCTCTTCTCTCTTCTCTCTTGTAAGTATCTTTCGGTATTCTCAATTTACGATTATTCAGTTGGTGTGAGCAAGTTTTGTAAATGAGCGTGATCAGTAGAAATGCTACAGCGTCAGTGTGTGTGATTTCATTTTTGTTTCTTGACCTCATTGCAGATAGGTCGGTGGCCTTTGCAATTAAAATTTTCCGAGTTCCGAGTTCCGAGTTCTCTCTCTCTCTCTCCTACTCACACACACACACACACACACACACACACACACACACACACACACACACACACACACACACACACACGCGGGCGCGCGCTCCCCATCCTTTTGACCTTATGACACTGGACCATGACTATAAACCTCCAAATGATCACTGAAATGTGAATTGGTTGTATATATATATATATATTATATATATATATATATATTATATCCATTAAGTAGTCACATTGGTAGCTACTGATAGTCCACATCCACCAACTGATCCCTTAATGGCTATCGACGGTCTATGTTCATCAACTGATCACTTCGATAGCTGCAGGTAGTCCAAACCCATTTACTGATGGCTGCGATACCCTATAGTAATCATCTATTTACATTTAGTAGTCACTGCTATCTCTGTCAAAAGCATATACATATATTGATCATTGCAACAGCAATTAAAAGCCCTCACTCATTATCTAGTGTGTCTGCGAAAAGACAAAATGTCGCTGTCGTGTTATCATCAATTGATGAACCTGTAATCAAAGCAGTTGCAAAATTCATCGCGGAAGCATTGAAAATTAGACAGATGAAGGATAGTGAAATTTAAGATAATTCATTATAGGAGATATTGGAATGAATATTATCATTCATCGCATGTGGTAGAGATCAGTAAGATACAATCATCACTTGATTGAGTGGACGGTCGAGTCAGTCTTAAGATTTTTTCCAAACCTTACTGCATTACTCCTGTGCGTGAGGACATAAGAAAATGTTACGAATTCATTTGTTTTTGTTACCTTTGATTTGATACACACTAGGAATGAATGTGCACTATTGGTTTGCAGGAAAGGAAGAGGGAAATGTTATTGTTCTGTTACCCCTCCCCCCTTGTCAAAAGACCTTTTGGTAATGACAATAAAATATCAAAGTGTCAAAGTAGTGATCGTTTTAAATTCCACAAAATGTCTGAAGAGCATAGGCCCTAATAAGTCAAGACCTGAACAGAGTAGGTTTACGGGAGTTGAGGAGCCCATCCATCGCAGCCCCGGCAACCGCAGCCCACTGAGCCACACAAGATCAAGTTGTCAGAAAGCCACCCACCAGAGGAAACACAGCACTGCTGCCGAGTCACTAAAGCTGAGTTCAACATTGCCTCTTCTGATCCAGCGTTCGAGAGATACCACGTATGAGGTGACTGTGACTGATTCTTCGTGGAGCCAGCGTGAGTCATTATTATTATTACTATTATTATGACGAATACTTATCTAGCGCCTATCCTCGGCTAGAGACCAAACTCTAAAGCGCTTTACAATCCCCACTCCGTTTACACAACAGGGTGTCTACCTGGGTAGTGCCGACTGAAGAGCTGCCAGCTGGCGCCTCATTAAGTCGTTTCCCGTGTCATGCGGTCAATATTGTTCAATATCGTTCACTCAGTTTACTTACTTCCTTCATTCTTTCAATTTCTCACGCAGGGTGCATGCTATGTGTAACGTGTCATCCATACCAACGGCCATAACTGGCCTTCTTTTCCGAAAGTTGGCGATGGGATTTACATGTGTGCAAGATGTTATGCGTGCGTTCACACACGGAACCTCGGTTTATGGTCTCATTCGAAGGACTGTATGGGAAATGGGAGTCAGAACCAAAGTTAACTCCGAGGGGGAAAAAAACCTGTACCGAAACGGCCCGGCGGAGATTTGAACCCGCAAACCCAGGATCACCTAGATTACGAGTCCGGCGCTCTACCACTGAGCCACTCCGGTCCTCAAGTGAGTGTCCCTACCAGAAGGTGCCACCGTGTCCGTCCAGTGACAGTCTCCATGGAGTCGGCAAGACTGGTGACCTTGACAGGAACCCGCCAAGGTCATAAATGTAGAGAGGAAATCACAACAAAGGTCACCACGAAAGCAGGACATAAAAAGCCACAGAACATGTCAGGTTTGTTGTTGTTGTTGTTTTTGTTGTTTCTGTTTTGTGGCCGATCCTTTAGGATGGGGATAATGAAGATGATGCTATGGGCGTTTCATTCTGGTCAAAGCCTGCATGGCACGTTTGAACTCTACGCTTACACACGCCACACATACACACACACGCGCGCGCGCGCACGCACGCACGCAACACACACACACACACACACACACACACACACACACACAATATATATATATATATATATCCCCGCGTCACCCAGGCCCGAGAGATACAGACAAGCTGCAGCGGGGATCAAGAAATTCAACACTCGACTATGTGGTTCCTGTCTTCCAACTGGAGCCACTACTTAATCAAATCTGGACAGTGGACGATTGGGGCAAAAAAAAAAAAAAAAAAACAAACAACCCAACAACAACAAAACAACAGCAACAAAAGCAAAACCACTAGATAATGATCGTGATGGATATCCAGTCCACGGCCACTACCTCCCAGCCCAGAATCTACGACGCTAACCACTACGTTACAGCAGTGGATGAAACGGAAACATTCAAAAGCATCCTACACGCACAGTCGGGAGTAAAAAACAGCAACAACAATATTTAAAACAAACAAACAAAACAAAACCCAGCAGCAACATTTTTAAAAAAAGCACCTGCAATTATGGGCCAGTTATCTTCAGTCTCTCCTCTCCTAGCCTCTCCCCCCCCCCCAACCTCCCTCCCTTCTGTTCCCTTTCCCTCACAACCCTCCTCTCCCCCTCCTCACCTTCAAATTATCTTTCC
>CM065741.1:29529986-29542486 GCA_033310375.1 Conus canariensis
CTAATCTATCAGCTTCTTCTTTCAGTGCATTTAATTGATTTTGTAGTCCCACTGTAGTATCTGCTAAAAGAATAACATCGTCCGCAAACAACATCAGAAATACATCAATAGCACCTGGGATTAACTGAACACCATGTTTTACCTTTTTAACTACTTCCGTAGCCAGTTCATTGATAAAAAAATGAGAACAGCAGGGGACTTAGCAGGCATCCTTGTTTAACTCCACGTGGGCATTCAAATAAGTCAGAATACATACCTTTATCTCGGATGTAAGCAAGCACCGAGTTGTATACACTTCTAAGGGCCCTATACACTTTGCCATTTACACCTTCTTTGCGCAATGTGGTCCACAGCAAGTTTCTATTAACAGAATCAAACGCTTTACGGAAATCTATGAATGCTATATAAAATTTGCTGTGTCTGAGAAGGTATTTTTGAACCAGAGAAAATAACGTAAAAATATGATCGATCGTGCTATAGCCTGATCTAAATCCCGCTTGTTCCTCAATTATTTTTTCTTCTGATTCTGCCCATTTAGTTAATCGTCTGTTTAGAATATTTAGTTAGTTAGTTAGTGTTTATTGGGTCCAGCGGACTACTAGGAGCCAAATCAGGACCTCAGCTATCACATCTAAGTCTCTAGATACAAATACCCACACTAATATTAACACATCGCTTAAAATTTATGAGGACAAAAGCACAATTATCTGTTCAACTCCGACGACACCTGTATACATTATTAAAACACTATATTTTATAAAATAAGTTTACCTCTTTCAAAAAAGAAAAAATAAGATCTACTGAAATCTCACGAAAAAGAACTGATAAATCACTGGTGGAAAAGAACTTCTCTCTGATACACATCAAATCAGCACATTCTGTCAAAAAATGATTAACACTGAACAAGCTGTCACACGCAACACACCATGGGGGGTCTTCCCTTCTGAGTATCCAACTGTGCGTTATATAGCTGTGCCCAATATTTGTGTAAACTTTTCCCAATATACTGGTAAGAGCAATACCTCTGTAATTGTCCGGATTATTGATGTCACCTTTTTTGTGCAATGGAATTATAATAGATTTAGCCCAGTCTAGCGGGAAGGTTCCTTCATCAAATAACTTGTTAAACAAAACTATCAGAAATTCCACTACAAGTGTATTAGAATGTTTTAGCATTTCTCCTAAGATCATGTCTGGACCTGCACTTTTTCTAGATCTTAATTTTTTTATACTGTTAACAATCTCCTCTCTAGATATTGGATCATTAAATAACGGTTCTTCAAAGTCATTAGCTTCTAAATCAACGCTTCCATTGTTTTCAATGACATTCTCAGGGTAATTAAAAATATTGCGGAAGTGCTCAAACCACTGCTCTATAGTTATATCGCTAAAAGTCGTCCTTTTTCTGTTAATTGTTCTAATTGTTGACCAAAATAATTTTGAATCACTAACAGAGTCTTTTAATTTTTTAATCTTTGTTTGCTCAAATTCACGTTTCTTTTGTCGCTTCAAATTAACATAATCTGACCGCTCACTAGCATATTTTTCTTTCAGTTCTTCTTTTTTGTCTTTTGCTTTGTTCCTTTGGAAAGTTTTGAGTAGCTTCTTCACCTCTTTCTTCTTCTGATCACATTCATAATCAAACCACTCATCCTGATTTTTCTTTCTTTTACCAACCATTCTCACCATGCATGCAGCAGCACTATACATTGCTTGAACAAAAATATTCACACATCTGCTGACATCCACATTTAACAACTGGTAGGCATTTTCAAGCTGTTCTTTAAAATTATTGGAATTCAGCTCATTTTCAAAATTTCCAGCATTCTCCTCTGACCAAAAGATTTTTTCTTCAACAGGTTCTTGAGCTTGGGTATTTTTGTCATTCCGTTTTGCCATATCATTTCTATTGGTAAATGCCAGGATTCAAGACAATCACCAACAATCATATTACAGTTTTGAGAAAAACATTCTGGAACAAGAAAATAATCAATAACACTACATCCTTGCGGTGAAACAAATGTATACTCTCCATCTCTGTCTCCATTGCAATATCCATTCAAAATGTCAAGATCAAACAGAAAACAAAGGTCCAACAAAAATCTTCCAAAATTATTTACATTTTCATCATTTGAGTTCCTATGGAAACTGTCTTCTAAATGGTCATCATAAAACCCAGTAAAAAACTCAAAGTTTACCATATCTTCGCATTTCGACTGGCTAGAACCTGTCCTGGCATTCAAATCTCCACAAATCATGACTCGAAAGTCAACATCACCCACTGCTCGTAGCAAACTTTCTTCCAATATAACTACTCCATCTTTCAGATCGGTATTATTGTACAGAGGACCACCTTCAGGTACAATGTAACAACATACTAAGACTACATCTTTGTCAGTACCAAGCACACCTTTATTCAGCTTAATTGCTATAGCATTTGCACAGTCTAATCTTATTTCTTCTACAAACTGTTCTAAACACTTTCTAACCAGCAACAGTACACCACCAGAGTTTCTCCCAAAGTGTGACAGTTTTTGAGCTGGAGCAACAAATTTAAGAAAATCATTAAACACACATGAAAGATCAAATGACTTGTCTACAAATGTTTCTGTAAGGCATACAAAATCAAATAAATTAACATAATCAATGAATGACGAATTATCTAATTTGTTATATAAGTTCTCAACATTATAGTTAAGAAAGGACCAGGACGTTGAATGATCGAACTTGTCCTATTTGGATTTCTTGTTGCGTAGTGGCCTGTGGCCAACACTGTTACATGTTGATTACCAAGGTACCCACGAAGACCGCTCTGTCTGCTTGCCGATCCTCGTCTACCACCACGCACATCACTGGGGTTGCCAGTTGTGTCATAACGTGGGGAATCCCTGCTGCTCCTCTCCGCACCAGAGGCTGGCTTACCCAACACGGAGTTGCTGGGCTTGCCTGTGACGTCACGGTCTTGTTGAGTGGGCGTCCCGTCACCACGTCTGTATTCCCGCAAGGCGTGGCCAATCAACCAGTCACCATCCACGTGTAGGGAACCTCTCCCCGCACCGTCACTGCCACTGTCAGCTGGCTGGTGGAGGGAGGAGTCACGGATATTCCGTGCAGAGACACCTTCACCTCCACCACCCACATCCTCGTCTCGCTGCACTGCATACTGGGTCAGCGGGTCGCCGCACGTGGTCTCAGCACCATGGCAGAACATCTCGCACCGGTCACCAGCATCGCTCAGTCGGCCGTGACCCGATGACGTCCCGCCCCCTCTGCCGTGCAGTCGGTCAGCTGATGACACAGCCGTGTTGTCAGTGTCGCCCGCCGTTGTCGTTTCCGTTGCCGTCACCTTTGTACGCGTGTGTTGATCTACTCCGGCTGGTCCCATTACCATCTCCCCGTTTCTAAAGAAGGCCCTCTTCCCCTCCCTACGTGCTTGTGACACAATTTTAGCTTGTTGCCGTGTCAGATCGTTGGCTACACCAATGCCTTTTTGTTTTAGTTTGTCACGCAGATCTCTATTTGTTAATAACAACATTTTGTCCTTCCATCGTGTGAAACGTGCAATCACTGGTCTAGGTTGCCCCTCTACTGCCCGCCCCACTCTGTGTGCCCGGACAAAATCTTCATGTGTCCATGTTCGAGAGCCGTCAATGTTGTTGAGAGAATCAACCACTGCTGTTACACTCATGTCAAAAGTTTCCCTGTCACGTAGTTGAGGAATGCCAAAAAATCTCAGATTGTCCCGTCGCGAGAAACCTTCCAATCTATCAATCTCCGATCTAACACGTCCCAAATCTTCTTGCAACTCCTGTACTGATGTTTTCAGCTGGTCAGTTTCTGTTCTCCCCTTAGTCACTTCCTCGTGTAGCACTGCCACACTGTCTGACAGGTCTTGTTGATCTTTTTCTAACTTGTCACACCTATCATCTATCCGTTTGCATCTTTCATTTATTTCACTCAGTTCGTTTTGATCCAGTTTAAATCTTCCCTGATCAGTTGGGTATGTAAACCCATCTCTTGGTGTATTGCAGAAGTTATCCTAGATAACTCATCCGTGTCACATGGTAGGCTAGCTTTTCCGTTTATACCCTCACCTTTACCAGTTTGATCAGGAGAAGGGTTGGGGCCAGGGTTTTCCTTAATGTCACCACTGAGACGCAGTCGCCACATGGAAAACAGTTTGTTCACAACACAGCCGAATGCGACGACTGGCGGCACTTGTATGGATATCATCAAGAACGGATCGTGTCGAACACAGTCAGTCACACGCGACATACTGTCTGAATAGAGAACTGTCCCTCCGTTTATCCACTCAGCCAGCGATGCCTGTTCTTGAATAAACAATTGCCTCACATTGCACACAAGACTCCACAACACTGCGACCAGCAATGCAAAGGAGAAAAAGGCCGTCACAACATCACTGGATGACATACCCGTGCTATCCACTGTAGGCCTACCTTGACTTGCCTTTCTATCCCAGAATGCAACTCTCCACCTCCTACTCGCACAAAATGTTCCAATTCTTGCCCTGTAACTCTCTAAATCACACATCTTGTCTGTTTTCTTTACTCTACTGCTTAAGCAGGAACTGCTTCACACAAAACCGACTTGTCGGGATCCGACACAACTGAATAAGCAATGAAAATAAATACACCGCCGTACAAGACCTGCTTACGTGCCGCCATTTTTTCTCGTGCCCCCGAGAGAGAGAGAGAGAGAGAGAGAAACTGGGTGACAGCTTTCAGCGAGTTCTGATTCAGTGTCATCAGAGAACAATCACAAAGTTAGGACTCGTCCGAATACAAAGCATCTTTTTTCTCAGTGGATCGCTCAGTGGCACTTTTCATACAGCCGGCTATGAATCTTTCTTGTCTTTTAGCTTTTGTGTACAGTCTTCCCTTTCATAGTCCTACAGTAATCATTCTCAGTTTGGGATAGCCACTACTCTGGCTCACCACTCCCCCTTCTTCTCCAAACACAAAGCGTAGATCATTCAGCAGGAATTGTATTAGTGCCACTCATCTGTCTGTTAGAGCACTGCACTTGGGCTGAAAATATTCTGTCCTAGAGACGAGCCACCGGCTCATGTTTCATCAATATCTTATCAATATCAAAATCAAACCACTGTTATGAGGCATCGTACGACCAAAAGAATGATTTTTAGCACGGTTTTGGAAGAATTTGAGGTTAACACTGTATCTTGTCCACAGCGCCACATACAGGCAACATACTGACCAACGACTGTTTGAAGCTCAGAGACTAGACAGAAAATTGGTTTGGTTTGTTTCTTGTTTTGTTGTCTTAGAGATGGTGGCTATGTTGGCATGTAACAGCATCAGCCCAACAACTGCACTGATATCCACACGGCGACGACGTGCGTTGCTGTTTATTGATGTATGTCTATGACTGACATGTCTTCAGCTGAGGCAGGACTGATGCCATACATTAACATTCACACTCTTGGCTGTGCTGGAGGGCAATATGTTCAAACCATTCTGCAGAAGCAAAGCTTGATTCTGACAATGCTGATTCCAAGTCTCCCACATTCCCTGTCCGAGCTGTCACCACACATTCCGTGCACGCATCGGCTTGATCAGCCACCGACGTATCCACAAATGATCTCCAACCCCCTCCCCCGCCTCTCCCACCCGTCCCTTCAACCCCAAGATGACTGACGTGGTTCTCAACGATTCGACGGACGAAAAACACTTATGGCTAACTGGCATGCAAAGTCTCTAGCCATGAAATCCGTGCACACACTGACAGCTATTGTTGTTAATACTGGCAATCTGAATTCCAATTTATTAATAATGGCGACGCAGAATGCAATGTCTGTAGTGAAACGGTCCCGCTGACACAATGACACTACTGTCGTCAAGATCGATAATTCACATCTAAATTGATAATAATGGCTATGCAGAGTGCAACATCTGCACCCGTACAGTTCCAGTCTACACACTGACACTGTTATCGTCAAGATCGATAATTCATATCTAAGCTGATGATGATGGCAATGCAGAGTGCTACATCTTCACCGATATGATCTTGCTGACACAATACACAATGTGAAGATGTTGCGTCGACTGTTTACTATAAATTTTTGGTAACTATGAGTATACTACGACGCCGCAGCATGAATACTGATAATGTGAGTTTTGGGTTGATGATTACGACTATACTCAAATGCGGTGCGTTCCGTTACGTTATCCTACTGACATTGTTAAGCTGACAGAGTGTATTAACAGCTGATGACTCACAGAACGCCATTTATCTTGTTGACATAGACAACACCATTGCATGACCCCCCCCCCCCAAAAAAAAAAAATAAAAATAAAAAAATAAAAAGGAGGTTTAGCTAAATGCAGCTGTACACAGCCAATGACACTGTTACTGTTGACAGTGTGTACTACAAGTGCATGACTATGGGAGGGCTTCTAGAAATAAACACAAATGTGAGCGACAACCGGCTCCTACCCAGAGTCGAGTTTGATACGGGCTCGGCTGGGAAGACTAGCACCACACAGTCGAGTTTCATCCACTTCATGAATCTGTCTCTGAAAGTGTTGCTAGAATTTTCTGATCAACACTGCAGGAGTCTGTATCTCTCGGTCCTGGTTGACACCGGGATATTTTATGAAAGTAAGCGTAGAATACAGCCCTGTCATGCAGTCTCAGACTGGAATAGACATCCGTTGCATCATCTTCATCATCCTCGTCCTCATCGATTAGCTAAAAAAAAAAGTCTCACATTTGGTGGCCCTTCGTGCCCTGCTCTCATGGTAATCGCAATTTCAATATCCTCTTCACGTCTACGGCCTTGTTTTGATTCTGTCGGGGCCACCTATATCGCCAGTCATGGGGGCTGCCGTTGGACGGACGTGGTGGCGCCCTCCGGAGGGAGAGCTCACTCACGAAGCTCCGCGACTATGTCATATTGTTTTCATTAGAAGGCTTAGCAGGTGGTGTCCTGCATATGTTGGATCAGAACAGGTACCAACCACTCAACACCACCGAAATGACTCGGCAGCGGCGCAGAGTCTCTTCTGGTGGGTTGCCTCTTGGCGACTTGACATTGACTGCTCCTTGTGAATTGCCGGTGCCCGGGTTGCGGCGGGATGGTCCGGGATGTGGCTGTGGACGGGGAGGTCGGAATGAGCGGCGTGGGTACAATGCACTGAGGTGGAACAGAAGATGGGATTGAAAGAAAAAGACATAAAAAAATGACATTCAATGACAGCGGTAGTCTGGGGTGTAAGTCAAAGACAACCATGATAGCATGCATTGTCTTCAGCATGGCGTCACGTGGGGCCGTAGCTGTCGCCTTAAGGTCATTCTTTGCCCCTGGGGTGCTGGAGGTTTCACGACTAGGACCAACTGTCAGTGAACTTCAACAGGGTGATTTCTTCTGGCAAGGTCTTTCTGCTGTGTACCGCTTGGGTCTTCAATAGATGGTCTGTGTGCAGGCTTGGGGGCAGAGTCACATGCACGTATTTCTCAGTCGATAGCCACATGCACATATTTCTCAATCAACAGTCACATGCACCTATTTCTCAGTCAATAGTTACATGCACCTATTTCTCAGTCAATAGTTACATGCACCTATTTCTCAGTCAATAGTCACATGCACCTATTTCTCAATCTATAGTCACATGTATCTATTTCTCAATCCATAGTCACAAGCACCTAATTCTCCGTCAATAGTCACATGCGCCTATTTCTCAATCCATAGTCACACGTACCTCTTTCTCAATCTATAGTCACATGCACCTATTTCTCAATCAAGAGTCACATGCAGCAATCTCTCAATCAATAGTCACATGCACCTATCCCTCAAGTAATAGTGACATGCACCTACTTCTCAATCAATAGTCACATGCATTTACTTCTCAATGTTATGTATAAAGGCCGTTCGTAGTGTAATTTGATAGGGTTGGCTATGGTAGCGTGCAATCATTTCTGTTATATATAAAAAAAATCCTACTGACACTGCTGATGCAATGTGTAGTGTAAGTAATTGCTGGTGGCTTGGCCAAACTGCAGTCAATTCGGCAGTAGAATCCTGCTGGCACTGTTAATGCAAATATGCATTGTGAACGAATGATGAAGATGCCACAGGGCAGTGACGGCTGCCACAATCCTGTTGATACTATTTATGTCATTGTATTGAAAGTTAATCATAATGATTGTTATGGAATGCAAGGACTTCAGCGATACAAACCTATTGCCATTGATGATGCAGTTGGATTGTAAGTTAATGACGATGGTTCTCTCAGAGTGGAATAACTTTAGCAAGAATTATAATGTTTTTCTCACTGTTAAAACAGACTGCACTAGAAGCTAAAGAAAAAGGATTATTCTACAGTACAGTGATTTAATCCAAAGCAATATCACAGACATTGGCAGTGCTGGACAACTCTCCTATAAGACAACGGTGATGGCTACATCACAGTACGTCTTTGGTCCAACAATCCTACCGACACTGATCACTCGGACAAACACACATGTGCTCAAGTGCCACAGCGTTCCACGGAAACCATTGATAGCGACAGACGTTGCTAAGCAAAACAGCAATGTCTACAGCCAAACAGCCCAACTAGCATTTTAATGGCGATATTCGGAAATGTGCTAGAGCTTACTAATGCCTTTTGCCCACACAACCTCCTGTTAGCCTGGTACTGCCGATAATCCGTCTTTCAAACTAATGCCACTGGCTACTTCAGAATACAGTGCTCATCAGTCAATCCCTTTGAGTCTGCTGGTACTAACAACTTGTCCAGGTGTCTGTCTAGACTGCCGTTTCCACCGCACCCATATAACATCTCTGACCTGATCACTACAAACAGTCCATGTTGCCACTCTCAGCATCCAAACACCATTTGTGACCTCATCACAACAAACAGTCCATGTTGCCACTCTCAGCATCCAAACAACACTTCTGACCTGTTCACTACAACAGTCCATGTTGCCCCCCTCAGCATCCAAACACCATTTCTGGCCTGATCACAAAAAACAGTCCATGTTACCAGTCTCAGCATCCAAACACCATTTCTGACCTGATCACAACAGACAGTCCATGTTACCACCCTCAGCATCCAAACACCATTTCTGGCCTGATCACAACAAACAGTCCATGTTACCAGTCTCAGCATCCAAACACCATTTCTGACCTGATCACAACAGACAGTCCATGTTGCCACCCTCAGCTTCCAAACACCATTTGTGACCTCATCACTTTAACAGGCCATGTTGCCACTGTCAGCATCCAAACACCATTTGTGACCTGATCACTACAAACAGTCCATGTTGCCACTTTCAGCATCCAAACACCATTTGTCACCTGATCACAACAAACAGTCCATGTTGCCACTCTCAGCATCCAAACACCATTTGTGACCTGATCACTACAAACAGTCCATGTTGCCACTCTCAGCATCCAAACACCATTTTGTGACCTGATCACAACAAACAGTCCATGTTGCCACTCTCAGCATCCAAACACCATTTCTGACCTGATCACTACAAACAGTCCACGTTGCCACTCTCAGCATCCAAACACCATTTGTGACCTGATCACTACAAACAGTCCATGTTGCCACCCTCAGCATCCAAACACCATTTCTGACCTCATCACTACAAACAGTCCATGTTGCCACCCGGCACCATCTCCCATACCCAGCACCTAAGCTGCCACGAAGTTGGTAGAGCCCCTGTGGGTACAGAATGGAGGTCACAGTGAAGACCTAAGTCACGACAGCCAGGAACTGCAGTGGTATAGTGGATACATGACCAGAGAGAGAGAGAGAGAGAGAGAGAGAGAGAGAGAGAGAGAGAGAGAGAGAGAGAGAGAGAGAGAGAGAGAGACCCTCTTCCCACAGAAAAGCGCCATGGAAAGGAAAGACATGGCAAATTAGAGAAGAAGATGGACAGACACACAGACAACATGGCTGGGCGGAACTGGAGGCGCTGTGGGACACAATCTCAGGCCCCTCCCTGCCCACAACTGTCAGAGCTAGTAGACACAGCTGATGGTCACCTTCATCCTCACTGCAGTGCCTCCACCTCCCTGCCCACATCTGTCAGAGCTAGTAGACACAGCTGATGGTCACCTTCATCCTCACTGCAGTGCCGCCACCTCCCTGCCCACATCTGTCAGAGCTAGTAGACACAGCTGATGGTCACCTTCATCCTCACTGCAGTGCCTCCACCTCCCTGGACCAGTGAGCGGTGCTTCGGTGGGGAGGAGGGAGGGGGGGGGAGGGGTAACAAGGATGACATGAAGTCAGTCCTGCAGGTGAGTGGGGAGCTAGAGCGGCCTGCCCTCATGCAAACCAGCCATCCATAAATGAGGCATCACCTTCTCTCCGCCTCTTCTTTCGGCGTTTGGCGAACTCCTTGTTGACGGATGTCACGATGGCCAGGGCGTTGGTCACCGCTGACACCTCCAGGCCAACGAACGTGATCAACGCGCTCAGGAAGACGAAGAGCTGGAAAGGAGAACAGGCTGGGTTAGGGCACATCAGGGCGTCTTCCTCCACCTGTTGAGGCACGTGCGAATCGGGAATTTAGCGCTCCCATGTGCACACACGCAGGTGGAAATTAGTTTACAGTTCTATAATACACGCACGCACGCACGCACACACACACACACACACACACACACACACACACACACACACACACACACACACACACGCACCGCAGCTGCGCGGCGGCGCACAAACAGCATACACAAACGCACGCAGGCATACACACACACACACACACACACACACACAACATAGACAGAGAGAGAGAGAGAGAGAGAGAGAGAGAGAGAGAGAGAGAGAGAGGCAGAGACATAGACAGCGACAGGACAGAGAATTGTCTCTTGATGTAGTCTAACCCTGGTTTACGTCAGGCACGCACGCACGCACGCACGCGCGCGCGCGCGCACACACACACACACAGAGAGAGAGAGAGAGAGAGAGAGAGAGAGAGAGAGAGAGAGAGAGAGAGAGAGAGAGAGAGAATGGTCTCTTAATGTAGCTTAACCTTGGTTCACATCAGGCACGCACGCACACACACATACACGCACGCACACACACACACATCCCCTCCTCCCCCCACACACAATCACACACACACACACACACACACACACACGAGAGAGAGAGAGAGAGAGAGAGAGAGAGAGAGAGAGAGAGAGAGAGAGAGAGAGAGAGCATTGAACTCTGATTTATACTAGCACTGATTCACACGATACTGAACTTTCTGAAAGAGAATAACCAAACAAATGATTTTCCTATGAATTATATTGCTGGAAAATTACGGTGTTGCAACCAAAGTAGCGTCACCTTAGCATGTGGAACTGAAGTGATTCATTGGTCGCAAAGACATTTGGTGAGAGACCAATCCACAAAAAACATGTTCTCGATTTCTGAGTTTTCACCGACGTCACAGAATTAGGTAATCGACTTCGATTTCTGAATGTAAAGTAAATCCCTTTGGTTCAGAAGACCTGCCGTCTCAAAAAATTATTTCATTGTTTCAAACTGATTGAATAAACGGGACATAGTAAAAAGTTGGAACAAAAAAAAAAAAAAAAAAAAAAAAAAATCGGAACAAAGTATATAACGAAGAAGTAGGTAACTCTTGCTCCCATGTTGAAATAAATACACGCCTATGACTCCAAACGAAAGCTGCATATGACACCGAATCGCCTAGCAGAAAAACCAACACAGAGCACACAGAACAAACAAGGAAACATCCCCAAACAAGGGGCAGGAATAGCTCAGTGATAGAGCGCCGGACTCGTAATCTTGGTGTTTCTGGGGTTGCGGGTTCGAATCTCCGCCGGGCCGTTTCGGTATATGGGGATTTTTCCCTCGGGGTTAACATTGGTTTTGACTCAATTTCCCATACAGTCCTTCGAATGATTCTATAAACCGAGGTCCCGTGTGTGAACGCACGCAAACCATCTTGCACACACGTCAAATCTCATCACCAACTTTTCGATGAGAAGGCCAGTTCGGCCGTTGGCATGGATGACACATAGCATGCACCCTGCGTGAAAAATGGAAAGAATGAAGGAAGTAAGGAAATTGAGTGAACGATATCGAACGATATTGTTTGGATGACACGGGAAACGAGTCAATGAAGCGCCAGCTGGCAGCTCTACAGTCGGCACTACCCATGTAGGCATCCCCTTGTGTCAACGAGTGTGGATTGTAAAGCGCTTAGAATGTGGGTCTCTAGCCGAGAATATGCGCTAAGTATTCATAATAATTATAACAACAATGATAATAATTATAATAGTAATAATGTTCCAAGCTTGCCCGTATACCCTGTACCGACACACGTACACAGTAACAACTGGAAAACACACACACACACACACACACACACACACACACACACACACACACACACACACACATACATTGACGTGTAGATTTGTCAGATGCAGGGTGTAATATGGGGAAGCTTGGGACATGATTTTGGGGGGAATGTCTCCTTGTTTG
>CM065741.1:29544986-29552486 GCA_033310375.1 Conus canariensis
CTTCCTATTCTGTCGGGTGTGTACCAAGGCCTGGGTCTTTGCAATTGGGTTTCGTATCCACTCTCTGCAATCGTTTTCTCTTTCTGTCTCCCCCCCCCCCCCCCCCCCCCCTCAACAGTTCCCTGGTACATTGGTCATTCCTGGAAGGCCATGCTATCTTGGTACCTGGTTATACCAATGCGGGTTTTTCCTTCTCAACAGTTTCCTGGTACATTGGTCATTCCTGGAAGGCCATGTTATCTTGGTACCTGGCTATACCAATGCGGTTTTCCCTCCGTTCCCCCCTCTCTACAGTTCCCTGGCAGATTGGTTGGTCTAGGAAGGCCATGTTATCTCGATACCTGGCTATGCCAATGCGGTTTTCTTTTCTACACTGCTGTCAACAGATCTTAGGAAGGTGCGAAGCTGCTCCTTGATGGATTTGCGTATTGATCATATGATAACTTTACCTTCCTTCAATATCTTGAAGTAACACCTTATTTCCAATGGCTTGGGGCCTTCTTCCTGATCCACCGTTAGGTTCTATGTCTTCCCTACACACAGGGAGATGGAATATACCGGTGCAGGAGCCTACTCTCGTCTTTCATGGAGATGCTATTGTTCTTTCATATATTTTGGGGGGTTTAATTTGAGTAATATAGGTTTCAATATATGATCGGCTGAAACCTATCATACTAACGTTTACCACTCGCTGAAACTTGAAGAAAATGTTTGTTTGTTTGTTTTAACTTACATAATCACAATTCAAAGAGGAGACTCGTCAGGGTGAAATACATCATGACACCGAAAACAAGAAGAAAATGTATTCAGCCTATAGGCAAGCTGCAAGGAGTGTTGTCTATATAAAAAAAAAAAAAAACCCCGAATACCTGGCTTACAAATGTCTATTATCAAAGAGATTTTGTTAAATCTTTGCTCATGGAAATTAGATCAAGCTCTACATCCTAAGCGATGATGAAGGGAAAAAAATCGATCGAAGAACAGTAGGCACTGCAACAATGTATAGACAGCAAGGAGGAGGTCAAACTAGCTGTGACAAAGAAGCGACAACTGATTGTAAAGAAAGGGAAGAGGAGACAACAGTGGGAATACTCTGTTCTTGAGATCACGAGTAAGACAGTTAGCTGAAGGGAAAAAAACAAATGACCAGTTGAATTTGTAGCCTGGAACCGTTACCCTTTGTAAGAAAATGAATGGTCAGGCTGACTGACTAACATGGTA
Organism: Conus canariensis; assembly: GCA_033310375.1. Lineage (NCBI taxonomy): Eukaryota > Metazoa > Mollusca > Gastropoda > Neogastropoda > Conidae > Conus > Conus canariensis. The sequence goes on from CM065741.1 coordinate 29,546,208, forward strand.
ATCTCTTGATTAACCAATTAGACGTTTTAATGACATTCTAGGTTTACGAACAACTAAACAACCGTGTTTTGAAATAGTGAAATGAGCGACGTTGTAAAGAATATTCCGTGTTTAGATGCTGACGATTAGGAAGGAGAAATGTCGCTGAATGAGGTAACTTTGACACTGACAGATTTAAACAACACTAAAAAGTCCAAGAGCAGATGGGTTTCACATGCAATATCTTCTGAGTGCTTTAAGGACACGGGCACTGGACGGAGAGTTAGAGAAGGAGAGCTTTCTTGTGTTCAAAGACAAGGAGTTATGATCACAAAAGAAGACAGAACAAAAACAATAAAAGAAAATGGATATCAATTTCATCGCTTGACTGTATACATGCATATAATTTGGCTACAACGCATCCTATTTGGTCTATAGATCGTTTTACCAAAGTTCATTAACGAAAATCAAACATGGTTTTCTGAGAAATGGATGCATCTTACACAATCTAAAAAAAACGGACCTATAACTTACATAGAAGAATATAATTCACGGGGGCTCATATTGAACATTCGAACAAGCACGCGTGGGATTTCATGTTCAGAAAGCGTAGGTTTTACAAAGAAGAACTGTTAATGGATGGAAACATTTGATGAAAATATTAGTTCTTATGTCATTCTCACCAGTCAGTTTTAATGAGAACGAGGATGTAGGCAAAATAACCCGGTGTAGCCTTTTTCTTTCAAAAAAAAAAATCTATTTTATATACTGTACATACTCGAAAAATGAAAATGTATACGTAGTATCGCTTAAGTAAGTAGGTGATACATCTCTTTTAGCATGTGAAAGAAACCCGATTAAAAATTGTTTAAATCTTGCGGATATGTTTGGTTGTCAGTCAGGTTTGCAGATGAATCATTAGAAACTAGCTCGGTCTGATTAGTCATTTGTAGAACACACACACACACACACACACACACACACGCACCACGCACACACGCACGCACACACACACACACACACACACACACACACACACACACACACACACAACACACTCACGCGCGCGCTCGCGCTCGCGCGTTCGTTACATAGAACATCTTGGCACGGACTGAAGTGAACCAAAATTCAAACCGTTAGAAACTTGGTTCAACAGTGATTTGCTACATTGTTCACATATCAACTGCTCAGAAAAGTTAGGTGTTACTAAACATTTTTTTTTTTTTTTAAAGATTTGGACAAAACGCCACTTCATACATTTAAGAAGAGCGACAAATCTGAAATCCTTTGTTTTATCAAAATTAATTCATTAACTGGTTTTGCTGCCCAATCTGCCACATCTCTACGCTATGCTAAGCTACTATCTTAAACTTGAATGGAATCCGAAGAAAGATGAGCTTGGAAAATACTACATAACGGTACTAACAAAGACAGCACTGACTTTCCATAAATCAGATGATGTTCTCTTTTCTTAAAATTGACTTGGCGGCGAAAAACCTCAATGAAAACGTTCAAGAAGATTGTCATCATTCATAATTATTCACTGATTACTCTGGAAGGCTTCCTAAACACAGAACAGAAATTGTTTCAGTCTTTCTAAGATTGCTTTCAAAATGGGGCGACCTCAGGCAAAAACTGACACTCATAGACATAAGCGAAACCGTAGAATCACTGGGCTGGCAAACGAATAAAAAAAAGAAAGAAAGATATATCTGAAAGGTACAGCTAAGAAATCTAAGAAAGACCAAAAACCTACATTAATATGGAGGGGTGCAGGTGGCAGGGTGGGGTGGGGGTGGGGGATCATATGCAACGAAATAGGAATGCATAGATATTTTCCTTTTTTTTTAATGTAGCACGAGAGAGAGAGAGAGAGAGAGAGAGAGAGAGAGAGAGAGAGAGAGAGAGAGAGAGAGAGATTTTCCTTTTTTTTTAAATGTAGCACGAGAGAGAGAGAGAGAGAGAGAGAGAGAGAGAGAGGAGAGAGAGAGAGAGAGAGAGAGAGAGAGAAGGTTAATGACGTCACTAGTACAGGTACACTACCGCAAACATGGACTGATTCACGTTCCTGACTGAATGTATTATGTCACTGATCCAATGCCCACCATTGCTGTAATGTGACTGCCCACCATTCCCTCTTCTTGGGTTCATAATGGCACCATTCCATTAGCGCATAGTGTTTTGAAAATGATCCATTTCTTTAGGGCAGCGAAGCGATCATTGGTCCCACGGATAACGTCCACGAAGTCGATCTACGTAATGTAATTACATTTCTTCCGAAGTATAGCATCTGCTCCAAAGGGAAGCAACTCACTGCCAGAGAAACGTCACGGAGTGGCCATTTTGAACGGCTGTTCTGCTTTCACCTTAGCTACGAGGGCTAACGAAATTCAGCGACTTTTTGTTGATACCGAAGTCCGCTATTTTACTATTATTTCTTTCGGTAAATGAAACACTGGCGTTTGTGAGATGTCTTTCACAGACCAAAGACGAAGGTTCAGTGTTGTGTGTGTGTGTGTGTGTGTGTGTGTGTGTGTGTGTGTGTGTGTGTGTGTGTGTGTGTGTCTGCGCGCGCGCGCGCGCGCGAGCGTGAAAATGACAAACGGTTTGATTTCATATCCTTATGTTTCCATTCATTCAATTTAATTGTATGCGCTACACGGGACATCAATTCTAAGAAGAAAAAAAAAAAAACTTTTGTTTTTATAATATGGAAGCATGAAAGGCATATCTAGTCATTAAAATATAAACGTGTTATATATCAGCGACACAATATTGTTCTCTCTTGTCAAAAACATATTGTGTTGATTGACAGACAATGATTAATCCATGCATTATTAGGTCATGGTAATTTGGGAGTGACAGGACATCGGTCTTTACAGGTACATATAAACAACGACAAAGAAGGATCGTCGTTTGGCCGGTTCTGCTCGTGGATCCAAGAATCCTGCTCGTCCGATTGTAGATGCTGGTCTTAGTGCTACGACTATTATTGTTCCTGTTACTGCTGTTACATCTGCTACACTTACTATTACCAGTATTACAGCTGCTAATGCCGCTTCCATTTTCTGCTAGTAGGCTACTACTACTGTTACACTTCACGGTGCAATGCTGCAGTCGTTACGACAAAATACTGTTGTTATTACAGGTACAACCAATGTCATGACTATGCTGCTGCTGTTGCTGTGGTGTTATTACCACTGGTACCGGTGGTACTACAGGAAGTATTACTGCTTTACTAGTGTTGTTTCTATTGCCTGCGTTAACTGCTGTTACAATTACTACTGTTTCTGCCACTGTAAACTACGACTGCTTCTGCTGTAACTATTATCACGACCATACTGCTGCCGCTGCTGTTGATGTCGTTGATGCCGCTCTTATCTCCGGGGAGCCGGAATAGCTCAGTTGGTAGAGCGCCGAACTCGTAATCTTGGTGATCCTGGGGTTGCGGGTTCGAACCTCCGCCGGGGGCGTTTCGGTACAAGGGGATTTTTCCCTCGGAGTTAACATTGGTTCTGACTCCATTTCCCATACAGTCCATCGAATGAGACTATAAACCCGAGGTTCCGTGTGTGAACGCACGCATAACATCTTGCACACACGTAAAATCCCATCACCAACTTTCGGAAGAGTAGGCCAGTTTGGCCGTTGGTATGGATGACACGTTACACATAGCATGCACCCTGCGTGAGAAATGGAAAGAATGAAGGAAGTAAGGAAAATGAGTGATCGATATTGAACGATACTGACTGGATGACACAGGAAACGACTGAATGAAGCGCCAGCTGGCAGCTCTTCAGTCGGCACTACCCAGGTAGGCAGCCCGTTGTGTAAACGAGTGTTGATTGTAAAGCGCTTAGAGCTTGGTCTCTAGCCGAGAATAGGCGCTATATAAGTATTCATTATTATTATTATTTATCTCTTGCTTTTGGTAATATTGTTTTTGCAACGTGTGCTACTGCTGTTGTTGATGCTGCCACTAATGTACCACAGTTTCTGCTACTTTCACTTCTACTACCCCTGCTGCTGCTGCTGCTGCTGTTGTTAACACCACTACTGCTGCTTGCATTGCTAGAAGTACTGGTACTGATAGTAGATTTGCTGTTGCCGCTGCTACTGTTTCTGCTACTACTATTGCTGCTGCTACGTGCTACGAGTACTACTACTGTCACCACTACTATTCCTATCATCACTGCCACGGCTGCGGCCTCAGCTGCTACTAGTGCTGCGAGTAATGCTGCTGCTGCTGCTGCTTCTGCTACGACTACTACTACGACGACGACGAAGTCCACTATTACTATCATTACTATTACTCTACTACTACTGTTGCTGCTGCTGCTGCTTACTACTACTACTGCTACGACTACTACTAAGACTACTACTACTACTGTTGTTGTTGCTGCTGCTGCTGCTACTACTCTTACTACGACGACGACTACTACTACTACTACTGGTGCTGCTGCTGTTGTTGTGGCTACTACTAGTAGTTGACTAGTTCTGTGGCACGGCTATACTTTTTCGTACTTTGGGTATTACCCCTACTACTGATGCTATTACAACTGCTGCTGCTGCTGCTGCCGCTTCTACTAATGCTGCTACTTTTACTACTACTACTACTACTGCTACTACTACCACTACTACTGCCATCACTATTACCTCCCCTATTGCTACTGTTTTTAGGACTACCACTTCGCCTACTATTAGCATTAGTACCGCTGGTAGTGTTGCTGCTAATCGACTACTTCTACTTCTTCAACTACCATTACTGCTGTTGTTACTGCTGCTGTCGCTGCTGCTCCTACGATCACCGCTACTCCTTCGACTGCTACAACTACCGCTTCTACTACTACTATTTCTATTACACAAACAACAATAACTACTACCACCACCTCCACCACCACTGCTGCTACTGCTACTACTACCACCACCCCATTACAACAACAGCAAAAACTACTACTACTACTACTACTACAGCCGCTGGAGCTGCTTCTTCTTGTGGTAGAACTGCAGTGCTGGTGCTATACTGTTGCGGTTGCTTCTGCTGGTAATGGTGGTAGTACACTATCGCTGTGTCCACGATGTCACAGTATTACTAAGGTACTTACGTGGTCGAAGAACCAGTCGTAGGCGGCTTTAAGACATGGCTTGGCCGTGTGGGGGTTCTGCACCGACGGAGGCTTTTTCTGGCAGTCTTTGTCAAGGAGGTTGTCTTCCGTCACCACATTTCCCGCAATAGCACAACACGACAACGGAAACAGCACTACAGCTGTATTCCTGTCGGCTTGCTGGGTACCGGGGCCTAGTTTGTTGGCTGCCTGGTACCACGGAGAGCCCTCAAAGTCTCTGTAGCTGTTCACGCCACAACACTGGAAAAAGACGTGCCCTAAGTCCACCATCTGAGAGAAGGTGTTGGTCGAGTTGAGCATTCCGTCATACTTCTGTTTAATGTCGGCCTTCAATGTTGCGGCAAAATTGCTTTGGATGTCACGCCTAAAGGAGAAAATGATAATGACGAAGGCTGCCTGCGAAGCTATAGCGAGACTAACGATGGTAGCATACGCTCTGAGCATTTGCCGCTGGCCTAGGATACATCCGATACTTCCAAGATACCCAAGGCCCAGTGAAAATACTCCAATTAAGATGATCGTAAATGTGAAATTGGCCAGGAGTCCAGAGATATCGAAGGTCTCTAAACGCCCCGTAGGATCAAAATTGGTCAAATAGTTGAGCATCCGAGGGCTCGTTAAAGCTGTGACACCAACCAGGAACATAATGAACCCGACCGCGAAGACAGCCAGGTTGAGAATAAAGAACAGCAGGGACAGTCCTGAGGGTTTGCGGATCGTGAACGGCTCCTTCTCATCTGGAGGAATAGGAGCAAACCACGTTACGACCTTGTCGGGCAGTTTTTGGTTCAGCCAGTCCCCTGACACCATCACTTGCTCGTTGATGTCCAGGATCAGTTTTCGGAGGAAGGCGTTTATTCTTGTCAGTGTAGGGTCCACTCTTTTGCGGGCGCTACTCATCAGCGGCACTACGCGCTCGCTGAACTCACCTGTCTGAGCCACCAGAATCTTCTGCATGCTAGCTACTTTGGGTTGAACATGCTGAACAAGTTTCTCTCTTTTATGTGCCGCTGCCTCTTTTATCTGAACAAATTTCCCTTGCTTCGGAGCCTGTTCAGCTCCTGGTGATTTCGGTGGCTTGGTTTCCAGAACGGAGCTGCTCGATGAGGAACTCAAGCTAGCAGCCGGCGAAGGTGGTTTAGACAAATTGGGAACCTCGAGAAGAGTACTTTCG
>CM065741.1:29557486-29569986 GCA_033310375.1 Conus canariensis
AATAGAAATACAATTCTGTCAAACTGTCTCCTGCACATTGCAGTGGAAAACAAGACAATTATCATACAAAAGTACCTGGAAAAAGGGCACACCTGGATGGAGGTTGATTCGGTACACTCCACCATTGAACGCCGACTACGTCATCGCCAGATCTACTGGCCACCTGAGTATTCAGAGGTCTTCACTTCTGCCAGGAGCAAGCCTCATCCTTACATTGTGAAGAACGTGGACTTTAACTTCTTCAAGGACTTTTCAAACATTTCCTACTACAGAAGCATTCGGCCTGGAAACTGTGCAGGTGATCCTCAGGTGGTCGACATCAGGGCACTGAAATACTCACCAGATGGAGTGATCAGCTACAAGCTTGATCACACAGACGACTGGGCTCCACTTCCCCCCCAGGTCCAACAGAGGGGCAGCAGTGCAAATCACACAGCTATACAGACAGCCGAGATCAATCAAGAAGTCAAAGTGGGACCACCTCCAGCAGCTGAAGACAGTGATGTCCATGGAGCCCATGGCTTCTATGACAATCTTCTCCATGACCGAGTCTGATCTGAGAGACCACAGTACCATTCCTCTGTTGCTTTCACAACACATAGTTTAACTGTTGGCTAAATGCTCTCTCAGGATGTAAGTGAGACGTCAAGTGTGGATTTAGAAACGAAATTATATCCACACGTCCACATATCTTGACGTCTCGCTCACAACCTGACAGATCATGAGGGAAACGTCAAGTGTGGAGTGTGGAGTGTCAAGTGTCAAGTCATACTGAGAAACACTTGACGCGGTGTAGAGTAGTGTACTATGTTGATATTTCTGGCGGTATACACGAGATGTGTAGTACTAAATTTATTTCTAAACATTTCATTTTGTTACTGGCCGCAGTTTTGGCGGTGCAAGCTGAGATGATTGTGTTGTTCTATATAAATTTCTGACAATTTCATCGGTTTACTGACCGCAGTTCTGGTGGTGCACAGATGTGGAGGGTAGGTGGCCCTAACACCCGGACAGTTGCTAGGGGCATAATTCCCGGACAAGACAGAGAATACTGTAGCTCGTCCGGGAATTACGCCCTTAGCAACTGTCCGGTTGTTAGGGCTACCTACCCTAGTTCTATATTAATTTCTGAAAATTTCATTTTTTATTGACCACAGTTCTGGTGGTGCACAGATGTTTAGTTCTATATTAATTTCTGAAAATTTCATTCTTTACTGGCCAAGGTTCTGGCAGTGCACAGATGTGTAGTTCTACATTGATTTCTGAAAATTGCATTCTTTACTGGCCAAGGTTCTGGCAGTGTACAGATGTGTAGTTCTACATTGATTTCTGAAAATTTCATTCTTTACTGGCCGCAGTGTTGGCGGCGTACAGATGTGTAGACTGTGTTGATTTCTGAAAATTTCATTCTGGCTGGTATTTCTGTAATAAAGATTGTTGAATCATTTGGCAAGACAACAATAATATTTTCGGTCAGGTTCGGATGTTGTGCATGTTTTTGATTCTCTCTCTCTCTCTCTCTCTCTCTCTCTCTCTCTCTCTCTCTTCTCTCTCTCTCTCACACACACACACACACACACACACACACACACACACACACACACACACACACAAAAGACTGACTAGACGCATTTTGCTTTTATTATCATTGATAGTCTACATTGCGTAATCAAAATAACTTTTTTCTGTTAAACTATGTTTGGAAAAGAGATTTCCTTCAAATGCGACTTGTTATTAAAGTTCAGCATGCATGACATAAAAACTAACCATCCAGAAGACATTATTATGTCTTCTGAATGCTTCATTTATGTCACTTCAGTTTAAAGGACAGTCCTGCAAAACCTAGTATGTGCTCATTTTTGTTCACAGGTTTTCGTGCAAAAACTCGTATCTACACATTTTCACTTATATTTCTGTATAAAGGTACCTGTGGTTTTCAAAATCTATATGAACCATTTTTGGCATCAGTTTTCTATGCAGGGAATGAAAAATATAACTTAAAAAACAGAGAACGTGGATTTTTTTAAAACAGTCTTTTTCGATTTTCTCAAAACTATGAAAATGCAGATACGAGGTCTGGCAGGGACACCGACGATATATATATATATATATATATATATATATATATATGTTTGTATGCACATCTATCTATCAATCTATCTACCTGCATAGTGATGAACAATAAGTCGTACTACACACACACACACACACACACACACACACACACACACACACACACACACACACACATATATATATATATATATATATATATATATATACATATATAACATGCTGAACAATTAAGTAGTGGGGGAAAACAAGTGTAGGTTAACAAGTCTTCCGTCATTATAGTAATGACTTGACAAAGATTTGAAAAAAAAAAAAAAGGGGGGGGGGGGGGTTTGAAGATGAAGAAAATGTATATTATAAATATGTATATTATAAATAGAAAAACCCTTCACTAGCTGCATGAGGGAACCATCGCAATCCCTCTCGAAGGCAAGTCTATATGTATCGCCTGCTCCTAGGCCTTTCGTCCGCTGGATCGGACTCATCAGGGAGACCCAGCTGATTGTGGTTCAAAAAAGAATCCAACTGCACCCAAAGGCAGCCAGCGAAAGGCAGTAAATAAAAGGAAACGAAAGTGTGGCGAGGAAAAAAGTTGCTGAAAAACTAAAAACATTATGCAAACAGTATAAAATGTAGGGGACAATCTTGCTTGAGGATCCATTCAAGGATGCAAGGGAGATCAAAAGATATGGAACAGTCTGAATGGTCAGCTCTTCTGTTCAATAATAACCCAAGCATTGTCAGCGGCTAAAGAATTGTGCAGAACAACGTTTACTTGGATCTCCTGAGAGATGCAATCGCCCACCGATTGACCAGACAATATAATGCTGAACAATTAAGTAGTTGGGGAAAACAAGAGCAAGTTAACAATTCTTCCATCATTACAGTAATGACTTGGCAAAGATTTGGAAAAAAAAAAAAAAAAAGGGGGGGGGGGGGGGGGGGGTTTGAAGATGAAGAAAATTTATTTTATAAATAGAAAAACCCTTCACAATATCTCCGTGTGTGGGAGGTGGGGGAGGGGATGATGAACTATAAGTCATAACACCCGCTCACTGGGTGCACTTTTTTTTTTGTCTGAAAGGCTTCTTCGGGTATCCTGTACAATTGCGCAGCTCCGTTAAAGCAACACACACACACACACACACACACACACACACGCACGCACGGGCGCGCGGGCTCTCACGCCCACCCCACCCTCACCCCCCACCACCACACTATAAAGAGAGAGAGAAGAGAGAGAGAGAGAGAGAGAGAGAGAGAGAGATACATACATACATACATACATACATATATATACATGAGCTTGCTTTACCAATAATCAATGAAGTCAGAGGGTTCCGGTCATTTTAGAACAGCATTTGTTTCTCGTGGAGTACGTGTCGTTGTGTATATGTTTGCATGCAATCATTCCATCTTGACAGAGGCGCGTGTTCTTATGAATGTCTTTCCACTAATTTTGCCCCTTTGCTTTGAAGGTTATTGTTTCCTGAACCGTTCATTTTTGTGTACAACACGGTCACACACACACACACACACACACACACACACACACACACACACACACACACACACACACACACACACACAATACCCACCGAAATCCATTCATTTTGTATATCTATTACAGTATGACCAACAAGATCCAGAGTCACGAAATACGTGCATAACAAAGAAACATGTTTTTCACATGTACTTTAAACAGAAATAATAGTTCTGAGATGAAAATGATTAACGATAGACATAACACTAAAAAAAGAGAGAATAACAAAGAAACATGTTTTTCACATGTACTTGAAACAGAAATATAATTCTGAGATGAAAATGATTAAAGATAGACATAACACTAAAAAAAAAAAAACAAATATAAGTAAATTTTTGACATATAAATGAAACATTTTTGTTGTTGTTGGAAATTTACCAATATTCAAATTTACAAGTACATCTTACAGTATTGTGCAATTGTATTATATTTGTTATTTTAATCATTGAAAAGAACCAAACTGAAGAGAGAGAGAGAGACAGAGAGAGAGAGAGAGAGAGAGAGAGACAGACAGACAGAAGAGAGAGAGAGAGAGAGAGAGAGGAGAGAGAGAGAGGAGAGGAGAGAGAGAGAGAGAGAGAGAGAAGTGTGCCCCGTTCTATGACATCCAAGACATTGGATGATAGGTTAAGCTTAATTTTGAAATTTTGTTCCAGACATCATGGTGCACTTGTGCGGTAGATACATTCTGATTGTAAAAAAATATGATCATGAACATTAACATGCTCAACCTTAGATAGTGTCTGTATATACAGTCTAGATGTTTTCCTTTTTCCTGTTCTGAACAGGAACACGTTTAAGTGTTTGGCGGTTACGGAAAGCAAGGCTGGTGGGTAACACAGTGTTCTGTGTCTACTGCGAGCTGAAATCAGTGTTCAGCATGACGGACATCATAATACGCTGATTAATGTATACACTGGCTCGCTGTGTGTGTGTGTGTGTGTGTGTGTGTGTGTGTGTGTGTGTGTGTGTGTGTGTGTGTGTGCTGAGTGGTCCCTAAGCTTTTAGAAATTCCTTTTTTCCGGACAATAATTGTCCAGTATCCTTTTGTTCCAAAAATCTTCTTGACTAAAACATGAATAAAAGGACAGATTAAGCCCCGAATATATCTTTTAATTAATTGACGTACCACGCACAAACACACATACACACACACACACACACGCGCACACGCGCACCCCCCTCACCCTACACACACACACACTCATCCACGTTCTCTCTCTCTCTCTCTCTCTCTCTCTCTCTCTCTCTCTCTCTCTCTCTCTTCTCTCTTCACACACACACACACACACACACACACACACACCACGCACACAAGTGAGTGCTCGTACAAGCATGCTCAGAGAGAGGAGAGAGAGAGAGAGAGAGAGAGAGAGAGAGAGAGAGAGAGAGAGAGAGAGAGAGAGAGAGTGCTACGTTTTGCTTTGTTTCTTTGATATTTTTATTTTCTCTGTACAGAGTGGTGCAACGGTAGATAGTAGTAGGCCGATCTTTCGGAGAGCCCTGAAAAGACCATCTCTGCTGACTAGGTCGAAGGCCTCGGTGAGGTCGATGAATGCGACATACAGGGGCATCCGCTGCTCTCTGCGCTTCTCCTGGAGTTGGCAAAAAGAGATGACCGTGTCTACCACGGACCTCGCTGCTCGAAAGCCACACTGTGATTCCGGGTTGAAACGTTCAGCCAGCTTCTGCAGGCGGATCAGGAGGACACGAACGTAGACTTTGCCGACGATGCTAAGAAGAGAGATGCCTCTGTAGTTACATATATGTCAATTACTTTAATGCATCAACTTGTCAAATCAACAACAAAGCACGGTAGTCCAGATTGCAGGCGCATCGATAAAGTTATCTTTCACATACTCTCTCTCTCTCTCTCTCTCTCTCTCTCTCTCTCTCTCTCTCTCTCTCTATTCCCCGTCTTTTCTCTCTCCGTCCCCACGTCCTTCTTTCTCTCTCCGGCTGGCTCCAATTCTTTGTCTGTCAGTGCTTTAGTCAGCTTTGTATGCCTAATACTATTTAAAGCACAGTCTGGAAGTCAACATCTGTCAGTTTCAAGGCTGGTTCATGAGGTGATTCCGCCTTGACCAAACACGCCTAGACCCAATCATGACAGACATGCTCAAGTATTTTTGCGAGTTGTTTACATTTGGTTATGGGCAGTCCTAACATTGAAAGTCCTGAAACCACACCTACATACCTACATACAAACATACATAAAGCCTTATCACTATTCCGTTCTTGGCAAACCAAAACAGCTGTAAATACAACGATATCCTAACTACAGTAAATCACTCATTGCAGCGCAACTGCTGTCGTACTAACCTCAGTATCCTGTGAGCTTTACACACACACACACACACACACACACACACACACACACCACGCACGCACGCACGCACCACACACACCACACACACACGCACACACACACACACACACACGCGCGCGCGCGCGCGCGCGCAAACACACACACACACACACACACACACACACACACACACACACACACCCCACACATAAACATATATATATATATATATATTAGGAAGATAAATTGCAGCGATTTTTTTTGTAAACGTGCTTATGAAGTCAGGTTGCCCTCTACCTCCTGCTCACGATTCCATTCTGCCCCAAGGTCCAGTCCCCCAATGCCAACTCTGTCTGACTTACCACTAAAATCAGCAAGAATATGCACATTTGTAAGAGACTATGAATGGTGGGCTAAGGGACCGGTTGGAGAGGAAAAGGGAAGAAGGAAAAACAACAACAACAACAACAACAAAAAGAAAGAAAAAAAAAAAAAAAAACAACCTTTACCACACTTCACTGCAACGACAACTAAAAAGGTAGTTCAGTTGGGCGATTCATTTTCACACACACACACACACACACACACACACACACACACACACACACACACACACACACCACGCACACAAGGTGCACAGTATGGATTAAAAATGCAATTCAGATTCCGATCACAATACTACATTCACCCCAGGCTGAAAAATTATGTGAACAAAACTTGGATAAAAACTGAAGTGGAATAGTTCGTGGCTATTGTCCATGTTCTACATAGACGTGTTCCACCGATAACTATTGTTTGTTTTCCTTCACACTGGTCGCACCTCTATCATAAGATTTAGAGTTAACAGAATGGAATGGTTGTACACGTTGCTGACGTTGCTGACGTTGCTGACGTTGCTGACGTTGCTGACGTTGCTGACGTTGCTGATGTTGCTGACGTTGCTAGTCGGTGCTGACGTTGCTGATGTTGCGAAGTGTTTGGTCGATGTTGTGACGTTGCGCCGCTGACGTTCCTTCTGTTGTGTTGTTGTTGTTGTTGCTCTTGCTATTTCTTACTTCTTCTACGTTGCTATCGTGGATTGTGACGTTTGTGTACGTTGTGAGTGTTATTAGACGTTGACATGAGTGTTGTGAACGTTGCTGGGATGTGGTGGGGAGTGGAGGGTGGGGGAGGTGAGGGTTGAAGGAGTCGTTGCTGATGTTGATGGACGTTCTCGTCTAGATGTTGCTGAACGTAGCTAAACGTTCTGCACGGTTGATGACTGTTGGCTTGACTGCGACGTGGGCTACGGCTTGAACAGTTGTCAACGTTTGGAGACGTTGCTGGGATGTTTGACTTGCTGACGTTTCTGTCGTTTACGTTGCTGATGTTGCTGACGTTGCTGACGTTGCTGATGTTTCCAGTTCGGTAGATGCCATCCGCAATATCTGGTGTCTCAGCGAAGTGTTTTAGGTCCATTGTGACGTCCCCCCCCCCCCCCGCCCCCTCCCCTCCCCCCTTCTTCTTCTTCTGATGTTGTTATTGTTGTTGTTGTTGTTGTTGTTGTTGCTCTTCTTCTTCTTCTTCTTCTTCTATCGTGGATTAATGTGACCGACTTTTGTCACAGTTTTGGAAGAATGGAGTTAATTAGAAGGGGAGAAAGGAGGGGAGGGGGGGGGGGGGAGAACGGGGTGGGGGGGAGAGGAGGGGGGGGGGGAGGGGAGAGAGAATATGAAGGAGGTCAGTTGTGAAACGTGGTATTGGATGGACGTTCTCCAAAGGTCTCAAGAGTCATGGCCTGAACTGTAGCTGAAACAACATTCTGCAACACGGTGAGGCACGTTGGCTTGGACTGCGGACAGGGGCATAATCGGCTTTGAAAACAGTCGTCAACTTTGTTATGGGAAAGACGTCATCTCTAGGGAATGTTTAACTATGCATGACGTTTCTTGTCCGTAAAAATCTTTGATGTAGTACAGTATAACATCTTGGGAGAGGGGGGTGGGGGGGTGGGGGTGGGGGGGGGGGGGGGGGGGGGAAAGCATCGAATGAATGCCGTGCATTGTATGGTTGAGGCGAATAACCCGCTAACAATGTTTGTAATTATGCTTTCACTCATTCAAATGGACCTGAGGCGAATACTAACACATTGTACTTGTTGTTTTCGTACTGCGAATTGTGTTCGTTTTCTGCGAACGTTACGAATCTGTGGATATTTTCGTTTCTGCGAAAAGTTACGGACGTAACGAACCTGTGATTATTTTTGTTTTCTGCGAATGTTACAAACGTTACGAACCTGTGCTTATTTTTGTTTTCTGCAAACGTTTGAAGCGTTACGAACTTGTGATTATTTTCGTTTTCTCAGAACATTACAAACATTACGAAGCTGTGATTAATTTCTTTTTCTGCGAGCGTTACGAACGTTTATAAACCTTTAATTATGTTCGTTGTCAGCGAATGTTACTAACGTTACAAACCTGTGACAATTTTTCGTTTTCTGCGAACCTTACGAACGCTAAGAACCTTTGATTATGTTCGTTTTCCGCGAACGTTACGAACTTGATTTCCAGCTCGATCGACTCCAAGATCATCGAAGGAAACCACACTAACAGTAACAAAACATACTAAAGAAAAATTTTAAAGAAAGAAAAAAATAAACATGCAGAAGGAGTGAGGGGTAGGACCTTTCTATTTGTCTATTTTGTCCATCAAGTTCAAGGACGTCCTTAAGGAAGGGTAAAACACGAACACCAATGCGGGAACACCTCACACGATCACCCTCACCCTTCCCCTTACACACACACACACACACACACACACACACACACACACACGCACACGCACGCATGCACAGGCAGAGAGAACACACACACACACACACACACAACATACACACACGCGCGCGCGCGCGCCACCACACACACACACACACACACACACATACTGGCTGGTAAGAAGACAGTAACAGTTCATTCATTTGACTTCACCAGCCCTGGCCCCCGCCGTTAGCGGGCAAAGTGTTAATTGGATTTCAAACTGTGGCCACCACCCTGGGGACTGCATTGGAGGAAAAAAAAACAAAAAAAAACACCCCAGACCTGGAGGGATGCTGGCAATGGGCCTGGTGCCATTGGTCCGGTGGCCTCACCACAGTTTGTCATCGGAGAGAGAGAGAGAGAGAGAGAGAGAGAGAGAGAGAGAGAGAGAGAGAGAGAGGAGAGAGAGAGAGAGAGTATTCACATTCAGATTCAGATTCAGATAATGTATTCGTAATGGGCCATGACCCTTAACGAAGGAGTGTGTGAACATATACAGCACAATAATGATAAACAATTATGATACGTAATGAGCCCAAAAGCAAATCTTTGTCATATGTTCAATAAGAAACACCTTCCCTCAATTTAAAGGCTTTCTATAGAATTAATTAAAAAAAAAAAACAACTGTTTAGCAACTTCAGCAGAAGTAGAAGACAGAAGTAGATACAGTTTAAACGAAGATGGCTGTCTATAATACTTAGGCTTAATGAACTTTCCTCCGATGTTTCTGAGAGCTGGACAGCATAGAACAAAATGTATTTCCGTTTCCTGTGAATCTGTGCATAGAGGACAAATCAAATCCCAAATATTATGCGTTCGATATCTAAGATAATGGCAAGCTAAGTCTGGAGAGAGAGAGAGGAGAGAGAGAGAGAGAGAGAGAGAGAGAGAGAGAGACAGACAGACAGACAGACAGACAGACAGACAGACAGACAGACAGACAGACAGACAGACAGACAGACAGTGAGACAGACCGTCCCTTGTAATGACCGTTACCTCTGCACAGGCTGTCAACAGTCAGGCCACGTCCATTCAGGCAGAGACTGCACAGTGGAACATGTCCGATGAACCATCTTTGGGGGAAGCGGCGCACCCAGACCAAGCTGCTGGCATCACATCTGACCCTTACGACCACAATGGACCCACGACACCCAGCAAGTCACGCCAGACCAACAATGGAACCCAAGACACCCAGCAAGTCACACCAGACCACAATGAACCCAAGACACCCAGCAAGTCACGCCAGACCAGCCTGCTGGATCAGTTCCAACATGTACCCAGTGTCAACGAAAAAGAGAAAGCATCGGACACTGGCCGACGCCCATACACACATTTATGTAAATCTGAATTTAACGTAACGTTCGCCTGTCTCAATGTCGGCTCATACACACATTTAGATAATTATCAAGTTAACTTAACGTTCGCCTCTCTCCATGTTGAAAATTTAGCAGCTAAACTGGGCGAATCAGATTTTGTAAGTTTTGTGAAGACGGTCGATGTATTTGGTGCTGTAGGGACATTTGTAACATCTTCCTTTTGATAGCTGTATTCATTTTGAAAACTACTGTTGTTTTCAAACTCCTGCTGTTAAAGCGTCCAGGCTAGGCCGATCATCAGGAGGGGTGGTAGTGCTGGTAAAAAAAAAACCATGTGTGCCTTTTGTATCGCAAATAGCCTGTAAACATGATAATATGATCTGCCTGAAATTTTCAAAATCGTTATTTGAATGTGATGAATATATTCTACTTTCATATAATATGATGTACCTCCATACAAAAGCCCGTATTATGAAATGAAAACTAAACTGTTCTGCACACTTGCTCGAGGAATTCATTGTCAGTGTTCTGCAGAGTAGGGCTGACATGCACGTCATGATTATGAGAGATTTAAATACCCGCGTTGGGCAATGGAACCTCGAGGGTGATACTGACGAAAACGCTAACACTCAAACTTATAGACGGTATGAAGACAAGATAACGAATCAGTTTGGAAAGGTTGTTATTGATTTCTGTACGACTTTCCAGTGCTTACCATGAAATAGGAATGCAGCAGGTGACACAAATGGCCAATTTACTTTTGTAGCAGATCAAGGTAATAGCGCTTTGATTATGTTATGATGTCAGCTGAATCTTTCCTTTCACCCATCCCTTCCTTAATGGCGGGATAAAAAACGGTCATACACACAAAACTCCACTGCCTGTCTATACAGGCAGTGTCTGCAGGAGAATCAGCCTGCGTACGCAGAAAGAAAGAAAGAAAGAAATCCCATCCCTTCTTTGAAGTCGGTAGCCGGGTTGAATCCAGTCACCTTGCTGTTCATCTTGTGCTACCTTGCAGACCTGTAGTGCCACATAGTAACCAGACAGAGAAAGGAATGACATAAAGAAACTGTGACCAAAATGAAATGGAATAATGAGAAGAAAGGAGATTACTTAGAAAATATAAACAACAATTGTTTCTCAAAGTATGTACCCACTAGCTTTCAGCCAGATAGATATATATGCGTTGAATCAGCCCTTGAAGTATTCATCCAGAATGTTCTTCGTGCAGGGAAATGCAAAGGATTCCGTGGGGTACACCAACTCCCACAAATAAACGGTACGACAAAGAATGCTTACAAAAGAAGAGAAAAGCACGTAAAGTTTTGGATCTTTAACGAAATTCAGGACTTGACCCAGACAAACACAATACATAAAACTGAGATCACACTATAAAACCCTGACTAGATAAAAGAAAAAGTTGCGCAAAAAGTCAGTCCAAGAAACTCTGCTAAATAACCGGAAAAACAGTAATAAATTTTGGGACACAGTTCCAAAAGCTCATTATACCAAAAAGTCCCCACCAAACATTGAACTTGACACATGGAAAAACATTTTGAAAACGTTTTCGGTGAAAATGCAGTAGATGCTCACCCTCAGGATGACACAATACACCATCAAAGAGAAGAAACGGTTGTCCCAGAACTTGACAACCCTAATACCGAAAAAGAGGTTCTAGATGCAATAAGAAATATAAAGCTAGGCAAAGCAGCCGGACTAGATGATATATGTGGAGAATTTCTCAAATGCGCTGAAGATCACGTTACACCCTTTCTAACAAAGCTGTTCAACAGGCTATACAATGCAAGCTACTTCCCTGTGAGCTGGTGTCAGTCAGTTATCGTTCCAATCTTTAAAAAGAGTGACGAAACAAATCCTGATAACTATAGAGGTATAGCACTACTTAGTGTTGTAGGAAAGACATTTACAGCCATTTTGAACAAAAGATTATATAACTGGGTGGGAAAAAGAAAACAAAATCAGCATGGAACAAGCAGGTTTTAGGAGAAACTATTCGACCTTTGACCATATTTTTACCTTGACAATAATAGTGAAAAATAAACTGCACAGTAAAAGAGGAGGAAAATATATTCTGCGTTTATAGACTATCGCAAGGCTTTTGAAACGGTAGCCAGTAACAAACTTTGGAAGACACTTGAAAATGCAAAATCTTCTATCAAATTATTTCATATTCTAAAGGCTATGTACAGCTCTGTTAAAGCATGCGTGAGGTGGGACGGATGCTTAACTGAATTTTGTAGTTTGCCCCCAAGGGGTTAGGCAAGGCTGTCTTCTAAGTCCAGTGATTTCTCTGTTGATTTCAGAAGTTGCAGATTTTGCGAGACAGAAACAGAAAATGATAGATAAGTTTAAAGTAGAATGCTTCGCAAATCATTACAGCATTGAGAGCTATTCTGCCTATCGATCTTTCAAAACCGATTTTGTCCCCGAACTGTATTGA
>CM065741.1:29574986-29582486 GCA_033310375.1 Conus canariensis
CAAAAAAAGAAACCTTTACAATTCATTATTCCCTGAATCGTTTTAATTTGACCAATCAGAGTGGGAAGTCACAGAAAAATCGAAACTGGCACAAACATTTACCTTTTGAAGAGCAGAAGCCATGGACACCAATGCCGGAAGGCCGGTGAAGATACGTGAAGATGAACAGCCGCATACACGCCTCCAAATACCAGGTTGTTGGCCCTTGCTTCCCACCCATCCCTTTCCCCTCCACACACACTTCCACTCCATGCCAGTATATATATATATACATATATATATAATTAGAGTTAAAAAGCCACTCAGAATTCTAAAAGTGCTCTCAACCAAGTAGGGAGCGACATAACAGTTTAAAATAAGATTTTAAAACGGAAAAGTAAAACCACCTACAAAATTGTTTCGAGCCAAAGTGCTCTCCTCAGGAGTTAAAAAGCCACTCAGAATTCTAAAAGTGCTCAACCAAGTAGGGAGCGACATAACAGTTTAAAATAAGATTTTAAAACGGAAAAGTAAAACCACCTACAAAATTGTTTCGAACCAAGTGCTCTCCTGAGGAGAGCACTTGGTTCGAAACAATTTTGTAGGTGGTTTTACTTTTCCGTTTTAAAATCTTATTTTAAACTGGTAATATATATATATATATATATATATATATATATATATATATATACTTACAGAGCAGCATGGTGTTGCAATGACTGCAAGAAATATTCAATTATAAACAAAGCTTGCTCTTATGTGTTAGATTGAAGAAATAGGGGGAGATAAGCATTCATATCTGCAGTGGTAGACCATTCTGCCTAACTAACAGTATGTGCTTGAGTGGGTGAATGGAGAAAAATAAAATAAATGCTTCTCAAAATGAGCCTTCAGCAAGCTTATAGTCTCCAAGTGGGAGACGATCTCCAATGGGGAGGAAACCCACTAACATATAACTCCTGGTCAGATACCGATATTTCGAAACCTGATTGTTTCTCCTCAGTGACCGAGGAAAGTGGTAATTTGACTCCTCTGCCTTTTCGGTTTTAAGAAGAATGCTATCCCAGAAAAGGCTGGTGTGCAATACCGTAGTATGTTTGTTGAGTTTTCAAAAAACTAAGAAAAATAAGATAAATGCTTCTCAAAATGAGCCTTCAGCAAGCTTATAGTCACCAAGTCACTAACAGTATGTGCTTGAGTGGGTGAATGGAGATTATTTTTCTCCATTCACCCACTCAAGCACATACTGTTAGTTAGGCAGAATGGTCTACCACTGCAGATATGAATGCTTATCTCCCCCTATTTCTTCAATCTAACACATAAGAGCAAGCTTTGTTTATAATTGAATATATATATATAAAAGGAAAAGATGCTCCCAGGATTCACCGAAAGGGGGAGAGAATGATGAATCCATCGGTGCTCAACCAATCATGACTGCAAATCCCAAACGGACTATGAACATGGACCAAATGGAATATCCATGTGTCTGTGGAAAGCGTTTCGCTACCACCCGTGGCATGAAGATCCACAGAACAAAGATGGGATGTATGAAGACTCATCTGAATGAGCAGCAGCGCACTGCATCAGCAGATAAGACGTCGGAAGACCAAGGCCAGGATTTAAACCACAGTGCCAAGGACATCCACGCTGTTGGTTCGGATGAGGAATTTGCACAGGCCCTCGATGCCAGGCGCCTGAAACTCAACCTGCCACGAGCAAACGAAACTGAAGATTGGGAGAAACTGGATGCAAAAATCGTCCA
The DNA here is from genome assembly GCA_033310375.1 of Conus canariensis. Classification (NCBI taxonomy): domain Eukaryota; kingdom Metazoa; phylum Mollusca; class Gastropoda; order Neogastropoda; family Conidae; genus Conus; species Conus canariensis. The sequence goes on from CM065741.1 coordinate 29,576,728, forward strand.
AAGACTCGATGCACTGATAGGGAAAAGCACCCTGGAACACAAACTAGCCACATATGGGGACATTGTGTATGCCACATGTAGAGACGCCTATGGAGCAAAACTACCCAAAGAGAAAACACCTCCAAAGAAATCCAGACGCCAAGAAAAAGCTGGATCTGGTCAAGGAGGAACAAAAGTGAACTTCATAAGGCTTAATTTCCCTACAAATATCAGGTGTCCCTGTGGCTCAGTGGTTAAAGCGCGAGTCATTAAGTGGAAAATGAGCATGTCCAGAGGGTCATGGGTTCGAATCCCAGCCATGGCTCGTCCCAAGATGGGAAAAAAAGGGGCAGCAGAGGGACATCCGGAGTCATGAACCGGGTGTGGCCCAACCCCCCTAGAGTGTCAGGAGATAAGGGCCGAAACACTTGCTTGAAGGGGGCTTCTCTTCTGAGGACTCTCTGCTGCCACGCTCTCCACGAGTTTCTTTCTACATATATATATATGTGTGTGTGTGTGTGTGTGTGTGTGTCTGTCTCTTTCTCCCCCCCCCCCTCTCTCTCTCTCTCTCTCTCTCTCGACTTGTGAGTTGACTTGAACGCGGTGACAGCCCTGATATGGCCGTTTGCGGTCGGCTCAGCTACAAGCAATATTACCCCCCCCCCCCTCCCCAGTCCTGTCTCTCACAGATATTTTTGTTCATTCTCACTGTTACAGAACTATAAATGATCATGGTGACTCTGTGTCCAGTGCGACAATGACGTTCACTTTGTTCTTTCCTGTCCAGGATTACGTGATCCCACAGGGCTCTGTATTCCACCCAGACACTTTAGACGTCATCCCCTTTTCAAACTGTTTCGTTAATGGCATCGACAGACGAACAAAAAAAAAAAAAAAAGCTTGGTGCATTTTTGTATATTATAGTTGGCGTTAGCTGAAGTAAACAACCTCATCTAATAGAAATGTATTGTGGCATACTATTCTGTATGCTTCCCATTTCTGAGGGACGAAGACCATTTCGAATAAACATATTTGTCTTGTCTTGTCTTGTCCTGTCCTCTCTCCCTGCCTCCCTCCCTCCCTCTGTGTGTGTGTGTGCGTGTGTGCGTGCGTGCGTGCGTGCGTGCGTGTTGTGAACAAATGCAGTGTATGTGCGTTATGATAAAATGCTGTATTAATATCCGACGATTTTTTTTTTTTATCTAGTTCTTTGTCTATGAAGAACCATGAAAATTCTTCAAACTTTTTACACCAGGTGACCAAATTTCTAATTGACAAAGTCGTAAAACGTTATGAAGGTGAGTTGAAAATTAATGAGGTTATGATCAGTTAAACGAAAAAAAAAAAAAAAAAAAAAAAAAAACGAGCGACTTGGCATCCACCATCTAATAATAATAATAATAATAATAATGAATACTTATATAGCGCCTATTCTCGGCTAGAGACCAAGCTCTAAGCGCTTTACAATCAACACTCGCTTACACAACGGGCTGCCTACCTGGGTAGTGCCGACTGAAGAGCTGCCAGCTGGCGCTTCATTCAGTCGTTTCCCGTGTCATCCAGTCAATATCGTTCAATATCGTTCACTCAGTTTCTTTACTTCCTTCATTCTTTCCATTTCTTACGCAGGGTGCATGCTGTGTGTAACGTGTCATCCAAACCAACGGCCAAACTGGCCTACTCTTCCGAAAGTTGGTGATGGGATTTTACGTGTGTGCAAGATATTATGCGTGCGTTCACACACGGAACCTCGGTTTATAGTCTCATTCGAAGGACTGTATGGGAAATGGAGTCAGAACTAATGTTAACTCCGAGGGAAAAATCCCCCTGTACCGAAACGCCCCGGCGGAGATTCGAACCCGCAACCCCAGGATCACCAAGATTACGAGTCAGGCGCTCTACCAACTGAGCTATTCCGGCTCCCGGCGAAGGTCAAGTCTATAACTTTTCTACATTTGGCGTGGTTTACTTTTTTGTCGTCAACCTCTGTTCTATATTTCGCGAGACATTTATTTGTGTCTCAGCTGGGCAGAAAATACACAAAATGATCTGATCTTGACAGAATGTGAGTAAATATTTCTGTACTATTTGCGTAATATGTCTAACACATGAAGCAATAATTGTGACTGATTACAATTTCAGAGAAAATATCAAGAGTTAGAGCTTGAGCTGCCGATTTCGTGAAAGATAGGCGTCTGAAGGGTTTTGAACTTGGGACTGAAAGCCCACGAATTCCTGACACTAACCACAGCGCCCACCCAGTGTACAGGAGGCGGGTCCACCTACAAGACGTGACGGAGTGACACCAAAACAAGAGGTGAGAGGCAGAAGGTCAGAGGTCAGTGTCTGACCCTCTCTCTCTCCTATCGTGAAAGTTCACAGCGCGGGGTCGTGTGATGTATCGATCCTTCACACCGCTAAGTGATCAAAGTCCTCCCCTCATTAACCTTGTACCCCGGGCAGAAACAAAGCTGCTGGACCGGGGAATTGGCAACATCCTGGTTGGCCAAGGAAAAGAAAATAGTCTGCGCGTTAAAGGTGGATGATGAAATAAAGGGGGGGGGGGGGGGGGCGGGGGGTTGTATGTCGGGTCTGTTCCATCCTGGACACCCCCCCTCCCCCATCCATCACACCCCTATCCTCCTTTCTTCCCCCAGCCAGTGCTTCTCCGAAGGGAAACAAAATTGCAACACAACATCGGATGAAAGGCAGCGGTAACCCCGGACAAAGGGGCATCCAGCCACGACAGGCTGGGTCAAAGGTCGTTCCCGTCGTCTATCTATGTCGATGGTAACATGTCATTCGTCAAATGCGTTTACTTCCGTGTCTTTGGTCACCCAGTGCGACGAGATATTAAACTGATGCTCACCATATTTTTCCCCAGTGTAATTCTCTGCATATATGAATAAACAGACTGAAAACTGACAATTCAACGGTGACATGGTGATCTTGTCTATCATTGCTGTAGCAAGTCTTATTTGATTTATTTATCTTTTAACCATGTTCTCGTGATAAGGTTACACTCACTGTGACCTCACTGTTCCTGCACGCAGGTGTTTCATGTTGTTGTACTGGGCTCCATAGGCCACAGATTTGTTGTTGTCGTACCCTGGCTAAAAGACTCCAGGGATAATCCGAACAGCCGAAGTATTTGAACACTATGGTACAAATGCATCAGCTAGGGATGAGAACATTACGTGTGTGACCGTTTTTGATTACCCCGCCACGTGGGTAGCCACATATCGACTTGGAGAGATTTTGGAGACTTACGGGGTTATGCTAGGAGCTTATCGCGACTGAAGACAATCCCCACATAACTATGCAGAGCATAACAACATTTTGATGTAGCCTTGGTGTTCTAGCCTATGTCAATTGGTCTGACACAGCTTCAAGCCAAGGCGGGTAGGCCATAGATACCAGGCATTGAGGATTGTGTGCTACAAAAAGGATAGTTATCCTGTGCAGCAGACACAGGCTAGAACCGTGTAGCAGGTTATCGCTTCTGGTGCCAGCAGTTTGTCTATGTATTTGTCTATAAGACAGCTGAAAAATGGGTTGGAGAAAATATCCGTTCAGCTTCACAGACTGATTTATAGAATCAGTGGTTACGAGTAACTAAATTGTGAGTTCTCTGGTTGTCAAATTTGCAAAATGTGAAAGCTTAAAGGTCCCTGTAAGGAGTGTTTTATATACTACTCCTTTAAACCTTCAGTTCAGAGGCTTTCCGGGGGTAATTGCAGGTTTGACACAGTTTGTTACATTGTTTTAACATTTTATTTTGTTTTATTTTTGGTTTGTTTGCACTTTTTGTTTGTTCTCTATCGGCAGCACTGGTTAGCACACGATCAGTCGAAACACAACTCATGCACTGGAGTCTTAAACTGAAACTGAAGTTTTCCAGTCGAGGTAGCCGCCAGTTGTTGTTTCGCATGGACAAAGATCTAAGCCTGCCCTTGGCCTTTTGACCGAACTCCAGACGTACGGATCAATAGAAGTACTGCGTCTGGCCTCGGTGTTTTGGTTCGCTTTCAGCATGGGTGTTATTGCGTCAGAAAGTACCATACTCTTTCAGTTCAATCCGGAAGCGTCGGTAATTTTCCGTCTAGAAAATGTGTGCATTGCTTGGTTCGATTAGGGAAACAGATTATGCAAAGAAATAGATGCATGAGATACCTGCAGTTCTTTTGCAGTAGACCATACGGATTAAACTAGTAATGTACCTGCAATGGCGACTTGTCTCCTTCTTGTGTTTTCACGTCAAATGGTTCAAATGACAAATCGGCAAAGTTATATCAAAACTCAACATTGCCGACAAAAAGGTTTGTGACATGTCAAAGATTTGTGACATGTCAAAGATTTGTGACATGTCAAAACATTATTGAACACTTTAAAGAAAATTCCGGTTGTAACGATACGGGCATGATTGCATTTGCAATGCATTCATCTTTGGTCATGTAAGGGAAACCAAGGGTTCGTGAACAGTTTGAATTTGACTTTAATGCTCCTTTAAAGGGAAAAACCGATCGACGACAGATATTTCCCATTTACACTGGCGCGGGGACTTGCGGAAGCAAATTAATACTGAGTGTTCCTCTGTCGAACACTGTAATCAGTTACATGTTTTCTGGTGCTGTGTGAAATATCACTTCATGTGAACAAAAAAGGGATTATCTCGCCTTCCTTTCTCACCCCCCCCCCCCCCCAGCCCCCGACTCACCCCTTCCCCTGCGACCCTCTCATCCCAGTTCAGTTCAGTTCAGTTCAGTTCAGTGGTTTATTTAACGTCTGTTCGCCATTGATGATGTTAGACGAAAAATAATCTAAAACGTCATTACTATCTAACAATGCTTAACAAGAAAGAAAGAAAAAAAAAAACCCGCATCAAAGCAGCCTGGCAATTTTAGATCGTGCGATAATAGTAGCAATGCTTATGATAGAAAGGCTGGACAATATTTGACTGATATCTTGGACTTTGATGTCAACAGAATTTTCTTTATAGATTGGAGTTAAGACGGAACATTCCATCAATAGATGATGCACTGAAATAGGCTTACCACAAGTACAAAGAACATGGCAAGAATATTTTGTGTTCCATGCATTTAACTTGAGTTTTGTTACTATCTTGGAAATGTGACGAGGACAAGTATTTACATATTTAAGACTTTCTCCACGAATTCTGTTATAAACACAACCTTCTAATTTTAGCAAACTTTCTGACGAAGATATTTTCAGTGAAGATAGTAAATTACAATCAGGGCAATGTTTAGCTCCAGCTTTAGCAAGTATATCTGCTGCTTCGTTCCATTTCAACCCACTATGAGAGGGAACCCAGCAGAAGTCAATACATATTCCATGAATCCTTAAACAGTGTGTGAGGTGATGAATATCAAAAAGTAAATCTTTCCGAGCCTTACCGTCCCGATGTTCTAGAGATTGCAAGACAGATTTAGAATCCACGCATATGAGAATATTATGAAAAGGCATAGGAGCATCATAAATGTAGCTCAAAGCCATCAATATTGCATATAATTCTGCTGTAAATATGGAAAACCCTTTGCCAAGATGATAATTCTTTTTCACATCTAGACTAGGAATGACAAAACCAGAACCACTACCAGTGTTATCTAGGACTGAGCCATCAGTGTACATTTTCAGGTGATTACTATAAAACTTGTCAAGATGAACTCTGACATCACTAACCAAGAGATTAAAGTTTTCAGTTTTAGAAACACTTGTGTAACTGTAATCAAAATTTCCACACAAATGCTCCCAAGGGGGAA
>CM065741.1:29589986-29607486 GCA_033310375.1 Conus canariensis
GCAGTGTAATTCACGTCTCTCTGTGCCTGTCCGTCCGTCTGTCTCTCTCTCTCTCTATGTATCTCCCTCCCTCTCTCTCTCCCTCTCCCTCTTTCCCCTCTCTCTCTTCCTCTTTTTCTCTCCCTCTCTCTCTCCCTCTTACTCTATCCCCTTTTCCTTTACCCCCCCCGGCCCCTCTCTCTCTTTGTATTTCCCTCGCTCTATCCGTCCGTCTCTCTCTCTCTCTCTCTCTCTCTCTCTCTCTCTCTCTCTCCCTCTGTGTGTGTGTGTGTGTGTGTGTGTGTGTGTGTGTGTGTGTGTGTGTGTGTGTGTGTTTCTGTGGGGACTGGGAGGGGTAGACGATGGGTAGACCTTGGGGGGGGGGGGGGTATGGTAATGGAGCCCCATACTGCTATGTCTGTTTCTCTCTGTGGTCTCACAGAGGCCTTCGTGGGAAGTCAGTCTTTCAGCTGGTCCTTTCGCACTCGACTTTTTTTTTTAATTATTTTTTTATTATTTTTTTATGCGTCCTTGTTGGATTGTTTTGGCTTGGTGTAGACAAGAAAAGAAATGTCCACGAGTCGCTGACGAAAAAATTGTAAATAGCCTTTTATATTCTCGACTCCTTGGTTCAACTGGACGAATCAGAATCCATATTCAAACAGAGTCGCACTTTTGTCGCCCAGTTCTTTTTGCCTTTAGTATCTAAGTCATACAACATATTCTACGCTTTACGGGATATTCTGGTATCTTCCATGTGAAGCAATTTCAGCCAGTATCGGATAAATTTAACAGCAGAGACAATGTAAATGGGAAATCGATTAGCCATAATACGATTATTCGGAGTGCGTCTACCAACACCTAGAAACTTTTCCAAAGTGAAAACATGGACCCATTCGCAGTAGGCAACCGCTTTATCTAGACCCCATAATTCAGAACCATATTGTACAATTGGCTGAACCTGGGTATCAAAAAGTTTGATAAATAACGTAAATAAAGAATTATTTAGAACACGTAACTTTTTCATTACACAAATAAAAACATTCCTAGCCTTACTTGATAGGTCTTTACATGGTCCAACAAAACTCAAACGAGTTGAGAATAAAATGCCCAAATATCCATTGGCATTGATAATTGGCATAAGATTACCATTATACAACCATCTTTCTCTAGCACTTAAGTATCCACCTTTACGGAATACTATAATATTGCTTTTATGCATGCTGTTCACTGCAGAGATCTAGCAGCATGGTGTAAAATGCTAAGTTGTGTTTGTAAACCTATAACAGTTTTGACATCAAAATAACATCATCAGCCAACAAAAGGATAAATTCAAAAGCATCAAATGAAAGTAAAGCACCATGTCTACCATTATTAATTACCTCAACAGCTAACTCGTTAATAAACAAAGAAAACAAAATGGGGCTGCATGCGTCCCCCCATTGTACTCCTTTTGAATAGTTGTTATATTCTGTAAGTTTCGCTCCACAGTGGACCCTGGTTCCTACTCTATCATACTTACTTGTAATATACTTATACAGTTGACCTTTAATACCATTTTAAAGCAAGACTGGCCAGAGAACATTTCTATTAAACGAGTTAAAAGCTTTTCCGAAGTCGATGAAAGCTACGTATAATTTCCTGTCATAAAAAAACTGTTTCTGTACAAACGCAACCAAAGTAAACATATGATCAACAGTCGAATAACCTTTTGGAAGCCTGCTTGATGATCACCTGTGATGTCATTTTCTTCTATCCATTCCTGCAGTCTACGATTAATAATAATTCCAAACAATTTACTACTAATACCACTGACGGAAATCCCTCTATAATTGCTAGGATTATTGACATCGCCCTTCTTATAAAATGGCAGAATAATTGATTCAGTCCAGTTGTTTAAAATGCTTGGCCGTCATACTGTTTCATTACTGACAGATACATCTTGTGAAATATCAGGGGTTCTACTATTTAAATCACCAATTGAAATGATGTAAACATCTCTAGAAAATAAATGAAAAAAGACATTCTTCAAGCACGTTTATATCATTATCAATATCAAAATAGGTATACAACGGAGAACATTCAGGGGCGGCGGGGGGGGGGGGGGGGGGGGGGGTAAGAACAAAAAGAACATCTTTATCTACGCCAAACAGATTTTCATCGATCAAAAAGACACAGAAATTCTCATGATCAACGTCAATCTACTTAACGAAGGGAAAGAACTCCTTTTTCATCAAGCAAATTACCTCTCCCGAACTTCTCCCTTGTTTTGAAAATTTAATGACGGCTTTACAAAATAATTTATAACCAACAAAGGTATCAGCGTGACACTCTTCCAGAAATGTTTCGGTTAAACACACAAAACCAAACTCATGAATAAAGGAAAGAAAATCACGATCCGTAAGTTTAGAAAATAAGTCATTTACATCCCAGGATAAAAAAATGAAAGTTTTATTTACATCTGCACATTCCGTGCCCTTTACTGCATTGCACGTGTTTTCAACACATTGCACAAGCTCACCGCCCTGACCCACAAAACGCCGCTCACCACTGCCACTGCCACCAGTGACAGGCGTTTCTACCGGTGTATGTTTTGTGTGGTTCCCTTTCCCTGTCACACCGGTGTTGAGAAAGTTTTTTACACGTGGCCAGCCACCCCGCTATCTGGTCTCTTTTAAATCACCTTGGTCATCAAGGAAATACTTTCAACCATCAATAAGCAGATGATCAAAAATCATCGTCGCTCTTTTCTCTTCGGATCTTGCTCTCTTCAGGCGAGGGGAAAGGCCAAGTCTAATTTCTCGTGCGTGAGAGGAAAAATATTCTCCTGCAAAAATGTCGCTCCCTTTTAATTTCCTCTTTTCTTTCAGAATGCGCAATTTGTCCTTCTAAATGGAGCAACGAGCAATGATAGGAGAGACTGACTTTGGATTTAACCTGTGAACTCGATCAAATTCGATATCCTGTGTCAGTCCAAGTAATAAGGTCATGAGTTTTGCCTTCACATTGTACAACAGATTCATTCTGACCCCTGGAAGACCGTAGAAGATTAAATTATTACGATTTGACCTTCCCTCTAAATCGTCAGTTTTTATTTCTAATTTTTCCATTCGTGACGTAAGATCAGGGTTCTGCTCTACCAGATTCGAATTTTCTTTTCTTAAAGTGTCCACCTCCTCCTTCAGATCCTTTACACCATTTTGTAGCGCAGCGAACTGGTCATTAGATACCTGATGCTCTCTCCATACCCGTAAATTTATCGCTCATTTCTCTAAATGCACAGTTCATTGACGTCAACATACCCATGGTGTCAGCATTGGTGGGTTCTTGAGGAGAAGAGGGTGTCGTCCGTCCGCTGTCCGCCGGCGAAGCTCCAGTCTTGTCCCCGCTGACCCTGCGTCCTGAGCTGCCAAGCCAGGACTGCTTCAAGCCGTCAGCCTTGGGTCCTGGGTTCTGCTTCACGTCTCCACAGCGTAGAAGTCCGCCCCAGAAAATCAACGTGAGGAGCAGGCCAAGGGCTACACCGTCCGTCCTCGTTCGCGGTGTAAACATGGCGATCCGCATGGACGTCTTCTTCATCGCTCGTTTTGACATGAAAGCTATGAAGATGTGGACGAAAGTGCCACAACACGCTCTGAAAACAAGCTGTGCCGCTCGCATGGTGCTTAACAGGACTGCTGGCAAGGCTAGAGGACTTCACAGTGCAAATATCCGTTGAATACAAGAAGAAATTGCAGAGCGATGCCATGCCTGACTGCTCGAGTGGAACACAGGTCACGACTCCCCAGAGAGAGAGAGAGAGAGAGAGAGAGAGAGCGAGCATGGGGTTGGGGTTGGGGTAAGGCTAGAAACCTGAAGGTGGTGAATGCCGATACGTGTGTAGAAAACAACCAGGTGTCCCTCAGACTAGCTGCCAACGTGAAAAACAGAAACACGCGAACAAAGACACGCCTTTCGTCAGTTGTTAGGCCCCTACACGTAGATACACCTTCTCCTTCATTCCCCCTGTCGTCGGCATGTGTAAGCTGAACAACCGATTACACGCTGGACAGTCACCACGTATATTCTCCTCCTTTCCAGAGCTCCGAGGACAACAGCCACCCCTTTCACTCACTCAACTAAGGCTCATGTCACACGTCAGTCTTTCCAGGAGGCACACCCACTCCAAGAAGGCACACACACACTCCAGAGTGGTAATGAAGTTCACAGCTGTTTCGTTTCAGGCATGTCACATGATAAAGTGCCCACGGCAAAACGCCACATATTCGGCCCCCGTTCGACTGCTCGACTACGCAAGTGGCGGACATCCGGAAAACTTGTAGTAACAAAGCCATGGCATTTCTGAAAAGACCCTTTGATTACAACAAAGGCATGGATAGATCTTTTTCTTCTGTTTGCTGTAAGTTTCATGCTTTACAGACATAGGCTTACACTGAAACAGGACATTACGATGTCTAAGGTATACTCATAGACCAGTTCAGCCTGCCTGAAGGTTCAGGAGGGGCATATACAGATGTTCCACGAGTTGTACGGTGTCATCTTCAACATAGCCCAGCCGACCACACAGCGCCGTTTCGATTGTCACAATGTTAGTTTACCAAAGAAACCCCTACCTTGAAAGAAAGCTCCAGTGTTTTTATATACTGTTCAAAAAAAGTTAAGGACCAACATTGAGAATGCACAAAACTTTTAAAAATTCACAAAAATTCAATTGTACCGCCTTTGTGGTCCAAACAAATTGAACCACACGCACAAATTGATAGTGAATGCGGCAACTGCAATTTTGTGGCACACATTTCTCACGCGCCTTGAAAAACACGTGTCGCGACTTGTCATTTTTGGAACAAATTGGGGTGAATTTCTGATGTGCTTGGGATCCGAGGAGCATGTGTGAATCAAAATCATGTGAAGCACGAGCTAAATCAGGCTGTAGGCAATAAAGTATGCTCAACCAAATGTCTTTAAAAGCCACTGTACTGGCGAAAAATGTAATGCAACAGCATGCCTCCGCGTCGAAGACTGAACGAGCTGGATTGAGGAAGAGCAATAGGATGGCTCCAAGAAGGAGTTGCAGTCCGGGAAGTGGCACGGAGACTTGGGGTATCATACTCTGTTGTTATCAGACTCAGACAACGCTTTCAAGACACAGGAAGAGTGCAAGAACGACCACGCTCTGGTCGACCCAGAATAACAACACCACGAGAGGACCGATACATTGAAAGGCAGGCCACACAAGAAAGAAGAGCAAGTGCAAACAACATCAGACGTCGCCTTAGAGATGCCACCAACATTGTTGTCAGTGATCAGACCATACGAAACACTACACGCCGCTAACCTCCGTGCTCGACGACCAGCCGTAAGACCTCGTTTGACTGATGCCCACAGAGCAGCACGCCGAGTATGGTGCACGCAGCACGTGAGATGGACACATGAACAGTGGGCTAACGTGATGTTTACAGACGAGTCCGGTTCTGCCTGGATCCCACCGATAGACGGAACAGGGTCTGGAGATGCCATGGGGAGTGTTTTGCAGAAGAAGGTGTCCTGGAAAGGAACCGCTATGGTGGGGGATCCGTTATGATTTGGGGCGGCATAAGCACACGCTACAGAACGGTTCTCTACAATGTGGCAGGGAACTTGAATGGTGTTCGCTACCAAACAGAGATTTTGCAACCCCTGGTGCTGCCAGCCCTTCAAACAGCTTGGACCTCAGGCAGTCTTTCAAGACGACAATGCACGGCCCCATCGCACCAGAGCAGTAAACACGTTTCTCCAAGCTGCTGGTGTCAACAGAATGCAGTGGCCCACAAACAGCCCAGACCTGAACCCCATCGAACATCTTTGGGATGAGCTGGGCCGGAGACTTGCAGCAGCTTGTCCTCCTCCTGCTAACCTGGGTCAGCTGTTTGAGTCACTCCAGCAGGAGTGAGGCTGCTGTCCCCCAGGGCCTTTCTGCGCACACTGGTGAACTCCATGCGACAACGCTGCCTTGAATGCCTTGCCAATAACGGGGGACACACACTTATTAACCATGACATGAACAAACACTCTCCTGTGACTTTCAAATTTGGGGGTGGGGGTGTTTGTACTGCGCTCGATTCCAGTTTGTTGATTCCTTGGACTGTCATTGTCTTTACACACTTTTCACATATTCAATAAATTCATGTTACACTTGGAGATTGATCACTTCCCAATTTTCTTTTTTATAAGTCAGTGAAATGTTGGTCCTTAACTTTTTTTGAACAGTATATATAATTATGGAGATCAGCTTCTGAACTAGTGTTTCAATAGCTGAACAAATGACATCTTGGTACATATAATGCCAGACTGCGGAGAGGCTGCTGCCGCTTTCCGTTGATTGACCCCATGGAGTGTTCATGTTGAATGGCGGACCACATATTAACCTGAATGACAAACTCTCTTCTTCAAATGAATGCGTCATCGTCATTGTCCACTCTTATCTTAAAATCACTTGTTATAACAAAAAATTTATGTAACGAATAGAGCATTATTTTTTGTCTGGCTAATGTTGGTCCTGTACTTTTCTTGTACGTATATATATTATGGTCAGCTTCTGACTCGTGTTTCTTCTCTCTCTCTTCTATCTATCTATCTTGGTGCAAATTAGAATCCGGTGCAATTTGCAATCGCCCCAGGGTAAATAGTAATTGCGGTTTGCACCGAGGTGAAAAAGAATAGATTAATGCCCCAGTACGATTTTGAATTACACCGGCGCAAATGACAGTTTCGATTTGCACCGGGACAATAGCCAATCGGTCTGAAGACCTGAAAACGAATTAGTCATTGTGTGTGTGTGTGTGTGTGTGTGTGTGTGTGTGTGTGTGTGTGTGGTGTGTGTGTGTGTGTGTGTGTGTGTGTGGGTGTGTTGAGAGAGAGAGAGAGAGAGAGAGAGAGAGAGAGAGAGAGAGAGAGATTTAGTATTCGTGGGAATGGTTGTCAGTCACGCAAGATTTCAAAACGGAATCGTAGCTCACGCATGTGATGATTATACCAAGGAAAAAATGGACAACCCACTATTTACGATTTCATGTCCCGGTTATAATATTCTTTGTGATCGAGCGTACATAATGGCAGACACCTTTATTCCATCAGCAGATTGGTGTGAATGTTGAGCGGATTGGCAAACTGAAAAACAACAGTGGGAAAAGATGGGGCTCTGGTCTAAAGTTTACCACCCCATGAATACTTCCATATTACGAAAGTACAAGGAAAACACCATACCAACTCGTATTAGGACAAATGCCAAGAACATCTTAAGCAGCTCTGAAAATGCTCGCAGAATATGGGATACTCAAGGGAAAAACGTTGCCAGAGAATGCTATAGGTGAACAGCCTCTTTCAGAACGAGGCCAAGCCATGTCGATGTATGAACAACGTGCGCTTGTACAACATCAATTCATTGTCTGCTAATGCAGCCCTCGTTATTGTTGGACCAGCCCGAGTCAACACCAGGGGCCGTACTTCCATGTCGTCGGTAAACTTACTTCTACAACGAGATTAACTCCTGGATACAAACACTGTGGGTTCAGCGCACTCTACTTTCGTACCTATATCATCTGGGTTTTGTCTCGGTTTCTACCTACAAAGTGTCCAGAAAGTAAAGGGTGAAGGTCAGATAAAAAGAGGGATTCCCTCCTTCTGCGCATGTCTTGAATAACCCCCAACCTTCTGCGCATGCCCACAAACACGCTGACACAGACACACACAAAGACTGAAAAAGCAACTTAACTAAAACAAGTTTGATAAAACTTTTAAAAGGCCATAAACATGATTAAGTCACACTCAGACACGCACACACATACACACACTGACACAAAGTAACAGTGACACACACAGGCACGAAGACAGATTTAGCCTACCCCCCCCCCCCCCCCCACACACACACCAAGAGCTAAGCCAACTATCGTAGCAGACGAACTTGGGAGCTACAGACACACTTGTAGAGCAGGGGGCCGAGTTCCGTGTCTCAGTCTGTGCAAATCAAATTCAATGTCTTCTTGGAGAGTGTCTGTCAGCTGGAAGATGTTGTGACGACGAAATCTTAACTTTGCGTGAAGTTCGTGATCATTGAACGTGTCCAATGGCTTTGTTTTGATCTAACCCAGGCCGAACTCATGCTCTATCCTCGTTGTACGTTACCCACCCCTCACCCACTGCAAACCACGAGGTTAAAGGTTACTCTCGACATATGGATCTGCAAGTAACGGACCTTCGAGCTTACAACGAGGTAGTTGGTAACTTCCCCGTTACCCACGACATGAAAGTATGGCCCCAGATCAGCACGCCACTACTGAGCCAGACTGCTTCGTACGGCTTGTGTTGCTACAAGAGATCCCATCATCAACACAGAGCCAATGACACCAAGACAGGAGCAATCTCCGTAGGCACTGGACCAGTATGCATCACGACATGACATGTACTTCGGTGGGCCTCCCAGTCCCACTCTTTACCAAACCAGCCAGCTTCCATCAAGGTAGAGGAAGCGAACACTACTGCAGGAACAGCCTGTGTCAGTTCCGGAGCAGCCTGTATCATCGCTCGACCAGCCGACGACAATATTATAACTTTTCTGTATTCAGGCAAGGTTTCCTTTTAGACCCTTTCCTCTGTTAAGAAAAAAGCAACAACTGGCACATTTTTGAGTGGAAATCTTTGACTCATTTTTTCTTAATATTTTTTTTTTTCGCGCATTGTCCATTGGCTGACAGTCTTTAACTTATCTGTGTATTCCAGCAAGATTTCTTTTTTGACACTCCTGTGTCTGTGAAACTTGATTTTCACACCTTTTCTCTGGGTTCTACTGGCACCTTCGGGTATATCTTTTTCCTGTCTGCCGTTTGGCCGAGCCTGGGGAGACACCCGGTGACGGCGAGGAAAGACCCACTGACCACAGGGAAAGTCCCGTTGACTGCAGGAAAGACTGTGACCTGGGATTCTCTTCAGAGAGCTTGCAAGACTTCATGGCGAAAGCTTGGCCGTGTCTGGAATCGTACTGTGTTCACCTGTCAGCGAGTGAGGCTGCGAGATGCACACGGCAGTTGCTTGACGGTGGTGCCTTTTGCTGATGGGCTTTGCTGTCATGAAATACTTGCTGGTGAATCCATGGGGACGCTCCCGTGGAGGTTCTGTCGTGTCATGTCCAGCGGCCATTATACAATGGCATCTGCCAGGGAGCAATTATGTCCCTTGACGTTTGAATGGAATGTCATGTGTGTGCCTGCACCTTATGTGACGACATCGCAGGCTTCCAAGAGTGATGCAGGATTGCTCCCAGCTGGATGACTCGACAGTTGAGGATAGTACTACTCTGGGCTACCCGCACCTTCGGCAGTATCTATTTCTTGGAAATCTTTGGCTCATGTCTTTTTATTATATATATATATATATATATATATTCCCACGCATTCTCCACATTCAGATAACGGACTATCTTTACCTTGAATGGACAGACCAACTTTTTGAATAAATGATATGCGCGTGTGTATCGGTAAGCGTGCGTGCGTGCGTGCGTGCGTGCGTGTGTGTGTGCGTGTGCGTGCGTGTGTGTGTGCGTGCGTGTGTGTGTGTGAGTGTGTGTGTGTGTGGGGTTGTGGTGTGTGAGAGAGAGAGAGAGAGGAGAGAGGAAGAGAGAGGAGAGAGAGAGAGTGGTAGCGGCCCTGATATGACCTTTGCGGTCGGCGTGGCTATAACATCAGTGGAATCGTGTGTGTGTGTGTGTGTGTGTGTGTGTGTGTGTGTGTGTGTGTGTGTGTGTGTGTTGTTGTTGTTGTTGTTGTTGTTGTTGTTATTCTGTTTAACGTCTGTTCACTAAAAGTGATATTAGACGGTGGGAAAGGATGGGGGAAAAGGGAAGGGATGGGGAGAGTTGGAAGGAGTTGACTGCATGTTAAGTTTGATACGAACGTACGTGTGTATATCGGTACTTGCATTGGTGTGTACAAGAGTTTAAGATATAATCATTGCATAGGGAAAATGGGTAAAAATTGTGTTGTGTGTTGGTGTGTGTGTGTGTGTGTGTGTGTGTGTGTGGTGGTGTGTGTGTGCGTGCGCGCGCGCGCGCACGTGCGTGCGTGTAAAGGGCTATTGGTAAGGACACACCACAGAATGACAACCAGCTTCCACTCCAGACACTTTGTGTTACAGTCACACAACCAAGCCACATATCCAAGTACAGTCCCACCACCAAGCCACCTATCCAGGTACAGTCCCACCATCAAGCCACATATCCAGGTGTGTTGTAAGTAGGAGTAAGCGTGTAACAAAACAAAAGTACATACTCTCTAACCACGATCACAGGTGAAGCTGGCTGGTGCATGCTACACTCCACCAATGGGACGAATATCATATCAAGAACAGTGACACGAAAGAAAAGAATAAATTAAAAAAAAAAAAAAAAAGCTGGCACATGATATGTAGGAGTACTGTTATACTGAAAGACATCCCTTACCCCACCCCACCCCACCCCACCCACCCCTGAACCAGCTCCCTTTTTCCCTTTCTCACATCCCTTTCCTCCACTGACAGTATCTTCACGCACACCTGTGACAACCCGCCGCTGTGACGGGTGCCCTTTGCACGTGATACACTGGAATTTCGCCTTGCACGCCATTGATATTAGAGAAAAGAAAAAAAAAAAAAAAAAAAACCCAGCCTGCCTGGGGTTCGTGTTTGTTTGATGGTTTTGTTGTTTTGTTGCGTTAATGTTTGAAACAACAAAGTTTGCTTGAGGGATATTTGTTGTTATTGATTACGTGTCAACTTAATATTCTGTTAACACAATAATATTACTCGTTACTGAGTTGTTTGTTAATGATGCAATTTTCTTTGATTTAATTTATTTTGTGCTCTTCCCGGAAACGTGTTTCGAATTTAGCTTTTTTTGGGGGGGGAAAAATCAAACAATCGCCCCCCCCCCTTCCTCTTTTATATTAACACCAGCACCTGTCTCTAGAAGTTGGGGGTGGGGCGGAGGTTGTAATCATTGTGGGGGGTGAGGGGAGCGGGGAGGGAGGAGGGGGGGGGGTGTAGGCGGCAGAAAACAAGAATGTTCAGAAGAACAAAGAAAACTGTATATAGAATCTATCTATTCTTCAAGAACGAAAGCGATTAAATGTATGTATTATCATGTAACGGCGCGTAATATCACACAAATGGCCGGAGACAACGTGACGTCACGACCGGTCGGGCACACTTGACAAGGCGAGCCGGCGGCCATCTTGTTGTAATCCTTCAGCGTCCGATGTGGTTTGGCCGAGCTGGAAATGTCGTCATGTTCTGTGTCTTTAAGTGAACAACTGATGCTGATAAGATAAGATAATAGATAAGATAAGATAAGATAAGATAAGATAAAGATAATGTTGCTTATAGCCCAGCCGACCGCAAAGGGCCACATCAGGGCTGTCACCACGTTAAAATCAACTCACAAGTCATTCATTCACACAATTCTTTAAAATACATCCAAAAACCCATCCGAAAGTTCGTTAAAAATCTTTCCACTGTAAAATCTCAGATCCGATGAAAAATGTTAATCTCTTTCAAGAACTCGCGTCAGGCGGAACATCTCTGAACAAGGTTTTCATGGAATCTGCTGTAAAATGTTTGTGTCTCACATCGTGCAAGTCCCAACACTCTAAAAGAATATGTTTCATTGTGAGTGGCACATGACATGGAATGCACCATGGAGCTTCTTCACTCTTTAAAAGGTATGAATGGGTAAAATACGAATGGCCGGTGTGCAGCCGGCACAGAACTGTTTCTTCTTTACGACCACCAGACGAAGATGAGAGGAACTCCTTTAGGTTTGGACGGATCTGAAAGAGTTTGTTATCCGTCTGTATATGAACAACTGATGCAAAGAAAGGCTGGACAGCTGAATGGAACATCCGATACTGTAACGACCAATCACACAACTTGAAAGTGAAACTGTTGTTCGTCAGTCGTGTCGACGAGAACTACTTCATTCCTCTTGGGATTGAGGGGTGGTGGGAGGGGGTTGAGATGATTTGTGTACACAGGTGGGTAATCAAGCCGAAGCGTGCACAGAATGTGCGGTGACAGCTTGGACAGGCAATGTGGGAGACCTGCTCTTGATTGCTGGCACGGCGGGCTTTCCTCGCCTGTCTCTTTTGTTGCGCTGCAGCTGTCCCTTTCTTTACGTAATTTGACACCTTGTGGATAGAGTAGCGCCATTTAGCTCGATCCATAGCAGTTTATTCCCATGTGTTAGTGTTGATGCTAAACGCTCTCAGGGATGTTTTTAGAGTGTCTTTGAAGCGTTTCTTTTGACCTCCATGGGAACGCTTTCCACGTTGCCGTTCACCGTAGAACGTCTCTTAGGTAGCCCATGGTCTGGCATGCGAACTACGTGACCTGCCCAAAGAGGCTCAGACAGTATCAGGATGATGTGGATGCTTGGCAGGACTGTTTGGTCGAGCACCTCTGTGTCTGGGATTTTGTCCTGCCCTTTTGTGATCAGAGTTTCATGCTTTATGTGAAAATATGCGCGTATTGACGGGAAAACACCCTCAATCGGGAACGGATGAGGCAGATCAACAGCCTTAGTCTGCTTAATAGCCCAATCGATCAGTAGGTAAATTTCATTATGAAAAAAGAAGAAGAATCTGCGTCCGAATGTTTCAATGATTGTGCAGAAGAGCTGGGTTTTCGTTTTGCAATATATTGTAAAGTGTACATTCTGAAACATGTGAACATCGATTATCACCAGAAAAACGACGACGTGTGCTTTTATACAACGTTACACACGGTACTATTTTCACGTGCTTTCCCAGTTTTGCCCTCATGTAGCTCACTAGAACAAGGAAAGAAGATGTTTGTGAGTATGACGGGGAGAGATGAATGAAGGATATCCTTTCTCAAAATATTTACTCCTCTCTCTCTCTCTCTCTCTCTCTCTTATATATATATATATATGCCAGTATTTTGTGCAGCGAAGAAATACGCACCAAAATTGATCTTGCGATTGATTTAATTGATGTTAACATGAATGATGCGCTTAAAGCTTTCAATGATAATATAAGAAAAAGTGCTGAATCCACGAAAACACGTATATTGGTTAATAACAGTGGAAATTCAAGTATGTGGTTAATTTAGAATGCAAACTTTGTAAAAGCAATACAAACATAGCGGATGTTTCATCGTTCTGTAAAATTTGAAAAGAAAACAAAATCAATAATTGAAAAGAGAAATAAATATGTTATTGCCAGGCGTAAGTATAAACATATATTAAAGCAGAGGAAGAAGCAATACAACAAACCATTATTAGATAAACTTGTAATGACAGTGAAAAACCCAAAAGAATTCTGTGACGTTGCTGAAAATGCATCTTTCAGAAAAAAAAGCAATCTAGAAATAACATAGTAATTGATTCCAGATTTCAACACTTTAAAGCCTTGCTGAAGACGGATTCTGACAACACAGTAAACGAGCACACTTGAAGAAGTGAAAGGCTACATGAATCGCCCACTCTCTAAAGAAGAAATACTGCTTGCTTTGGGGGGGGGGGGGGGGGGGGGGGGGAAGGAGGGGGGAACCCGTGGAGCAGCCGGTCCCCATGGCATTATCGGACAGCCGTTTTAAGAATTCGAATGATCAGGTCTACATTTTTTTCCCCCTGAAATTATTTGATAAGCTGTTCGTGATGGGCTGAGGCCTACCATGAACAAAATATCTTTGAGTTTCTCTCTCTCTCTCTCTCTCTCTCTCTCTCTCTCTCTTCTCTCTCTCTCTAGTATGTGTGTGTGTGTGTGTGTGTGTGTGTGTGTGTGGTGTGTGTTTACAATAAAGGCGAAATACCCTTGCATGTTTGTACACAGTGTCTTTGGAGAAAATGAGGTACACATTGGTGTCAGCAAGGAAGGCACACACAAGAACTTAGGATAATAATGAAACATGTTTGCCATGGTGAACTACCAGCTGTTCCGTATTGCATAGAAGACCTGCTTTTGCCCTGAATTTGCTTACTTTCCTTTAGCTGGATAGGCATAGATATACTCAATGAAAAGAGAGGTTTTTTTTTTATCTTTAAAGCTAAGAAACAAGAAAAACTTCCGAGAAACGTATAGGCGTACGTCAATATGACGAGCGTTAAGTTGTCCTGTTTCACGCACACGCATGCTTTATCACCTGACTGCAACTACAAAAAAGTAAAAACCGTGCATAGTTATCTTTCGTTGAATCTTCTGACAGACGCAGCCCGTAGGTTTCAAAATAGACTACAGTCTCGAAACATGTAAGACTTGGTAATGGTAATGGTAATGTTGCTTATAGCCCAGCCGACCGCAAAGGGCTATATCAGGGCTGTCATCGCGTTGAAGTAAACTCACAAGTCATTAAAAAAAAAAAAACAAGAAAAAAAAAACCTCATTCACACAACTCTTTAAAACACACCTTCCAAAAACACACCGCAAATTTTGTTAAAAATTGTTCCTGTTAAACTCTTAGATCAGATGGAAAATGTTAACAGGCCTTAGAAATTCACAGATCACATCAGGTGGGACATCTCTGAACAAGGTTTTCCTGGAGTCTGCTATTAAATGTTTATGTTTCACGTCATGCAAGTCCCGAGGTTGGAAGAAAATTAAACACGCAGCTTTCATCAGTAGACATGCTTTAAAATACATCACTGATGAGGGTTTGAAAGGGAGAAACGTGTGCCCGATCTTTAAAAGATAAACGGTATGTTGTTGGTTTGGGAAAGAAATGGAGAGAGGCTTCATTGCAGAGGAAAAAAGTGATATTGAATAGAATGGACACTCAGTGAGAGACCAGAACTCTGCCCACGTTGACTGGAGCCTCCATCACTCTTGGATCTCCGCCAGGGGAAGTAATAGGGATAGACTGATAGAGTCACTTTCCATGTACTTTTTTTTTAAAGCGGGTGTGGAGAAAAAAAAAGCCTGAACATCTGAATCCCTTAAAGCTATTGATATTCCTTGAAAATATATATTATATATATATTTTTTTTTTTATAGAAGCGATCAACTATAAGCGTATTTTTGGAGTGTGTATATTCAGAGGGAAAATGTGTATCAATCCTGTCAAATTTCTTCTTCTTCTCAGACAGGAACCCCAGAGGAATCAACGAAGGCTGCTGTACGGCGAAGGCCCTCCAGAGATCAATAGAGCTTCTCCCTCGTTGATGTGTTGGCAGGCCAGGTCCGTGTTCTTAGCTTTAATCTTGTCAAACGGATTCTGGTCAACCCATCCGGATCGGTAGCACTGCTCTGCACCAAAATTCAATGGGTTGTGCCCTGCACCAAAATTCAATGGGTTTGTGTTTGGGACACATATAATTTTTCCACCATAGTTTTTTTTTTTTTTAGAAGATTGGTGCATCAGTTTGTGTGCAATGTAAATGATATACAAATAAACAAAAAGGCAACTATGCAAACAAGCAAATAAACCGACATGGATGGAAATATGGTATTTCCTAACCGGTGAATATCCAAGGGGCTTCCACATTTTAGGAAACTATTGAACAGAAAATATTTAATGAAAAAAGACAATGTTGCTGCATTTAACAATTTCAAAGCAGTTGTTGACTGACCCAGGCCCAATCTCATTCTTGGCTAGGACAAGGTGCCCGGCAGTGTGAAATCAGGGAGACAGCTGAACGCGGATTGTTTGCGTTCTGCAGGCACCACTGAACACCGAAGTGACTCGGCAACAGTGCGGTGTCTCCACCGGTGGGTTGCCTCCTGACGACTTGACATTGACTGCTCCCTGTGGATTTTGCCGGTGTCGGGGCAGGCCGGGCTGTGGCTGTGGACGGGGTGTTGGAATGAGCGGCGTGAGTGTACTGCCACTGTGGTGGCACAGAAGACAGGACAGCAAAAACAAAACAAAACAAAACAAAACAAAAAAACGTTTCCTTCTGGGTAATCATTCGGATGCTTCACCGAATGTTTCTTGCATGGGAAGAAAGATTTCTGAAAGAGTAGGCAAAAGAAGCCAACAAAAACATGATAAACAGAACCGGAATAGCTCAGTTGTAGAGCACCGGACTCGTAATCTTGGTGATCCTGGGGTTGCGGTTTTGAATCTCTTCCGGGCCGTTTCGGTACAGGGGGATTTTCCCACGGAGTTAACATTGGTTCTTACTTCATTCCCATACAGTCCTTCGAATGAGACTATAAACCGAGGTTCCGTGTGTGAACGCACGCATAACATCTTGCACACACGTAAAATCCCATCCCCAACTTTCGGAAGAGAAGGCCAGTTTGGCCGTTGGTATGGATGACACGTTACACATAGCAAGCACCCTGCGTGAAAAATGGAAAGAATGAAGGAAGTAAGGAAACTGAGTGAACGATATTGAACGATATTGACTGGATGACACGGGAAACGACTGAATGAAGGGCCAGCTGGCAGCTCTTCAGTCGGCTCTATCCAGGTAGGCAGCCCGTTGTGTAAACGGGTGTGGATTGTAAAGCGCTTAGAGTTTGGTCTCTAGCGAGGATTGGCGCTATATATGTATCCATAATAAAGAGGATGATAACTAGAGAGGCACTGGGGAGGAAAAAGCCTCTGCCAAGCCAGAGAGGATTCTGGACTTGCCCTTTGATTCCAATTCACTCCCGGGATCCTCGCTAGGGCCACCGGTCTTCTTTCCACCACCAAGATTGACCTTTTTCTTATATTGCTTGAGTACTTGTGGCGGAACCAGAAGGGAATAATAACAAAATCCTCCTGGTAGACCGTCAAGTGTGGCAATGAGTGAGTGAGTGAGTGTGTGTGTGTGTGTGTGTGTGTGTGTGTGTGTGTGTGTGTGTTGTGTGTGTGTGTGTTTGTGTGTGTGTGTGTGTGTGTGTGTGTGTGAGAGAGAGAGAGAGAGAGAGAGAGAGAGAGAGAGAGAGAGAGAGAGAAGACAGACAGACAGACAGACAGACAGAGAAAGAGAGAGAGAATGCAAATAAGATTCTTTTTAATCAGATTAGACCGTAGTTCCTATTCGAAGGGCATGGTGACAACATATGACACTCGTAGTAACAGAAATGTAACTGGATGAGTAATGAAACCGGCAATGCAAAGAACTGGAGTTTTTGCAATTATGAAAATAAATCAACACATACACAGGCGCGCGCGCGCGCGCGCGCACACACACACACACACACACACACACACACACACACACACGACAGAGAGAGAGAGAGAGAGAGAGAGAGAGAGAGAGAGAGAGAGAGAGAGAGAGAGAGAGAGAATATGTCTGAACGTCTTGAACTGTTTATTCGATCCCTCTAGCTCTGCCTATTGCCTTCGGCTATGATTTAACCGCTGTTTTGGCAAACTTGATCCGTTGACACAACGGTACCGCCGCAGACAGTGTCGGATACTCAGCCAACACGTGCAGTTTGTACAATCCGCTACACTCGCTGAAACTTGCTCAAAATGAATATACACCCAGAGGCATGAGAGTGGGAATGCTCATTGTTCTGTGGACCTGTCAGAGAACTATCTATTTATGAGGTATGGGGAACAATCC
>CM065741.1:29612486-29627486 GCA_033310375.1 Conus canariensis
GAGGGAAGAGGTAAAGGCATTACATGACGGTGGGCTGCTGAAGTGGTGAGGAAGAGGTAAAAGGCATGTACATGACGGGGCTGCTGATGAGTGGAGTGCAGGGACAAGGTTGAAGTAAAAGCATGTACATGACGGTGGGCAAAGCTTGTAAAGGAAAACAGAACACTCCTGACTTCATCCCCCCTCCTCCACCACCACTCCCTGCCCCAACTCCCCCCAGTCCACGCCATCCTGATTGTGCACCCCTGATCTTTGTTTACGTTAAGTAGACTCTCTCTCTCTCTCTCTCTCTCTCTCTCTCTCTGTGTGTGTGTGTGTGCGCGCTGTCGTGTTGTGTTGTGTTGTGTGTGTGTGTGTGTGTGTGTGTGTTGTGTTGTGTGTGTGTGTGTGTGTGTGTGTGTGTGTGTGTGTGTGTGTGTGTGTGTGTGTGTGTGTGTGGTGTGTGTGTTGTGTGTGTGTGTGTTGTGTGTGTGTGTGTGTGTGTGTGTGTGTGTGTGCGTGCGCGCGCTCGAAATAAACCCTGTGATAACATCACAGTTAACAGACTTTGAACATCACTGCACATTAGACTTTGTATGCTAGGTGTGAAGGCTATAAGAGAATGGTCAAACAGCAGGTGGTCTTCTGTTTGTCTGTTTTTTGTTTTTTTTTCTCTCCATTCTTTTTGTCTTTCCTTTGTATGCTATACAGCTATGGCTCCTGTCTGAGTGAACGAAGAAGAAGAAGTCCTCAGACGGCAGCCGTCCAGTGCTGGCATCGCACTGCTGCCGAGTCACTTTGGTGCTGTTCTCTGGCACCTGCTTTGATTCGGCTGTCGTTGCAGATGTGGTTGTTGTTGTTGTTGTTATTGTTGTCGTCGTCGTCGTTGTTGTTGTTGTTGTTGCTGTTGTCGTTGTTGTTGTTGTTGTTGTCGCTGTTGCTGCTGTCAGTGTTGTTGTTGTTGTCGTTGTTGCTGTTCGTTGTCGTTTGTTGTTGTTGTTGTTGTTGTTGTTGTTGCTGTCATCGGTGTTGTTGTCGATGTCGTCGTCGTTGTTGTTGTTGTTGTTGTTTTCTTCTTCTTTTCCTCCTCCTCCTCCACTTCCTTCTCCTCCTTCGTTTTCTTCTTCCTCCTCCTCTGCCATCTCCCCTCCCCCTCCTTCTTTTTCTTCCTCTTCCTTCTCCTCTTTCTCCTTCTTCTTCTCCTTTTTCCTCCTCCTCCTCCTCCTTCTTCTTCTTTTGCTGCTGCTTCTTCTTCTTCTTCTTCTTCTCCTCTCCTCCTCCTCCTCCTCCTCCTCCTCCTCCTCCTCCTTCTTCTTCTTCTTCTTCTCTCTTCTTCTTCTTCTTCTTCTTCTTCTTCTTCTTCTTCTTCTTCCTCCTCCTCCTCCTCCTCCTTCTTCTTCTTGTCCTGTAATGCATTTATTCCTGTGTTTGCTTAAAGAATGTTTTTTTTTTACCTTGACAATTTGTGTATACATAGTGTTTTTCATGTGACATTTGCTTGAAATTTTTTTTTGTTTTTTGAAAGAGCTACCTTCTTAACATTTGATTTGTCCATTGTCCATTTTGTCTTTTTTCCATAGATTTTACAATAAGCTGCTTTTGATTCGCCTTGTTTCTTTGTTTCTTTGTTTGTTTTTGCATAAGCTTCTTTATCTTCTTTCGCCTTGATTCCATAATGAAAAAAAAGGCTTTTTAGCGGCTTTAAAAAAGAAACCCACCGACCTCCAATACCTTTTCCACCTCTCCGAGTTTTAATATTTTTTGGAAGAACGCAATAAAGGATGAAAAAGGAAAGAAAGAAACAAAAACAGCCTTTCCACCACATCATTTCACACATGACAGTGAATTTTACGCCTGCTTCACAAAATGTTCCGCAACACACACACACACAACACACACACACACATAGAGTCTTCTCTTTCTATTTTTTTTTCTTCTTCTTCCTCATTTTTCGGCTAGAACTCCGATATAAGTGTGATATTTGCGTATATAAGTTTTGTAAAGCCACCCTTAAGGTACCCACACTCCGTTTTCGGGGTGTGTGTGTGTGTGTGTGTGTGTGTGTGTGTGTGTGTGTGTGTCGCGAGTGAAAAGGGGATGGAGGTGGAAGAGCAAATATATATATATATATATATATATATTCAATTATAAAACAAAGCTTGCTCTTATGTCTTAGATTGAAGAAATAGGGGGAGATAAGCATACATTTCTACAGTGGTAGTTAATTCTGCCTAACTTACTGTATGTGCTTGAGAGGGTGAATGGGGAATAATAAATGCTTCTCAAAATGAGCCTTCAGCAAGCTTATAGTCTCCAAGGGGGAGACAATCTCCAATGGGGAGGAAACTCACTAACATATAACTCCTGGTCAGATACCAGTATTTCGAAACCTGATTGTTTCTCCTCAGTGACCGCGGAAAGTGAAAACTTAACTCCTCTGCCTTTTCGGTTTTAAGAAGAATGCTATCCCAGAAAAAGGCTGGTGTGCAGTACTGTAGTATATTTGTTGAGTTTTTAAAAAACCAACCAAAGGTGCCACCTAAGAAGCAAAAGAAAATCATCAAAGAGCAAAACAAACTACATTTTCTTGTGAAAAGTACAAAATATAAAACGAAAACCTCTTAAGACACAAGTGCTGAGGGCCAGTTCTTGGAATGAATCCGCAAGGGACTAAATTATAATAGACTAATAAATTCCAAGGATAAGTACCGAGCACCATTCCAGCAACTTACAGAGCAGCTTGGTGTTGCAATGACTGCAAGAAATATTCAATTGTAAAACAAAGCTTGCTCTTATGTCTTAGATTGAAGAAATAGGGGGAGATAAGCATACATATCTGCAGTGGTAATAATTGAATATTTCTTGCAGTCATTGCAACACCAAGCTGCTCTGTAAGTTGCTGGAATGGTGCTCGGTTACTTATCCTTGGAATTTTTTAGTCTATTATAATTTAGTCCCTTGTGGATTCATTCCAAGAACTGGCCCACAGCACTTGTGTCTAAGAGGTTTTCGTTTTATATTTTGTACTTTTCACAAGAAAATGTAGTTTGTTTTGCTCTTTGATGATTTTCTTTTGCTTCTTAGGTGGCACCTTTGGTTGGTTTTTTGAAAACTCAACAAACATACTACAGTACTGCACACCAGCCTTTTTCTGGGATAGCATTCTTCTTAAAACTGAAAAGGCAGAGGAGTTAAGTTTCCACTTTCCGTGGTCACTGAGGAGAAACAATCAGGTTTCGAAATACTGGTATCTGACCAGGAGTTATATGTTAGTGAGTTTCCTCCCCATTGGAGATTGTCTCCCCCTTGGAGACTATAAGCTTGCTGAAGGCTCATTTTGAGAAGCATTTATTATTCCCCATTCACCCTCTCAAGCACATACTGTAAGTTAGGCAGAATTAACTACCACTGCAGATATGTATGCTTATCTCCCCCTATTTCTTCAATCTAAGATATAAGAGCAAGCTTTGTTTTATAATTGAATATTTCTTGCAGTCATTGCAACACCAAGCTGCTCTGTAAGTTGTTGGAATGGTGCTCGGTTACTTATCCTTGGAATTTATTAGTCTATTATAGTTTAGTCCCTTGCGGATTCATTCCAAGAACTGGCCCTCAGCACTTGTGTCTTAAGAGGTTTTCGTTTTATATTTTGTACTTTTCACAAGAAAATGTAGTTTGTTTTGCTCTTTGATGATTTTCTTTTGCTTCTTAGGTGGCACCTTTGGTTGGTTTTTTGAAAACTCAACAAACATACTACAGTACTGCACACCAGCCTTTTTCTGGGATAGTATTCTTCTTAAAACCGAAAAGGCAGAGAAGTTAAGTTATCACTTTCCGCGGTCACTGAGGAGAAACAATCAGGTTTCGAAATACTGGTATCTGACCAGGAGTTATATGTTAGTGAGTTTCCTCCCCATTGGAGATTGTCTCCCTCTTGGAGACTATAAGCTTGCTGAAGGCTCATTTTGAGAAGCATTTATTATTCCCCATTCACCCTCAAGCACATACTGTAAGTTAGGCAGAATTAACTACCACTGCAGATATGTATGCCTATCTCCCCCTATTTCTTCAATCTAAGACATAAGAGCAAGCTTTGTTTTATAATTGAATATTTCTTGCAGTCATTTCAACACCAAGCTGCTCTGTAAGTTGCTGGAATGGTGCTCGGTTACTTATCCTTGGAATTTATTAGTCTATTATATATATATATATATATATATATATATATATATTGAGTGAGACAGAGACAGAGAGAGAAGCTACATTTGTCAGGTTTCACACACACGCACTCACATACGCACACACGGACGCGCGCGCGCACACACACACACACACCAAACAAAAGAGGAGAAACGCTTTTGATTTCACTTGAAAATATATAGCGTTGACCTCAGATCACTTTTCTTTCGTTTGTTCTTTCTTTTTACGTACAGAGGCTGATATTTCTGCGGACACTCTCTGTATAGACAGGCAAGGATTAATCCCATCTACCCAACAAAGGGAGTGGAGGTTGTTTTTTTTTTTTCTATTACATCTTGTTTATTTATTCCTTCTCTTCTCCCCTGTTCTTCCCTCTCCACTCTCAACCCCCTCCCCCCCCCCCCCCGCTCCCTGCCCCTGTCCTTCTCAACAGCATTGCTGACACGACCCCTATTACCCCATCCCCCCCTCTCTCTCTTTCTCTCTCTCTCTAAAATAAAATATTGTCTTTTCTCCACTGACAGAATTGGATCATCCTAGTGTAGTGGGTGGTGCCATGTATGCGCGGTGTTTGGCGGGAGACTATCTAGAAGGTGAATGATAAAAAAAAGGATCAAATTTGAAGTCTTTTCTTCTTCTTCGTCTTCGTCTTCTTCTTCTTCTCTCTGTCTGTGTCTCTGTCTGTCTCTGTCTCTGTCTGTTTTTCTCCCTCTGTTTTTTTTTCTTGCCTGTCTGTCATTTTTCCTTTCTCTCTTTTTGCTTTTGTGACCCCCACTTTCAAGTTTCGCTTATTGCATCGTCGTCGTCGTCGTCATCATCATCATCATAATCATCATCATCATCATCATCATCATCATCATTATTATTATCACCTCTCTCTCGCTCTCTCTCTCTCTCTCTCTCTCTCTCTCTCTCTGTGGGGTGAGAGAGAGAGAGAGAGAGACAGAGACAGAGACAGAGAGAGAGACAGAGGGAGACAGACAAAGATCTATGGCAGTGAGAGAATGTTTCTAATCACTCTCCCCCCACCCCCACTCCCCCCCCCCTCCCCCACACACACACCTTCCCAGTTGCCATCCGTACCGTCTTGTCCAATTCACCTTCCTGACCCTAACACACACCACCTCCCTGTCCATCTTCATTCACACACACACACACACACACACACACACACACACACACACACACACACACACACACACCCTACTGTAATTACACTTGGCCATCACCACTCCGTTTCCTTTCTGTCCGGCCTGTCCCTGCCCCCCCCCCTCCTCCCTCACCCCCCCCCCCCCTTGTCACCTTAATCCACCCACCCACCGACCCATTCCATGCTCCTCCGCCGCACTCTCCCACCCTCTTTCCAAAACAACCTTGCAAAGCACGGAGGCGAAAATTAACCGTGCGTCAGATAAAAGGAAGCGTGGACACCTTGTACGGCAGCCTTCAGGCGTCAAAAGTAAAGAGTCTCGTATCGGTCAGGAAAAACGGAGGTTCAATTCTTTGTTCTCCCTCAGAATCAGAATTGTTTGGTCATAGGATAATAACTGTTTTCCCTGTGTTACTATTATCATTATTACTATTATTATTATTATTATTATTATCATTATTGTTATTATTATTGCTATTATCACTATTATTATCGTTATTATTATTGCCAAACTGGGCACACTACACCCCCAAGGCATCAATATCCAACAATAACCTTACACACATACCCACCACTTCTACAGCAGTTGGCAATATCCCCCACCAACACACACACACACATACACATATACACACACCACCACCATATCCCCTTCACTCACTACATACAGTAGTTACAGCCACCCTCCACCTATTTAATCTTAATTTTGCTTTATCTTTCCCCTTACAACTTTTTTCCCCCCACTTCTAATGTATGTATTTATCAAGGTTTTTTTTTTTTTTTTTCAATTACTTTATTTCATTTTATTTTGTTCATTTACTTACACACACACACACACACACACACACACACACACACACACACACACACACACACACACACACACACAGAGCACCACCAAGAAGCCCCCCCCCCCCACCACTCCTCACTTCATACCTAATCTACAACCACCCTCCTTCACCTTTCACTTTCCACCACACCCTATGCATGTTCTATACCAATCAACTACCTACCCTCTGATCTACCCCCTACTCCACCCCCCCCCCCCCACACACACAAAATATCCCCCCCCTTTCCCCCTCCCCCCCCCCAAAAAAAAAAAAAAAAAACCCTATCAGAAGGGTAGGCCCAGTAGTCGACCCTCCCACCTCCAAACTCCCCCCCCCCCCGTAACACCCCCCCTCCCCTCGCTCTTTCCCTTCACCCCCCCCCCCCCCCCGTATCACCAGCATCCCAACCCAAGTACATGATTACACCGGTCCCTCACTGCAACAACAACCCACTATATATTCCACAAAATCACACACCCACCCACACCACATTAACTTGCAGTAAACCCCCCCCCCCCCCACACACACCTCCCCCCCCTTTTTCCTCTTCTGTCCTTTTTTTTTTTTTTTTTCACTGACCACTTCCTTTCCTTTGTCCCCATTGTATCTTGTATCTCATGATCACCCCTAGACATACAGGTATGCTTGGATGCATGTACATGTGTTTGTCGGGTGTGTGTGTGTGTGTGTGTGTGTGTGTGTGTGTGTGTGTGTGTGTGTGTGTGTGTGTGTGTGTGTTTTGTGTGTGTCCCCCCCCCCCCTTTTTTTTCCCCACATTCCCATATATGACCACCATCATCTTTACATTATTACCACCACTCATAAGATATAAGATGTCCTATGTATAACATTTTTTTTTTCTAAACTCAACTGGCATTATCATGCCAATGCCATCATGCTATTTCACTTATGGCAATGAACAACATCCTATAGCACTGTTTATCCCACTCAAGACAATGACCAATTATCCATTATTCTTCATCCCTTTTTTTTTTTTTTTTTTTTGACGTGTGTATATGTTTGCATATGTGTGTGTGTGGATGTGCCTGTGTACATATGTACATGCCCATATACAGTGTGTGCGTGCATGTATTACGCATGCCCGTGTGTGTGTGAGACGGTGATAATTTCATCTATACAACCTTTACCACCAACCGAGTCATTTATCATTGCCCCCCCCCCCCCCCCAAAGTTGCTGTTGTTGTTGTTGTTGGTGGTGGTGGTGTTGTTGTTGTTGTTGTTGTTTTTTTTGTTGTTTTTTTTAAAAACTCAACTGGCATTATCATGCCAATGCCATCATGCTATTTCGCTTATGGCAATGAACAACATCCTATAGCACTGTTTATCCCACTCAAGACAATGACCAATTATCCATTATTCTTCATCCCTTTTTTTTTTTTTCCAACCGGCATTACTACATCAATGCCATGACATTATTTCACTTATAACAACTGCCACCCCCTACAGTACTGTAGATCTCATCACAGCTATCAACATCCATCAGTCTTTATAATCATTTCCTTTACTCCACCACTGGCATTATCACACTTACTAATGCACTCTCCTACTCCTTTTACAAAAAATGACCATCATCCTACACCACTATGACCATACCTACACCTTTACCATCATCATCATCCACCCATCTTTAAACACCTGCCCCATTCCCCCACCGGCACTTTACACCATGCCACAACATCATCCCACTTATACCAACAATTATCATCATCCTACAGTATCTCCAATGAAACATGACCATCACCCACCAGTCATCTACCCCAACCCCCCTCCACCCACTTTCTCAACCTGCAATAGTATACCAATGCCACCTTATTATTCCATTTACCTCAGTGACTATCATCCTACAGTACCATTGATCTCACCCATGCCAGTGAGCATCAACCACAGGTCATTGGTATTTTCCTATGCCCCCCCACCTTGCACCATTGCACCATCACCACTGCATTTTGCCACTTGTATAACAATGGTCACCACCTTGGTACTACTGATTTAAAATTATTACCATTATCAGTCACTGAAAATACTCCCATCCAGTGAATACCTTCACACTGCACTATATGGAAATGAAGAAGCTGACCAACTGACAAAGGAAGGACAGCAGCCCCAACTGTAAAAGGTAGTCTCCTTGGAATAAATCTAAAATATTTCCAAGGAGACAAATAGGAAGATGACTTGAGCAGCACACAGACTTCAACAAGAGGGATGCATACTACCGGACGCCCAAATCAGACCAAGTGAACATTGTTGGACTGAGGATAAGGCTCCCCTGACCTCAACATCACAGGTCCACTATACTCCACACCTGTGAGTCTTTCAAACCATCAATGCAGTGCAGCCCCAGAGACAGCGGAGCATTCCCAGCTTGGCCCAAAGTGGAAACCTGGCCTGCCAACTCACCAATGAGTGCAAAACCATACTGACCACTGGAGGGTCTTCACCATACAGCAGCCTCCGTCAGTACCTCCAGGGTTCCGGCCTAAGTAAACGAAGAAGAAGACCACCATTGTGATACTGAGAACCGGGCACTCCAGACTATGACATAACATCTTTGCAATACTCCACCCTGGCGGGTCTGCAATTTATCCATGCAGCCCCAGTGACGGTGGAACAGTCCCAACAACACCAAAAGAAGAATCCTGGCCTGCCAACACACTTATGAATGCAAAACCTTATTGACCACTGGAGGGCCTTCACCATACAGAAGCCCTTGCCAGTACCTCCACCATTCCTGCCTAAGGGAACGGAGAAGAATCTCTTCCTACACTACCGTTGATCTCATATGATCATCACCCACCAGTGACTGATTAATGATAATAATTTTTACCCCTCTTTTGTGTGTGTGTGTGTGTGTGTGTGTGTGTGTGTGTGTGTGTGTGTGTGTGTGTGTGTGTGTGTGTGTATGAATATGTGTGTGAAAACTTTCCACAGTTAGTCTCATTATGATCACACGATCTTAACTTACCTAGAACATTGTTTACATGTGGTCCCCTCCCCCCCCCCCCCCTTTTTCTTTCTTTTTTTTTTCTTTGTGTGTGTGTGTGTGTGTGTGTGTGTGTGTGTGTGTGTGTGTGTGTGTGTGTGTGTGTGTGTGTGCAACACATGATACCCTGTTTTTCATTGATCACTGCTATCTTCTCTCAACAAACAGCAGCATATTGATGCCAACACATTATTTCACCTGTTACAATGAACATCATCCCACAGCATTGTTTACTTTTTTAAACAACACTATTAATATGAACCTCCCAACCTCCACCCCCACCCCCACCCCCCACCCCATAGTGGATGAAGAGATATGAGCTCTCCTTCTCTTGCCCCCCTTCCCTCCCCCCCCCCCCAACACATTACCCTCCTCCTCCTTTTTTTTTTCTCAACCCCCCCTCCCCCCCTCCCAATAATACCTTATCATCCATTTATCTTCCATCCCCTTCCCTCCCTCATTAACATTACCCACACACCTTTCACAACTACCCACGCATAACTACCACCACCTCTTTCATCACCCAGCGAAATCATTTATTTTATTCACCTAAACTTTTTTTTTTCTTTCAACAGTTTCTTCTGTTCATGTACTTATTTACCCCTTCTATATATAATTTTTTTTTTCTCCAGTTTGCCTCCCCCCCCCACCCTTACCATTATTATCAATCCACCATTACCACAACCGTCACAAAGATATCACACCACCCCACTAAACTAGACACACAACCCTATCGTATCACACAACCCCCCCCCTCCCCCCCACGAAACCCCCCCTCCTTTTCCTCTCCCATAATCCCCCTTGTCATTTCCGCCTAGCGGCTATTCTCCCCACCACATGGACAACAGATGAGTCATTTTCGTTCTTTGTTTGTACTGTCTTAAATGTTAAATGTGATTTATTTTTTTCGCCTGAAGAAGACCCAAGAGGTTGAAATGCATCGTGTCTTGTCATGTGCTTTGTTTGTCAATGTCATTGGCGGTAACTAACACCCTCTCTTTCTAAATTTTGCTTCGTTCTCCGCCGTCAGTCACTCCATTTTGAAACGTTATTATTATTATTATTATTATTATTATTATTATTATCATTATCATGAATACGTAGGCTATATAGCGCCTATCTTCACCTTGAGACCAAACTCTAAGCGCTTTACAATCCACACTCATTTACACAACGGGCTGTCTACCTGGGTAGCGCCGACTGAAGAGCTGCCAGCTGGCGCTTCATTCAGTGGTTTTCTGTGTCATCCAGTCAACATCCTTCAATATCGTTCACTCAGTTTCCTTACTTCCTTCATTCTTTCCATTTTTTCACGCAGGGTGAATGCTATGAATAACGTGTCATTTATAACAGCGGTCAAACTGGCCTTCTCTTCGGAACGCTGGTGATGGGATTTGACGTGTGTGCAAGATGTTATGCGTGCGTTTACACACGGAACCTGTTTTTATAGTCTCATGCGAAGGACTGTATGGGAAATGGAGTCACAACCAATGTTATCTCCGAGGGAAAAATCCCCCTGTACCGAAACGGCGCGGCGGAGATTCGAACCCGCAACCCCAGGATCACCAAGATTACGAGTCCGGCGCTCTACCACTGAACTATTCCTGCCCTAAATTATCACAAGTGTTTTCTCCTCTCTCTCTCTCTCTCTCTCCTCTCTCTCTCTCTCTCTCTCTCTCTCTCTCTCTCTCCCCCCCCCCTTCCCCTGCGTACAAAAGTTAGTATCTGAATTATTCTCGAGAATCAAACTTTTTTTTAAACCAATTTTGGCCAGGGATAAATTGTTATCATTCTTAAGGAAAACGACGTAAAAGAAAGGTAACAGTTCTTATCCTCCTCGAGATCTCGGCTCTTTTTCCTATTTTGCTATGGAAACTTTCTAGCTTCATGAACCAATAACAGCTGTTTTGCCAGGAAACCGACTTATTCCTTCAGGAACACTGGGTTCAGCCGTCATCACTACGGATCGCAACTGTTATCCTTACGATTGTAGCTGATTCCCATGTTTTACATAGGACCAAAAGCGTTTGCCATACTTTCCCAAGGAACACAGTTATTGGTGGTGTTATCCCTGAACATAGTTTCCCAAGTTCCCAGTGGGCGAGAAAATTTTATGTCCGACAAGAAAGCGGTGATACTAGGAAAGGTATCGTGACTCTCATCATAGATATTTTCCCTATTCACGATGTTTTCCTCGTGATAATGCCTTTTTTTCCACTCAGGAAAACATCGACATAGGTAAGAGTTATCGTCCTTGGGAAACACGGAGAAAAAAACTAACAAACAAAACAATTTCTTGCTCGGAAAAAAAAGAGTAAAACGGTTATTCTTGCCGACGTCATTTACGCTTGTCATGGTAAAGAGCCATCCTAGCTGTTTTCCCTGTTCACGACCTTTTCTTCGCGATAATTCCTGTTTTCTTCAGGAGGACCGGAACAACTCAGTGGTGGAGCGTCGGACTCGTAATTTTGGTGATCCTGGGACTCCGGGTTCGAATCTCCGCCGGGCCGTTTTGGTACAGGGGGATTTTTTCCTTGGAGTTAACATTGATTCCAACTCCATTTCCAGTATAGTCCTTCGAATGAAACAATAAATCGAGGTTCCGTGTGTGCACGCGCGCATAACATCTTGCACACGCGTAAAATCCCATCACCAACTTTTGGAAGAGAAGGCCAGTAGGCCGTTAGTATGGATGACACGTTACACATAGCATGCACCCTTCGTGAGAAATGGAAAGAATGAAGGAAGTAAGGAAGGAAGTTGACTGAACGATATTGAACGATGTTGACTGGACGACACGGGAAACGATTGAATGAAGCGCCAGCTGGCAGCTCTTCAGTCGGCGCTACCCATGTAGGCAGCCCATTGTGTAAACGAATGTGGATTGCAATGCGCTTAGAGCTTGGTCTCTAGCCGAGGATAGGCGCTATATAAGTATTCATGATAATAATAATAATAATAATGGTAAGATTAAAGATAATTAAATAATAATAATAACAATAATAATAATAATAATGATAATAATAATAATAATAATAAAAAGATGGGCAAGAGCTATCATCCAAGGGAAACACGGCAAAACAATTGCTTGCTTGAACGAAAACTAAAACAGTTATTCTCCTCAGGAAAACAGCGGAAATAATTGTGATCCATAGAGGAAAATAATCATGATCTTCAGGATAAGAACCGTTTTTGTCTTTTAGCTATTTGTCTCCAGGATCATAGGTTTTTTCCCCCCTGCTCTTATCGTTTTCAGTCGATAGCACACTCCCGTACGTTTCCTCACAATGTCTGAGAAGTGACCGGGACAGCAGGGAGGGGGAAAAGGGAAGGTATATGGAAGGGAAGAGGAAGGAGGGGAGGAAGAAGGAAGGGGGGGGGGGGGGGGAGGATGTCACCCCGTCCTGCACATCGGTAGATGCTCACATCCCTACCTCCCCATACTATTTGTTTTTGTTTCATGATGTCGTAACATCACTGCCATCTCACGTTCAGTTTGGGTGTTAACAAAGTTCACCGTAAATGCATTGTTCCCGCGTAGAAACGAGAGTGCTGTTGTGAAAATAACATATGTCTCTCTGTCTGTCTATATGAATATATGTATGTATGTATATATGTATGTATAGTGTATGTGTGTATATATGTATGCATGAGTGTTTGTATGTATGTCTGTCTGTATGTATGTATGTATATATGTATGTATGTATATATGTATGTATGTATCCATGCATGTATGTCTGTCTGTCTGTCTGTCTGTCTGTATGTATGTATGTATGCATGCATGTATGTATGCATGTATTATGCATCAATCAGTGTTTCTATGTATGTATGTATGTATGTATGTATGTATGTATGTATGTATGTATGTATGTATGTATGTATGTATAAATTAATCTATGTATGTATGTATGTAGATAGGTGGGTAGGTAGGTAGGTAGTAGGTAGGCAGGTAGGTAAAAACGTGCGTGCGCGCGCATGTGTGTGTGTGTGTGTGTGTGTGTGTGTGTGTGTGTGTGTGTGTGTGTGTGTGTGTGTCTATCTATCTATCTATCTATCTTCCTTGAACTCCATGTAGCGTCACTGGGCCACCACGCTGAAGGACAGTTCACCACGTTCATTCAGTTCTGTCCGTTGCGTGCCAAGGCCGGAGTCTCTGCCAATGTTTTTCCCTGTCCACTCTACAATCTTGTCAGTGCACCGGTCTTTTTTTTTCAGTCTTCTCCTCCCCCCCCCCCCACCCCCCCCCACCCCCCTCCCTCCTTCAGCAGTCCCCTGCAGGACTGTTTCAGCAAGGCCACTGGGTCTTGTTACACGGCCGTACCAACGTAGTTATCTTGCCCTGGCTGACGTCAGTAGACTTTCCTAAGGTCCTGTTTGCTGTCTAATGGTTTGCAGCACGTGCTGACTGGTGACTTGACTAATGTATCTGATGTTTAGTTTCTCATCTCTTTTCTGTTCCTGGGATTCTTCCTTTCAAGATCCGGTGTGAAGGTCCATGCCTTGCATGCATACAGAAAGATGGAATGCTCCAGTGTACGCAGGAACCAAACCTTGTGTTATATGCGGATGTTTTAGTCCTTCCACCACAGGTCTAAACGAGGACAGTGCTGTGGTTGTCTTTATTGTCTTAGAGAAGAGTTCTGGTTGGGACTCCTCACAGCTAATGATCAACCCCAGGTAAGTGAACGGTTGAACTGATTCTAGCTTCCGCCCGTAGACAAATACATCAGCACTGATGGTGGTGCCGAGGCTGGCCATCAACTTGGTGTTCCCGTCGCTGATTTTCATTGTCAGATCTCGTTGTGTCATTCGGTCGCTGAACAAGCTTGGGGTGCTTCCTGTTCGGTGCCTGCCAGGCCATCGATGCCATCTGCAGATCGAGGATTGACGACGGTTTTTCCTCCAATGCTGACTATACTAGTATGATCTTCAAGTGCACCAGTCCTGATGCTATCCATGAATATGCTGAAAAGTGGGGGAAATAGTGGACAGCTCTGACCAGCTCCAAGTGAAATATGGAGCCATTATCCTATAGCGCCCTGTATGAGCACCGCACGGTTTGCCCTGGAGTACAGTTTCTGTATGATGTTGATACACTTCTGCCCTATATCAAATGTCTTCATTGGGGTCAATACCGCCTCCTGCCAGACCCTGTCAAACGCGTTCTTGAAGTTTATGAAGGCGTGGTGAAACTCCTTCTGGTGCTGGAGATGTTTTTCGCAAAGGGTGTTTATATAGAGGAACGTATCAGCTTAGTTCACGTCAAAAGAGCTAAAACCACCGGCTTTCAACAAAGTTCACGTGATCTTTGGGACGTGGCTCAGGTCGGAATTAATTCTAACAAGTATGAACACTATCTAAATTAGAGTTTGAAGCTTATCATTTTTCTTTTAAAATTTTGTTTTGTTTTTTTCTCCAGCCTCTTATTTTTCCACATTAAAAAAAATTCTTAACAAGTTTTCCCTTTTTTCTTCATACAGATTTGCATGGTGCGCGACAGCTGTGATTACTTGGAGAAAAAAGGTAAAAAAGTGGGGGGAAAAGAGGAGAATGGAGGCCCCATCTTTACAAAAAATGCTAGTTAGTGGAACTACTGTGCCACTGCAGATATAGCATAACCTGTGAGACAGCTATTCGGGGAGCGCTGCACACGCCATCGGAAGCATCACACATTGACGCATGATTCCAAAGACCGCCTCTGCACTAGTTTAGGCTCAGGCCAGCTCTACAACTCTCCAGCTCGCACTGTGCAACGTAACGTTTTGCAGCGAGTGCTGAAAACGTCCCGTAGTGACCTCAGAATTTGTGATGGGGGAAACAATACAGTTGCAATTGTTGTC
>CM065741.1:29629986-29634986 GCA_033310375.1 Conus canariensis
CTCTCTCTCTGTTTTTCTTTTCGTCTTTCTGTCTGTCTGCCTGTCCGTCTGCCTACATGCCTGCCAGCCTGCCTGCTTTTCTGTCTCTCTGTACGTCTGTCTGTCTGTCTGTCTGTCTCTGTCTCTTTCTCTTTATCTGTCTTACTCTGTCTATCTTTTTGTCTGTCTGTGTGTATGTCTGCTCTCTTGTCTGTCTCTCTGTCTGTCTGTCTGTCTCTCCGTCCGTCTGTCTGTGTCAAAATGATCAAACACGCGTCAACTGGGACAAGATTTTGAATCTCTACCGGACTCCAGGGTATACTGTAGACGTGTGTGCGCTGCTGTGTGTGCATCTGTGGGGCGATACGGGTGTGTAAAGTAGACAGTCTAAAGACGTGTGTGTGTGTGTGTGTGTGTGTGTGTGTGTGTGTGTGTGTGTGTGTGTGTGTGTGTGTGTGTGTGTGTTGCTGTTTTTCTTGTTATTCTTGTTCCTGTTACTATGTCATCTTCTGAACATTCGTTTTCCACAGATAGTCAAAGGCACACACACACACACACACACACACACACACACACACACACACACACACACACACACACACACACACGCACGCACATGCACATTCGCACCACATACACCGGAACACACGCGTAAGGGTTCGTGCCCACACAGCCATGCACACACATACACACGCACAAATGTACACTCATCACACATACACATACATCAATAATTATATCACAGCCAGTGCTAGATAAGTACTCAAGGTATGACCAGTGCGTTGGGCGTATGTGTAGGCCAGACATGTGTTAGGTTGCAGCCATGAGATCCTCTTCTTAAAATCTCACATCTCACTCATTAATTCATTTATCCATCAGCTTTAAATTAAGCTTAGTGTGGTCTCGGGTGTAGTGTAGTGTATAAGGACTAGCCCGCACACAGTGACATCCCCTTGATGAAACTGAAACTACCCAAACCACAACTTAGGGCAGAAAACTAACCACTCGATTCCCCACATGGATATTGAACGTAGTCCCAAGGCGGTTTGTCCCAAGGCTCCTGAACTACTCAGAAATACTAGCTCTAAAGCTGGAAATATCCATACTAAATACTAGTCAGAGCTTGAAAAAGAGATACGTACACAAAAATGAACTTGAAAACGACATGTAAACACCTCTACTTGGAACAATACTCGAGGAATCCAAGTCTGACTGGCCAAGAAACACGGTGTAAGGGAAGGAATCGATGACAAAAATGACTGCGGTTTCACTTTGAGACAGTTATCTCCCGCCGATGCCGCTTATCTTGTTAATAAAAATTCATCACGTTGTGCGACGAGAGTCTCTAGCAGTGATGACGTGAAACGATGTTCAGTGACGGCACCCGGCTACCCTCAAGACTCCATTGAGTGTTTACATCTGTCTGTCTGTCCATCTGTCTGTCTGTCTGTCTGTCTGTCTGTCTGTCTGTCTGTCTTCTGTCTCTTCTCTCTCTCTCTCTCTCTCTCTCTCTCTCTCTCTCTCTCCTCTCTCTCTCTCAAACAAGGTTCTGTATTGGTGACATATGTGCACACTGAATGTTTTGTATTAGCAACTTAATAGCAACAACTACCACGACGACGGCGACTACGACGACGACGACGACGACGACGACGACAACAACAACAACAACCCTTGTTTAATGAATAGACATCTGACCTTAATAATAATAATCCAGTTTACTATCATGTTACTCTGTCTGTCTGTCTGTCTGTCTGTCTGTCCGACTCTCTCTCTCTCTCTCTCTCTCTCTCTCTCTCTCTCTCTCTCTCTCTCTCTCTCTCTCTCTCTCTCTCTCTTAGCCTTTGTGAAGAAAAATACAGGATTTGATCTCCGATGGCTCGGACAAATCTCAAGCACCTCGCTTACGTAACAAGCCTGATTGTCCAACAATAGCACGTTGTTGCCTCTACATATATCAAGAAAAGACTTTGAAGATTACTAGCCGCCGTGGCGAAGTGGTTAGCATCGCGGATTCCCGGCTAGGAGGTCGTGGGTTCGATTCCCATTAGAGTCAAGTGGGATTTTTCTGCCTGGACCAGCTCCTACCCAGAATTGAGTTTGCTATGGGGTCAGTTGGGAAGACTGGGACCACACAGTCGAATTTCATCCACGATATGAATGCGTCACTGAGACAATTGTTCAAATTTCCTGACAAACCCTGCATGTGTCTGTATCTCTCGGGCCTGGATGACGCCGAGATATATTGTGAAAGTAAGCGTAGAGTACAGCCCTGTCATGTAGTCTCAGATGGGAATGGCAATCCGTAGCATCATCTTCACCACCCCCCATTCACATCGACTGGCATTGGAAACAAGATGCGAAGCATATAAACGTACTCCCAGTTTATCCTGAATACGCGTGAGATATTCCATAAAGAGGAAAAACCGTCTTGGGCCGGTGTAACCGTTAGTAATGGCTATTCTGGTAAACATCGGCCATCGTCTGTGACCTATAATGAACATACTTACAAATTTTCAGAAACATCGGCCAAGAACGTTCTGAGATTTTCCATAAAGAAGAAAACCATTATGGGCCGTTAGTAACGGCTATAACGGTAAACGTAAACATCGGGCATCATCTGTGACCCATAATGAACATACCTACAAATTTTCAGAAATATCGGCCACGTACTTTCTGAGATATTCCATGAAGAAGAAAAACCGCTAGGGGCCGTTATGTGTCGTTATAGCCGCTAGTAACGGCTATAACGGTAAACTGAAACATCGGGTATCATCCGTGACCCATAATGAACATACCTACAAATTTTCCAAAAGGTCGACAATGTGCTTTCTGAAAGATTCCAGTAGAAGAAAAACCGTTATGGCCGTTAGTAATGGCCATAACGGTAAACGAAAACATCAGGCATCATCCGTAAGCTATAATGAATATACCTGCTAATTTTCACAAAGATCGGCCAAGTACTTTCTGATATATTCCATGAAGAAGAAAAACCGTTACAGGCCGTTACAGCCATTAGTAACAGCTATAACGGTTAATTAAAACATCGGGCATTATTCGTGACCCATAATGAACATACCTACAAATTTTCACAAAGATCGGCCAAGTACTTTCTGAGATATTCCATTAAGAGGAAAAACAGTTACAGGCCGTTACAGCCGTTAGTAACGGATATAACGGTAAACTTAACATCGGGCATTATTCGTGACCCATAATGAACAAACCTACAAATTTTCAGAAAAATCGGCCAAGTACTTTCTGAGATATTCTATAAAGAAGAAAAACCGTTACAGGCCGTTACAGCCGTTAGTAACGGCTATAACAGGGTAAACTAAAAAATCGGGCATCATCCGTGACCCATAATTAACACACCTGCTAAATTTCACAAAGATTGGCCAAGTACTTTCTAAGATATTCCATAAGGAAGAAAAACCGTTACATGCCGTTACAGCCGTTAGCACACATTTTGACCACGGACGGATGGACGGACGGACAGACAGACACACACACACTCTCACACACACTCACACACACAGAGCATTTCTTCATTCTCATTCGTATATCAGCACGAGTCATTTTTGTACTCCCAGTTCTTATAGAACAGGGAGTACTTTAGAATGGGAACGAAGAAATGCTGTCTGTGTGTGTGTCTGTGTGTCCGTCCGTCCGTCCGTCCGTGGTCAAAATGTGTTCCACTCGCTCCAGACAAAACTACTGGGCCGATCTTTCTGAAAATTTGTAGGTATGTTCATTATGGGCCACGAATGATACCCGATGCTTTAGTTTACCGCTATAGCCGTTACTAACGGCTGTAACGGCCTGTAACGGTTTTTCTTCTTTATAGAATATATCAGAAAGTACTTGGCCGATCTTTGTAAAAATGAGCAGGTACGTTCATTATGGGTCACGGATGACGCCCGATGTTTTAGTTTACCCCGTTATAGCCGTTAGTAACGAATGTAACGGCCTGTAACGGTTTTTCTTCTTTATGGAATATCTCAGAAAGTACTTGGCCGATCTTTCTGAAAATTTGTAGGTATGTTCATTATGGGTCACGAATAATGCCCAATGTTTTAGTTTACCGTTATAGCCGTTACTAACGGCTGTAACGACCTGTAACAGTTTTTCTTCTTTATGGAATATCTCAGAAAGTACTTGGCCGACCTTTATGAAAATTAACAGGTATGTTCATTATGGGTCACGGATGATGCCCGATGTTTTAGTTTACCCCGTTATAACCGCCACTAACGGCTGTAACGGCCTGTAACGGTTTTTTCTTCTTTATGGAATATCTCAGAATGTACTTGTCCAATCTTCCTGAAAATTTGTATGTATGTTCATTAATGGTCACGGATGATGCCCGATTTTTTTAATGTACCCCGTTATAGCCGTTACTAACGGCTGTAACGGCCTGTAACGGTTTTTCTTCTTTATGGAATATCTCAGAAGGCACGTGGTCGATCTTTCTGAAAATTTGTAGGTATGTTCATTATGGGTCACGAATAATGAGCAATGTTTTACTTTACTATTATAACTGTTACTAATGGCTGTAACAGCCTGTAACGGTTTTTCTTCTTTATGGCGTATCTCAGAAAATACCCGGCCGATCTTTGCGAAAATTAGCAGGTATGTTCATTATGGGTCTCGGATCATGCCTGATGTTTTCGTTTACCTCGTTATAGCCGTTATCAACGGCTGTAACGGCCTGTAACGGTTTTTCTTCTTTATGGAGTATCTCAGAAAGTACTTAGCCGATCTTTCTGAAAATTTGTAGATATGTTGATTATGGGTCACGAATAATGCGAGATGTTTAAGTTTACCATTAGAGCCGTTACTAATGGCTGTAACGGCCTGTAACTGTTTTTCTTCTTTATGGAATATCTCAGAAAGTACTTGGCATATCTTTGTGATAATTAAGAGGTATGTTCATTATGGGTCACGGATGATGGCTGATGTTTTAGTTTACCCCATTATAGCCGTTACTAACGGCTATAACGGCCTGTAACGGTGTTTCTTCTTTA
>CM065741.1:29639986-29652486 GCA_033310375.1 Conus canariensis
AGTATGTTCACTGTTATCCTCGAATAAGCAAGATGATTTTGCTGTTAAGCGCAAGCCAACAACCTCCCTCTCTCTTACAGTTTAATTTTTCTCATCATTGAGGCAAACGTGGAAGGTACCCGTCACGCCCAAATGACATACAAATCTATTGTCAGAGCCCTCAAGGTGATGGGGAAAATACTTCTTCTATCTTTGTCTCCTGCTTCAGTTGATGTTGTACAATACTCTGTGGTGAATTCCGTCTGTTTGAACTTAGAAGCTCTTTTCAATCAAAAAAAGATGTCTCACAAAGTTCGGAAAATGATTCAGCATCAATAACAGAATCAACAACAAGCAAACAAACAAACAAAAACGTTGTCTTTCAGGTTTAACATGGTCTTGACGGTCGTTTTAACCATGCCCTGAAACACAAATGGAATAGATTAGCGTTTTGTTCTGACAGGTGAATTTAATGTTAGCGTTATTTCACTACTGCCCCCCCCCCCCCCCTCCCAACAAAGTAGCATGACGTTAAAATGTCTTTAAATTCATGCACAACATTTTTTTTTCAATTAATTGCTTTTTTTCATTCTTCAGATTGTCATTAACGTTTGAAATCCGACACAGTTAGAAATGTAGGA
Organism: Conus canariensis; assembly: GCA_033310375.1. Lineage (NCBI taxonomy): Eukaryota > Metazoa > Mollusca > Gastropoda > Neogastropoda > Conidae > Conus > Conus canariensis. The sequence goes on from CM065741.1 coordinate 29,640,607, forward strand.
AGGTACTGCAACATGACGATCACAATCATGGATGGCACACATGCATCCTATGCATACTGGAGTCTTATTGTGGAAATCACAATTATTCTTTGGTGAATAATAAATTGGAACAACTATATTTTATAGAGATCCAGAATTTTTTCCTGTGTATGTCAGTGAAGAGTCTGATTCCAGTGTAGAACAGCATAGTCAAGATAGACACGTCATGACTCTGGCACATACGTAACGTTCTTACGTGGCACACGTTGGACTTCATTTTCCCCCGGGTCAGTTTTGTATTCTGATCCAAAGACTTTGTCACAGTGAAAGACTGTGAATTCACCCACTAAATTATCAGATTTTGTTATTTTTGATAAGCAGTGGTTGTTAACCTCATCTTTTCTGTTTATTACCTGTTGGTTATCCTAAACACTCTTTTTTCACTCCTGCGAGTGTGCACCTGTCTCACTAAATACATTGACACTACTATGATTGACATACACATGATTTAGGCCACCTTCTGCTGAAATGAACACTTTACAGGCCAGAGGTTTCTAACAAGTTTCTGGCGAGGCAGATTCTGACCAGTAGCACAGTATCGCACTGCACTACACCTTTTTGTATTCGACGTGTTGCAAATTTCCTCCCTTTGAATCCCGTTTTCACTGATGTAGACCACCCAATCTGTGGCTGTCGTCACGACCTCTGTCATTTACACCGCCCTTTGAACTGAAGGACGAGGAAGTGGAGGACAGGCAGAAGGAGAGCACTGACGTTTGGACTAGCCTGGCGTATTGCGTGAAAACTGAGGGGTTGAACTTCTTCAACAGTCGGCATCGTTACTGTTGCAAACAGTAATGTGACTTAAAAAAAAATTAACCATGTAACGCATGCGTATAACTATTATGAAATGATTTTAGATGAAAAGTACCAGAAAGAAGGAGACAGTGTCAAAAACTTCAATAAAAAAAAAAAAAATCCTGCATGTTGTTAGCATTTTGATAGGCTATAACACATGAAGATTCTCGATCCTTCTGCAACGTTCCATGCGTCTTGGTCGGCTGTGATACGTCATAGTTTCGTGCATTCTGGAATAATCTATAATTGCTGATTCGCTACGCCAAACCGTAGTTCTTGTACTTTCGATTTTGTTTTCTGCACACACTTGAAAGGATGAGAGAGGGTGATGAGTGATGAACAAGAGATTAAAACTGAACAGAGGATGCAATATGCAGAGGTTGAAAGCTAAAATGTTTGAGAAGAGCACTGTCTTATTTTGAGACCGCCGCGAGAGTCACTGATTACTGATCTCTAAATCTTCTACCGTAGGTAAAGACTTCGAACTTCTGTCGTTGGACGGACGTGGTGGCGCACTCCGGAGGGACAGCTCACTCACGCTGGCTCCACGATTAAGCAAATATAGTGGTCAGTGGGGGGCTTAGTAGGTGGCGTCCTACGTATGTGAGATCAGAACAGGCACCACTGAACACCACAGAATTGACTCGGCAGCAGTGCAGTGTCTCCTCCGGTGGGTTGCCTCTTGACGACTTGACACTGACTGCTCCCTGTGGATTGCTGGTGTCGAGGCTGTGGCGGGCCGGGCCAGGCTGTGGCTGTGGACGAGGGGTTGGAATGAGCAGGTGCAGTGCCACCGGGGTGGCACAGAAGATGGAGCAGTAAGTAAATGAATAAATCAATGAGTAAATAGATTAACAAATAATGAACACAAAAAGACTCGGGACATGTTCAAAATGCGACCTTCTCTGTGTCCGGGTCGATTCTCCGAGCGATCAGAACCTATTCTTGTCCCCCCTTCCTTCACTCAGCGCCCAGTTCACAGAAGTGTCGAACAACAGGACTTTGAGTCTTCTTAGTTGTAACAGTTACGTTCTCGGAAATGTCTTCGACTTTAGCTCATGAGTACAACAACAGCGCTGCACTCACCTGTCGAATCCTCTGCTGTAAAATGCTCAAAGCAAACTAGGAGTAAATAATCATCCGTACGAAATATTGGGACTTACCTTTTTGCATAATCCTGCTACTTGACACATTTCTTTGATGCTAGTGCGTTTCTATCCTTTCGAGAAAAGAAAAAGATGTTTCGAAACCGACTGAAATGTTTGTTTGTTTATATATATATATATATATATATATATATATATATATATATATATATATATATAAATCTTAAATAAATGTTAGCGAACCGCCCAGAGAACGTGGACAAACGAGTCACAAGACGAAACACAACTAGTTTCGACCTCTTAGGTCTTCATCAGGTGAGACATTAACGAATAAAACAATGAAAATTCACTTAGCATATATATATATATATATATATATATATATTTATTTTATCATTTTTTTTCTTCTAAAAATGTATTTATTTATGCACTTTTTGCTGTTCTCATAAATGCCAGTCAGTGCAAATCCTGTGTCGAGGTAGTGTGTGACTAGTGTCAAATAGGATGGGGATTCTCTGTTTCAGGTTCTGCTTTGACATGTCTCAATTTCTAACGGAACCCTGCGGCACACTGATATAAAAAAAAACAAAAAAAAACCCTCAAAATTTACATTGTCATGTGTAACGGAGCGCTGAGCTCTCCAAGAATGGATACAAGAACAATTGTATCCTCTGGACATGCACGAAAATGTAAATAAATAAATAAATAAATTGAACAAACAAACAAATATATAGCATAACACAATACAGCACAATACAAATCTTAAATAAATGTTAGCGAACCGCCCAGAGAACGTGGACAAACGAGTCACAAGACGAAACACAACTAGTTTCGACCTCTTAGGTCTTCATCAGGTGAGACATTAACGAATAAAACAATGAAAATTCACTTAGCATATATATATATATATATATATTATATTTATTTATTATCATTTTTTTTCTTCTAAAAATGTATTTATTTATGCACTTTTTGCTGTTCTCATAAATGCCAGTCAGTGCAAATCCTGTGTCGAGGTAGTGTGTGACTAGTGTCAAATAGGATGGGGATTCTCTGTTTCAGGTTCTGCTTTGACATGTCTCAATTTCTAACGGAACCCTGCGGCACACTGATATAAAAAAAAAAACAAAAAAAAACCCCTCAAAATTTACATTGTCATGTGTAACGGAGCGCTGAGCTCTCCAAGAATGGATACAAGAACAATTGTATCCTCTGGACATGCACGAAAATGTAAATAAATAAATAAATAAATTGAACAAACAAACAAATATATAGCATAACACAATACAGCACAATACAACACAATATAACATTAAAAAAAAATGAATGGACCAGACCTCCAGTTTTCAGAAGCATCAGAAAGCCTGATCTTCAAAACCAAACAAAAAGGAATCCATTTTGCTTTATTATTTTCTAACAGACAGGGAGAGAACTCTGTTTTTGGAGCCGACACATAATACGACAAAGTAGAGACAGTAACATGAACAAAGAAAGGTACTGAGATGAAGAACTTTGATAATGTAACATTAACAAAGAAAGGTATTAAGATGAAGAACGTTGATAATGTAACATGAACAAAGAAAGGTATGAGATGAACTTAAATCAGCGCTGTCTTATGTGGTTCATATGTTGCCGAAATTACCATGGTTATTTCCCAGTCACAGATTGCAAAATTTTTTAATAAAGATCAACAATAGTTGTGTACCACTAGGGTATTTCATTTATGTACATATGCATAATTACATCAGTTGTGGGTTTGAAAGTACTAACATGGATGATAAGCTGAGTGTGGAGTTTGGTTTATTATTATTATTATCATTATTATTATTGTTGTTATTATTATTATCATCATCATAATTACTATCATTACTAACGTGTAATATTATCTGGCCATGAAAGGACATTAAATAAACCATTGAACTGAACTGAATCTGCTTACAAATTCCTTTCTTGATTTACCTACGTCTTTACAGCCACAATTCCACCACCTGACTGCGTTTTAATTTACCAAACTGGAACCCCTTCACACCATTATTCTGACTGCCAAAGTAGCATCCGATTCTGCTTTTTCGGCTGCATTATCAGTATGCAACAGAGCATCCGATTCTGCTTTTTCGGTTGCCACCTTGGCAGTTCTCTGGTCTAACGTTTTGCTTTCTTTTGATGGTGTTGTCTATGTAGGCCTGCTGTTGTATTGCCTCAAGAAATCTATGCCCCATTTTTTTCTTTTTTTCATTCTTATTATTGTGCATGCTTCATCAAATTGTCAGTTCTTTCTCCAGATGTCTATGTGGTTGACACGTGTATCTAGGAGGAAAAAATGTGTCCCAAGATTTACCTTTTTTTTTGCATTGTCTTATTCCCAGCCTCACATTATTATGAATAGCATGTGGTTCAGCATCACGCTTTGAGGTTAGTTATTCTCTCTGTCCCTCCCTCTCTTCACCCCCCTCCCCCCTCACACACACACACACACACACACACACACACACACACACACATTTAGAAAAATTAAACGTACGCATGACGACAAAAATCGTGATTTCTATTGTAGGGCAAGACGGAGTACAAGCACTTGCAAAAGATTAAAAGGAAGCAGTTTAACAACGCATTGCTGACAGAACTAATTGCATCAACAGAAAATCAGAAAGAATTTTTGGAAGAATATACATCGAATTTCATTAAAAGAAGACAACTAGTGAACAGCATCAATATCGAAACCTGGTACGAACATTTTAAGTCACTCCTAACTAAAGACGTAGATCCTAACAGCGGGTTACAGTTGAATCGTAATGAAGGAGAGGATGATTATTTAAGTCGTCCGATTTCAAAAGAGGAAGTCAGATTTGCTCTAAAAAAAAATTAAGAAATGTAAAGCTCCAGGACCAGACGGTATAATTGGTGAGCTCCTGAGGTATGCTTAAAAACTGACCTGATTATGAACTTTTTTTGTAACCTTTTTCAATTCTTTATTTGATAAGGGAATTTATCCTGAACATTGGACGGAAAGTATTGTTCTAACACTGTACAAAAAAGGCAACGTGAATGAGCCTAATAACTATAAGGAATTTCTTTGAGTGACGCTAGTACTAAATTTACAGCACTATTATCAATCGCCGATTACAGGAATGGGTTGAAGATAATGATATAACTGGCGAATATCAGGCAGGTTTTAACGCAATTATTCAACAGTGGATCACATGTTTACTTTGATCGCTTCGGTGCAAAAACAGTTTTCTTTAAATCGTAAGCTGTATGTTGCTTTCATAGATTTTGAGAAAGATTTGATTCTGTTAATATTCTCTTAAAAGCTGGTGTTCATGGAAAACTGTTCAGATGCATAGCTAACATGTATTCTTGTATTAAAGCTAAGGTTCGGTGTGGAGGAAACTTGGCTGACTTCATTCAATGTACCTCTGGTGTACAACAAGGTGATGTGTGCAGTCCTGTTTTATTCTCTCTTTTTCATTAATGAGTTAACATCAGAGGTTGTTAGAAATGGAAAACACGGTGCACAATTTACTTTCGATGCTCTTGAGTTGTTTATTCTTCTCTTAGCAGACGACGTTGTTCTGATGTCTGAAACTATTATTGGCTTACAAAGGCAACTAAATAATCTCTTACGATCTGCAACTTCACTTCAGTTAACAACATGTCAAAGAGCAATATAGTTGTGTTTAGAAAGGGTGGGTTTTCAGGAATTAGAGAAAAGTGGATTTATAATGGAGTGTTGATGCCTGTGGTTAACATATCTAAATATTTAGGAATATATTTTTCAACGAAATTAAGCTTCACTCTTGCATGCAAGGATCGTGCCAGTAGAGCTAAGTGTGCACTACTATGTATTATGCAACACTTATCAAAAATCGAAAACCAATCTTTGAAACTGTTTCTAACATTGTTTGGTACAGCCTATCGGTCAGTATGGAGCTGAAATTTGGGGTCTTTATGATTCTGCTGTTTATTGTGAAAATGTCCATTTATTTGCATTGAAAAAATACATAGGAGTGAGCATGCGAACACCTAATGATTTAGTCTACGGCGAAGTAAACAGATATCCAATATATTTGAATTCTGCGACCGCTTGCATACGTTACTGGTTGAAAATAACACAAATGGAAATTTCAAGGTTGCCTAGGAAATCATATAATATGTTACATGATTTGGATGGTAGAAGGAAAAGAAACTGGGTTTCTAACGTGAGGACTGAATTACATAAACTTGGTTTTGGCTATGTTTGGCTACAACAGAGCGTTGGGACATAAATGGATTTCTTCGTGCATTTCGGAATAGATTGATAGACTGCAGATGGCAAGAATGGTCATGTCATGTTCATGAGAGTGACCGATTTGCTTTTTATAGACAGTTCAGATCTATACATCGTGTGCCGGTATATTTATCTATTGAAATGGACAGTCATTTAAAATTTACTATGACAAAGTTCAGATTACGTATTTTTGATCTTTCTGTTCATTATTATCGTTATAAGAAGCATAATAAACTTGAATTGACATGTCCGCTTTGTAAATGTGCCGGAAAAAAAGTACATTTTGTGTTGTGCTGCCCCGCTCTAAGTGACCTGAGCAATCAGTTCATTTATCAAAAATATTGTAGACATCCTTCTTCATTTTGATTTTCATTACTAATGGCATCTACAAATGAAACTACTATCCGCCTTGGTTTACAGCAGTGTCAGGCCAATTGACATAGGGTAGAACACCAAGGCTACATCAAAATGCTGTTATGCTCGGCATAGTTATACGGGGATTGTCTTCAGTTGTGACAAGCTCCTAGCATAACATTATCAGTCTCCAAAATCCCCCGAAGTGGGAGTGTGGCTGCCCACGTGGCGGGGTAATCAAAAACGGTCACACACGTAATGTTCTCATCTCCAGCTGATGCATTTGTACCATAGTGTTCAAGTACTTCGGCTGCTCGGATGATCCCTGGAGTCTTTTAGCCAGGGCACGACAACAACAACAACAACAACGAAACTACTGTAAAACGTTTTGCTATTTTCTTGTACAAGGCATTTAAGATTCGAAGTATAGCATGTAGTTAGGTATTGATAGTTGTATGCTGTTTGATATTGAGTCTGCTTTTGCTTGTGGATGCCTAGATGTTTGATGATTTGCTTATTTCTGTCTGAAACGATTTAATCACAACACCCCCCTCATTAGGGGCCATGGCCTGTATGAATTGAACACCCGTATCCGTATCTCTCACACACACATACACAAGAGCACACACACACACACACACACACACACACACACACACACACACGCACACGCACGCACGCACGCACGCACACACACACACACACACACACACACGCACGCACACACGCACGCACGCACGCACGCACGCGCACGCACACACACACACACACACACACACACACACACACACACACACACACACACACACACACACACACACACACAAAGATAGAAAGAGAGAGAGAGAATGAGAATGACAGTATGTTTTAATTTGGGCGACAGGCCCATACATATTGTGACTTCATACATTTAATTACAGATGAAATGCAGCAGAGTCTAAGAAGTGTAACATGATACAGGTTTTTAAGTTTCTTTTCTTCATCCGTTAAGTAAACATGTCCGTCGCTGAAGAGTGACACTTTGTACCACATAACTACTTTTTGTCAATAAGTTTGATCATCACAAAGTGACGGGAGCTAGGCAAACTTACCTCAAACCATTATCGGCAGAGCAGCATAGTAGGAAATGTGTTTCATTCTCAGTCACACCATGACCAAATGGACAGTCGATCCCAGCATCTGTCTGATTACTGTTTCTTGTAGAATGAACTTTGATCTGATACACCTATTCTAAAATGTGTTAGAGAGCATATCTGACGAACTCATTTACACATAAACTGATATAATGTTCCAACTCTAGTGTCAGCTGATAATTACTGCAAAATTCTAGTCCATCGTTTCCTGTAATGTTGCTTCTCTAATTCTTATTTCTAGTTGTCTATGAGTCTTTCTTTGAAACAGTGTAAAAAGTCATTGATGGATTCGACTCCTTGGTTTAGCCACACAAAATAGTAACCAAATTCAAATAAAGTTATTCTTAGATCGGGTGCCTATGTTAACGTATCTCGTTCATCCGGGTTATGTAGCATGATCTAGGATTTGTAGTGATCCATGCTGTTTCTTTTCAACCAGTATCGAATGCACCCGAAAATATTAATTCATCTCATTTGACATTATTCTGCCAACTCCCACATATCGTTTTATGGCACGCATGTGTGCGTTTTCTATTTCTGTTCATGGAAGAAGGTTAAAGAATTAAAGAACAGATGCCATATACCATCATATCCCATTAAATTAGATAACAACGCTATCACCACATCAGCAGAAAAGGCAGAGTTATTTGTCGAAGTGTTTTCAAAGAATAATTCATCATTAAGTCTTACACCAAATATAAGAAGCTACCGAGATGAGGAAGAGAAAAAAGATATTTATTGTGACCCTCCTCCAGATGAAAATCTTTACTTGAATTCTTTTATAACTTTTGAGGAATTTAATGATTCATTGGAGTGTTTTATTTGCAATACCACTGCTGTTGGCATCGATGGTATTGCATATCAATTGCTCTGCCATTTGCCTTTATCTTGGAAGCAATTACTCCACTCATTTTACCAACAATGTTGGTTAAATGGAACTCTCCCTACTATCTGGAAGAGGACGGTTGTAATACCAGTTCCAAAGCAAGGTAAACGTAGATCCGAAATTGGTAGTTATCGTCCAATAGCTTTAACATCGCAAGTTGGTAAAATATTGGAAAAAAATTGTTGAACGTCGTATTTTACATTTCTGTGAAAAGAACAATATTATTCCAAACAACCAAGCAGGTTTCAGGAAAGGAAGATGTACGACTGATCATCTAGTCAAAATTACGAATCAAGTCAAAATACAGTTTTCAAGAAGAAAAAGTACACTTGCTACTTTTTTGATATTAGAAAAGCTTATGATAGTGTATGGCATGCTCGTCTGCTTTATAAGCTAAGACATATTGGAATTAGTGGAGCAATGTATCAATTTGTAAAATGTTTCTTGTCTGGGAGATCTATTTGTACAAGAATTGGCACATGTTATTCGTCATTCAAGGATATTGATATTGGAATTCCTCAAGGATCTATCATTGCTCCAATTCTTTTTACTATTCTTATTCATGATCTCCCAAACGTTCCATCTAACAATATCCATCTCGTTCAATATGCTGATGACATTGCTATATGGATGAATACAAACGTCAGAAAACAAACAAATAAGAGAGTTATAATGCACGTTCAAAAACTATATCAAGTTGAGCTAGATGAGTTAGACTTATACATGAAAGAAAGTGGTTTAGAACTTTCGGGAGAAAAGACACAATTAATGCTTTTTATCAGTGGTGATACTTCAAAGCATCCTCCTCAACTTGTTATAAAAGGCAATACTCTTAAATATTCAAAAGCTGTAAAATGTTTAGGAGTCTATTCAACCCCTAAGTTAAAGTGGCGATATCATATTGAACACATAATAAGTAAAGCTAGACAAAGATTAAATTTTCTCAAAATAATTAATGCTCAGTCATGGGGACAAGATACTCAAACACTCTTACATCTTGCTACCAGTTTAGTTCGATCGAAATTAACTTATGGTCAGGAGGCTTATTTCTCAGCTCCACAGACGCTGCTAAAAAAATTACAAAGCATAGATAGTAAGGCTGTTAAGTTGGCACTTGGTGTGCCAGTACACACAAATACGCTCAAAACATACAGAGCAGCGAATCTGTTAACTCTTGAGGACCAACGGAAGTTGGCCACTGCAAAGTATGTGACTAGATGTCTTTCAGTTTCTAATTCAGTGACAAATGACATTTTTCTTGACTCAAGACAGGATTTCCCGAAGAGAGCGCAAAACATTTCATATCTTCAACCTATTAGAAACCATACAGATGATCTTTTTAAGAGTTGTGATATTGATATTACATCAATTTCAAGTAGTCCCATAATACCCATTATTCCTCAATGGGAGCATATTTCTGCTAGATTTGATACAGATTATACAACTCTAAAAAAAGAGGATAACATCAATCTCATATTCGTTGAAGCAAAAGAACATCTAGAAAATAAGTATCCGAATCATTTAAAGATTTTTACAGATGGTTCAGTTTTGGAATCATACACAGGGGCTGGATTCGCTATTCCTGCTTTCAAGATAAGAAAGTCATTTTGTCTAGGAAAAGGTTTTTCTGTATTTACTGCAGAACTATATGCAATTCTTATGGCCTTATCCTTCATAGCTGATATTGATATTGTGATTTATAGCATTTTACTTTGTGTTGACTCAAAATCTGTTCTTTACAGTCTGCAAAACTGGAATGCAAAAGTTCGAAAAGATTTGATATTTGATGTAAAATACTTAGTACATTCAATTATATGTAAAGGTATCAATGTAGAATTTTGTTGGATTCCATCTCACTGTGGTATTTGGGGGAAAGAAATGGCTGATAGATCAGCGAAAGAAGGAGCTATTAGAAAATATCCTGATAGTACACTAAAATTAGAAAAAACATGAAATAAATTCAATGTTAGAAAGTAGTATACTGACAGAAAAGCTTCCTTCAAAGTCAAAAATATTACCGTGTTCAAGATCCTTGTCTGGTCTCATTTACAAAATTCGATTAAATTCATGGAAGACTAAATTTTCAAAAAAATGTAGAATGTGCCTGTGGTAATCCAATATCAATTGAACATATTCTTTTTGATTGCCCATTGCTACCCCTATTATACAACATATCTGGGATAGATGTAGCAAAAATGGGATCTTTAAATGATATAATCTACAGCGAAGAAATGATACAAATTGCATCAGTTTTATCCAGCACTATACTTTCAAATTTATTGTAAATGTTAATTCATTTATAGTTATTGTATTAATGTTCATATGTAGCCTTTCACACATGAGTGCGCATTCACACTAAGACACACACACACACACACACACACACCACACACACACACCACACACACACACACACACGCACGCACGCACGCACGCACGCACGCACGCACGCACGCACGCACCACCACCACACACACACACACACACACACACACACACACACACCTTTTGTTTTGTTTGTTTGTTTGTTTGTTTGTTTTTTGTGGATTGATTCATTTTTAGTCTAATATCACCATTGTTGTGAACAGACGTTAAATTAAATCAATCAATCAAATCAATATTTCTGTGTATGTCTAGTATAGTCCCCTTATGTCTGACCCAGATAACAGAACTAGTTGTATATGGACATCAACCAATGTAAGAAAATTATTATCATTATATTATCATTATTATTATTATTGTTATTATTATTATTATTATGTATACTTATATAGCGCCTATCCTCGGCTAGAGACCAAGCTCTAACCGCTTTACACACTCGTTTACACAACGGGCTGCCTACCTGGATAGTGCCGACTGAAGAACTGCCAGCTGGCGCTTTATTCAGTCGTTTCCCGTGTCATCCAGTCAGTATTGTTCAAAATCGTTCACTCAATTTCCTCACTTCCTTCATTCTTTCGATTTCTCACTGAGCTGTTTTCTAAAATGTTCAAAACGTTGAGAATACACGATGAAGCTTTCTTGGCTTTCGTGGCGAGATCACTATTGGCTGCAGACAAATCGAAGCGTGGTGGTGAAGTACACATCAAGGTATTGCTAAGTATTAACCACCTACATTTGTACTCCACCAAAATACCACCTTGCATGCCAAGTATTCTCCTTTACGGGAATGCTAGCCGATGGAAATTAAATGTTCTATGTTCTTACATGTTATTGTTTAAACTTCATTTTTATGAATTCTAAATATGAAATACTAAATTTCCACCGTCACATATACAAGTAACTCTGCAACTGAAG
>CM065741.1:29657486-29674986 GCA_033310375.1 Conus canariensis
CTGTCTGTCTGTCTGTCTGTCTTTCTTTTCGTCCGTTTCTCTCTCTCTCTCTCTCTCTCTCTCTCTCTCTCTCTCTCTCTCTCTCTTTCTCCTAAAGGGATGTGTGAATGAAATGATTTTTAATGAATTGTGAGTTGACTTCAACGCGATGACAGCCCTGGTATGACCTTTTGCGGTCGGCTGGGCTGTAAGCTACATTTCCCTACCTTACCCTCCCCTCGCTCTCTCTCGCTCTCTCTCTCATTGCCTGTCTGTCTGTCTGTCTCTCTGTCTGTCTGTGTCTCTTTGTCTCTGTCTCTCTCTCATTGTCTGTTTGTCTGTCTATCTCTCTCTGTCTCTCTCTGTCTCCCTTTGTCTCTCTCTCTCCCCCCCCCCCCTCTCTCTCTCTCTCTCAGTGTCGCCTTCTTGCGGCTGGTTATGTTTTTTGTTTGTTTGTTTGTTTGTTTTTAACCAAAGGGCGACAATTTCGGGGTTGTGGACCTGTGACGAGAGGAGGTTTAGAGCCTGCAGGAAGAGCTGATGGTCCCCTGTCGCTCATTGGTCCAGCCCGTGGCCGATACAGCCCGCCCTGCTCCGCAATGGCCCTCCCCCCCCCCCCCCCCCCCCCACCAGCCCGCACTATCACTTCGCCTACATCAGGTTGATTACACACAGAACTTTTGTCATCAAATCACTGGCAGTGTCAATATACACACATCGTTATGTCATTAAATCACTAGCAGTGTCAATATAAACACATCTTATGTCATCAAATCACCGGCAGTGTCAATATAAACACATCTTATGTCATTAAATCACTAGCAGTGTCAATTCAACACAACGTATGGCACTAAAACTCTAGCAAGGTTTATGACACACATCTTATGTCATTATACCACAGCGGTGCCAATTAAATACATCTTATGTCATTAAATCACTAGCAGTGTCAATATAAACACATCTTATGTCATTAAATCGCTAGCACGTGTCAATATATCTTATGTCATTAATTCGCTAGCAGTGTCAATATAAACACATCTTATGTCATTAAATCATTGGCAGTGTCAATTCAACACGTCTTATACCATTGAATTATTAGCATGTCAATTCAACCATGTTATGTCATTAAATCATTAGCATTGTCAATTTAAGACATCTTATTGAATTAAATCATTAGCAGTGTCAATTAAATCACAAGGTATGACATGAAATCATTAGAAAATCAATTAAACACACCTTATGTCATCAAACTTTAGCAGTGTCAATCAAACACAGCTTATGTCATTAAACCACTATCAGTGTCATTAAACACATCTCATGTCTTTAAATCATTAGCAGTGTCAATCAAACACAACTTATGTCATTAAATCACTAGCAGTGTCAATTAAACACACTTACGTCATTAAATCACTAGCAGTGTCAATTAAACACAACTTATTCATTAAATCACTAGCAGTGTCAATTAAACACAACGTATGTCATTAAATCGCTAGCAGTGCCAATATAAACACATCTTATGTCATTAAGTCACTAACAGTGTCAATTAAACACAACTTATGTCATTAAATCCTAAAGTGTCATAACACTTTTGTTTTCATACAGGATTTCAACAGAACTATATTAACTCAAAACGTATTATTCTTTTCACACATTCAAAAGAGTGGTGCTATTCCATACATTTTTTTTTCTCCTTTTTTGGTTTCAGCAAAGTAGCCTTTCTGCTGCTTATACTTCTGCTGTTCATGGTAGTAGTAGTAGTAGTAGTAGTAGTCAGTAGCAGCAGCAGCAGCAGCAACAGTAGTAGTAGTCAGCAGTAGTAGTAGTAGTAGTAAATAGTAGTAATAGTAGTAGTAGTAGAGTAGCAGCAGTAGCAAAGTAGTAGTAGTAGTAGTAGTAGTAGCAGCAGCAGCAACAAAGTAGGTAGTAGTAGTAGTAGTACTAGTAGTAGTAGTAGCCAGTAGTAGTAGTTAGCAGTAGTAGTAGCAGCAGCAGGAGCAGCAGCAGCAAAGAGTAGTGATGGTACTTCTATAGCGCCTATCATCAGTTAGAGACCAAACACTAAGCTCTTCAAAATCCACGCTCTCGTTTACACAACGAGTTGCCGAACTTGTTAGAGCTTAATGACTGAAGAGCTGCCTCTTGGCGCCACACTCAGCCGTTTACCGTGTCATTCAGTCTGGAATCAGCTCCTCCGTTTTTCACTCACTCTCCACTTTTAACAAAGGGTGCATGCTATGTGTATGCGTGTCATCCATTGTCATCCATTCTGTAGCGTCTCATTCTTATGAGCGAGTAACTTCCCTTGTTCTGTTGATGATTAAGTTATTTCCCTTGACTTGTTTGCATGGCGAGCACTTCCGTTCTGATGAACTGATTCGATAGCAAGCTCAATAAAAGTTGTGGGACTTGTTCAAAGGTTTCCCGTGTTTTCATTCGTATTTTATGTTCGTGGAACCTCCATAATATCAACGGGCAAACTGCTCTTCTCTTCCGAAACTTGGCGAAGGGATTTTACGGGTGGGCAAGATACGATGCACGCGTTCACACCCGGAACATCGGTTTGTATCTCACGGTTACAGACGTGTGTTGCGGACAAACTAACCTTCAAGGACTTGATTTCCGTAAGGCATGATTTGAAGTGTGATACTAACAAAGAATCTCCTGGTCAACAAACGGGTCAGTTTGTTACAACTCCGAGTCTTTCCTCTGGACACATCTAGGCGTGTACTTACTGTGTTTCATATTTGCTAAACAACTGTGATTTGTTTTGTTGTTTATTAGCTTTTACACAGCTACAAATTCTTTTTCGATTTTGTCTTCCTTCCTTCTTCCTTTTCTTTCTTTTTTTCTTTCTCTGTGTCTGTCTATCCTTCATTCTTTCGCTCATTCTCTTTTTTGTTGCAACAAAGAAAATCAATGTGTCAGTACACCAAACATTCAGCATATTAATAAACCCAGATGCTCTGTATCACACACTAAAATACTAAAGTTCACATGAGAATGCCCATCGGTAAATGACATACAAATTTGCATGTGAATGAGAGCTTGATAAAGCAAAAAAAAAAAAAAAAGTTGGAAAAAGATGGGAGGATGGAGGACCCAACCAGAAAGTACAAAATGAAAAATAAGAAAAGAAGGAGAGGAAGACAATGAAAGCACTTGAAAAAACATGCAGAAAACAAGAAATGGAGACTGGATGACAAAAAAAAAAAAAAAAAAAAATAAATGAATAAAGACAAATAAAAAAGGGTCTTTCCTCCTCGATTGCAGAGCACAGTTCGTATCCTACTTGTATGAGAGTACGCTCGATATCTGTCTCTGCAAGAGAAAGGGGACCGTTCTACAATCACACTCTGTATTTGAAGAAAAGAAAAGTTATTGGTTCCAGACAAACATAACAGGACAAAACACGATCCATTTCGACCTCTTAAGTCTTTTTCAGGTAAAAAAAAAAAAAAAAAAAAAAAAAAAAACCAACGTTCAGGACAATGAAGACGAAGAAGGAGCAGTCACTTATCTCCTCATATTCAGCGCAAAATGGGTATTGAATCTTCTCATACTCAGCGCAAAATGGTGTTGAATCATTCAACACCCATTTTGCGCCGAATTATGAGAAGAACAGTGATTGCTCGTTCATCGTCTTCGTTGTCCTGAATTTGTTATCAGTGCAGAATAGAGTCATTGTAGCAGGCCACGCAGCCTTGAAATATCAGTTCTTTAACATTTTATCACATTGCTGAAAACAGGAATCTCAGATCTACGCCATTGAATTACATGAATTGGTCTTGTCAGCATGCGTTATTATGGTAAGTTCCCTTCACACACAGCAATGAAACTGAATAAAACTGGAGATGTCTTTATCTTGTGAGACAAAAACTAATAGAGAATTGTATACTTTATGCAAATGTTTAGAAAGAGAGGGGGTTAGTTACCACCAAGGACATAGACAAACAAAGTTCAGGACAAGACGCAATGCATTTCGACCTTTGGGTCTTCTTCAGGCAAAAGCATATAACATTTAGGACAGTGAAAACGAAGAACGAGAAACTACTTATCTTCTTATATTCGGCGCACGATCAAAATGGCCGCCGGACGGAAACGAGGCCACCCAGGAGGGAATCGTGGGAGAGGAAATAGTTGGGGGGAGGGGGGGGGGGTGGGGGGAACAATGGGGTTTGTAGCTTGTTTTGTAGAATGGTATGATATATTAGTGATGGTAGTGATTATGGTGGATTGATAATAGTGCTCAGTGGGGAAAAAAAGTACAATGAAATTTAAAAAAAAAGTAAAGACAACAACAACAAAGAAATAAAATTATTTTTTAAAATGAAAAAAAGAATGAAAATAATCAAGATAAAAAAATACATAAGAAAAATAAATAAACAACTTTAATGGGTGGTGGTTGTGGTGATAGTAGTTATGTGTGGGTAGTTGTGTGTGGGTAATATAATAATGACTGGAAGGGAATAGAAATGATCAATAGGTGATAAGGTATCGTTGGGGCGGGAGGGGGAAGAGGGCAGTGGGGGAGGGAGAGAGAGAGGAGGGGGGTGGAGTGGGGAAGAGAGAAATTATTGATTGATCTTTAATACATAAGGATAAGATTTAGGCCAAAACCTAGTCTTACAATCTGTCCTTGTCATGCATACATTATTTCAACACATACCGTTCATACTGACAATTAGACATAGCAACATTGTAATCTAATTCTATAATGATAAGCAAATTATTCATAAAAGTACTACTGAGATGGTAAAACAGATGGCAACTTACAAACAAAACTACGGAGAGAGAGAGAGAGAGGTCAGAGGAGGATGGGGAAGAGAGAATTGTAGGTAGGGGGAGGAGAAAAGGGATGGTAGACAGGGTGGGAGTGGGGATAAGAGATTTTAACGGAGTAGGTTTTATGTTTAGACGATTTACTCAAAGTATGGCTCACAGAAGACTTTGCGAATGGGCGCTAATCATTATTATCGAATAATTAAATTATGCTGAACAATTAAGTAGTGGGGGAAAACAAGTGCAGGCTAACAATTTATCAGTCGTTATAGTAATGACTTGGCAAAGATTTGAACTTAAAAAAAAAAATGAAGATGAAGAAAATGGGGGAATGTATTACAAATATGAGAAGCTCTTCGCTAGCTGCCTGAGGGAACCATCGTAATCCCTCTCGAAGGCACATTTATTTGTATTGCCTGCTCCTAGGCCTTCCGTCCGCTGGATCGAACTCATCAGGTAGACACGGCTGATTGTGTCTGTGCTCTTGGTGTCAAATAGAGACACACCACAGTCCATAATTCTGTGGTGTTCTCACCACCAAGGGTTCAAAGAAGAATCCAACAGCACCCTCAAAGCAGCCAGCGAAGGGTAGTAAATGGAACAAAACAAGTGTGGAGAGGAAAAAAAGTTTGCTGAAAAATTAAAAACATTATTCAAACAGTATAAAATGTAGGGAACAATCTTTGAGCCTATGCTTGAGGATCCATTCAAGGATGCAAGGGAGATCAAAAGATATGGAACAGTCTGAGTGGTCAGCTCTGCTGTTCAATAACCCAAGCATTGTGAGTGGCTAAGAATTGTACAGAACAACCTTTACTTGGATCTCCTAAGAGATGCAATCTCCCACTGATTGACCAAACAATATAATGCTGAACAATTAAGTAGTGGGAGAAAACAAGTGCAGGCTAACAATTCTTCAGTCGTTATAGTAATGACTTGGCAAAGATTTGAACTAAAAAAAAAATGAAGATGAAGACGAATAATTAAATTACTGAGACATAAAATATTTATGCAAATGTTCCTTGAAAATTTTTAAAGTATTCATATTTTGTAGATTCGGTGGAAGTGAGTTCCAGACATATGGTCCAGAGTAAGCTAGGCTTGTTTTGTATCGGTCAATGCGTGGGTAGGGAAGAAGGAATTTCATCGAGGCAGAAAAGCTGTTCGATCTTGTAAGAAGGGCATTGATATAACATGGCATACTATCTGTAAAGATTGCAAACATAAATGATGCTTTGTTGAATTCCAGTTGCCTATTCAGAGGAAGTATGTTCAGCGCTTTTAGTTTTTCGTCTGTTTTTAGAGATACAGCTGGATGGAGTAGCTTTGCTGCACGTCTATGGAGAGAGAGAGAGAGAGAGAGAGAGAGAGAGAGAGAGAGAGAGAGAGAGAGAGAAAGAGAGAGAGAACTCATATCTCTCCACCCACACATACGTGTGTGTGGGGTTGGGGGTTGGGAAATTCATGCAAATAGTGTTGTTGAAAAAGTAAACAATACTGTGGGATGGTGTTCATTGTAGCAGGTGAAATAATGTGTTGGCATTAATATGATTGTGTTGGTTGAGAAGAGATAGAAATTATTAATGAGAAACGGGGTATCATGTGTTAGAAAAAAAGCAAACAAACAAACAAAAAGATAAAACACCTCCACACACAAAAAAAGGGGGGGGGGGGGGGAGGGAGAAAAACATGTAAACGGTATTGAAGGTGCGTTATGATCATAAAAAGACTAACTGTGGAAGTGAAATAGTGTTGGTATTAGGATAACAGTATACTGATTGGAAAGCAAATGAATGTAAATGATCATTGGGAAAAGTGTTGATGTGCCAATAACAGCAACATCACACACACGTACACACACATCCTCACACACATAAACACATACACACAAACAAACAAACAAACAAAAACAAAAAACTCAACAAAACCCCCAATCTGATGAGTGATGATCATTTGATAACAACAGTGCTATAGGATGATGATAATTGTTGTAACTGGAATTATGCAGTGGCATTGGTTCAATAATGCCTGCATAAAGGAAATGGTCAATGACTGAAGAATGATGATCATTGTCATAACTGAGATTAAAGGTACTTTTGGATGATGATCATTGTCATAGGTGAAATGATGTGGTGGCATTAGTATAATGATGGCGGTTGAGGGAGGGGAGGGGGGATCAATGACTGATGGGTGATGATCATTTGAGATCAACAGTACAACAGGATGGTCTTCTTCTTCTTCGTTCACTCAGGCAGGAACCCTGGAGGTACTGGCGAAGGCTGCTGTACAGCGGAGGCCCTCCAGTGGTCCATAAGGCTTTCCCCTCATCGGTGTGTTGGCAGGCCAGGTTTCTGCTCTAAGTTTTGCTGGAAGTGTTCCGCTGTCATTGGGGCTGTACTGCATGGATAATTTGAAGACTCGCCAGAGTGGAAAATTGTAGACATGTGATGTCACAGTCTGGAGTGCCCTGTCCTCAGTCTCACAATGTTCACTTGGTCTGACCTGGGCACCAGGTAGTATGCATCCTTCTTGTTGAAGTTTGGGTGATGCTCAGGCCATCTTCTTTTTTGCTTCTCCTTGATAATACTTTTGATTTCTTCAAAGGAGACTTCCTGTTCCAGTCGAGGCTGCTGTCCTTCCTTTGCCAATTGGTCAGCTTCCTCATTGCTGTATATACTGCAGTATGAAGTTATTCACTGGATGACAGTATTCTTAGTGAGTGATGGATGGTGATCTTTTGAGGTCAGCAGTACTATAGGATGATGATCATTGTCATGTAAGTGGAATACTGTAGTGGCATTGGTACAACAGTGCCAGTTGGGGGAATAAAGGAAAATATTAATAACCGGTGTATGATGATCATTGTAATGAGTGAGATCAACAGTACTGTAGGATGATGGTCATTGTGATAAGTGAAATAATGTGGTGGCATTCGTATAATATTGCTGGTTGCAAATGGTTACAGATACAAGTACGCAAGCGCGCACATGTGTGTGTGTGTGTGTGTGTGTGTGTGTGTGTGTGTGTGTGTGTGTGTGTGTGTGTGTGTGTGTGTGTATGCGCGCGCGCCCGCGCGCTCTCTGTAGAAAAGAAGATGCCCTTTCACTCGTGCATAACGTATGTTGCTCCTTCAGCTTTCCAGAAGACCTGTGAGGTTTCCCAGTGGAAGGTGGAACTGCTCCATGGACAACTGGAAAGGACTGCACGGTCTCCAGCACCACCTGGCCTGTAATCTGTTTGTGGAGTGTCAGGATGACAGAGACGAAGAGGACTGTGGCTACACCAGGTGTCACCGGGTGGGTTCATGGCTGACTTTTAGACAAGAAGAAATGTGTACCAGCCTAATAGATTTGTTACGATGTTGGTGAACACAAATATCTTGAGACATTGATGTCAGTAGTATGGCCAAGTATTGTTGAGTTTTAGAAAGAATAAGTGAGACATCAGATAGATGATTATAATACTATAGATAGATAGATAGATTGATTGATAGATGGGTGTATATATATGCATATATATATATATATATATATATATATATATATATATATATACATAGAGAGAGAGAGAGAGAGAGAGAGAGAGAGAGAGAGAGAACGAGTCATTGCTCACATAGGTCCAGTATGCTGCCTTCCAGCATGCGACATCTCTCTGATGTGGTGACAAAAAAACTTGCTTCTTTTCTATCTGGACATCCCACACCAGGTTTCCCTGTAGGATAGATCAATCATTTCCAAATATATCCGATGGGTAGACGGAATACGATAACTAAAATTTACGCCAGTGCCAATATGAAATGAAACAAAATGACCACGCGACTAATTTTTTGTTCTTTCGGCTCTACTCTTGCATTTGCAATCGCCTGCATAACTGATGCGGAGTTAAAACAATGCAAGACCTGAAACAAACTGACGGAAAGATCTAGTAAATATTGTTATCTCATCAAGTTGCTTATAAGCTCATCTTCAAGTGGTTTTCATGAGCGTCTTATATAGTGCCTGTCCCCGGCTAGAGACCAGGCTCTAAGCGCTTCACAGTCTGCATTCTCGTTTACACAACGGGCTGCCTACCTGGGTAAAGCCGACTGAAGAGCTGCCTGCTGGCGCTTCATTCAGTCGTTTGTCGTGTCATTCAGTCAGTATTGTTCATTCAGTTCTACAACTCTTTCATTCTTTCGATTTTTCACGCAGAGTGCATGCTATGTGTAACGTGTCAATCCATACCAACGGCCAAAACTGGCCTCTTCCGAAAGCTGGTGATGGGATTTTACGTGTGTGCAAGATGTTATGCGTGCATTCACACAGGGAGCCTCGGTTTATAGTCTCATTTGAAGGACTGTATGGGAAATAGAGTCAGAACCAATGTTTACGCCCAGGGGGAAAAAATCCTCCTGTACCAAAACGGCCCGGCGGAGATTCGAACCCGCAACCCCAGGATCACCAAGATTACGAGTCAGGCGCTCTACCAACCGAGCTATTCCAAATATCGGTTTGTTGTTTCATATTATAAGATCTGCTAACTTTTAATACTGCTTTGAGACATTCCACATTGCACCATCATCATGTGGAATAGAGGTGTCTGTTTTCACTTTTTGATAGTTGATGTGGTTGTCTTAAACGTAGGATATTCCTTTGGGAGACAAGGGAAAGTCGTCAACTTTCATATAGCCTGTAGACTTGAAATCGAGAATTGCAAGGCAGAGTTGCCATGGTTATGGACGTTGCAGTAAGCAATGATTTTGTGTGATCCCCTTTGCCCCCACTCTAGACGTCTGGTTGGGGGTGAGATCAGGGGTCTCTTTACAAAACAGGAGTTTCATGTAATGAAATCACCAAAGGCAGAGGGCTACGCCTGCTAGAAATTGCCGCTGATAACGACATGGTTCTGGCAACATTCTTTCTCGGTATAAAATACAGACACGTATGTATATATATATATATATATATATATATATATATATATTGAATTATAAACCAAGCTTGCTCTTATGTCTTAGATTGAAGAAATAGGGGGAGATAAGCATTCATATCTGCAGTGGTAGATCATTCTGCCTAACTAACAGTATGTGCTTGAGTGGGTGAATGGGGAAAATAAAATAAATGCTTCTCAAAATGAGCCTTCAGCAAGCTTATAGTCTCCAAGTAGGAGACGATCTCCAATGGGGAGGAAACCCACTAACATATAACTCCTGGTCAGATACCGATATTTCGAAACCTGATTGTTTCTCCTCAGTGACCGCGGAAAGTGGTAATTTGACTCCTCTGCCTTTTCAGTTTTAAGAAGAATGCTATCCCAGAAAAGGCTGGTGTGCAATACCGTAGTGTGTTTGTTGAGTTTTCAAAAAACCAACCAAAGGTGCCACCTAAGAAGCAAAAGAAAATCATGAAAGAGCAAAACAAGCTACATTTTCTTGTGAAAAGTAGAAAATATAAAAAGATAACCTCTTAAGACACAAGTGCTGAGGGCCAGTTCTTGGAATGAATCCGCAAGGGACTAAATTACAATAAACTAATAAATTCCAAGGATAAGTACCGAGCACCATTCCAGCAACTTACAGAGCAGCTTGGTGTTGCAATGACTGCAAGAAATATTGAATTATAAACCAAGCTTGCTCTTATGTCTTAGATTGAAGAAATAGGGGGAGATAAGCGTTCATATCTGCAGTGGTAGATCATTCTGCCTAACTAACAGTATGTGCTTGAGTGGGTGAATGGGGAAAATAAAATAAATGCTTCTCAAAATGAGCCTTCAGCAAGCTTATAGTCTCCAAGTAGGAGACGATCTCCAATGGGACATAAGAGCAAGCTTGGTTTATAATTCAATATTTCTTGCAGTCATTGCAACACCAAGCTGCTCTGTAAGTTGCTGGAATGGTGCTCGGTACTTATCCTTGGAATTTATTAGTTTATTGTAATTTAGTCCCTTGCGGATTCATTCCAAGAACTGGCCCTCAGCACTTGTGTCTTAAGAGGTTATCTTTTTATATTTTCTACTTTTCACAAGAAAATGTAGCTTGTTTTGCTCTTTCATGATTTTCTTTTGCTTCTTAGGTGGCACCTTTGGTTGGTTTTTTGAAAACTCAACAAACACACTACGGTATTGCACACCAGCCTTTTCTGGGATAGCATTCTTCTTAAAACTGAAAAGGCAGAGGAGTCAAATTACCACTTTCCGCGGTCACTGAGGAGAAACAATCAGGTTTCGAAATATCGGTATCTGACCAGGAGTTATATGTTAGTGGGTTTCCTCCCCATTGGAGATCGTCTCCTACTTGGAGACTATAAGCTTGCTGAAGGCTCATTTTGAGAAGCATTTATTTTATTTTCCCCATTCACCCACTCAAGCACATACTGTTAGTTAGGCAGAATGATCTACCACTGCAGATATGAATGCTTATCTCCCCCTATTTCTTCAATCTAAGACATAAGAGCAAGCTTGGTTTATAATTCAATATTTCTTGCAGTCATTGCAACACCAAGCTGCTCTGTAAGTTGCTGGAATGGTGCTCGGTACTTATCCTTGGAATTTATTAGTTTATTGTAATTTAGTCCCTTGCGGATTCATTCCAAGAACTGGCCCTCAGCACTTGTGTCTTAAGAGGTTATCTTTTTATATTTTCTACTTTTCACAAGAAAATGTAGCTTGTTTTGCTCTTTCATGATTTTCTTTTGCTTCTTAGGTGGCACCTTTGGTTGGTTTTTTGAAAACTCAACAAACACACTACGGTATTGCACACCAGCCTTTTCTGGGATAGCATTCTTCTTAAAACTGAAAAGGCAGAGGAGTCAAATTACCACTTTCCGCGGTCACTGAGGAGAAACAATCAGGTTTCGAAATATCGGTATCTGACCAGGAGTTATATGTTAGTGGGTTTCCTCCCCATTGGAGATCGTCTCCTACTTGGAGACTATAAGCTTGCTGAAGGCTCATTTTGAGAAGCATTTATTTTATTTTCCCCATTCACCCACTCAAGCACATACTGTTAGTTAGGCAGAATGATCTACCACTGCAGATATGAATGTTTATCTCCCCCTATTTCTTCAATCTAAGATATAAGAGCAAGCTTGGTTTATAATTCAATATTTCTTGCAGTCATTACAACACCAAGCTGCTCTGTAAGTTGCTGGAATGGTGCTCGGTACTTATCCTTGGAATTTATTAGTTTATTATATATATATATATATATATATGAATTATACATACATACATATACAGACACAGACAGACAGACAGACAGACACACACACACACACACACACACACACACACACACACATATATATATATATATATATATATATATATATATATGCCGCTCCCACTCTGGTCGAGCACTCTTTTTAATATAACGCTGATCCTCAGTACTACCCTCTCTCTCTCTCTCTCTCTCTCTCTCTCTCTATATATATATATATATATATACGTCATCGGTAGTTTGTTCTTACATTTTTGTGCGTGCGTTTTTGGCTATTGTGTACACTTGTTCTAAACATGACATTTTTAAAAGTGTAAAACAGAAGGATGTTTTACGTTTGCAGTATTGGAAATCAGGAATGTTAACAGTTTTTCATCTAATTAAGCTTCTTCCATACAAACTTAAAAGAAAAAAAAAAGTTCCACCGAACGAAAGAGACAAACAAATTACAGGACAAAACACGACGTGTTCCGACCTCTTTAGTCTTCTTCAAACAAGACAAACTACATTCAAGACAATGACAACGAAGAACGGGCAATCATTTTTTCCCCTCAAACTGGGCGCAAAATGGATATGGAATGAAACAGACAAATACTGCACATTTATTGTTATTTCATCAATATCATCGTGGAAAATTGAGTGCCTCTGATATCTTCTTTAAACATATATTCCTTGAACAGTAAGTGTGTGTGTGTGTGTGTGTGTGTGTGTGTGTGTGTGTGTGTGTGTGTGTGAGCGCGCTTGCGCGTGCGTGCATGCATGTGTTTTCATGCGAGCGTGCGTGCGTGCGTGTGTGTGTATGTGTGTGTGTGTGTGTGTGTGTGTGTGTGTGTGTGTGTGTGTGTGTGTGTGAAAAGTATTGTGATCGATGTGTCCGACTGAGTGGTCAGTCCAATGTGGCCACAGAGAGCAGTGCCACAGTTCGAGCATGAGTGATCCATGATCATTGGAGATAAGGAAGAGGTAGCCATGCCCTTGCCCAATTCCCTTTCCCTGTCGGCCTCTGCTATCCCATGAGGCAGCACCTCTGATGCATCTTTTTTTGCCAGGCGGAGCAACCTTGAGCCACTGTTTCTCAGAGGACCCAGGTCATGTAAAAGTTCTTCAGTGAGACCTTGAGCGTGTCCTTGAAGCGCTTTTGTTCTGACCACTGTCTGAACGTTTCCTATTTGCCAGTTCACCGCAACAGCAGTCTAGCAGCAAGACACGTATCAGGCATCCCCGTAAGGTGGCCAGCCTGTTAGACCTGTGCTCTTATCAGCAGGATGAACATGCTTTGTTTGAGAATTTGTGTTTGCACTGATTTAGCAGCTTCATCAGGCACTTTCTTGTGGAGCTTTCTCCATTTTCTCTCGTTAGCGTTATTTTTTCTATCTACCTGATATCGATTATTTCACTGGGTTTGGGGGCCAGTTGGGGTTTCAGACAATAAAACAATGTCATAATCGAGGAACAAAATAAATAGGTCAATAAAATCTGGAAAACATATTTGCACCATGCTTTCCATTTTCTATTATTTCTTAAGCCAGTTTATTTACGAACAAAGCGAAAAGAATAGTACTACAAGCATCTCCTTGTTTCACACCCTGTGTACATATGATATGGTCAGTAAATTTCCCCATGGATCTGATCCTCGCTTTAATATTATTGTATATACTTTCAATGTGCTGATAATACATACCACTGGAGCATTTGTTTTTGCATATTGGCCATATTAATTTTCTAGATACTGAGTCTTACGCTTTCTCCAAATCAATGAAAGCTACATATAACTTTCGATTAAATGGAAGGTGCTTTTAGATTACAGCTAAAAGGGTAAACATGTGATCGACGGTAGAATGATTCTTTTAGAAACCAGCTTGACATTCACCTGTGATATTATTATAATCGACCCAGTTCTGTAATCTGTAATTTATAATAGAACTGTAAAATTTGCTACTTTTAACAGGAAGTGAAGTCCCTCTGTAATCACCAGTATCGTTTACTGCATCTTTCTTAAATAGTCTAGATTCAGTCCAGATTTCCTGATATAGTCCTGTATCAAAAGGACCATTAAAAATGACAGAAACATTGATGACGATTCCACCTCCATTCTTAAAGAGCTTTCCAATTAAACCATCTGGACCAGCAGATTTTCCATTTTTTCTTAATTTCATGATCGCTGACAATATCTCTTCCTTTGAAATGGACAGTCGAAGAAATGTGTTTCACTAGTTACTTCTGTGTCTGTTTCTATGTCTACATCTTTTTCCAAGAGATCTTTGAAAAGCTGGTATAACTCCTGGTGGAAATGTTATTAGGTGCTTTTGACGTCTTTGGAGAAATTGATGTACATTTTGCTAACAATCCTTTTGATTATGAACTGAGTTAATCAAGTTATTGTGTAGCTGTTTATGCTCTGTTTGCATTCTTTGTAACCTTCTGTTATATTATTGTCAGGTATTACAATATTCAAAACTGTCTTCTCCATCGAAGTTTCTGCTTAACGCTCTTAAAGGCTTCCTCGAGCTTGTTTTGGTCACACGACATTCTTGGTCAAACCACAGGGCGTTCATATCACTTGAGTTTATTCTTATTTCAACATGTATTTTGCTTGCTTTAGTTTGCAGTTGTTAAACATCCTGAGAACATCATTTAATTTTTTTTCTATAAAACCAATGGCTGAATTCACTATTTGTAATGTTATTATGATTCACCCGATCATGAAAAATCAGCGTTGTTATCTTCCCACATAAATTTTATCTTCCCACATAAATTTCTCAATACATTTAGCGCCCTCTTACCTGTTAACAGTGGGACTAACAATTTGCATAAAATAAAGATGTAAGTCCAAAAGAAAATGGCCAGAATCAATGTGGTCTGTTAAATATACATGCATCAGTGACTTCATAATGTAGATACAAGCCAATGGATATCAGAAATAGTCAGTAACACTATTTCCTGTATCAGAGATGCATGTAAACGACCTTGCCGGTCACCATTACACACACCATTCATGATGCATATTTTAATCGTTGTACATACATTCAATAGATATGTTTCATTCTGACTCAGCAAAATATCTTCAGAGCCTCTGTTACCTTAGCATGCAGTACTTTTGATTTGAGAATAACAATCTAGACCAAGATAAGCAGGTCTACCATTTAAGTCTCCACCTAGTAACAGATACACATCAGGAACTGTGAAATTTTATCAGCAGTAGTATTTCACACTAATGCCATTGCCAATCCCACAGAAGAATAAAAAGGAGAATTATCTTGTGGTATGCGAGCACAAATGTACAAGACAACCTTTGGCAAACCTAAAACGCATTTTGAGATAAGAAACATTAAGTAATATTACAGTCATTCTTTATTTCTTGCATGTATTTTAGTGATTCATGTGTTATTAAACAAATTATCCCTTGACCGTCTACCTTGTGTTGTAAACTGAATCGCTGATTTACAGAAGACACTGTAATTACTAAAGATAGTAAAGCAAAGGTTTTCAACACAAGATTCATCAAGGCATATGAAACCGAAAGACAAAACTGACGAATTTTTTTTCATCTTTTAACTGTGACAGCACACCATTCACGTTCCAGTGTTAAAAAAAAAAAATAAAAGACACGTCACATTTAGTACAGTATGAACCATTCATTTCACGCTTACACTCGCTCACACATTGATTCCCCCCCCCCCCCCCTTTTTTTTTTTTTTTTTTTTTTTTTTTACTGTTTACCTATCGATAAATGACTTGAATTTCCAAAGCAAGAAACCTCAACTTGAGAAATAACATTTTTTTTCAGAATGGGGTGACATGGAAAGGTCTTGTTATTACGGAAATATGAGAACTATCACCAAATGGCAGAGCTGACGTGTCAGTGATTGTCCAAAGGTCACAGGTGAAAGAACACGGTTTTCTTGAACACTGCTGGCAGCCGGCAATGACAGTGCCTCAACAGTCCTACTCGCTGTATGAGGGCTCCGTGATTTATAGGCGTTTGCACGTGAAAACGAGGGGGCAGAGTTTACGGAAAACGGTGACTGGAATTTGCCTGTTCCCGTTGAAACCTTTGAAATAATTTTTTTTCCCTCCTAAATGGTATATGAAATGCAGACGACCGGATTTCTACGCCATTGGTTTAAGCTTTTGATAAGTATCCGAACAAAACGTCTCTGCATCCATGATCAAGTGATTGAAAACCATTAATTCAAGCACTTTCGTTCTCTTTCCTAGCGTTCTTTAAATGTGGAAAGAGATTCGTTCTTATCTTTCTCACCTGTGGAGAAAAATCTTCGTCGAAAAAGATCTTACCCCCACCCTCTCCTCCCCGCAATTTACGTCTGGCATTGAGTACAATTTCTTTATCTTTGTCGAATGATAGGTGAGTCCTGGTTCCTGTTCAAATAATGAAGCTGGTCAAACTCAGTGTCCTCGGACAGCTCTAGTTTGTCCGTCAACAGCTCTTTTATCAGTCCATATCATTCTTCCCCAGTTTCGTTCTCACGTCTCTGTATTCCGTAAGTGATGATATTGTTCCTTTTAGAATGTCTGTTTTACGTTCTAAAATTTCCAGCTGTGAACACATAATTTGATTTTCTTTCGGACGTTTGTTTTCAAGTTTCAAGTCTCTCACTGCATCTCTTAAAGAAGCCACATCTTCATGTAGTCCTGCTCATAGGTCCTTTGCGTCTTTCACATATTTATTGGACCCATCAAACTTATCGTTCAAATAATGAAGAGAGGCCAAGATGTCCTTCATTGTTGTTTCTCCAGACATCGAAGATGAGGCATATGACGATCCAGTAGAACCTTCACTGGCAGTCGATAGTCGGATCTGTCGCGGTTCTCCGTCTTCCCAGCAGGTCCAGGTCCAGGGTTCAGTTCTACATCGCCACAATGATACAGAAAAAACCCCTCCTAGGTACAAATATACCAGAAGAAATCCTACGATTACACCGTCTCGCAGCTTTGACAGCTTCAGTTTCCGAACTATCAATGAGTTCCTCAGCATCGCACGTTAAGACGTGAAAGAAACAAACACAGAAACAAATCCACATAAGCTGTCTTTAACGCTAAAGCTTTGGCATGGTCACATGTAAACACACACTCTTATGCACGCTTCAGAGTCGTATCATAAGACAAAGCATAGGCTATCAGAGTTTGATACACGATTAAGAAAAATGGCGCCGTGAGATCAGTTTTATCCACTGGGGGCGTCTCTGAAAGCGTTGCCTTTTCCTGTTGGTGTCCATGTCTGAGGGTTTTGGGAGCTTGGAGATGACCATGATTGGTGGAGGCCTACAGTACATCCCTGTCATGTAGTTTCAAGTCAAAATGAAAACCCATCGCACCTTCTTCTTGTACATTCTTACCGTGTGGGAATTTTATATGCTGTGTGTGTGTGTGTGTGTGTGTGTGTGTGTGTGTGTGAGTGCGTGCGTGCATGCGTGTGTGTGCGCGTGCATGTGTGTATGTGTGTGTGTGTGTGTGTGTGTGTGTGCGCGCGCGCGCGCGCGTATGTGTGTGTGTGTGTGTGCGTTTGTACACACATAAGAGTGTGTG
>CM065741.1:29679986-29687486 GCA_033310375.1 Conus canariensis
CTTTGTGTGTTTGTTTGTTCTGCCTGTGCCAGCTAAGCATTTGTTTTTCTTTCAGGATGTCCATTCTGGACACAGACAAATGGAAACCGAAACAAAAAGGAAAGAAAAGAACCCATGGCCAATGTCAAACGAAATATTGCTACAGTGCCAAACAAGCTATCGAAGGCACCGAGTATCGACAGCACAATGACAATATAAACAGAATGCCATTCAACTTTCCGAATAAGATCACTAACTGCCACAATGAGAGATTTCTATTTTAGAGTGCGAGGTTACAGGTTGGACATTTAGCAATTCAAACACTTTTTAGATATAAAGAGCGACAAAGTCTTCACATAATAAGAAATATGGTAATTCAAGAACCAGTCATGAATACAGATAAATAAATTCAGAAAAATAAACAGAAAGAAAACCCACTTATACACGTTAAGAAAAATGTTCATTAAAGATAACACAAGACGAAAAAGATGGGGGGGGGGGGGGGGGGGGGGGAGAGGGACTCATCTAACAAAAGTGCTGCCAAACGAACGAACACACACGCTCGCGCGCGTACACACACGCACACACACACGCACACACACACGCGCACACACACACACACACACACACACACACACACACGCACACGCACACGCACACGCACACACACACATGGTTCAGGAAAGCGGGGGTGGGGTTCAAAACGTACCCATTACTGAGACAGGCATATACATCAACGTTCCCGTGATCACTGTCTTTCTATCTGAAAGGATACAGGCCGAGACGTTGATGTA
Organism: Conus canariensis; assembly: GCA_033310375.1. NCBI lineage: Eukaryota > Metazoa > Mollusca > Gastropoda > Neogastropoda > Conidae > Conus > Conus canariensis. Next base: position 29,680,760 of record CM065741.1, read on the forward strand.
AATATTTTCCATTTCCTTTTTCGTTAGGTACAGGGCGAACTTGATGTGGGCAGACGGGACAGTTGTCCACGTGCTGGTCACGACAGAACTTGAGACATCCGTTTTATTTCGTTCCAAATGTGGCGCATTTGGACTAGACATGGGTATCTTCGTTGAAATCTGGCCTGATATCGAGTTCTCTAGCTCCACCACGATACTGATGGATTGTAACTCGGGTGGAAAGGAGATCCCGCATTATCTCTGCGACGCAAGTGCTCCGTTTGACAGGACTCTGAGAGTAAGCTCTGTGGCATTGAATACGAGTGATGTTTCTTTCAGTTCACGATTTATTTCTTGCCCCTTTCACCACCAAACCCATTCGTTTCTGGCCTGTGATGCGCACAGTGCCTGCTGGGGCAAGGATGATGTGCAGTTTGGTGTACACAGAGTTACCTGGGATATCCCTACTGCTGCCTCCTGTCCACTTCCAGGGATGACACCACTTCCTCCATCTTACGCATGTGCCACAGGAAGTGGGCGCGTGCCCTACACTTTCCTTTGTAACCACCGGCAGGATTGCAGTGACAACAGTGACGAGTCATTTTGTGTCCTCTCTCCTTGTCGTGGACACGGTCTTCTTCAATGCGGAAGTATCAAACAGGTATTTCAAAAGCTTTTACTTATCAAAACCCGACCGGTATGATGTCCTATACATAACTACACAGTGACATGTTACAAAATATCATCATTACGTTTTCAGATTTATTCATTGTATTCAGTGTATTACAACAATACTATCATAAGAACGTCACACATATGATTTTGTGTTACGTTAGTCTGTAAATCCAAGAATGGTATTTTCAGAAAATAATCGACATGAAAAACAAACGGTTACTAAAAACAAACAAGGGAAAAAACTCTTAAACCCTAGTTACAAAGACAAGGAACTTAAGTCTCATTTCAAGGAGGTCAAATGAAGTCTGTTGGGAGAGCTTGGATGAAGTACCTTGAACTTACGTGAACATTACGCACCGGTGTATACAGCGAGATATGTATGAAATACGTTATTATTTATTCTAAGGTAATCGTACAGTGAACAAAAAAGATATTGCTATTATTTCTATATTATGATGCAACATGATCTAACAATTACTTATTTGTGTATATCATTGAATGTGTGAAACATTTGGCAGACTTTTACGTGTCATTACAGTGCTACACAAATGTACAAAGCTGTGATGGTCATGTAGATTGTGTCAACGAAGAGGATGAAGGTGGATGTTCTGTGATTAATGAAGTAAAGGGAAAATACAAAGACCCTCCTCCACGTCCGTTTGTCATTGACTTCGCGAGAAATAGCTCCACCATCATTACTCGTCTGACCTATGCGCAGCGCAGAAGATCCGTGAAGTGTGTCCGGAGACCCACTATCAGTGTGCACACGATGGATTCTGCCTGCCTGTATTCACAAGGTGTAACGGATTTTATGACTGTCCAGATCATGAGGATGAAGCAGACTGTGACAGCTACACCTGCCCGGGTCATTACCGATGTTTTGATTCTGAGGTATGCGTTCACCCAGACCAGGTGTGTGATGGCATCAACCAATGTCCTAAATGGGACGAAGAGTTGCTCTGTAGTCTGCAGTGTCCAGAACCTTGCATTTGCCACGGTCTGGCCTTCACCTGCCTCACACCTTTCCCCGCCCATAGCTATCCTGAAGTGCGGTACTTGAATATGGATGGCAGTGGTATGACTACGTCTGCACTGTCAGCCAACAACATGTTGGTCTATCTTAATCTGGCTAACTGTCACCTGAAACATGCTTCCAACATTACGTTACTTAACTTGAAAACTCTTGATCTGAGCAGTAACAGACTTGTCAGTATTCCTGTGGAGATTTTAGCCGGTACTCCAAGTCTAGAATCATTATTTTTGTTCAATAATCCTTTGACCAGCTTTCTCAGTATGAATACAATGAAGACATTTTCTGCTGTCAAAACTCTGGACTTGTCACTTTCACGTCTTTTCACCCTAGATCCCTATACGGTCATCAATCTCTTTCCTGGGGTAACCTTTCTGAATCTGTCTTACAGTGGCACAGAGATCGTCACTGGCCTAAGTTTCCAGCCAATGGGAAGACTTGAAGTTCTGGACTTGAGGGGCTGTCCAATGACCGGCATTGACAAACATATTTTCGGAGGTCTCGACCACTTGCGCACCATTTATGCAGACGACTTCAAGGCATGTTGTGCAGCCATGCTCCTGCCAGACTTCAGGCACTGCCAGGCCCCTCGGGACGAGCTGTCTTCTTGCCAGGATCTACTGAGATCTAATGTCTACAGGGTATGTCTGGCTGTTTTCAGCAGCCTGGCTTTGATAGGTAACGGAGTGAGCTTTGTGTTTCGTCTGTCATCTCTGCGATGTAGCGGCTCACCAGGCTTCAACATCTTCGTACTTTACCTCTGCGTGTCTGACTTTCTGATGGGCATCTACCTGCTGCTAATTGGCACGGCTGACAGAATGTACCAAAATAACTATATCTGGGAGGATCTGAGATGGAGGCATAGCGTGCCATGCAAACTGGGTGGGTTTCTGTCTTTGATGTCTTGTGAGGTGTCTTCTTTCCTAATTTGCTTGATCACATTTGATCGATTCCTAGTCGTTCGCTTTCCATTGAGTTTCTTGCATTTCAGAGGATGGAATGCACAACTGGCTTCTTGTTTGTCGTGGGTCGTGGGATTTTTTCTCGCTGCTATTCCATTGTTACCGAGTGTGGCTCACTGGAAGTTCTACAGTCAGACTGGAATCTGCATTCCTCTACCCGTAACTGGGAAAAGGTCCGACGGCCATGATTACTCGTTTGCAATCATGATTGTCCTGAATTTCATTCTGTTTCAGATCGTTGCTTTCGGCCAGGCAGTTATCTATTGGTCTATACGATCTAACACCCTTAAAGGAGACATGAGTAGTCAGCGCTCTCAGGATGCCAGATAGCCCGCCGACTGTTCACTGTGGTCATATCAGACTTCCTCTGCTGGTTCCCCATTGGTTTACTTGGACTTCTCGCCTCCCAGGGCCTGTCTGTCTCAGGGGAGATCAACGTAGTGATGGCCATCATTGTAATGCCGTTGAACTCAGCGTTAAATCCCTTTCTCTACACTATCAACCTGCTGCTAGAAAAACAACAGAAGAAAAACGAAGAACGGCTTCTTATGCTGATAAAATCTCACAGGTCTTGATTGTTTTCATATCTGGAATTTAATGTAATTCATAAGCAGATATAGATCCTAGCAAATTAATTTTGTATTGTAATTAATTTGTCCCTTTTGTCTGATAGAATTATCATGATTTGTCCTTAAAGTTTGTTTTAATAATCGCTCGCAGTCACATCACTTTAAAACCAAAACTGAGTTTGGATTTATTTCCACTGATACATAGCACAACTTCGATGTTTGATTCTTGCCAGTAGTTGTTGTTTAGATTAAATCGAATGCAACGATTGAACATTGCGTTCTTTGAAATGCAGACTTTATTCTACATGTACAATAATAACACATTTTGCTGAAACGTAAAAAGAAAAGTGTAGGTGGTTTTTCGAGTTTTTTGGTATGCAGCATTGCATTCACGGCTCTCAATGGGTCGTCTTAATCGAATGATGGATTCGTGGATTGTTCACATAATATGTGTTCATTATGTGCAAGTTCATATGTTTGAAAGCATGCCTCTGTGTATGTATGTATGTGTGTGTGTGTGTGTGTGTGTGTGTGTGTGTTTGAGAGAGAGAGAGAGAGAGAGAGAGAGAGAGAGAGAGAGAGAGAGAGAGAGAGAGAGAACGAATTTTTTTTTCAGAGGGTAGTGGAGTAAGCATAACTGCTTTTTTTTTTTACATCCAGCCCTCCGGGCCAAAAGAAAAGAAAAGAAAGAAAAAGATACTAATTCTGAAATATAACAATACCAAATGCAAAAAACCTAATGTACAAGAGTGAACACAGACAGAAGAGGTGGGATATGGTGGGGTGGGGGGCGGGGTGAGGGAGTGGGGGCATTAGAGGAGAGAGAGAGAGAGAGAGAGAGAGAGAGAGAGAGAGAGAGAGAGAGAGAGAGAGAGAGAGTTAACAAAAATAGCAATGAGAGACAGAGTGAGGGAGAAAGGAAGCGGGAGGGAGAAGCAAGGCATGGCATTTAACAATGCAGTATTGCACTGGCGGAGTCTCTCAGAGAGAGAGAGAGAGAGAGAGAGAGAGAGAGAGAGAGAGAGAGAGAGAGAGAGAGAGAGCATCTGAAAACTAAGATTTCAGTCGTGTTTGCCTTCCCTGTCCCGCCTTTCCATACGTCACCCTTCATTTCATTCTTCACCCTCATCCCCTCTCCTTTCTTGTCATTCTATAAATTCACTTCTTCGATTTTGCTGTTCGTTTCTGTAATTTCTCTAGTTAAAAAAAGACCTAATGTTTGTGATGATGCCCAGCTTTGGTCTTTCCATTGTTCATTTCAGCCAAGAATCCGCCATTAGTTGATCGACTCGATATCACCGCGCTTTTTGGAAGTCGCTCGGATAATCATTCACTAATGTAAGCGCGTCAGATGCTCGTTGAGGGACATTTTTGTTTTTTTTCTATAGTTTTACACGGGTGGTCAAAACCAGTCCTTTGTTCAATCGGCCATGAAATCTGTTGAGGATGGGATGTGATTTTCCACCCTGTGAAACTACCATACTAACCGTCAGCGTCGGGTACTGTATAGTGTTGCCGTTTGGGGTGGGCGGGCTGAGAGATCCTGGGGCCAATTCCAGTCGGAGGTGTTTGTGTGTGGAAGGTTTGAGTCCCAACATGCTTCTGTACAAAGTTTAGTGTACCATGAGCTCAGATGGAGAGGCTGAATCCACATGGTCGAGTTTCATTCAATACCACACGAGTCACAGGTCATTCCTCTCTCTCTCTCTCTCTCTCTCTCTCTCTCTCTCTCTCTCTCTCTCTCTCTCTCTCTCTCTCTATCTATATCTATATATATACAGCAAGGCTAGAAGCTGAAGACAGACTTTACGCCACCAAAGCCTAGCATTCAAGAGAAAGTCCTTCAGATGAAATGTCCGCACATGCCTCTCAAGGACAAAAGGCACGTGACTGTATGTCCGTGTTTAACATGTTCGATCTAATCAAATTAAAAAAAAAAAAAAAAATTAAAGCAACGCCAAAGAGCCACAAGACAAAACACGTCGCGTTTCGACCTCTTAGGTCTTCTTCAGGCAAGATTTAGGACAACGAAAATGAAGGAGCAATCATTTATCTTCATCCAGCTTGGCACAAGATAGACGTTGAATAAATGTTATATTCACTACTATTATTAGTATAATCATTATTCTTGCAATATTCTGACATTTAAACTTACCACTTTTCCTGCATCCAAAAGCATCACTATCATTACTGTATGGTTACGGTCACGTTTATTATTAAAACTATTATACACATCATAATTATTGATATAATTATTAGATTCCACACTTAATAATAATAATAATAATGAATACTTATATAGCGCCTATTCTCGGCTAGAGTCCAAGCTCTAAGCGCTTTACAATCAACACTCGCTTACACAACGGGCTGCCTACCTGGGTAGTGCCGACTGAAGAGCTGCCAGCTGGCGCTTCATTCAGTCGTTTCCCGTGTCATCCAGTCAGTATCGTTCAATATCGTTCACTCAGTTTCTTTACTTCCTTCATTCTTTCCATTTCTTACGCAGGGTGCATGCTGTGTGTAACGTGTCATCCATACCAACGGCCAAACTGGCCTACTCTTCCGAAAGTTGGTGATGGGATTTGACGTGTGTGCAAGATATTATGCGTGCGTTCACACACGGAACCTCGGTTTATAGTCTCATTCGAAGGACTGTATGGGAAATGGAGTCAGAACTAATGTTAACTCCGAGGGAAAAATCCCCCTGTACCGAAACGCCCCGGCGGAGATTCGAACCCGCAACCCCAGGATCACCAAGATTACGAGTCAGGCGCTCTACCAACTGAGCTATTCCCATAATCTGTACCCTCCTTCTCCACTTTGTTCTTCCTGTCCTCCCCCTCCCTCTCCTGCTTTTCTTTTGTCCTCCCTTCCCTTACTATTAGTATTATTACTACTATCATCTTAACTACTATCCATATTATTATTATTATTCCTTTTTGAATTATATTTCTGTTTTGATACTTTTACAATCAGTACTATTATTCCTGTTAATAATAATGATAATGAATACTTATATAGCGCCTATTCTCGGCTAGAGACCAAGCTCTAAGCGCTTTACAATCCACGCTCGTTTACACAACGGGCTGCCTACCTGGGTAGTGCCGACTGAAGAACTGCCAGCTGGCGCTTCGTTCAGTCGTTTCCCGTGTCATCCAGTCAATATCGTTCAATATCGATCACTCAGTTTGCTTACTTCCTTACCATAACTATTGTTGTTAGCATTGTTATCCTTATTATTAATACCGTTGTTAGTATTGATATTACCATCATTACCATTAACATCACCATCGTCATCGCCACTAAGACTGTTGCCACGGCAACCATGCTGTTTGAGAATCCTCTAACCCGCCTCTCTCCTCCTTTCTCATATACTACAACTGCTCTTGCCATATCATCACCAAAAGCGGTAGTAATCCTCTCTTTATTTATTTTTTCCCATGTTTTGATCATCATCATCATTATAATTGTTATTATTCCTATCAGTATTATTATTATCATCATTACTACCT
>CM065741.1:29692486-29774986 GCA_033310375.1 Conus canariensis
TCAATGTTCAAAAAGGTTTTGGGGCTGTCAAGAAAAAAAAAAGTCAGAACTATATCCTATATTCGTAGCATATGCGCTAGACATCTGGTCAATAAACGCCGGAAAAGTTCTTTAAACCATCACATTAATATAAATCTACCGACGAAGCAAGGGAACTTTGATGTGCATGTGAAATTCTGAGTAGCAGCAGGCACTTCAGCTGCCCATCACAGACTTCTGTCGTCTGTCACAACAGCTGATGATGACAGACCAAAGACGCGTGCGAAGAGACGCTAATGAATAGGTCTTCATGTTCAATTTAACACAATATGGCAAAAGTGGTCCAAAACATTTGCGTGTCAGAGAGTGGTAAGTGAAATACTTGCTATCTACATCTGCACGTAGAACCATATCCCAGAACAGATCGAAAATCGTCATTTATTGGTCAACCTTCATTATTGTTATGACATGTTGCTGTTGCAGACATCTTAATATGATCATTTTTGAAACTTTCACTACGGTCATAATATTTTGTTGTTGTTGTTGAACCTTAATATGATCATTTTAGAAACTTTCATTATGGTTATGACATGTTGTTATTGTCGGCTTCTTAATGATAGGATCATGTTTTTCGTGGCTACGTTTCTGAACCGCGGTAAGCTTGTAAGAAATAGTTATGTTAGTCAGTATCACATAGCTGTGAGATGATTCTCCTCATCTGCTGATACGTTCTTGACCATGAAGATCATGTTTATTTATCCCTTTTTCATCACCTATTCAGGATACATACAGACTGAGGACTTCAGTCCTGACACGGTTGGGAGCGACTTGTTAGAAGATGCTGTGTCTTTAAGAGTCCCCGAAAATCGAACGGTTTTCCTGAGCTTTCGTCACATGAACATGCGCTATTTGAGAGCGACTGCCCTGTCCCTAGCTGTGGTCACAAACGAATACCAGCAAAAACGTTGGAGACGCTCTGGAACATTACCTCCCTTGCCTGAAGTAATCATTGGGGCTCAGAAGGTGATAGTGGAGACACAGGTGTTTCGAACATCTCTTGTACCTTACTGTTTGTCCGACGATACTGGCAAAGGATTCCGGATGATTTACAGCTTCCTGAAGGTCAGAAGCACCCCCCCCCCCCCCCGCCTTCCCCATTCCCACCCTCCACCTTAATCGTAGTCCTATCCCCATCTCTCTCTCTCTCTCTCTCTCTCTCTCTGTTATTGCGTTTGCTAATGTGTGTGTGTGTGTGTGTGTGTGTGTGTGTGTGTGTGTGTGTGTGTGTGTGTGTGTGTGTGTGTGTGACCTTGTCCTGTACAGCAATCCTCCATTCCCAAGAAGCTGTCTGACAACCAGTGGAACTGTTCCACATCAACCTGGACTGACCTAGAACCCCATCTCTCCTGCAACTTGATCGTGGAATGTGATTCAGCCCAGGATGAGGCCCGCTGCTATCATGAGCCATGTGCACGTGGTGGATTCTATGTGGAGGGTCGCTGTTATCTGCTGGGTCAGCCGTCACACGCACTGACGTACTACCAGGTCAGGAGCAAGTGTGCAGGTCACGGGGGTTACCTGGCCAGTTTTAACACCAAGTCTGAGATGGATGCCGTGATGGAGGTGGTGTGGTGGAGCAGTCGTAGTCTTGACGTTTTTGTCGGGCTGGCTATGACCTCCTCCAGTTCCCATGACATGTAAGACTGTTTACATGTCAAGCGGGATCTACGTTTTAGTTGACTGCCAGTTTTATACTTAGCTCTGAATACAACTGGGTATGACACAAGGTGGTCCATGTCCCCCATAGTTGTAACTTGTTTGTGCAGAAGTTCTGACTGTAGTAATTGGTAAAAAAAAATCAATTCAGGAATAATGATAAAGAGAAAACCTATCCTCACAACTTGCAGATCGTATCATACTTTACCTTTCGCAGATCGTACCATACTTTCCCTTTTGCAGACAGTACCATACTTTACCTCCATGATTCTGAGCTTGCGTTGATTGAAGTATAGTGACAGTCTTGACCAAATTTGCAAAAATCGAGCTAAACATGAATTTCATGTACGAAAGTGTTCTGTACATTGAAATAAGGTCTTCAATTTTACTTAGATCACAAATCGTTGCGGTTTGATTTCTTCAGCTGATAATGATACCGCACTCACTGCTCACTGGACTGGCAAAATCTACTAGTCAGTAGCACAGATGGTTCTTAAATGTCAGAAAACCAGAAACACGGTCCGAAAAGTTATCAGCTTCCTTTGATTATAACGAAGCATTCGATCTTCTCTTGCCCTGAATGACAATGGCGAAGAGAAACTCCCTTTTCATCTTGTATCAAATGATTATCATTAACTGGCTCTCTACCTTGACCAGAAGTGAACAATTGTATACTGATTCTCCACTTTGCTCTGGTCCTCTGAAGCTCAAACTCCTTTCGTCTTGATGCTTGACAATTGATGATTTTATCTTAATAGCTTTGTCTATGTTTCATGGCACAGTTGCAAACATTCCAAATTCCACTAAATAGCGTCATATTTGTACCACTTAGGAATATCGCAATTTGAGGATGTAAACTAAAAAGGTGCTGAATCATGTCCCATTTGGTATAGGGAGAATTCGAGAACAGACCGAATCTGAAGCAGTATACAGCTTTCATCGACTGTTCATGGAGAAAATAATATTTGCCTTTCATCGACTGTTTATAGAGAAAATGATATTTGCCCCAGACGTGAAAATGGCACCTAGCTATTAGTCTCTTTCAAAAATACTATAACCATTTGTTGATGATAGATTCATGGAAGCTCACTGAGTCTATAGCATTCATTGCATCCCGTTTTGCAAAGCAATCGGTGCTCTCTCTCTCTCTCTCTCTCTCTCTCTCTCTCTCTCTGCACGCATGCGTATAGTGTGGGTGTGGGTTTATGCGTGCGAGCTTTGTGTGTGTGTGTGTGTGTGTGTGTGTGTGTGTGTGTGTGTGTGTGTGTGTGTGTTGTGTGTGTGTGTGTGTGTGTGTGTGTGTGTGTGTGTGTGTGTGTGCATGAGAGTATGTGTGTATGTATGTGTGTGTGTGTGTGTGTGTGTGTGTGTGTTAGAGAGAGAGAGAGAGAGAGAGAGAGAGAGAGAGAGAGAGAGAGAGAGAGAGAGAGAGAGAGAGAACACTTATGTGAATTATGCATTACAGCTACCGACGAATGCTTCAATGGGACGATCAGACAATTGCCTACCACTCAAGGGCTACCTACAATCAATACCGCTGTAAAATCTGGGGTAAGTCGTCACTATCTTCGTCACTATCTTTGTTAGTTATGGAGATGGTAATGACAATGACACTTATATGCTATTTTTTTTAAACTGCCGCTGCCACTCCTGCTAGTCTGATTTTGCTGGTCCAAATAATGATTATGTAGAGGAGCAAAAAAAAAAAAAAAAAAAAAAAGATCGTGACGATGGCAATGACATTGCTGACATGGTGTTGCCGGATGCTGATGATGGAAATATAGATTACGACAGTAATGATGATGGTCACTGGTTTGGGGAAAAAAATAAAGAAAAATCTCTCTCTGTCTATCTATCTATCTATCTATCTATCTAACTATGTACAGATAGATAGACACACACACACACACACACACACACACACACACACACACACACACACACACACACATCTCTCTCTCTCTCTCTCTCTATATATATATATGTGTGTGTGTGTGTGTGTGTGTGTGTGTGTGTGTGTGTGTGTGTGTGTGTGTGTGTGTGTGCGTATGTGTGTTGTGTGTGTGTGTGTGTGTGTGTGTGTGTGTGTGTGTGTGTGTGTGTGGTGATGATGATGGTGATGATGATGATGATGATGATGATGGTGGTGGTGCAGTGTTGTTATTCAATCCGACTCTTTTTTCCCCACGTGTCATTTTGTGTGCAGTTTTACGACAAAACCCTCATTGATATATCCCATTACCTCATTAGAAGTTTTGGGGCCTTGCGTTTATTTAAAAGATCAACACGCTTGCCGCTTTATGTATAGTCGTCTCAAGTCAAAAAAGCAGGCTCCTGGTGAGCACAATGTTTTGCTGCTGTGAGCAATCACGTGACTGATAATGCTTTGGGTTATTAAACAGTAGAGCTGACCTCTCTTACTGTTGACACCTTTTGACCTCCCTTGCATCCTTGATGGATTCTCAAATATAGAATGAAAGATTTCCCCGCTACATGTAATACTGTTTGCATGATGATTTTAGTTTTTCAGCAACTTCTTTCTTTACCACACTTTCTTTTCGTTTTACTTCCTATCTTTCCCTGGCTGCTTTGGGTTGCTGCTGGATTCTGTTTTTGTTTAACTCTTGGGATGACAATACCAAAGAATTATAGTACGTGATATGTCTTCATTTGATGTCAAGGAAGCAGAAATACAGTTATATGTGTCTTCCTTAGGATTACAGTTCTACGGAGGAAAGGCTTTGGAGCAGGCGACATACACTGAGTTGTCTTCAAAGTGGATTGAAATGGTCCACGTATGACGCTAAAGAAGGGTTTAATATTATGATACAATGCTCTTAGTTTTGGTCTCGTATTCTTTCATCTCCCGGTTTTTTTTTTCCACACACCCTTTCTTCTTAAAAAAATCTTGGCAAGGCCATTAATGTGATAACGGAAAAAATTGTTCGCCTGCACCTATGTTGCCCCGCTACTAAATTACACACACACAGTATAAATATATATATATATATTATATATATATATATATATATTCAATTATAAACAACGCTTGCTCTTATGTCTTAGATGGAAAAAATAGGGGTTGCTGGAATGGTGCTCGGTTACTTATCCTTGGAATTTGATAGTTTATTATATATATGGAGAGAGAGGTGCACACACACACACACACACGCAACTACCACACTGCTCAAACCCGCCACCACATACCCGAACCATTTTTGTATTCTGGACGTGTTGCATTCTTGGCACTAGCGTTCAACAGGATAGACTCAACAAGTGGCTTATGAAACCTACCAGCAGAGAAGATGAAGAAAGCATCGCTGCTGTATCATCTCTCAATGGTGGCTGTTGTCAAAAAACCAGCACAATTACAGACCAAACCAGAGCACACGCAGCTAATTCCTTCGTTCTCAATAGGTGTTTGGTGGCCGAGGCAAAACACATCCGTGTGCAGTCCTGTGGAACTCGAAAATAATGGTACCCACGGGTTTCACGCGAATCCATCACGGGCGCTGCAGAGAAACATCTAAAGGCATCACAAATTCTCTGTCTGTCTCTCTCTCTTTAAGCATACAACTTCTTTCCATCTCTGCATGCACACACACACACACACACACACACACACACACACATATATATATATATGTATATATATCTGTATATATATACATACATTCATCTAAATATCTATATACCTGTCTGTGTGCATCTCTCTCTCTGTGTTACGTCTATCAATTTGTCAGTCTGTTTATCTCTCTATCCGTCTGTGCCATTTAGCTCATCATCTAGGAATGAGGTCCTCTCCATAATACACTAACTATGATAACGTCATGGCCACGTGCAAGTATTAAGCTCAGACCTGAATAATCTGAGGAAAATGGCTGCAATTAGAACACAATCAAACTCTGCTCTGTTTGTCAGACTTCAGCAATTTCAGGGAAAATGGCAGCCTTCAGAATACAGTCAAGCTCTGCTCTGCTCCCCCCCCCTCTCTTTTCCCTCCCTATCCGTGTGTGTGTGTGTGTGTGTGTGTGTGTGTGTGTGTGTGTGTGTGTGTTCACGTGCGCTCATGCACATGCAAGCACGCATCTGTGTGTGTGTGTGTGAGTGTGTGCGTGTGCGTGCGTGCGCGCGTGCGTGAGTGGGTGTGCGTGCGTGCGTGCGTGCGTGCGTGTGTGTGTGTGTGTGTGTGTGTGTGTGTGTGTGTGCGTGCGTGCGTGTGTGTGGGCGTGCATGCGCACGCACGAGTGTGCGTGTGTGCATGCGATGTGTGTTATAACCCAACAGACAAAAAGCAACCGGATCCGCTTCATCCACCGTTTTGCGGAGCCATGACAGACCAAAACAGATTCAGTGTTCACATGACAAAACCCTGCACCAAAAAGAAGGCTGCCTACTACTTGTGTGAGCTGGATTCCACGTTGGGATCCAACAAACCTGATCATAAAGTCCAGGAACATAGGCAACAGCAAGATGAGCAAGAAGAACCAGCCAGATTGACAGATATTTCTGCGTCCAATCACACATACTTCCCACACCTCGTCGCATCGACTCGATGTCCTGACCATCACTGGATACCGGCTTTTCTGGCTTGTGATTTACGAAGCGATTGCTGGGCCGACAGTGACGTCAATTTTCAGCCCTCTGATGACGCACTTACTGCGCCAGCGTCATTCTGGTGCGCCGCTCCTAAGTCGTCAGACTCGCTGTTCTTTCTGTGTTCCAGCAATGGAGAACGCCTGCCTTTCACGTTGGTTTGTGATTACAGAGCGGACTGTTTTGATGGCAGTGATGAGGATTTCTGTGTCCATCCGCCGTGTCCTTTCGAGAAGCTTCTGCCTTGTGGAGACAGTGGTCAGGTAAGCGTTAGGGATGCTACACAGGAGAGATCAAAGAGTTGCTCTGCTCAACAGGAATGGGGTTTCTCTTTCAGGGAACGGGTGGGAGCAAAAAGAGGGTGGGGTGGGGAGGGGAGAAAGGGGTGGGTGGGGGATGGGACTGCAAAGGTGAGTCCAACAGACCTGTTTAGGTGGAAAAAATCAAGGGAAATCATTGAAAAAAAAAAGGAAAAAAGAGGGTGGGGTGGGGAGGGGAGAAAGGGATGGGTGGGGGATGGGACTGCAAAGGTGATTCCTATAGACCTGTTTAGGTAGAAAAAATCAAGGGAAATCATTGAAAAAAAAAGGAAAAAAAAATAAACGAAGAGGGAAAGGAAGAATAAAAAGTGGGAAATTTGAAGGTAGGATGACAAAAAAAAAAAAAAGAAAAAAAAAAGCGTTTTCTCTGTAAACTGTAATGTTCATAAAAACCCATGTGCAAGGTCAATAAACCCACTTTCATGGGTTGAATATAAAGAAAGAAAAATGCCTGTCGTTCCATAGTAAATAGAATCAGGCCTACCTTTCCTCAGTTCAGGGATCAGGATAATCACCCTATTTGTGCGTGCGTCATTTGGTAAAAAGAAAACGTGAACATGTATTCTGGATCTGAATCATCGATGAAAATGATGACAAGTGAAGTCAAACTCTTGTCACATAGCGCCTGCTTTTAGGCGCACCGTTCTGCACCCATGACTTGGCATTTTCTCTCTGCGTGAAATGTTCTTGTCTTGTTCTTTTTCTTTTTTTTTTCTTTTCGCGTACGCAGGTTGATGCTCCTGCGGACACTCCTTGTATAGACAGGCAAGGGTTAATCCTTCTACCAACAAAGGGAGTTGAGGTTTGTGTGTATGACCGTTTATTTTATCCGCCATTAAGGCAGCCATACTCCAATTCGGGGAAGGTACATGCTACGTGTAACGTGTCATCCATACCAACGGGCCAACTGGCCTTCTCTACCGAACGTTTGTGATGGGATTTTACATGTGTGCAAGATGTTATGCGTGCGTTCACACAAGTAAAGGAACCTTAATTTATAGTCTCTTTCGAAGGATTGTGTGGGAAATGGAGTCAGAAAGAATGTTAATTCCGGGAAAAAATCCACCTGTACCGAAACGGCCTGGCGGAGATTCGAACCCGCAACCCAGGAACACCAGATCAGAGTTCGGTGCTCTACCACTGAGCTATTCCTGCCCCCGAGTGAACTGTTGACCGATGGGGGCAAAGCAGGAAGTTGCGGGGGAAAATAACAGAAGATGACGCATGTCTTTCTGTTTGAACTAAAAAAAAACAAAAAACAAAAAAAAAAAAAAAAAAACCGAACAAAATACCCACCTTAGCTTAAGGCCGTGTCAGATCAATCGACATAATCTAGAACATGAAGGCTACATCAAACTGTTGTTATGCTCTGCATAGTTATGCGGGGATTGTGTTCAGTCGTTACAAGTTCCTAGCATAACATTATCAGTCTCCAAAATCCTCGAAGTCGGAGTGTGGCTGGCTGCCACGTGCAGGGTAATCACAAGCGGTCACACACGTAATGTTCTCAGCCTACCTGATGCATTTGTAGCGTAGTGTTCAAGTCTTCGGCTGTTCGTATGATCCCTGGAGTGTTTTAGTCAGGGTATGACAACAACAACAGTAACAACAACAACAACAATAACAACAACAAAACCCCCACCCTTTCTCAGGTTACAGGCCAAGCAAACAGGTCCAGAGAGTCAACTCGTTAATCTGACGTGCACGCCACGATAATGATTCTGGTATTGGACTATCTTCTTGCAGACGTGCTGATTCTCACCCCATGTTGTGGCGTTTGTTAACGACCAATCTGTCGTCCTGCCAATTTGTCGCCCGGCGACAGATTGGGCCTCAACACCAGGACCAATTTGTCGCCAGGCGACAGATTGGTCCTCAACACCAGGACCAATCTGTCGCCATTCTAAGTTTTTGAGGGCGACAGATTGGGTCGCACTTCACTGTCCAATCTGTCGCCCCTTGGCCAATTTGTCGCCAACTTACCTTGCTCTCAATAAGTTGATGTTGGGCCACAGTTTCTCTCATTCCACACTTTCTCTCACTTTAGGAGAAAGTGTGGGGGCTCACTTTCTCTCACTTAAGAAAAAAGTGCGGGACTGAGAGAAAGTGTGGTCCTTCCCCTTTCACACTTTCTCCCATGTGAGAGAAAGTATGAGGGCGCCCCCCCACTTTCTCCGATCGTGGGAGAAAGTGTGGGAAGTGCCCCATATTTTTATTTATTTATTTATTTTCAGTTTCGTTATTAGTTTCTTGTCTTTCCTTAACATCAAACTAAGAGCCAAATGATAATAAAATTTAATAAGAAGTGATGGAATGAGACAGGAGTTTATTGTTGTTTTTCTATTGAATGGTCACATTGAGAAATCTTCAGAGTGCGTAATCAATCAGAAAAATCAAACATGCAAGTGTCAAGTAGTTAAATCAACTCGTAATCAAATCCAAATAATATAATTCACGCTGGAAAGTAGGCACACACACACAAAAATGTTGCTTATGTTATTTTGCTAAGTTTATATGGACATGGTATTAAATAATGGCCATAAACATTACCTGTCCAATACTCTCCCTATCGAATGGGGTGACCACAAAGTAGTTCATTTTATTGTAAAATCCAAATGTTCACTACTTAGGCTGCGTATGCTCTAATCGTAATTTTATAATATTCACAACCTAGATAACTACTGGTCAGTGCCAAAACCAGCGGTCAGCTTCATGAAAATTTCACGTTTTCACTATTTCACTGCATATTGGTGTGTTATAAACGCTTCTGTACAGTTTACAATATAGATGTCCGGTGGTCAACAAGATTGACCAGTGGTCAGTTTCATGTAAATTTAATATTTTTCTGAGTTCACTCCATATTGATATGTTTAACGCTTTCTTTTTTAATGTAGAAGACCAGTGGTCTGCAAGAAAGACTAGTGGTCAGTTTTATGTCAATTTCATATTTTCACTATCTCATTCTGTATTGATGTGTTATAGGGTGTATATGCTTCTTAAAATGTAGTTTGACTAGTGGTTAGCAACAACGGCCTCCTTTATCTCTGTAAAAAAAACAGATAAATCGCTCTTGGATAAATAAACACTTTGGATAAATCGACCCTATAAACGTAAACTCTTCTTTCATAAGCAACTATCATCATCATCATCATCACACACACACACACACACACACACACACACACACACACACACACACACACACACACACCATAATCATTTTTGTTTATTGCAGAAGACTGAAAACCTATTTGCCATTTTTTTCAGAAAAGACTTTAAAGGAGGTTTTACGAAAACCCCTATTAATGTGTGACATTGTTTTAGGACTTGTTCAATGTTCCATTTTTTACTTTTCTTGAACTGTGGTCTTTTTTTCTTTTCATGTTTAAATGTATTTTCACGTCGTCTTTGTTATTCACGTGGGCCTGTATTCACATCAGGATAGCATGGAGCCAATATAATTTAATAGGATTTTTGGAAGAGCTTCTACGCTGGCTTGGTGCCAATTCTCATGCTATGTCAATGTGAATACAGACACTAAGTGTTTTTATATTGTTTTAATATCTAGGTTTTTTTCTAGACTAAGAAAGCGTGTGCGAGAGGTGCCTGCCAGAAGTGACTATCACAAAAGGAATTGGTACAATAAACCCTCACACCAAATTAGAAGAGAATTGGCCCCAGTACCCTGGAGTTACAGGGGCCGCAATTCTTTATTACCCCGCCACAGGAGTAGAAACACTCCAACTTCAAAAGTAGTTTGCTGTGACGCTGTGTTTTTCTATCTGCTCAAATATTCCCTCTTCAATCATGATGTTTTCACTATAGGGTCTATCCCATCAAAATATGCAACACCCGGGCCCAATCTGTCGCCTGGCGACAGATTGGTCCTGGTGTTGAAGACCAATCTGTCGCCTGGGCGACAGATTGGTCCTGGTTTGAAGACCAATCTGTCGCCGGGCGACAAATTGGGCAGGGGCGACAGATTGGTCGTTAACAGCGTTTTCTTTCATTGATTAAACGGTTAAGCTAACTGAAGGGGATGCATTGTTCACACTTGCCCATTTGTTCCATGGCAACGGCAGGATCACTCTCGCTGAACGCGTGCTCCGACACGGATTTCTATTGAAACGACAATGATAGGACGGGTCTTAAGTCACTTCAGGCGTGATAATGCACATTTCAGATCAAAAGAAATGAACACAATCAAAATCTTGAGAAAAAAATGTTTGATTCCTGTTATGCCAAATGTATTTCTAAAGCAATTTGTGAGAAATGTAAGTAAAAAAACAAAAACAGTACACGTTCTGTGTTGGTAGGGGAGAATGCAAGACTTTACTACCAAAATGGTGGAAACCACATAATTTACGACCACAATAATGATAATAATAATAGTAATAATAATAATGTTAATGATGATAATGATAATTATAATCATTATAATGGTAATAATAATAATAATAAAGATAATAATAATAACAATAGCAACAAGAACAACAATATTGATAATGATAATAATAGTAATGATAATAATGATGATCATAATAATGATAACAATAATAATAATTATAATAATGATAGTAGTTATAATGATAAGAATAATAATAACAACAACAATGATAATAATGATAATAATAATAAAGATAATGATAACAAAAATAACAACGATAATAACAACAATAACAATAATAATGATAATAATAATAATAATAACGATAATAATAATAATAATAATAATAATAATTACCTGTTTACATGTGTGTGTGTTTGCATGTGTGTGTGTGTGTGTGTGTGTGTGTGTGTGTGTGTGTGTGTGTGTGTGTGTGTGTGGCATATCCAGGCATATCCCGGTGATCTGTAGGCTTGAGTAAACATGCACATACACACATCACATGCACACCACCCCCCCCCGCCACCCCCCCCCCCCCCACACACACACATGCCCCTCCCTCCCCCCCCACACACACACACACACACACACACAACGGTGCACATGTGTGGTGTGTGTGTTGAGTGTGTGTGTGTGTGTTGTGTGTGTGTGTGTGTGGTGTGTGATTACGCTAAGTGTTTATTTAGTTTGTATAAAGATCGATTAAATGTTTGAAGAATTCCAAAAGGAGTTTATTGTACAACGTTTCTCTTTTACCTGTGCTAGGTGACTGATGATGATTACTAAACAAAAGAAGTTTATTGTACAAAGCTTCTCCTTTACCTGTACTGGGTGACTGACGATGATTACTAAACAAAAGAAGTTTATTGTACAACGCTTCTCCTTTGCCTGTGCTAGGTGACTGACGATGATTACTAAACAAAAGCACTCACACTGCTGGTAGGCTTACACTATTATGAATCCCAAAATACGTTACACTTATTCTTGTTAACATATCATCATTATCATCATCATCATCATCATTATTATTCATTATTATAGTATTGTTGTTATTATTATTTTTATCATTATCATTATTATTTATATATATTATTATTATTATCATTATTTTTATTATTATCATTATTATCATTAACATGATGATGATGATGATGATGATGATGATCATTGTCATCATTATTTTACATTTTCTTTTTTTGAAATTTTGGACCTATTTTCCTGATCATTCTTCACTGAAAGCTTTGGAAAAAACACACACTTTTTTAAAGTTTTTAATTGTGATTTCCCCCCTGAAAATTGTGTTTGACAGTGTATTGAGGAGTACGATAAGTGCAGTGTTATTAATACCCGCTGCAAGAATTCTGCCGACACCCGACAATGTCAACACACTGTATACATAAGTGTGTCAGAAGACAGGTCTGAGCTGTGGGAAAAGTACAGCTTTCCTGCGCTTGTGAATTTTTACAGTGACAGGAAAATAACGGCAGTCACTTACTACACCATGGCACCAGGGTCCCAGAGTCCCACGACGCATTTTGAATGCCCCTCCATAGCTTTCCATTTCCCTGTGTTTGTACGGTGCAATGGCGTGTATGACTGCCCTTACAAAGAAGACGAGGCAGACTGTGAAACTTACACCTGCCCTGGATATTTTCGCTGTCGTCAGTCTCAGGTGTGTCTGCACCCAGATCATGTGTGTGACGGCAGAAACCAGTGTCCTCAACATGACGATGAATGGTATTGCTCCATGTCTTGTCCTGACCAGTGCTCTTGCCAGGGTCTTGCTTTTACCTGTGGACAGGTGTTCCCTGTGGATGCATTCCCAGACGTGCGATATTTAGACGTGTCTGGCAGTGCTATGAAGGCAGAACGTTTGTTTATGAATAAAATGCTCATATATCTGAACATGACGAGTTGTGATCTAAAGGAACTGTTCTTACCAAACCTTCCCAACGTAAAAATTCTCGTTGTTAGTGAAAACCAGCTGAAAACTGTTTCGTTGGATACGTTGAGTAATATCAGCAATCTAAATCATTTGGTTCTGTCAAACAATCCTTTGACTTCTCTGTTTCTCGAAGACTCCAATGAAACTTTCGTGTTCCCTAACCTGAGAACCTTGGATTTGTCGTCGGTCCAGATACCTAACTTAGACCTTAACAAATTTCAGGCTTTCTCTGGACTTGTTGTTCTCAATCTTTCTGGCAGCAACACACAGACGGTCACAGGAAAAGGATTTGACAATCCAGTTCTCGTCAAGCTGGATCAACGTGGCAGTGAAATGTCAAAGCTTCCTCACACCTTGTTCAAGGACCTTCGCAAGCTTAGAGAACTGCATGCTGACGACTTCAAGCTGTGCTGCGTCCAGATCTTGCCAGAGCACTTCATCACGAAGAACTGTGACGCCCCTCTCCCCATTTTTTCCTCCTGTGATCGTCTTCTAGGAGGTAAGCTGCAGCAGGCTCTGATATATCTTCTGATACCTGTCATCTTTCTGGGGCACAGTGTTCTTTTCATACTGCTTTCGCGGCAAAGGACAGGGAAGGACAACACTGGAATATTTGTTTCTCATCTTTGTGGTTCAAAAGTCCTGATGGGAGTGTACCTATCAGTACTGTGTGTGGCAGACCAGATGTACAGTGGTGTCTACCTGTGGAAGGATACAGCTTGGAGATCTAGTGTCTTTTGCAGATTGTTAGCTTTTATTTTCTTGCTTTCCTGTGAGGTGGCCGTCTTTGTAGATGTAAGCATGGTCCTGGAGAGATGTGTTGTTCTCACCACGATGAACAAAGCTGGATGTACCTGGAAGAAGAAAGTGACTTCATCTCTCTGCCTCCTGGCGTGGTCGGCAGGTGTCTGTCTCTCTGTAGTTCCCACTGTGTCATCAGACAGTGAGTTTAGTCAGACAAGTCTCTGCGTCCCGCTGCCTGTCTCAGGGGATCGACCAGGAGGACATCACTACGCCTTCAGCCTGATGGTCGTTGTGAACAGCACCATGGCCGTGCTGATTGCAGCGGGGCAGATTTACATCTACATTATCATACAAGACAACGCTTTAGATTTTCTAGCCAATGACAGTAATGTGCATAACTTCAGTGCAGGACGTTGTGTCACCACTATTGCCACAGGGGACGTCTGTTGTTGGTGCCTCGTGACGTTGTGGGCCGTTCTGACGACTCAGAGAGTGTGGGCCCGAGGTGAGGTCATCCTCACCTTATCAGTTTTCTTCATTTTTGTCAGCGCAGCAGTGACGCCATACCTGTATTTGCTGAACGGGGTACGGGAACGTCAGAAACAAGTGCAGAAACAGAGAGTTCTGAAACGACTGGGATTCCAGTTTAAGGAAAAGCAACTGACGTACAGTGTAAAGAGTTCTTGATTAATACCGGCCGAAACATCATTGCTTCATCATCTGTTTTATTATATACATAGAAGACACATTCTCTGTCTTCCTGCCTTGAAGTTGGCTCGTGAATGTCGAAGTGTATATAAACTTGGCAACATACTGGAATATCAGTATGCCTGTTGTTGTATAATGACTGGTGTTTCACAACAGAAAGCGTCCACATCTGTAACAACAAAAAAGAAAGAATTTTTTTTTTAAATCATACAGGCAAGTCTTTAAAACAAATGCATGTAAATTAGCCTCCCAGTTTCATGCTCGAAGTAACTGTTTATTTTTTTTATCATGTTCTGTCCTGAGGATAACAGTGAATGTAGTGTGGTGTTTCGCTGTTCACCTGCAGGTGGATCGCCGGTAATTGCAAAATGTTTCATACGAGCATTTGGCGTAGTCTTGGCCACGAGACGCAAAACGCAAAGTGGCTTTTTTCTTTTTTTAGGAGCGCACTTCTAGGATAATATCACCCAGATCACTAGCTTACAGACAGCGTGCGGGAGCCAGCTTTTTTCTTGTTGTTATTGTTGTTGTTGTTGTTGTTGTTATTGTTTTTTTTTTCCTGCGTTTGCAGGCTGATACTCCTGCGGACACTCCCTGTACAGACAGGTAAGGATTAATCCCATCTACACAACAAGGGGAGTAGAGTATTATGTGTCAGACCGTTTTTTATCCCGCCGTTAAGGCAGCCATACTCCAACTTCGGGGAAGGTGTGTGCTATGTGTAACGTGTCATCCATAACAACAGCCAAACTGACCTTCTCTTCCAAAAGTTGGTGATGGGATTTTACGAGTGTGCAAGATGTTATGCGTGCATTCACACACGGAATCTTGGTTTATAGTCTCATACGAAGGCCTGCATGGGAAATGGAGTCAGAACCAATCTTAACTCCGAGGGGGAAATCCCCCTGTACCAAAACGGCCCGGCATAGATTCGAACCAGCAAACCCAGGATCACCAAGGTTACGAGTCCAGCGCTCTACTTCTGAGCTGTTCCGGCCCCCAGCTGTTCGTGAATACGGCCTTCGTAATTCCGTGCCTTTGAGCTTTGTGGCAGGAGTCATTTGTCTTCGTTTCAGATGTGCCCCTGGAATTGTTGTATGTGTCAGACAACAGAAATAGAACAAAATCTCTGAAAACTAGAGAAGAAAAGCTGGCATTGTTCTATGCATCAATTTTGTAACCCCAAAATTCGGACAGCAGAAATAGAACGAAATCTCTGACAACCAGAGAAGAAAGTCTGGCATTGTTCTATGCACAATGTTGTAACCCAGAATTCGAACAGCAGAAATAGAACGATATCACTGACAACCAGAGAAGAAAGGCTGGCATTTTCTTATGTCTTCATTTGATTTCCACTTTTCTCTTGTCTCTTGCCAGCCTTGGTTCGATCGAACCTATTGTTGGTGATGGGGGTCATCGATGGCGTTATTTTCACGTGTCATGTAGGTATATATATATATATATATATATATATATATATATATGTGTGTGTGTGGGGGGGGGGGAGGGGGTGGCTGCAGATGGGAGTGGGGGTGAGAGGATGTAGGTGTAATGGTAACATGTTCATTAAGCAGGGCTAGTCAAGAAGTGTACCATTTTTTCTTTTGTGTTATCAAATGTTCGCCAGTGAATACCCGAACAATTTTATCTTCTCTGTTAAGGAGCACTTTAGTCATACGATACGACTGAGTTGAACGATGACTATTTTGTAAATATATGAATAATTTCCAGCAACTATCCAATGAACATAATTGTTTCCTGGGAAGCTGCAGACTCTTTCTCACAAGCCAAATCACACACTCAATGAATACAGATGGCACACTAAGTTTACACACACACACACACACACACACACACACACACACACACACACACACACACACACACACACAGGCACGCATGCACACACACACACACACACACACATGCATGTACGCACGCACGCACTCACACGCACACAAGCGCGCGCGCGCACACACGCGCGCACACACATGCATACACAAACATACACACATCCCACACACACATGCGCTCGCACACACACAGACGGGCCAATGCCCACACACCCATACACACACATGTGTACACTCACCACACACATATACACTGATAATAATGACACAACTAGCGCTAGGTTGTGCCATGGTTGTCTTCGCAGACTCCTAAACATCAGGTGGCAGGACACAGTCCCAGACACTGAGGTCTTGGAAAGGCCCAGTATCCCTAGCATCTACACTCTCCTTCAGAAATCCCAAGCTAGGTAGTCTGGCCACGTCGTCAGACTGCCGGATAGTCGACTGCCGAAACCGCTGCTGTACGGAGAACTGAGTCAGGGCAAGCGCAAAGTTGGGGGCAAAAGAAATGTTTCAAGGACTGCCTCAAAGGCCTGGACATCAACCTCAACACCTGGGAGTCGCTTGCCCTGGAACGCCCAGCCCGGCGAAACAGCCTCACAAAGGGTGCATGTACATCAGAGAAGATAAGCACAGTAGATGCCGAGAGAAAGCGAGCCGCGCGCAAGGCTAGAGCTACCTCCACCTCCACAGTAGCACCCACCCACCCACCTGTGTCCAACATGCGGGCGTTCCTTCCGAGCCCAGATCGGCCTCACCAGCCACCTGCAGACCCACACTCAGCAATCTCCCATCTGAGATTGAAGTCATGGTCATCTTGGAAATCGAAGGACGATCAACAACAGGTGAACCATCTGCTACGTTGTAGCCACGAGACCCTCTTCTTAAATGCTCTCATCTTATTCATTAATTTGTTCATCCATCAGTTTTAAAACATGCGCAGTGTCGTCTCAAAACTTAGCGGATGTGATGTAGCGTAAATGGACTAGTTCGCACGCAGTGACACCTCCTGTATGAAACTGAAACTCAGTTTATAAAGAAAGCGTTGCTCATATTTATGTGTGGATGATACCTGTGTACTGAACATTCTTTCCAGATATCATCCACGCACATTTAAGTACGAAACCTGGAACCCCACTGTCGCGTTTCATCGTTTTATTGGATGTGTCTATGAGATAGTTCTAAAAATTTACTAACACTGTAGGTGTCTGTATCTCTCGGGCCTAGTTGAAGCCGGGATTTATTACAAGATAACTGTATAAATCATGTTATGTAGTCATAGACGATATCAGCAGTCTCTTCTTCATCTTCGCTCTCATCGATCAGCCTAAACAAGTATCAAACTCTATGACCCTTTATGTCCTGCTCTCGTGAGGACCTCAGATTTGATTCCCCCTCCATGTCTGTGCCCTTGGGAAGTGCGTGTCATGGTGGTCAGTATCAGCAAGCTCAAGGGGATTGTCCTTGGATGGATGGATGTGTGGCGCCCTCTGGAGAGGAACTCCCACTTCCGCTACTTGTAAAAACAAGCATTTGTTGTAATCAGTAAGGGGGCTTAGCGAATGCTTTCTTACGTACGTTGTATCAGAACAGGCACCACAGAACACCACTTGATTGACTCAGCAGATGCGCAGTGTCTCCTCTGGTGGGGAACCTCACGGCGATGTGACATTGACCGCTCCCAATGGACTGCTGGTGCTGGGAATCCGACAGGACGGAATGGGACATGGCTGTGAATGGGAGCTGGAATGAGTGGTGTGGGACATGGCTGTGAATGGGAGTTGGAATGAACGGTATGGGACATGGCTGTGAATGGGAGTTGGAATGAACGGTATGGGACATGGCTGTAAATGGGAGCTGGAATGTGTGGTGTGGAACATGGCTGTGAATGGAAGCTGGAATGAGTGGTGTGGAACATGGCTGTGAATGGGAGCTGGAATGTGTGGTGTGGGACATTGCTGTGAATGGGAGCTGGAATGAGTGGTGTGGAACATGGCTGTGAATGGGAGCTGGAATGAGTGGTGTGGGACATGGCTGTGAATGGGAGCTGGAATGAGCGGTGTGGGACATGGCTGTGAATGGGAGTTGGAATGTGTGGTGTGGGACATGGCTGTGAATGGGAGTTGGAATGAACGGTGTGGGACATTGCTGTGAATGGGAGTTGGAATGTGTGGTGTGGGACATGGCTGTGAATGGGAGATGGAATGAGTGGTGTGGGACATGGCTGTGAATGGGAGATGGAATGAGTGGTTGGGACATGGCTGTGAATGGGAGCCAGAATATGTGGTGTGGAACATGGCTGTGAATGGGAGCTGGAATGAGTGGTGTGGGACATGGCTGTGAACGGGAGCTGGAATGAACGGTGTGGGACATGGCTGTGAATGGGAGCTGGAATGTGTGGTGTGGGACATGGCTGTGAATGGGAGTTGGAATGAGTGGTGTGGGACATGGCTGTGAATGGGAGCTGGAATGAGTGGTGTGGGACATGGCTGTGAATTGGAGTTGGAATGAGCAGCGTGGGCGTGATGCGCAAAAGATGAGACGGTCAAACACGAAACAGAAGGAAAGGACAGATAGGTAGAACGTGTGTTAACAAGGAGTCGGAGATGAGGATACAGGAATTAGCGTTACATCATTTCACATACAGAGACTATGCTGAGTGTAATGTAGTTAATCCGTCATGTGAAGGGTAAGGAGAAGCTGATGAACTGCATCTTGTTTGAAGCTGCCTACTCTCGTGAATGTTTTCAGCATGATTACAGAGAAGTTCGTTCAAAGTAAAGGCACTGGACATAGGAGTGCCTTAAAACTGTTGATGTCATCTACTGGACTGCTGTCTGAAATCATCTATTGTCTGGAACAACGCATTCACGTTCTAGAGAAAGGGTGACCTCGTAACATTGTTTTGCATGTTTGATTTCACTGGCACGACCATGGGTTGTGTTAAGACCTCTGCAATGAATGTAATGAGATTAGTTTACCCTTCATGAGGGCCAAGACCTGATGAATAAACCATTCATGGTGCATATTACCTCTCTCTCTCTCTCTCTCTCTCTCTCTCTCTCTCTCTCTCTCTCTCTCTGCTACAACCCATCAACAATGAAATAAAAATCGCAGACAGACAATTGCTCTCTTCATATTTAAATCATACAGGTACGAGGCATCAGGAGATAGAATGAAGGACATATGGGGTATCAGGACAAGCACTAAGGACAAGGGGTATCAAGGCATAGACCTATCAATACATGAGGAAGCAAATTGTGAGTGGAAAATCAAGACATAGACTTGAGGATGCATAGGGTAACATGAAAGAGACCTATGGCTATAGGGGGTATTGAGACATGGATGGTGTACCAAGCCACACACTTGAGGACATACAGGGCATCACGACTTCGCAGACTCTGGGAGTTTTGGGATATGTCCGGCGTGACTATGCAAGGCCAGAGAAGATCTTAGAAGACAGGCTTTCAGTCCCAGCAAATGGTGTCTGCGTCATCTGCACAAATCAATTTATTACTCAACCAGTCAACAGCAAACTATCAGTTTCATACTTGATCAGTTACATCCTTAACAACATCAAAGCACGCCCGCTTTAATTGCCATGGCTTTTCCAGAATGTGTGCACAATACAACGTCCAGTTACTGTACTTATTCTCCTTAAACTCCTCCATTCCATTTTCCTGAGATGGGGGATTACCCTGCATGTGTTCTTACTTGCCTGTCCTTTCACATCTGCTTCATTCCAAACAGAACATGAATGTGATCACCTGGATGGGGCTTAGTGGCCGGCTGGGCTATAAACAATATCTGTTGACCACAACGTGATTGCTTTTATTAGATTAGTTGCAGATTTGCTAATCTTTCACGTTCAATCAAGCGTGCGCACACGCGCGCACGCGCGTGCGCGCGCACTCACACACACACACACATACATACACACACACACACGGACGCACGCACGCACGCACGCACGCACGCACACACGCACGCACGCACGCACGCACACACACACACACACACACTCTCTCTCTCTCTCTCTCTGTTTGCTAATGATACCTCATCATAATCTCATAGTGGTAACCCTACTGAACTGGTATGCAACCTGCAGAAAAATATCAACAAGCCAATTACATGGACAGAAATGAATCATATATCCCTCAATGCTAGTAGAACCAAATACATGTATGTCGCAACACGTCAGAAAAGGAGAAAATGAAATCCTCATTCGCCCCATTACATGCACAGAATTATCAGTAAGTCCGCCAAACAACAGGGACAAATTACGAGACAAAACACATAGTGTACGTGAGCACATGAACGCGCGTGCGTGGACGGGTTTCAGTCCATGTATGCACCTAGCAAAGAAGGAGAGATGCAAAACGTTTAAGTTTACTTTTTCTTTGCGTCCGTCAAGGACACACTATCTCTATGAACAAACACAATATAGACTCTGATACTGAATACGGGTATAGCATAACTTTTTTTTTGTAATAAGCACAGTTACCACTGGTAGACGATGTGATGAATATTTTTGTCTGCATTCTGTGCCTCAGTATCGGGTACTGGAAGAGACAGGAGGATTTCCTCATCAAGGTCTGACCAGTCGCCATCATCTGGATTCATCTTGAGTGTAGGAATTGTGAGAAGAATTAAACATGTTTTGTTGAAAGTTTGTGTACGTTTTTTATGGAAAGAGTCATGTGGATTACTTCTGGACTAAATTTGAATTAAAAAAAAAACATAATAAAAGTATAAGTCTAGTCATCTTGATTATGTAGTTGACTAAACTTATCAATCTTGCTCTTTCATAATTTAAAATGTCGCCACTAATTGATGACGCTCCTTAGCCATTAGTGTTGCACTTGGACAGAGAGACCTCCTAAATTTGTCATAATCAAAAATAAAAGATAAAACTCCCGTGAAATTTGTCAACAAAAACACTGTTTTCTAATTATCGTTAATTTTCTTAGTTTATAAATAAATTAGTGAGACTTTTTTTTGCCTTCTACCTGACTACAAGTAGTAAAGAGACTTTTTCTGTCTTTAATGTTCTTATTGTCTTTCAAAAAAAAAAAAAAGAAAAAAAATGTATGCATATACATACATATATAAGAAAATAAACAATAAATGAATAAATGACTACAGTACAAAAAAGAAACAAAGCAATTAAGAGAAGATGGAAAGAGGGAGATGAAGAAACAAGAACGAAATGTGAGACAGGGAGGTTTGATGTACCAGGAAGATATTGATACTTGAACTGTCAATCACACATAGTAATAGTTCATTTCACAACCTTACAACACAACAGTCACGATGGGTCTTGGTAAGGATTTCCTTTCACAACATCTGTGCCCCAGGTAGACGTGATGAGTTGAACTCCGCCACGAACACGGGGGAGATAGACCAAGCTCTTCCCTCTTTCCTCAATAGTTGCCATTATTTGTGTGTGAATGTTTTGTTGACAAGATTCTGTGTGCTACTGCACATTACCATCTGCAGTGAGGTAGGCGCTGTCTGTGCCACATGAGCTTGATGTTCTAATACTCACATTAATTTTGTGCTCTGTGTTTTGTTTTCCATTTTGTTTATCTCTCTTGCTTTTTTGGTTCTTTTCCTTCCTTCCTTCCTTCCTTCCTTCCTTCCTTCCTTCCTCCCTTCCTTCCTTGCTTTCTTTCTTTTTCCGTTTCATCATTATTTGCTCTAGTGGTATAATTGTGAAAACGTCTATGTTATCCTCAATGAAGTTTTAATAATTCACCACAATCTTCATGGTATATGAATTATTCCTTGTTTTTCTTATTTATTTATTTCCTTATATACTTATTTACTTCATTATGTTTTCTGTATATATTTATTTATTATTTCTTTATTTATTAACGCATTTATTTAGATATGTAGGTATTAATTTGCATACGTATTCAATTTGTGACTTTTCAGAGAGAGAGAGAGAGAGAGAGAGAGAGAGAGAGAGAGAGAACACGAATGCCAATACTTTAATGTGGTTTAGGCTATTAAGGCCCATTCAGAAAAAAAACGGACTATGGAGGAATGGGATGGGGGAACGGGGTAGGGGTGAGGGCTGGGGGAAATGGCATGAGGAGGAAGGCAAATATACGAAACTTATGTGGAAACAAGGTTGTACAATTGGCCTTTACAAACGTTCATCGTGACATGGATCCCACATCGTGGTATTAAACATATTTGTAACTAATCCTCAGACTGTCAATCACACATAGTAATAGTCCACTTCACAACTTTACAACACAACAGTCACGATGGGTCCTAGTGAGGATTTCCTTTCACAACATCTTTGGTCCAGGTAGAAGTGATGTGTTGAACTTGGCCACAAACACGGAGGAGATTGACCAAGGTCTTCCCTCTTTCCACAATAGTTGCCATTATTTGTGTGTGAATGTTTTGTTGACAAGATTCTGTGTGCCGCTGCACATGAGCTTCTGTCGTGAGCTAGGCGCTGTCTATGCCACATGTGCTTGATGTTCTAACATTAGTTTTCTCTGTGTTGGGTAAATGCATCGATTTTGAATCACGTTCGGTTGTATTATTTTCCTGTTCATAGCCTTCAGTATTTTTTACACTAACAGTCAGATGTAAATCTGTTTGTGCTACGCACTTTTTATCAGAGTCATGGCACACTATCAGCCACTGTGTATTGGCGCCACACAGTTTCATGCTGATTTGCCGTTCATTGCTTTGAGAGTCATACAAAGACTGGGAAACAGAAGCAGGCAAACGATGATCATTGTCAGCACATGTTTATCAGTATAAAGAATGTTTTCACTGTCAGCATCAGCACCATAGAACAAACTGGGCAGAGTTGGCAAAAATAAACCAGATGGAGATGAAAGGCTGCCTTGCCTACCCTTGGCTTCTTCTGTGTTTCACAGTGTTATCCCTGTTTAGCTGGAGGGGGGCACTTTCTGCGATACACAGCATGGACGCTGTGGTAGTAACGTGACAGGGAATAATCGGTTATAGTATTGAACCTCCGGACGACGACAATGTGGTTTCCTTTGCCATCAGTTTTGAATGGGGATAGTGTCATGTTCTGCAGTGCTGAGTTCAGCATACTTTCTAAAGTTGCCAGGAGACTCCTAACAGGCATACGAACAGACTTGTGTAGGAAACAAGTGAATATTTGAAGTAGCTGCTGGTTAGGGAGGAACAAAAGTGAACTTCATAAGGCATAAATTTCTCAATGTAGAGTAGGTGTCTTTTAGCGGTGGGGTAAGACATCCGTCTGAAAAGGCACGCCTTCAGACGCCCACCCATCCAAAAGCTGCGGGTTCGAATCCCAGCTGAGCAAAGAAAAAAAATGTGAAGAAAAAAAAAATGTGAAGAACAGTTAATTAAGTTAGTAAGTTAAGTAGTTAGTTAGGTAGTTAGTTAGTTATTTAATTAGTGAGTTAGTTAATGAGAATAACTTTATGTCTTTTTTTTTGGCTTCTACAAGACTACAAGTAGTAAAGAGCCTCTTTCTGTCTGTCTCTAACTTTGTAATTGTCTTTTAAACAAAATGAAAAAAATGTGTATATATTTACATATATAATAAAATAAAATAAATAAATGAATAGAGTACAAAAAGAGGGAGAAGAGATGGAAATAGGAGGATAAAGAAAGAAAAAGGAACGAAATGTAGGACAGGCAGGATTGATGTGCCATGAATACGTTATGAGAAGATGATTATAAATTCAGAATAATAGAACTAACTCACTAACTCACTAACTAACTAATTAATCAATTCTTTTATCACTTATTCACCGTGTGGATTTTGGGTTTTATTTTCCATTTTGTTGATCTTTCTTGCTTTTTTTGGTACTTTTCCTTACCTCCTTCCTTCCTTCCTTCTTTCCTTCCTTCCTTCCTTCCTTCCTTCCTTCCTTTCTTTCCTTTTTCCTTATTTCTTTCTTCTTCTGTGTTTTCATTATTTTGCTCAAGTGTTATATATTGTGAAAACGTTTATGTTATCCTCAATGAAGTTTTGATAATTCACCACAATCTTCATGGTATATGAATTATTCCTTGTTTTTTCTCATTTATTTATCTGCTGATATACTTATTTACTTCGTTATCTTTTCTGTATATATTTATTTCTTATTCCTTTATTTATTAAGGCATTTATTTAGGTACGTAGGTATTAATTTGCATACGTATTCAATTTGTGACTTTTCAGAGAGAAGAGAGAGAGAGAGAGAGAGAGAGAGAGAGAGAGAGAGAGAGAGAGAGAATACGAATGCCAATACTTTAATGTGGTTTAGGCTATTAAGGCCCATTCACAAAAAAAAACGGACTATGGAGGAATGGGATGGGGGAACGGGGTAGGGGTGAGGGCTGGGGGAAATGGCGTGAGGAGGGAGGTAGACATACGAAACTTATGTGAAATCAACGTTGCACCATTGGCCTTTAGAAACGCTCATCGTGACATGGATCCCACATCGTGGTATTAAACATATTTGTAACTAATCCTCAGACTGTCAATCACACATAGTAATAGTCCACTTCACAACTTTACAACACAACAGTCACGATGGGTCCTAGTGAGGATTTCCTTTCACAACATCTTTGGTCCAGGTAGAAGTGATGTGCTGAACTTGGCCACAAACACGGAGGAGATTGACCAAGGTCTTCCCTCTTTCCACAATAGTTGCCATATTTGTGTGTGAATGTTTTGTTGACAAGATTCTGTGTGCCGCTGCACATGAGCTTCTGTAGTGAGCTAGGCGCTGTCTGTGCCACATGTGCTCGATGTTCTAACATTAGTTTTCTCTGTGTTGGGTAAATGCATCGATTTTGAATCACGTTCGGTTGTATTATTTTCCTGTTCATAGCCTTCAGTATTTTTTACACTAACAGTCAGATGTAAATCTGTTTGTGCTACGCACTTTTTATCAGAGTCATGGCACACTATCAGCCACTG
Source organism: Conus canariensis (assembly GCA_033310375.1). Lineage (NCBI taxonomy): Eukaryota > Metazoa > Mollusca > Gastropoda > Neogastropoda > Conidae > Conus > Conus canariensis. Next base: position 29,717,670 of record CM065741.1, read on the forward strand.
TGTATTGGCGCCACACAGTTTCATGCTGATTTGCCGTTCATTGCTTTGAGAGTCATACAAAGACTGGGAAACAGAAGCAGGCAAACGATGATCATTGTCAGCAACATGTTTATCAGTATAAAGAATGTTTTCACTGTCAGCATCAGCACCATAGAACAAACTGGGCAGAGTTGGCAAAAATAAACCAGATGGAGATGAAAGGCTGCCTTGCCTACCCTTGGCTTCTTCTGTGTTTCACAGTGTTATCCCTGTTTAGCTGGAGGGGGGCACTTTCTGCGATACACAGCATGGACGCTGTGGTAGTAACGTGACAGGGAATAATCGGTTATAGTATTGAACTCAGGACAAACGACAATGTGGTTTCCTTTGCCATCAGTTTTGAATGGGGATAGTGTCATGTTCTGTAGTGCTGAGTTCAGCATACTTTCTAAAGTTGCCAGGAGACTCCTAACAGGCATACGAACAGACTTGTGTAGGAAACAAGTGAATATTTGAAGTAGCTGCTGGTTAGGGAGGAACAAAAGTGAACTTCATAAGGCATACAATTTCTCAATGTAGAGTAGGTGTCTGTTAGCAGTGGGGTAAGACATCCGTTTGAAAAGGCACGCCTTCAGACGCCCACCTATCCGAAAAGCTGCGGGTTCGAATCCCGGCTGAGCAAAGAAAAAAAATGTGAAGAAAAAAAAATGTGAAGAACAGTTAATTTAGTTAGTTAAGTAGTAAGTAAGTTTAAGGTAGTTAGTTAGTTATTTAATTAGTGAGTTAGTTAATGAGAATAAACTTTATTCTTTTTTTTGGCTTCTACAAGACTACAATGTAGTAAAGAGCCTCTTTCTGTCTGTCTCTAACTTTGTAATTGTCTTTTAAACAAAATGAAAAAAATGTGTATATACTTACATATATAAGAAAATAAAATAAATAAATGAATAGGTACAAAAAAAGGGAGAAGAGATGGAAATAAGAGGATAAAGAAAGAAATAAGAACGAAATGTAAGACAGGCAGGATTGATGTGCCATGAATACGTTATGAGAAGATGATTATAAATTCAGAATATAGAACTAAACAACCACAACTAACTAACAATAACTAACTAACTAACTAACTAACAACTAACGAACTAACTAACTAACAACTAACTAAACAACTATAACATGAACTAACTACAACTAACTAAAACTAACTAATTAATCAATTCTTTTTTCACTTATTCACCGTGTGGATTTCGGGGTTTTATTTTCCATTTTGTTGATCTTTCTTGCTTTTTTGGTACGTTTCATTACCTCCTTCCTTCTTTCCTTCTCTTCCTTCCTTCTTCCTCCTTCCTTTCTTTCTTTTTCCTTATTTCTTTCTTCTTCTGTGTTTTCATTATTTGCTCAAGTGTTATAATTGTGATAAAGTTTATGTTATCCTCAATGAAAGTTTTGATAATTCACCACAATTTCATGGTATATGAATTATTCCTTGTTTTTTCTCATTTATTTATCTACTGATATACTTATTTACTTCGTTATCTTTTCTGTATATATTTATTTCTTATTCCTTTATTTATTAAGGCATTTATTTAGGTACGTAGGTATTAATTTGCATACGTATTCAATTTGTGACTTTTAGGAGAGAGAGAGAGAGAGAGAGAGAGAGAGAGAGAGAGAGAGAGAGAGAGAGAGAGAGAGAGAGAGAATACGAATGCCAATACTTTAATGTGGTTTAGGCTATTAAGACCCATTCACAAAAAATCGGACTATGGAGGAATGGGATGGGGGAACGGGGTAGGGGTGAGGGCTGGGGGAAATGGAGTGAGGAGGAGGCAGACATACGAAATTATGTGGAATCAACGTTGTACCATTGGCCTTTACAAACGTTCATCGTGACATGGATCCCACATCGTGGTATTAAACATATTTGTAACTAATCCTCAGACCCGTCAATCACACATAGTAATAGTCCACTTCACAACTTTACAACACAACAGTGACGATGGGTCCTAGTGAGGATTTCCTTTCACAACATCTTTGGTCCAGGTAGAAGTGATGTGTTGAACTTGGCCACAAACACGGAGGAGATTGACCAAGGTCTTCCCTCTTTCCACAATAGTTGCCATTATTTGTGTGTGAATGTTTTGTTGACAAGATTCTGTGTGCCGCTGCACATGAGCTTCTGTAGTGAGCTAGGCGCTGTCTGTGCCACATGTGCTTGATGTTCTAACATTAGTTTTCTCTGTGTTGGGTAAATGCATCGATTTGAATCACGTTCGGTTGTATTATTTTCCTGTTCATAGCCTTCAGTATTTTTTACACTAACAGTCAGATGCAAATCTGTTTGTGCTACGCACTTTTTCTCAGAGTCATGGCACACTATCAGCCACTGTGTATTGCGCCACACAGTTTCATGCTGATTTGCCGTTCATTGCTTTGAGAGTCATACAAGACTGGAAACAGAAGCAGGCAAACGATGATCATTGTCAGCTAAAATGTTTATCAGTATAAACAATGTTTTCACTGTCAGCATCAGCACCATAGAACAAACTGGGCAGAATTGGCAAAAATAAACCAGATGGAGATGAAAGGCTGCCTTGCCTACCCTTGGCTTCTTCTGTGTTTCACAGTGTTATCCCTGTTTAGCTGGAGGGGGCACTTTCTGCGATACACAGCATGGACGCTGTGTTAGTAACGTGACAGGGAATAATCGGTTATAGTATTGAATCTCGGACAACGACAATGTGGTTTCCTTTGCCATCAGTTTTGAATGGGGATAGTGTCATGTTCTGCAGTGCTGAGTTCAGCATACTTTCTAAAGTTGCCAGGAGACTCCTAACAGGCATACGAACAGACTTGTGTAGGAAACAAGTGAATATTTGAAATAGCTGCTGGTTAGGGAGGAACAAAAGTGAACTTCATAAGGCATACATTTCTCAATGTACAGTAGGTGTCTGTTAGCAGTGGGGTAAGACATCCGTCTGAAAAGGCACGCCTTCAGACGCCCACCATCCAAAAGCTGCGGGTTCGAATCCCGGCTGAGCAAAGAAAAAAATGTGAAGAAAAAAAATGTGAAGAAATTAAGTTAGTTAGTTAAGTAGTAAGTAGTGTTAGTTAGTTAGTTAGTTATTTAATTAGTGAGTTAGTTAATGAGAATAAGCTTTATGTCTTTTTTTTTTGGCTTCTACCAGGCTACAAGTAGTAAAGAGCCTCTTTCTGTCTGTTCTCTAACTTGTAATTGTCTTTTAAACAAAATGAAAAAAATGTGTATATACATACATATATAAAAAATAAAATAAATAAATGAATAGAGTACAAAAAAAGGAGAAGAGATGGAAATAGAGGATAAAGAAAGAAATAAGAACGAAATGTAAGACAGGCAGGATTGATGTGCCATGAATACGTTATGAGAAGATGATTATAAATTCAGAATAATAGAACTAACTAACTAACTCAACTAACTAACTAACTAACTAACTAACTAACAACTAACATAACTAACTAACCTAACTAACTAACTAACTAACTAACTAATTAATCAATTCTTTTTTCACTTATTCACCGTGTGGATTTCGGGGTTTTATTTTCCATTTTGTTGATCTTTCTTGCTTTTTTTGGTACTTTTCCTTACCTCCTTCCTTCCTTCCTTCTTCTTTCCTTCCTTCCTTCCTTCCTTCCTTTCTTTCTTTTTTCTCTTCTTTCTTTCTTCTTCTGTGTTTTCATTATTTGCTCAAGTGTTATAATTGTGAAAAAGTCTATGTTATCCTCAATGAAGTTTTGATAATTCACCACAATCTTCATGGTATATGAATTATTCCTTGTTTTTTCTCATTTATTTATCTACTTATATACTTATTTACTTCTTTATCTTTTCTGTATATATTTATTTCTTATTCCTTTATTTATTAAGGCATTTATTTAGGTACGTAGGTTTAATTTGCATACGTATTCAATTTGTGACTTTTCAGAGAGAGAGAGAGAGAGAGAGAGAGAGAGAGAGAGAGAGAGAGAGAGAGAGAGAATACGAATGCCAATACTTTAATGTGGTTTAGGCTATTAAGCCCATTCAAAAAAAACAAACGGACTATGGAGGAATGGGATGGGGGAACGGGGTAGGGGTGAGGGCTGGGGGAAATGGAGTGAGGAGGGAGGCAGACATACGAAACTTATGTGGAATCAACGTTGTACATTGGCCTTTACAAACGTTCATCGTGACATGGATCCCACATCGTGGTATTAAACATATTTGTAACTAATCCTCAGACTGTCAATCACACATAGTAATAGTCCACTTCACAACTTTACAACACAACAGTCACGATGGGTCCTAGTGAGGATTTCCTTTCACAACATCTTTGGTCCAGGTAGAAGTGATGTGTTGAACTTGGCCACAAACACGGAGGAGATTGACCAAGGTCTTCCCTCTTTCCACAATAGTTGCCATTATTTGTGTGTGAATGTTTTGTTGACAAGATTCTGTGTGCCGCTGCACATGAGCTTCTGTAGTGAGCTAGGCGCTGTCTGTGCCACATGTGCTTGATGTTCTAACATTAGTTTTCTCTGTGTTGGGTAAATGCATCGATTTGAATCACGTTCGGTTGTATTATTTTCCTGTTCATAGCCTTCAGTATTTTTTACACTAACAGTCAGATGTAAATCTGTTTGTGCTACGCACTTTTTCTCAGAGTCATGCACACTATCAGCCACTGTGTATTGGCGCCACACAGTTTCATGCTGATTTGCCGTTCATTGCTTTGAGAGTCATACAAAGACTGGGAAACAGAAGCAGGCAAACGATGATCATTGTCAGCTACATGTTTATCAGTATAAACAATGTTTTCACTGTCAGCATCAGCACCATAGAACAAACTGGGCAGAGTTGGCAAAAATAAACCAGATGGAGATGAAAGGCTGCCTTGCCTACCTTGGCTTCTTCTGTGTTTCACAGTGTTATCCCTGTTTAGCTGGAGGGGGGCACTTTCTGCGATACACAGCATGGACGCTGTGGTAGTAACGTGACAGGGAATAATCGGTTATAGTTTGAACCTCAGGACAACGACAATGTGGTTTCCTTTGCCATCAGTTTTGAATGGGGATAGTGTCATGTTCTGTAGTGCTGAGTTCAGCATACTTTCTAAAGTTGCCAGGAGACTCCTAACAGGCATACGAACAGACTTGTGTAGGAAACAAGTGAATATTTGAAATAGCTGCTGGTTAGGGAGGAACAAAAGTGAACTTCATAAGGCATACATTTCTCAATGTAGAGTAGGTGTCTGTTTTGCAGTGGGGTAAGACATCCGTTTGAAAAGGCACGCCTTCAGACGCCCACCCATCGAAAAGCTGCGGGTTCGAATCCGGCTGAGCAAAGAAAAAAATGTGAAGAAAAAAAAACGTGAAGTTAATTAGTTAGTTAGTTAAGTAGTAAGTAAGGTGTAAGTTAGTTAGTTAGGTATTAGTTAGTTATTTAATTAGTGAGTTAGTTAATGAGAATAAGATTTATGTCTTTTTTTTTTGGCTTCTACCAGGCTACAATAGTAAAGAGCCTCTTTCTGTTGTCTCTAACTTTGTAATTGTCTTTTAAACTAAATGAAAAAAATGTGTATATACATACATATATAATAAAATAAAATAAATGAATGAATAAGTAGAAAAAAAGGAGAAGAGATGGAAATAGGAGGATAAAGAAAGAAATAAGAACGAAATGTAAGACAGGCAGGATTGATGTGCCATGAATACGTTATGAGAAGATGATTATAAATTCAGAATAATAGAACTAACACTAACTATACTAACTAACTAACTAACTAACTAACTAACTAACTAACTAACTAACTAACTAACTAACTAACTAACTAACTAACTAACTAATTAATCAAATTCTTTTTTCACTTATTCACCGTGTGGATTTCGGGGTTTTATTTTCCATTTTGTTGATCTTTCTTGCTTTTTTTTGGTACTTTTCCTTACCTCCTTCCTTCCTTCCTTCTTTCTTTCCTTCCTTCCTTCCTTCCTTCCTTTCTTTCTTTTTTCCTTCTTTCTTTCTTCTTCTGGTTTTCATTATTTGCTCAAGTGTTATAATTGTGAAAAAGTCTATGTTATCCTCAATGAAGTTTTGATAATTCACCACAATCTTCATGGTATATGAATTATTCCTTGTTTTTTCTCATTTATTTATCTACTTATATACTTATTTACTTCTTTATCTTTTCTGTATATATTTATTTCTTATTCTTTTATTTATTAAGGCATTTATTTAGGTACGTAGGTATTAATTTGCATACGTATTCAATTTGTGACTTTTCAGAGAGAGAGAGAGAGAGAGAGAGAGAGAGAGAGAGAGAGAGAGAGAGAGAGAGAGAGAGAGAGAATACGAATGCCAATACTTTAATGTGGTTTAGGCTATTAAGACCCATTCACAAAAAACGGACTATGGAGGAATGGGATGGGGGAACGGGGTATTGGTGAGGGCTGGGGGAAATGGCGTAAGGAGGGAGGCAGACATACGAAATTTATGTGGAATCAACGGTATACCATTGGCCTTTAGAAACGTTCATCGTGACATGGATCCCAGATCGTTGTATTAAACATATTTGTAACTAATCCTCTGACTGTCAATCACACATTGTAATAGTCCACTTCACAACTTTACAACACAACAGTCACGATGGGTCCTAGTGAGGATTTCCTTTCACAACATCTTTGGTCCAGGTAGAAGTGATGTGTTGAACTTGGCCACAAACACGGAGGAGATTGACCAAGGTCTTCCATCTTTCCACAATAGTTGCCATTATTTGTGTGTGAATGTTTTGACAAGATTCTGTGTGCCGCTGCACATGAGCTTCTGTAGTGAGCTAGGCGCTGTCTGTGCCATATGTGCTCGATGTTCTAACATTAGTTTTCTCTGTGTTGGGTAAATGCATCGATTTTGAATCACGTTCGGTTGTATTATTTTCCTGTTCATAGCCTTCAGTATTTTTTACACTAACAGTCAGATGCAAATCTGTTTGTGCTACGAACGTTTTCTCAGAGTCATTGCACACTATCAGCCACTGTGTATTTGTGCCACACAGTTTCATGCTGATTTGCCGTTCATTGCTTTGAGAGTCATACAAAGACTGGGAAACAGAAGCAGGCAAACGATGATCATTGTCAGCTACATGTTTATCAGTATAAAGAATGTTTTCACTGTCAGCATCAGCACCATAGAACAAACTGGGCAGAGTTGGCAAAAATAAACCAGATGGAGATGAAAGGCTGCCTTGCCTACCTTTGGCTTCTTCTGTGTTTCACAGTGTTATCCCTGTTTAGCTGGAGGGGGGCACTTTCTGCGATACACAGCATGGACGCTGTGGTAGTAACGTGACAGGGAATAATCGGTTATAGTATTGAACCTCAGGACAACGACAATGTGGTTTCCTTTGCCATCAGTTTTGAATGGGGATAGTGTCATGTTCTGTAGTGCTGAGTTCAGCATACGTTCTTAAGTTGCCAGGAGACGCCTAACAGGCATGCGAACAGACTTGTGTAGGAAACAACTGAATATTTAGAATAGCTGCTGGTTAGGGAGGAACAAAAGTGAACTTCATAAGGCATACATTTCTCAATGTAGAGTAGGTGTCTTTTTGCAGTGGGCTAAGACATCCGTTTGAAAAGGCACGCCTTCAGACGCCCACCTATCCAAAAGCTGCGGGTTCGAATCCCGGCTGAGCAAAGAAACAAATGTGAAGAAAAAAAAAAGTGAAGTTAATTAGTTAGTTAGTTAAGTAGTAAGTAAGGTGCTAAGTTAGTTAGTTAGGTAGTTAGTTATTTAATTAGTGAGTTAGTTAATGAGAATAAACTTTATGTCTTTTTTTTTGGCTTCTACCAGGCTACAAATAGTAAAGAGCCTCTTTCTGTCTGTCTCTAACTTTGTAATTGTCTTTTAAACTAAATGAAAAAAAGTGTATGTGCATACATATATAATAAAATAAAATAAATAAATGAATAGAGTACAAAAAAAAGGAGAAGAGATGGAAATAGGAGGATAAAGAAAGAAATAAGAACGAAATGTAAGACAGGCAGGATTGATGTGCCATGAATACGTTATGAGAAGATGATTATAAATTCAGAATAATAGAACTAACTAACTAACTAACTTACTAACTAACTAACTAGCTAACTAAGTAACTAACTAACTAACTAACTAACTAACTAACTAACTAACTAACTAACTAACTAATTAATCAATTCTTTTTTCACTTATTCACCGTGTGGATTTTGGGGTTTTATTTTCCATTTTGTTGATCTTTCTTGCTTTTTTTGGTACTTTTCCTTACCTCCTCCCTTCCTTCCTTCTTTCCTTCCTTCCTTCCTTCCTTCCTTCCTTTCTTTTTTCTTTCTTCCTTTCTTCTTCTGTGTTTTCATTATTTGCTCAAGTGTTATAATTGTGAAAAAGTCTATGTTATCCTCAATGAAGTTTTGATAATTCACCACAATCTTCATGGTATATGAATTATTCCTTGTTTATGTCTTATTTATTTATCTACTTATATACTTATTTACTTCTTTATCTTTTCTGTATATATTTCTTATTTCTTTATTTATTAAGGCATTTATTTAGGTACGTAGGTATTAATTTGCATACGTATTCAATTTGTGACTTTTCAGAGAGAGAGAGAGAGAGAGAGGGGAGAGAGAGAAGAGAGAGAGAGAGAGAGAGAGAGAGAGAGAGAGAGAGAGAGAGAGAGAGAATTCGAATGCCAATACTTTAATGTGGTTTAGGCTATTAAGACCCATTCACAAAAACCGGACTATGGAGGAATGGGATGGGGGAATGTGGTAGGGGTGCGGGCTGGGGGAAATGGAGTGAGGAGGGAGGCAGACATACGAAATTCATGTGGAATCAACGTTATACCATTGGCCTTTAGAAACGTTCATCGTGACATGGATCCCAGATCGTTGTATTAAACATATTTGTAACTAATCCTCAGACTGTCAATCACACATAGTAATAGTCCACTTAACAACTTTACAACACAACAGTCACGATGGGTCCTAGTGAGGATTTCCTTTCACAACATCTTTGGTCCAGGTAGAAGTGATGTGTTGAACTTGGCCACAAACACGGAGGAGATTGACCAAGGTCTTCCCTCTTTCCACAATAGTTGCCATTATTTGTGTGTGAATGTTTTGTTGACAAGATTCTGTGTGCCGCTGCACATGAGCTTCTGTAGTGAGCTAGGCGCTGTCTGTGCCACATGTGCTGATGTTCTAACATTAGTTTTCTCTGTGTTGGGTAAATGCATCGATTTGGAATCACGTTCGGTTGTTTATTTTCCTGTTCATAGCCTTCAGTATTTTTTACACTAACAGTCAGATGCAAATCTGTTTGTGCTACGCACTTTTTTCAGAGTCATGCACACTATCAGCCACTGTGTATTGGCGCCACACAGTTTCATGCTGATTTGCCGTTCATTGCTTTGAGAGTCATACAAAGACTGGGAAACAGAAGCAGGCAAACGATGATCATTGTCAGCTACATGTTTATCAGTATAAACAATGTTTTCACTGTCAGCATCAGCACCATAGAACAAACTGGGCAGAGTTGGCAAAAATAAACCAGATGGAGATGAAAGGCTGCCTTGCCTACCCTTGGCTTCTTCTGTGTTTCACAGTGTTATCCCTGTTTAGCTGGAGGGGGGCACTTTCTGCGATACACAGCATGGACGCTGTGGTAGTAACGTGACAGGGAATAATCGGTTATAGTATTGAACCTCAGGACAACGACAATGTGGTTTCCTTTGCCATCAGTTTTGAATGGGGATAGTGTCATGTTCTGTAGTGCTGAGTTCAGATACTTTCTAAAGTTGCCAGGAGACTCCTAACAGGCATACGAACAGACTTGTGTAGGAAACAAGTGAATATTTGAATAGCTGCTGGTTAGGGAGGAACAAAAGTGAACTTCATAAGGCATACATTTCTCAATGTAGAGTAGGTGTCTTTAGCAGTGGGTAAGACATCCGTTTGAAAAGGCACGCCTTCAGACGCCCACCCATCCGAAAAGCTGCGGGTTCGAATCCCGGCTGAGCAAAGAAAAAATGTGAAGAAAAAAAAAAGTGAAGTTAATTAGTTAGTTAGTTAAGTAGTAAGTAGGTGCTAAGTTAGTTAGTTAGGTAGTTAGTTAATTTAATTAGTTGAGTTAGTTAATGAGAATAAGCTTTATGTCTTTTTTGTGGCTTCTACCAGGCTACAAATAGTAAAGAGCCTCTTTCTGTCTGTCTCTAACTTTGTAATTGTCTTTTAAACTAAATGAAAAAAAAGTGTATATACATACATATATAATAAAATAAAATAAATAAATGAATAGAGTAAAAAAAAGGAGAAGAGATGGAAATAGGAGGATAAAGAAAGAAATAAGAACGAAATGTAAGACAGGCAGGATTGATGTGCCATGAATACGTTATGAGAAGATGATTATAAATTCAGAATAATAGAACTAACTAACTAACTAATTACTAACTAACTAACTAACTAACTAACTAAACTAACTAACTAACTAACTAACTAATAACTAACTAACTAATCAATTCTTTTTTCACTTATTCACCGTGTGGATTTCGGGGTTTTATTTTCCATTTTGTTGATCTTTCTTGCTTTTTTTTTGGTACTTTTCCTTACCTCTCCTTCCTTCCTTCTTTCTTTCTTCCTTCCTTCCTTCCTTTTTCTTTTTTCCTTCTTCCTTTCTTCTTCTGTGTTTTCATTATTTGCTCAAGTGTTATAATTGTGAAAAAGTCTATGTTATCCTCAATGAAGTTTTGATAATTCACCACAATCTTCATGGTATATGAATTATTCCTTGTTTTTTTCTCATTTATTTATCTACTTATATACTTATTTACTTCTTTATCTTTTCTGTATATATTTATTTGTTATTTCTTTATTTATTAAGGCATTTTTTAGGTACGTAGGTATTAATTTGCATACGTATTCAATTTGTGACTTTTCAGAGAGAGAGAGAGAGAGGAGAGAGAGAGAGAGAGAGAGAGAGAGAGAGAGAGAGAGAGAGAGAGAGAGAGAGAGAGGAGAGAGGAATCGAATGCCAATACTTTAATGTGGTTTAGGCTATTAAGGACCCATTCAAAAAAAACGGACTATGGAGGAATGGGATGGGGGAACGGGGTAGGGGTGAGGGCTGGGGGAATGGGTGAGGAGGGAGGCAGACATACGAAACTTATGTGGAATCAACGTTGTAACATTGGCCTTTAGAAACGTTCATCGTGACATGGATCCCACATCGTGGTATTAAACATATTTGTAACTAATCCTCAGACTGTCAATCACACATAGTAATAGTCCACTTCACAACTTTACAACACAACAGTCACGATGGGTCCTAGTGAGGATTTCCTTTCACAACATCTTTGGTCCAGGTAGAAGTGATGTGTTGAACTTGGCCACAAACACGGAGGAGATTGACCAAGGTCTTCCCTCTTTCCACAATAGTTGCCATTATTTGTGTGTGAATGTTTTGTTGACAAGATTCTGTGTGCCGCTGCACATGAGCTTCTGTAGTGAGCTAGGCGCTGTCTGTGCCACATGTGCTTGATGTTCTAACATTAGTTTTCTCTGTGTTGGATAAATGCATCGATTTGGAATCACGTTCGGTTGTATTATTTTCCTGTTCATAGCCTTCAGTATTTTTTACACTAACAGTCAGATGCAAATCTGTTTGTGCTACGCACTTTTTCTCAGTCATTGCACACTATCAGCCACTGTGTATTGGCGCCACACAGTTTCATGCTGATTTGACGTTCATTGCTTTGAGAGTCATACAAAGACTGGGAAACAGAAGCAGGCAAACGATGATCATTGTCAGCTACATGTTTATCAGTATAAAGAATGTTTTCACTGTCAGCATTAGCACCATAGAACAAACTGGGCAGAGTTGGCAAAAATAAACCAGATGGAGATGAAAGGCTGCCTTGCCTACCCTTGGCTTCTTCTGTGTTTCACAGTGTTATCCCTGTTTAGCTGGAGGGGGCACTTTCTGCGATACACAGCATGGACGCTGTGGTAGTAACGTGACAGGGAATAATCGGTTATAGTATTGAACCTCAGGACGAACGACAATGTGGTTTCCTTTGCCATCAGTTTTGAATGGGGATAGTGTCATGTTCTGTAGTGCTGAGTTCAGCATACTTTCTAAAGTTGCCAGGAGACTCCTAACAGGCATACGAACAGACTTGTGTAGGAAACAACTGTATATTTGAAGTAGCTGCTGGTTAGGGAGGAACAAAAGTGAACTTCATAAGGCATAAATTTCTCAATGTAGAGTAGGTGTCTGTTAGCAGTGGGGTAAGACATCCGTCTGGAAAGGCACGCCTTCAGACTCCCACCCATCCAAAAGCTGCGGGGTTTCGAATCCCGGCTGAGCAAAGATAAAAATGTGAAGAAAAAAAAATGTGAAGAACAGTTAATTAGTTAGTTACTTAAGTAGTAAGTAAGGTGCTAAGTTACTTAGGTAGTTAGTTAGTTATTTAATTAGTGAGTTAGTTAATGAGAATAAACTTTATGTCTTTTTTTTTGGCTTCTACCAGACTACAAGTAGTAAAGATCCTCTTTCTGTCTGTCTCTAACTTTGTAATTGTCTTTTAAACAAAATTAAAAACATGTGTATATACATACATATATAATAAAATAAAATAAATAAATGAATAGAGTAATCAAAAAGGAGAAGAGATGGAAATAGGAGGATAAAGAAAGAAATAAGATCGAAATGTAAGACAGGCAGGATTGATGTGCCATGAATACGTTATGAGAAGATGATTATAAATTCAGAATAACAGAACTAACTAACTAACTAACTAACTAACTAAACTAACTAACTAACTAACTAACTGATCAATTCTTTTTTTTACTTATTCACCGTGTGGATTTCGGGGTTTTATTTTCCACTTTGTTGATCTTTCTTGCTTTTTTTGTTCTTTTACTTACCTCCTTCCTTCCTTCCTTCTTTCCTTTCCTTCCTTCCTTCCTTCCTTTCTTTTCTTTTTCCTTCTTTCTTTCTTCTTCTGTGTTTTCATTATCTGCTCAAGTGTTATAATTGTGAAAAAGTCTATGTTATCCTCAATGAAGTTTTAATAATTCACCACAATCTTCATGGTATATGAATTATTCCTTGTTTTTTTTCATTTATTTAACTACTTATATACTTATTTACTTCTTTATCTTTTCTGTATATATTTATTTGTTATTTCTTTATTTATTAAGGCATTTATTTAGGTACGTAGGTATTAATTTGCATACGTATTCAATTTGTGACTTTTCAGAGAGAGAGAGAGAGAGAGAGAGAGAGAGAGAGAGAGAGAGAGAGAGAGAGAGAGAGAGAGAGAGAATACGAATGCCAATTCTTTAATGTGGTTTAGGCTATTAAGGCCCATTCACAAAAAGCGGACTATGGTTGAATGAGATGGGGGAACGGGGTAGGGGTGAGGGCTGGGGGAAATGGCGTAAGGAGGGAGGCAGACATACGAAACTTATGTGGAATCAACGTTGTAGCATTGGCCTTTACAAACGTTCATCGTGACATGGATCCCACATCGTGGTATTAAACATATTTGTAACTAATCCTCAGACTGTCAATCACGCATAGTAATAGTCCACTTCACAACTTTACAACACAACAGTCACGATGGGTCCTAGTGAGGATTTCCTTTCACAACATCTTTGCTCCAGGTAGAAGTGATGTGTTGAACTTGGCCACAAACACGGAGGAGATTGACCAAGGTCTTCCCTCTTTCCACAATAGTTGCCATTATTTGTGTGTGAATGTTTTGTTGACAAGATTTTGTGTGCTGCTGCACATTAGCTTCTGTAGTGGCCACAAATCGCTGTGCAGTAGATGACCTCCATTGGTGAAATAGACCAGATCTCGAGGCAAGTCATTAGGCCCCGGTGGAAGAAAAGACAGCAAAAGGGATGACAGTGCAGCTTTTGAAGGTCGTCGCATGGAAATGTCATCAAACAGTGAGGGTGGTCGAGGGGCAAGTTCATACTTCATGTATGTAGTTAAATCAGTAGCCGAGTCCACAATGGAAAGAATACGATTTAGCATCTGCTGTGGCTGAACGACCACTTCTTTTCTCCTGATCTTCACTGAACTGTTCATACAAACAAGAGACTTCACTTTAGTTTTTCGCTGCAGCTTCACCTCCTCAAAGGTTTTGCCGATCATGTTCTTCTGTGAGCCACTCCCAACATAGAAAGCATGTCACAGTTGACAGAATCATCAGCAATCACACCAGTTGATAATCTGACCAGCACACAGGTAGGCCTGTCTTCAAAGGGCATGTGACATGAGAACCACTGGAGGAAAGTGTCCACATCATGATTGTCTTTCACTTGTCTGGAAGATCGAAGTTCCTTGTGTTGCTCTGATGTTTCATGGGCAACACCAGCAAAGTCCTCAAGGCTGTTGCACAACGCAACTGTCAGAGGCAGCGACAGGACACAACGAGCAAGTGTGCTGTCAGAGATTCCGTCCACTAGTGAGTCCTCCAGAAGTTTTCATGGCTCTCATCAAGACTTGCTCAATGGTCATGTCAGACCATACCCCACTCCAGAGTTGTTCATTGGATTGTGGATTGTGATGTAGCCTGACTCCACAAACTGGCACCGGACATGAGAGGGAAGTTCTTCCATCTGCTACACGTAGAGGTGGGCTGATTTGGCGTAGGCAAGATGTCCTGCAGCATGCAGGTAGGGAAGCATCTGTTTCACTGTGTACACATGTAGATGCCAGTCCCCAGTTCTCTCTGCACGGACAAACAGTCTCATGATGTGTACAAGCTCAAAATATTGTATCCACAGCTTACCTTTCATGACTTCACATATTTGTTGCAAGCTGTCAGACACCCGCATAATGTCTTCTGAGGAAAAAACCTCTTCAAGATTTTAATCTCTCAAAAGCCTTGAGTACATCTGGCGAAGACTTTCTATGCAGCTCTCGTCAAGCACATTTGATTTCTTCAACAGTACACTTGCCAGAGCCTTTTGGGTCAGAAAGTGTGCTCTGAGTGCTCTAGAGTAGGCATGGCCAGAGATGATGTGTGTAACAGATGATGGGGTATACACAGTGTTCCTGAGTTCCTCCAACCCACTTCCTGCCATAATGCTGCCAACTGCACCCATGAAGGACATCAACAAATGGAAACCACCAAACCTGACAACCACACTACCCAGGTCTGCTGGTGATGCAGCCACAATTTCTGAAGCTTTCTGGTACAACAGTTGATCAACTGTCACAATGCAATTTGCTTTGTTGTTCTTGCAATCAGTGACGGCAAACATCAGAGCTGTGTAAATGGTACTGGGATTTGATGGGTCAAGGTTAATGAATGGAAGTGCATCAACTGAACTGACTTCAAACGTTCCTGAACTTTGCATGGCTTTTTCCATGAAGCCAGCCCATGATGGTCGGGGTAGTATTTCAAGGATACATCCTGTCATCCATAAAGAATCCAACTTCATGGCCATATTCAATGATCGCTGCGCTTCTTCTGGAGACAGAGACAGGCTTTTGATCACGATTCCTTGCAGTCCTGACGTCTCTGGCTTTTTGTATGCTTTAATAGGTACATTTCCAAATGTTCCAATGATGTCTGCACAAGAAACATGATCTTTGCATCTTAGTACTGGTTTATTCCCTTCAATATTCTTTGCTGGGGTGATGCACACGATACCCCACATTGCATGAAAGTGTCATGTCCATCAAGGGTGTTTGTGTTGAAATCAGCATTGTCAAATGTAAACTGTATAAACCCGTCAACTGCAATACTATCAGACGATGGTGAGTGAATAAGAACGGAACTTTCGTACTTGACAGCTTCAGCATAACTCCTAGCAACTCCAAGATTGTGCAGCAGATTGATGAGATCTTTATGGCCAAATTGTCGATGAATGTACACGGCAACACTTAAAAGAACAGGAGAAACAAAGGATCTTGGACGGCATGCTGCTACAATAGCATGTTGGATAGTTGTAGACTTTCGGTCTGTGTTTTTGCTTCTTCCTTTTCGAGGTTGCGTGACGCCATCAACAAAACACGCCAATGTTTCTGGGATCATTGCCCCAGCTGTTTTTTGCAGTTCCGTCGCAGCTGGATATGCATCACAATCAAAGATGCAAGACCTGGTATCCTCTCCAATGATTGCTGCTGCTGTCTCAACTATTCGGTTTCGTTCAGTGTTTTCGTCAGACACCCTGTCAGTGTACCAGGTCTTGTGAAGAATCTTTTGTGCAGTGTCTCTGAAACTCACCACTCCATTTTCACCTGGTAGCTCAGTTATGGTGATATTGTCCCCAAAGGTCGCTTTGAGCTTGTCTTTGAGATGCTTCCTGCTGTATGTTTCTTTTCCCTTTTCCTTCATGTATTCTTCAAGCTCGGCAAAAGAATATTGACATTCATCATTGTCATAGAGAAATGCACAAAGCTTTTCAAAAGCACTTACTTTTTCTGCATCCTTAGGACGACCTTGATTTTTGTCAGAGATTTTGTCTGAAACAAATCTGGCAAAGCACTGTTTATGATCCAGACAAACTTTAACTTATTGCTTAGTTAATGCGATATAAGCATCCTATCGTATCATTTAATCAATTGTTTGGCATATTTAAGTCTTAATATGTATGTTTATTGCTTACAA
The DNA here is from genome assembly GCA_033310375.1 of Conus canariensis. NCBI lineage: Eukaryota > Metazoa > Mollusca > Gastropoda > Neogastropoda > Conidae > Conus > Conus canariensis. The sequence goes on from CM065741.1 coordinate 29,734,322, forward strand.
CATTTCAAATTTAAGGCTGTTTTTAAACAATGGACATAGTTTTATGGCCAAGGCTTAGTATTTTGCTTCCTAGCAAACCAGTCCTTATCAGCATCTTTTGCCACGATGATCAAAAAATGGGGGTATATTCGACACAATATTTAACCCTGTTGCTGACACTGGATTTTGTGAGAACTTTCAGAATTTCATTTTCAATAATGGTACTATCAGTGGACTAAATATGAAAACTATAACCTTTTTTTCTGGGTTGCCCTCTATATTTTACCTACTATGACTGGACTATTAAAGATTCAGAAACGCTTAGCTGCGTTTGTATGCACGTTTTCCATCCAGCCCCCTGTTGATGAAGTTGTAGCACTGGAGGACTTTGTCTGCCCAGAACTGGCTATTATGTAGTGATTACATCTGAGGGAAAAGAATGTGTCTTAGAACTCAGCCTTGGTTAAAGATGGTGTGAGTCTGTCACAGCTCTCAACGGCTGGTACACAGGAAGAACAAGTCTGACACAGACATTGTCACCTGCCTGGGGATTTGGGAACACATTTTTTAAGCAAGTGTAAAAAATATTACCTTATTTGAACGAAAGAGTCACGGCTGATCTGGGAAAGAGTCACAACTTTTGCCATGTTAATTTGCATGACAAAACAAATATGTGAAAAATATCACTAAAATCATCCAACAGAGGCTTCATATCGTTCACATGCGCCAAAGTCAAATGTTTGTCAATTTTCATGTCTCACAAAAAGCCTCATTTGAAGGTATGGGAAGGGTTAGTAGCGCGACATTATGGCTATTGTCGTCTATGACATTAATATATGTATGAAAACAAACATTGACATCAGCAATAGCACAGGTTTGAGAGGAGTCATTATCATGATCAAGAAATGGTAATTCACAAAACAAAAAATCACCAGAAACATTGTCATTCACAAGCAATACGTCATCAGTCACAGCCAACAAAAGAAATATTATGCTTATCATATTGCTGTAGAAGGCTTCCCTCACGTACGTATATAAAATTTGTCTTTTTCACGTGTTAATCTGGTAGGCAGAGCTGAGTACGTTTTAACCTTGAAACGTCTGCGCCAGTTAATTGGTAACTTTTGATCAGTTGGCAAAAGAACAGCTATATTGTTGTCGACCTGTAATGTCCATGGCTTGGTTTTCCTCTCAAAGTACCTTTTGTGCTTGTCGCAAACTGTTTGCATGCTCTGGGTCGGAAACACATCGATAGAGAAGTTTTTCGCCTTCACTTTTATCACTGCAAATTCAACATTCTTCAAATTCCATCATGGCGACATCAAGATCCAACACCCGTCGCTATGACATTCGAAACTCCCACGAGCTGCTGTATGCCATAGAGTCCTACTACAGGAACTACAGGAAGAATGGGTTCTTCCCACGCACTGGGAGAGAATGAAACGACCTTCCAGCTGAGGCAGTAACATCAGCTGGAGGGCTTCAAATCCTGAATATAACCCCCCTCCCCCTCCCCATTTTCCCCTTCCCCACCCCTTCTCCTGTACCCTCTCACCCCTCTCCAGCACCTGCTGATCTTCCCACCCACTAAGAAGTACCTTTACCCCTCCTAGAGGCCTGAACAAAAAATAGTGGGTGGCCCCAAGCCTTTCTTCCTTTTCCCCACCCACTTCAAGCTGATGATCCAGGCACCATCTTCATATATATTCGGTTACTACCGGAAACCCTTTTTCAATGTCAGAATCTTCAACTGGTTGAAGGTGGACAGCTGAGAAAGAAGAAGAAGAAGAAGAAGAAGAAGAAGAAGAAGAAGAAGAAGAAGAAGAAGAAGAAATTCAAGCAAGAGTCTAGAATTCAAGAGGACATTTAAACTCAGCTGAATTCGTCCACGACAAAGTCATGGTACGGCTAACGCATTCGCAAAAGCTTCACGTGAGAATTTAATTTGTTATGGGGAGCAACCAGGTTGGTGTTGACTAAACCTCTTTATATCACTGGAACATTGCAATGTGGATTTTTTTTGTAATAACATATGGTCTGTTTTTAAACGTTTATTTTCCAGAATTTGCCAAGGAGTGGGGACTGGGGTATTGCTGGGTTTTATTCTTAATTTGCTAAGATTCAGGTGATGTTTACTAAATGAAGTATGTACAAACTATGTAATTTCAGGGGTCTATTCAGAAACTTAAAAAAAAGGTTCTTGTGTTTTGAGTATTTTAATTGGCTACATCATGTTTCTTGATCCTTTTAGAAAGTTATATGTGTTTTGATTTTTTTCTGATACGTCATGATTTTTAAACATCGTAGGAAGCTCCTCGTATGCTGCTCCACAATGTTTTAGAAAGTTATATTGGGGGGGGGGGGGGGGGGGGGGGGGGAGACATTACGGAGAGAAAAGTCAGACTGACGTGAGTTGAAATGTGTCTGAGAAGAACACGTTCTTGCTTGGGTACATTGTGATTTTCATATTGATAATGATGTGTCAGTCTTCGGCTGGAAGTAAAGACACTGGATTTGTTAGCAGAGTCAGCCTTGTCTCTGTCTGGTTTGACTCATTGCTTAACTACAATTCATTTTAGTCATGCTTCTATTGAAGTGAAAAAAGACACAAAATTAAACGTACATTCTCTTGTCAGAGCTGCAAAATAGCATGTGCCATCTACTGTGAACTGTGTGGTAAGATCTGTCCCACACACATGATGTGCACTTTTCTGAAAATATGGCTGACAATTACCATTAGTTCCTTAACCAGTTGTTCTGCGCTTCAACCATCCCTGACACAACATAAATCGTGTCAAAGTCCTAATGCTTAGGTGATTATAGCGACATCTTTGAATGTGCCATTCAGGAATCCCATCTAATTGACGCACACACACACATATTGACAGGAACCCACACACCAACAATAGAAGTATATAAACAGATGGATAACGCGCGTGCACGCACACACACACACACACACACACACACACACACACACACACACACACACATTGAAAATATCTTAATTGGAATTACAAACATGCACGCTCGTACAAAAGATCGTAAGCAACAAGCCTAGCCAAGTACGTAAGCAACAAGACTAGCCAATGCAGGGTCGGTCACACACATGTGAGCATGCACACGCATGCACACACACACACACACACACACACACACACACACACACACACACACACACACACACACACACACACACATACACACACACACACACATACACACACATTGTTTTGCTCCTGACAGCATATTTTCTTCGTGTAAAAATCTCATACCGAACGATATGTATCAGATTTTCTTTTGCTTGCTTTGCATGTTCGCCATTTTAGGAAATGTTATTTGCTTTCTAGCTGTATCTGTTCAGCATGAATGTTGTAAATCCTCTTTCAGAATGACCATTTCCAACCTGCAGTTTGCTAACATCTGTATGGGGGTTCATGTTGGCATTAACTTAATTGTGAATAAAAGATTTCACGACGAATATATACAGTATGAACAGACGCGGTCTGATAGTGTACTATGCAAAATAAATGGATTTCTTTGCCTTTCATCTACTGAAGTGTCAATTATGATCATTAGAGTCATCACTATTGATCATACCATCGTCACATGTTTCCCTGGAGATTCATTGGTACTGAACACCTTGCCAACGGCTGTGGCATGTGCAGTGGTTTGGTGTATAGGGATCCTGCTGTCACTGGTACCATTCCTCCCTGGTCTCTCACACTGGGATCTGCAGGGCCAGTCTGGTCTGTGTCGACTGGCTTTATTTGATCACTATCATTCTGACCCCAAGTTTCGGTGGTTCACAGTTCATTCAATTTCGTTTTGTGCCTCATGCTTGTTGCTGCTCAAGTCATCATCTTCAAGAACACCCCACGATACAGAACTGCGGTCGATCTCGGAAAGAGATCAGTTCATGATTCCATCCACTTTATAGCAAAGGTTACTTTCGTCAGTGCGATTTGCTGGTTTCTGTTTGGTCTGGTCCTGACTATTGATTCACAAGATGTAATTGCTGTAGAACCTGTTTATCGGGCCATGGTGGTGTTTATGTTACCACTCAGCTCAGCTCTCAACCCGCTTCTCTACATGTGGAATGCAGTAACACAGCGACAGCAGCAAGAACAAGAACAGAGAGTAACAGACATGCTGAAATCACGACTGTCACATTTAAAGCACAGTAAACAATTAAGTTAACTCTTCTCTCTCTCTCTCTCTCTCTTTGTGTGTATGTGTGTGTACGCGCGCGCGCGCGCGCGTGTGCGCGTGTGGGTGCATGCGTGGGTTTGTCACGTGTTTTGTTTGTTTCCTTCGTTTGACAGCACACCGTTTTTTCTTTTTCTTTTTTTCCTTTAATTTTTTGTGCTCTTAGTACTTAAGTTAGCAGGGTCCGTAGTAAAATGTTATAGCGTTTGCCTGTGGATCTTATAGTTATTAGTTCAAACCACACGTCAGACTTTTTACAGCTTAAAAAACCCTCTCTGGCCACCCAGTGGCAAACGGGTATCTGATTCAATTCAGAGAAGGTTAAAGGTGGTGAAGGGAGAGGGACAGGTTTCTGTTTCAATGGTGCCATGCACCAGACATGGCGAATCTCTGACAGTTCACTGTTTCGGCGGCCAGTAAGCTATGATAACTTTATTTCGTTTGATTCAATTATTTGTTTGTTTTTCCATGCTCAGGGAAACTAGCAGACTTGTTCATCGATGTTCTGTATGTAGTATATGTTACTTAAAACCCCCCAATCCTTTGCCTCCCTGATGGGTACTTGAGGACGTAGTCCCTGGACGGTTGCCACACTGAATCTTGCTCCCTTATTTGCGATGCTATAAGTGGTGTACTTTTGTTGTGAAAATAGCAGTGTGGTGTATTTATTTATGTATTCAATTATTCTTTTATTTATTCATTTATTTATCTCTTATTTATTCATTCATTTATTTATTTACTTACTTAATCATTTATTCTTAGGTGATTTACTTAATATGATTAGCTGTTGTGCTGCCAGACTGAGTGTTGTGTCCTCAGTTCTTTGGTGCATAAAATATCGTTTTGGTATTTCTTTCAGACACAGTCTTATGACACTTCACCTAAACTTTGCACACGTGCACACATTCAGACAGATTATAAGTGACACCTTCATTCATCCAAAGCCATACTCACTCCTTACCTTTCGTACATGTACCTCCAGGGATAGGCAGAAGTGATGTAACACCGCTGTGTTAACTTGACGAAGCCTACACGAGTTAGCCATGGAACTTCCTTTGACGCAAAATGTGTCCACTGTGGACAACTGCCAGCACTCCGGCCACCTCACACTATTCAATATAAACCTACGTGCACATGTGGAAACGCCTCAGATTGAAAACAAAGTGACTCACTCCACCCCCATCGCAACTGTTTATCTAACTGGTTATCACAACTAAGCGCGGTTTCACGTTCTAGTAGAAGGAAAGAACTAATCAGAAGTCACAAACATATTACACAGGCCATAAGACCGGACACAGATCATTCATAGTGAAAACATAGACCCAGGTGTTTTTCAGACTGGGGGAAGGTTTATGTACCCTACTTCTGAGATCCTGTGTCTAAAACGTTTCACTGACTGACCAAGAAGAACCATCCCTGGACTATGCCTGGATCAACACATGAACGGAAATCAATATAAACACTGGGACATTCAATTGCGTTTTGCGCTTCATGCTTGTTGCAGTTCAAGTGGTCATATCGAGAACACCCCACAATAGAAAATTGTGCTTGATTACGTAAACGGACCAGTTTGTGATTCAATCCACTTTACAGTAAAGGTGACATTTGTTAGTGCCATTTGCTGGTTTTTGTTTGGTGTGGTCCTGACTATGGGTTTGCAAAATGTAATTGCTGTAGGATCTCTTTATCGGGCCATGGTGGTGTTTATGTTACCACTGAGCTCAGCTCTCAACCCACTTCTCTACATGTGGAATGCAGTAACACAGCGACGGCAGACATGTTACAATCACGACTGTCACACTCAAATAACAGTATATAATTCAATTTACTCTCTCTCTCTCTCTCTCTCTCTCTCTCTCTCTCTCTCTCTCTCTCTCTGTGTGTGTGTGTGTGTGTGTGTGTGTGTGTGTGTGTTGTGTGTGCCCATGCATGTGTGTGTGTGTGTGTGTGTGGTGTGTGTGTGTGTGTGTGTGTGTGTGTGTGCAAATCCGCAGCCTATACCAATCTACTAAAAGCAATCACGTTGAGGTCAACAGATATTGTTTATAGCCCAGCCGGCCACAAAGCCCCAATCCAGGTGATCACCTTCATGTTCTGTTTGGAATGAAGCAGATGTGAAAGGACAGGCAAGTAAGAACACATGCAGGGCAATCCCCCATCTCAGGAAAATGGAATGGAGGAGTTTAAGGAGAATAAGTACAGTAACTGAATGATGTATTGTGCACAAATTCTGGAAAAGCCATGGCAATGTAATACGTGCGTGCTTTGATGTAAGGATGTAACTGATCAAGTATGAAACTGATAGTTTGCTGTTGACCGGTTGAGTAATAAATTGATTTGTGCAGATGACGCAGACACCATTTGCTGGGTCTGAAAGCCTGTCTTCTAATATCTTCTCTGGCCTTGCATAGTCACGCCGGACATATCCCAAAACTCCCAGAGTCTGCGAAGTCGTGACGCCCTGTGTGTCCTCAAGTGTGTGGCTTGGTATACCATCCATGTCTCAATACTCCCTATAGCCATAGGTCTCTTTCATGTTACCCTATGCACCTTCAAGTCTATGTCTTGATTTTTCACCCACAATTCGCTTCCCCATGTAATGATAGGTCTATGCCTTGATACCCCATGTCCTTAGTGCTTGTCCTGATACCCCATATGTCCTTGATTCTATCTCATGATGCCTCGCACCTATATGATTTAAATATGAAGAGAGCAATTCTCTGTCTGCGATTTTTAATTCATTGTCGATGGTTTGTAACAGAGAGAGAGAGAGAGAGAGAGAGAGGAGAGAGAGAGAGAGAGAGAGAGAGGAGAGAGAGAGAGAGAGAGCATATGCACCATGAATGGTTTATTCATCAGGTCTTGGCCCTCATGAAGGGTAAACTAATCTCATTACATTCATTGCAGAGGTCTTAACACAACCCATGGTCGTGCCAGTGAAATCAAACATGCAAAACAATGTTACGAGGTCACCCGTTCTCTAGAACGTGAATGCGTTGTTCCAGACAATAGATGATTTCAGACAGCAGTCCAGTAAATGACATCAAAACAGCTTAAAGGCACTCCCATGTCGACTGTCTTTACTTTGAACGAACTTCTCTGTAATCTTGCTGAAAACACCGAGAGTAGGGCAGCATCAAACAAGATGCAGTTCATCAGCTTCTCCTTGCCCTTCACATGACGGATTAACTACATTACACTCAGCATAGTCTCTGTATGTGAAATGATGTAACGCTAAATCATGTATCCTCATCCTCCGACTCCTTGTTATACACACTTTCTACCTATCTGTCCTTCTTTCTATCTGTTTCGTGTTTGACCGTCTCATCTTTTGCGCATCACGCCCACACCGTTCATTCCAATCCCATTCACAGCCATGTCCCACACCGTTCATTCCAACTCCCATTCACAGCCATGTCCCACACCACTCATTCCAACTCCCATTCACAGCCATGTCCCACACCACACATTCCAGCTCCCATTCACAGCCATGTTCCACACCACTCATTCCAGCTCCCATTCACAGCCATGTTCCACACCACACATTCCAGCTCCCATTCACAGCCATGTCCCACACCACTCATTCCAGCTCCCATTCACAGCCATGTCCCACACCACTCATTCCAGCTCCTATTCACAGCCATGTCCCACACCACACATTCCAGCTTCCATTCACAGCCATGTCCCACACCGCACATTCCAGCTCCCGTTCACAGCCATGTCCCACACCACTCATTCCAGCTCCCATTCACAGCCATGTTCCACACCACTCATTCCAGCTCCCATTCACAGCCATGTCCCACACCACACATTCCAGCTCCCATTCACAGCCATGTTCCACACCACACATTCCAGCTCCCATTCACAGCCATGTTCCACACCACACATTCCAGCTCTCATTCACAGCCATGTCCCACACCGCACATTCCGGCTCCCATTCACAGCCATGTCCCAGTCCGTCCTGTCGGAGTCCTATCACCAGCAGCCCATTGGGAGCGGTCAATGTCGCATCGCCGTGAGGTTCCCCACCAGAGGAGGCACTGCTCATCTGTTGAGTCAATCAAGTGGTGTTCTGTGGTGCCTGTTCTAATATAACGTACGTAAGATAGCATGCGCTAAGCCCCCTTACTGATTACAACAAATGCTTGTTTTCACAAGTAGCGGAAGTGGGAGTTCCTCTCCGGGGGGCGCCACACATCCATCCATCCAAGGACAATCCCCTTGAGCTTGCTGATACTGACCACCGTGACACGCACTTCCCAAGGGCACAGACATGGAGGGAGAATCAAATCTGAGGTCCTCACGAGAGCAGGACATAAAGCGTAATAGAGTTTGATACTTGTTTAGGGTGATCGATGAGAGCGAAGATGATGAAGAGACTGCTGATATCGTCTATGACTACATAACAGGATTTTACAGTTATCTTGTAATAAATCCCAGTTTCAACCAGGCCCGAGAGATACAGACACCTACAGTGTCAGTAAATTTTTAGAACCATCTCATAGACAACATTCAATAAAACTTCGACACGCGACAGTGGGGTTCCAGGTTTCGTACTTAAATGTGCGTGCATGACATCTGGAAAGAATGTTCAGTACACGGGTATCATCAACACATAAATACGAGCAAAGCTTTCTTTATAAACTGAGTTTCAGTTTCATACAGGAGGTGTCACTGCGTGCGAACTAGTCCATTTACGTCACATCGCATCCGCTAAGTTTTGAGACTACACTGCGAATGATTTAAAACTGATGGATGAATAAATCAATGAATAAGATGCGAGCATTTAAGAAAAGGGCCTCGTGGCTGCTACGTAGCAGATGTCTCACCTGTTGTTGTTGATCGTCCTTCGATTTCGAAGATGACCGTGACTTCAATCTCAGATGGGAGATTGCTGAGTGCGGGTCTGCAGGTGGCTGGTGAGGCCGATCTGGGCTCGGAAGGAACGCCCGCATGCTGGACACAGGTGGGTGGGTGGATGCTACTGTGGAGGTGGAGGTAGCTCTGGCCTTGCACGCAGCTCGCTTTCTTTCAGCATCTACTGTGCTTATCTTCTCTGATGTACATGCACCCTTTGTGAGGCTGCTTCGCCAGGCTGGGCGGTCCAGGGCAAGGTGTTGAGGTTTATGTCCAGGCCTTTGAGGGACACTTTGAGGCAGTCCTTGAAACATTTCTTTTGCCCCCAACTTTGCGCTTGCCCTGACTCAGTTCTCCGTACGGCAGCTGTTTCGGCAGTCGACTATCCGGCAGTCTGAGGATGTGGCCAGACCATCTGGCGTGGGATTTCTGAAGGAGAGTGTAGATGCTGGGGATGCTGGGCCTTTCCAAGACCTCAGTGTCTGGGACTGTGTCTGGGACTGTGTCCTGCCACCTGATGTTTAGGAGTCTGCGAAGACAACCTAGCTCTAGTTGTGCCATTATTATCAGTGTGTATGTGTGTGGTGAGTGTACACATGTGTGTGTGTGTATGGGTGTGTGGGCATTGGCCCGCCTGTGTGTGCGAGTGTATGTGTGTGTATGATGTGTGTGTGTGTGTGTTTGTGTACGCATGTGTGTGTGTTGTGTGTGTGTGTGTGTGTGTGTGTGTGTTGTGTGTGTGTGTGTGTGTGTGCGTGTGTGCGTGTCCGTGTGCGTGCGTACGTCATATGTGTGTGTGTGCGTGCGCGCGCGCGCGCGCGCGCGCGCGCGTGTGTGTGTGTGTGTGTGTGTGTGTGTGAACTTAGTGCGCCTTCTGTATTCATTGAGTGTGTGATATGACTTGTGAGAAAGAGTCTGCAGCTTCCCAGGAAACAATTATGTTCATTGGATAGTTGCTGAAAATTATTCATATATTTGCAAAATAGTCATCGTTCAACTCAGTCGTATCGTGTGACTGAAGTGCTCCTTAACAGAGAAGATAAAATTGTTCGGGTATTCACGGGCGAACATTTGATAACACAAAAGAAAATAAGGTACACTTCTTAACTAGCCCTGCTTAATGAACATGTTTACCATTACACCTACACCCACTCACCCCCTCGGAGTTAAGATTGGTTCTGACTCCATTTCCTATGCAGTTCTTCGAATGAGACTATAAACCGAGGTTCCGTGTGTGAATGCACGCATATCTTGCACACTCGTAAAATCCCATCACCAACTTTTGGAAGAGAAGGTCAGTTTGGCTGTTGTTATGGATGACACGTTTACACATAGCACGCACCTTCCCCGAAGGTGGAGTATGGCTGCCTTAACGGCGGGATAAAAAAACAGTCTGACACATAATACTCTACTCCCCTTGTTGTGTAGATGGGATTAATCCTTACATGTCTGTACAGGGAGTGTCCGCAGGAGTATCAGCCTGCAATCGCAGAAACAACAACAACAACAACAATAATAACACAAGAAAAAGCTGGCTTCCGCACGCTGTCTGTAAGCTAGTGATCTGGGTGATATTATCCCAGAAGTGCGCTCCTAAAAAAGAAAAAAGCCACTTTGCGTTTTGCGTCTCGTGGCCAAGACTACGCCGAATGCTCGTATGAAACATCTCGCAATTACCGGAGATGCGCCTGCAGGTGAACAGCGGAACACCACACTACATTCACTGTTATCCTCAGGACAGAACATGATAAAAAAATAAACAGTTCCTTCGAGCATGAAACTGGGGGGCTAATTTACATGCATTTGTTTTAAAGACTTGCCTGTATGATTAAAAAAATATAACTTCTTTCTTTTTTGTTGTTACAGATGTGGACGCTTTCTGTTGTGAAACACTAGTCATTATACAACAACAGGCATACTGATATTCCAGTATGTTGCCAAGTTTATATACACTTCGACATTCACGGGCCAACTTCAAGGCAGGAAGACAGAGAATGAAGCAATGATGTTTCGGCCGGTACTAATCAAGAACTGTTTACATTGTACGTCAGTTGCTTTTCCTTAAACTGGAATCCCAGTCGTTTCAGAACTCTCTGTTTCTGCACTTGTTTCTGACGTTCCCATACCCCGTTCAGCAAATACAGGTATGGCGTCACTGCTGCGCTGACAAAAATGAAGAAAACCGATAAGGTGAGGATGACCTCACCTCGGGCCCACACTCTCTGAGTCGTCAGAACGGCCCACAACGTTACGAGGCACCAACAACAGACGTCCCCTGTGGCAATAGTGGTGACACAACGTCCTGCACTGAAGTTAAGCACATTACTGTCATTGGCTAGAAAATCTAAAGCGTTGTCTTGTATGATAATGTAGATGTAAATCTGTCCCGCTGCAATCAGCACGGCCATGGTGCTGTTTACAACGACCATCAGGCTGAAGGCGTAGTGATGTCCTCCTGGTCGATCCCCTGAGACAGGCAGCGGGACGCAGAGGCTTGTCTGACTAAACTCACTGTCTGATGACACAGTGGGAACTACAGAGAGACAGACACCCGCCGACCACGCCAGGAGGCAGAGAGAGGAAGTCACTTTCTTCTTCCAGGTACATCCAGCTTTGTTCATTGTGGTGAGAACGACACATCTCTCTAGGACCATGCTTACATTTACAAAGACGGCCACCTCACAGGAAAGCAAGAAAATGAAAGCTAACAATCTGCAAAAGACACTAGATCTCCAAGCTGTATCCTTCCACAGGTAGACACCACTGTACATCTGGTCTGCCACACACAGTACTGATAGGTACACTCCCATCAGGACTTTTGAACCACAAAGATGAGAAACAAATATTCCAGTGTTGTCCTTCCCTGTCCTTTGCCGCGAAAACAGTATGAAAAGAACACTGTGCCCCAGAAAGATGACAGGTATCAGAAGATATATCAGAGCCTGCTGCAGCTTACCTCCTAGAAGACGATCACAGGAGGAAAAAATGGGGAGAGGGGCGTCACAGTTCTTCGTGATGAAGTGCTCTGGCAAGATCTGGACGCAGCACAGCTTGAAGTCGTCAGCATGCAGTTCTCTAAGCTTGCGAAGGTCCTTGAACAAGGTGTGAGGAAGCTTTGACATTTCACTGCCACGTTGATCCAGCTTGACGAGAACTGGATTGTCAAATCCTTTTCCTGTGACTGTCTGTGTGTTGCTGCCAGAAAGATTGAGAACAACAAGTCCAGAGAAAGCTTGAAATTTGTTAAGGTCTAAGTTAGGTATCTGGACCGACGACAAATCCAAGGTTCTCAGGTTAGGGAACACGAAAGTTTCATTGGAGTCTTCGAGAAACAGAGAAGTCAAAGGGTTGTTTGACAGAACCAAATGATTTAGATTGCTGATGTTATTCAACGTATCCAACGAAACAGTTTTCAGCTGGTTATCACTAACAATGAGAATTTTTACGTTGGGAAGGTTTGGTAAGAACAGTTCCTTTAGATCACAACTCGTCATGTTCAGATATATGAGCATTTTATTCATAAACAAACGTTCTGCCTTCATAGCACTGCCAGACACGTCTAAATATCGCACGTCTGAGAATGTATCCACAGAGAACACCTGTCTGCAGGTAAAAGCAAGACCCTGGCAGGAGCACTGGTCAGGACAAGACATGGAGCAATACCATTCATCGTCATGCTGAGGACACTGGTTTCTGCCGTCACACACATGATCTGGGTGCAGACACACCTGAGACTGACGACAGCGAAAGTACCCAGGGCAGGAGTAAGTTTCACAGTCTGCCTCGTCTTCTTTGTAAGGACAGTCATACACGCCATTGCACCGTACAAACACAGGGAAATGGAAAGCTATGGAGGGGCATTCAAAATGCGTCGTGGGACTCTGGGACCCTGGTGCCATGGTGTAGTAAGTGACTGCCGTTATTTTCCTGTCACTGTAAAAATTCACAAGCGCAGGAAAGCTGTACTTTTCCCACAGCTCAGACCTGTGTTCTGACACACTTATGTATACAGTGTGTTGACATTGTCGGGTGTCGGCAGAATTCTTGCAGCGGGTATTAATAACACTGCACTTATCGTACTCTTCAACACACTGTCAAACACAATTTTCAGGGGGGAAATCACAGTTAAAAAGTGGTGTTTTTTCGAAGCTTTCGGTTAAGAATGATTAGGAAGATAGGTCCAAAATTAAAAAAAAGGAAATGTAAAATGATGATAATTATAATGGTAATGATAATAATAATAATAATCATCATCATCATCATCTTAATAATACTGATAATAATGATAATATACAAATAACAATGATAATGACAATAATTATAACGATAATAACAATACTATGATAGTGAACAATAATGATAATAATGATGGTGTGGTGATGATGATGATGATGATGATGATGATGATGATGATGATGGTATGTTAACAGGAATAAGTGTAATGTATTTTGGGATTCATAATAGTGTAAGCCTACCAGCAGTGTGAATGCTTTTGTTTAGTAATCATTGTTAGTCACCCAGTACAGGTAAAGGAGATAAGCCTTGTACAATAAACTTCTTTTGTTTAGTAATCATCGTCAGTCACCCAGTACAGGCAAAGGAGAAGCTTAGTACAATAAACTTCTTTTGTTTAGTAATCATCGTCAGTCACCCAGTACAGGCAAAGGAGAAGCTTAGTACAATAAACTTCTTTTGTTTAGTAATCATCGTCAGTCACCTAGCACAAGTAAAGGAGAAGCTTAGTACAATAAACTTCTTTTGTTTAGTAATCATCGTCAGTCACCCAGTACAGGTAAAAGAGAAGCGTTGTACAATAAACTTCTTTTGTTTAGTAATCATCGTCAGTCACCCAGTACAGGTAAAGGAGAAGCGTTGTACAATAAACTTCTTTTGTTTAGTAATCATCGTCAGTCACCTAGCACAAGTAAAGGAGAAGCGTTGTACAATAAACTTCTTTTGTTTAGTAATCATCGTCAGTCACCTAGCACAAGTAAAGGAGAAGCGTTGTACAATAAACTTCTTTTGTTTAGTAATCATCGTCAGTCACCCAGCACAAGTAAAGGAGATAAGCCTTGTACAATAAACTTCTTTTGTTTAGTAATCATCGTCAGTCACCTAGCACAAGTAAAGGAGAAGCGTTGTACAATAAACTTCTTTTGTTTAGTAATCATCGTCAGTCACCTAGCACAAGTAAAGGAGAAGCGTTGTACAATACACTTCTTTTGTTTAGTAATCATCGTCAGTCACCTAGCACAGGTAAAAGAGAAGCGTTGTACAATAAACTTCTTTTGGAATTCTTCAAACATTTAATCGATCTTTTACAAACTAAATAAACACTTAGGGTAATCACACACACACACACACACACACACACACACACACAACACACACACACACACACACAGGGTGCACATATGTGTGTGCGTGGGGGGGAGGGGCATGTGTGTGTGTGTGTGTGTGTGTGTGGGTGGGGGGGGGGGGGGTTGCATGTGTGTGTATGTGCATGTTGACTCAAGCCTACAGATCACCGGGATACACCTGGATATGCCACACACGCGCATGCGTAAACAGGTACAACCGCCCCCCCCCCCCTCCTCACCCACACGCACACATATTCACACATTCACACATACGCACATACACACATGCACATGCACAGACTAGACACGCAAACACGCTCTACAAATGTAATAGTCAATCAGACGATAGTAGGCAAGTTCTTAAAGGCTGACCAGTGCACTGGTCTACTGGTCAGCCAGGGTCAAAACCTTCAGACTTAGTCATTACCGGTCCATTATTCATTCATCAGATGTGAATACTGCGCATTGTGATCTCATAGCTTAACAATGTGGGGTAGTGTATACGGACTAGTCCACATGCAGTGCCACCTTGATGAACTGAAACCCAAACTTATCAATAGAAGTAATACTTGTTGTTATATTACCATCATTACCAGCAGTGTTGTTGTTGTTGTTATTAGTATTATTATTGTTATTATTATCGTGATGATGAAGATGATGATGATCATTATTATTGTTGTTGTTGTTATGACTATTATTATTATTGTTATTATTATTATGACTATTATTATTATGACTATTATTATTATTATTATTATTATTGTTGTTGTTAGCATTATTAATACTACTATCATTATAATCATTGTTATCATTAGTATTATTATTATCATCATTATTATTGTTATTATTATTATCATTATTATGATCACCATCATTATTATTTTTTTTATTATCATTATCATTATTGTTGTTCTTGTTGCTATTATTATTATTATTATTATTATCATCATCATCATCATCATCATTATTGTTATTATTATCATTTTTATTATATGATTATGATTATTATTATCATTATCATTATATATCTTTATTATTATTATTACTATTATTATCATTATTATCGTTGTGGTCGTAAATTATATAGTCTCCGCCGTTTTGGTAGTAGAGTCTTGCATTCTCCCCTGCCAACACAGAACGTGTACTGTTTTTGTTTTGTTACTTACATTTCTCACAAATTGCTTTAGCAATAATTTGACATAACAGGAATCAGACTTTTTTTTTTCTCAAGATTTTAATTGAGTTTTCTTTTGATCTGAAATTTGCATTATTACGCCTAAAGTGACTTAAGACCCGTCCTATCATTGTCGTTTCAATAGAAATCCGTGTCGGAGCACGCGTTCAGCGAGAGTGATCCTGCCGTTGCCATGGAACAAATGGGCAAGTCTGAACAATGCATCCCCTTCAGTTAGCTTAACCGTTTAATCAATGAAAGAAAACACCACAACATGGGGTGAGAATCAGCACGTCTGCAATGAAGACAGTCCAATACCAGAATCATTATCGTGGTGTGCACTTCGAATTAACGAGTGGACACTCTGGACCTGTTTGCTTGGCCTATAAAGTGAGAGAGGTATCTTTGTGTGTTTTGTTTTCATTTGTTTTCTTTCGTTTATTTTTTAGTTCAAACGGAACGACAAGCGCTATCCTCTCTTATTTTCCCCCTGCAACCTTCCTGTTGTGCCCCCATTGGTCAACAGTTCTCTCGGGGGCCGGCAAAGCCCGATGGTAGAGCGCCGGAGTCGTAATCTAGGTGATCCTGGCGTTGCGGGTTCGAATCTTCGCTGAGCCATTTCGGTACAGGGGCATTTTTCCCTCGGAGGTAACATTGGTTCTGCCTCCATTACCCATACAGTCCTTCCCATACAGTCCTTCGAAGGAAACTATGAATCAAGTTCCATGTGTGAACGCACGCATAACATCTTGCACACTCGTAAAATCCCATCACCAACTTTCGGTAGAGAAGGACAGTTTGGCCGTTGGTATGGATGACACGTTACACATAGCATGCACCTTCCCCGAAGTTGGAGTATGGCTGCCTTAATGGCGGGATAAAATCGGTCATACACACAAACCTCAACTCCCTTTGTTGCGTAGATGGGATTAACCCTTGTCTGTCTATCAGGGAGTGTCCGCAGGAGTATCAACCTGCGTACACGGAAAAGAAAAAAAAAAAAAAAAAGAAAAAAAGAAAAAGACGAGAACATTTCACTCAGAGAGAAAATGCCAAATCATGAGTGAAGAACGGTGTGCCTAAAAGCAGGCGCTATGTGACAAAGAGTTTGACTTCAGTTATCATCATTTTCATCGATGACTCAGATCCAGAATTTGAGTTTGATGAGACTTTTTTTTTTTTTTTACCAAATGACGCACGCACAAATAGGGTGATTATCCTGATCCCTGAACTGAGGAAAGGTAGGCCTGATTCTATTTGCTATGGAACAACAGGCGTTTTTCTTTCTTTTCTGATTTTTTTCTTCTAACCCATCAAAGTGGAAATTAATATGAAATGAGGCAGGGAACAGTAAATAATAAACAATAACCAAGTAAGGGATGTTTCCTTGATTGTTCTGTGTGCTCTGTGCTGTCATGTCTGCTTGGCGATTCGGTGTCGTAAGCAGCGTCCCTTTGGAGTTACGTTTTCTTGTGGTATCAAGAGTTACCCATCAAAGTGGGTTTATTGACTTTGCACATGGTTTTTAAGAACAGTATAGTTTACATAGAGAGAATGGAAACTTTTGTTGTTGTTATTTGGCTGTTTGTATTTGTTCTTTTTGTTTTGTTTGTTTGTTTCTTTTGTTTTTGTTTTGTTTTTGTTTTTGTCATCCAGCCTCCAAAATTCCCACTGTTTCTTCTTCCCTTTCCTCTTCGTTTTTCTTTTTTTTTTCCTTTTTCATTGACTTCCCCTGATATTTTCCCCCTAAACAGGCCTATTGGAATCGCCTTAGCACTCCCATCCCCCACCCACCCCTTTCTCCCCTCCCCACCCCACCCTCCTTTTGCTCCCACCCGTTCCCTGAATGAGAAAATCCATTCCTGTTGAGCAGAGCAACTCTTTGCTCTCTCCTGTGTAGCACCCCTAACGCTTACCTGACCACTGTCTCCACAAGGCAGCAGCTTCTCGAAAGGACACAGCGGATGGACACAGAAATCCTCATCACTGCCATCAAAACAGTCCGCTCTGTAATCACAAACCAACGTGAAAGGCAGGCGCTCTCCATTGCTGGAACACAGAAAGTATAGCGAGTCTGACGACCTCGGAGCGGCGCACCAGGATGACGCTGGCGCAGTGAGTGCGTCATCGGAGGGCTGAAAATTGACGTCACTGTCGGCCCAGCAATCGCTTCGTAAATCACAAGCCAGAAAGGCCGGTATCCAATGATGGTCAGGACATCGAGTCGGAGCGACGAAGTATGGGAAGTGTGTGTGATTGGACACAGAAATGTTTGTCAATCTGACTGGTTCTTCTTGCTCACCTGGCTGCTGCCTATGTTCCTGGGGTTTATTATCAGGTTTGCTGGATCCCAACGTGGAATCCAACTCACACAAATAGTAGGCAGACCTCTTTTTGGTGCAAGAGTTTGTCATGTGGACACTGAATCTGTTTTGGTCTGTCATGGCTCCACAAAATGGTGGATGAAGCGGATCCGGTTGCTGTTTGTCTGTTGGGTTATAATACACATCGCATACACACACGCACCCTCGCGCGCGCGCATGCACGCACACACACGCACGCACGCACGCACGCACACCTACGCACGCACACACACACACACACACATTCACACACACCACCGCGCACACACACACACACACACACACACACACACACACACACATACACACACACACGGATAGGGAGGGAAAAGAGAGGGGGAGCGCAGAGCAGAGCTTGTCTGTATTCTGAAGGCTGCCATTTTCCCTGAAATTACTAAAGTCTGATAAACAGAGCAGAGTTTGATTGTATACTAATTGCAGCCATTTTCCTCAGATTATTCAGGTCTGAGCTTAATACTTGCACGTGGCCATGACGTTATCATGCTTAGTGTATTATGGAGAGAACCTCATTCCTAGATGATGAGCTAAATGGCACAGACGGATAGAGAGATAAATAGACTGACAGATTGATAAATGACAGACGTACACATGCACACAGACAGGTAGATAGATATAGATCGAAAGGTAGATAAATAAATAAGTGTAGATAGATAGATAAATATAATTATGCACACACACACACACACACACACACACACATATATATATATATATATATATAAAGAGAGAGAGAGAGAGAGAGAGAGAGAGAGAGAGGCAGTTTAAGAGAGAGATCCCACAGACAGGTAGATAGATATTCAGATAAATGTATGTATATATACATATATATATATATAATATATTTTTTTTTTTAAAGAAAAGAAAGGGTGTGTGGAAAAGAAAAACGGGAGAAGAACTAAAAAGAGAACAAAAATAAGAGCGTTGTTTCATAAATATTAAACCCTTCATAAGCATCATACGGGGACCATTTCAATCCATTCTGAAGACAACTCCATTTATATCGCCTGCTCGAAAGCCTTTCATCCGTAGAATCGTAATCCTAAGAAGACACATTGTCATGCTTCCCGGAGTCGTGCCACACACGCACGCACCACCGCCAAAGCAAACTCCGTAAACGCGCGCAATCACTCCTTTCACCCAAGGTGCGTTAAATAAATACACAACACCGAAAAGTTGGGGTTTTTTTCCCTTCCCTTCCTCCTACGGGAGAACAAATATAGTTAGTACGTACAATTCTCAAATTAACTTATCCACACCTTCTCTCCAATGGGAAGGTAACACAAAATAAACACGAACACACCTCCTCTCCACCAACGAGGTAACACAAAATAAATACAAACACACCTCCTCTCCACTAAGGAGGTAACACCAGGTACTGTTTCCCCTTCAATTGAAACATTAAAAAAACATGGGGGCTACTTCACTATCAATCATCACCGTATTTATATCATATACCATTATCTTATAACCTCCACACAGGAGATCAATCACGTCACAATTCACAACACTTGAGGTTATACAGTAGAGTCATATCGTTATGGGGGAATGCGCCAGAGTCATTCTCCGTCCACATGGAGAAATGCCCCAGAGTCATTCTTCATCAACATGGATTATTGACTTCTGTTACCGAAACCAAAACAGGCCTCTCCGGCCCAGAGGGGCGGTGCCTGGCTGGAATCCTCCTCCATGAGGAAGGGTACTGCGGCGAGGTCTGCCACCCGTCCCAGGCTGGGGTCAGGTCCGGCACCTCCACCACCTTCAAACACGGCCACCCGTGGCCCGGCGTGAGACAGGCAATCTGTCAACACACTCGGAACCACGTGCAGTTCTACAATAACTAAGGAGACTCACTTAAACATGAAGGTGTAAACAGTAACCTTTTCTTATGAGTTTTTAACTTTAAATATTACTTTTCCTTTCTTCTCCCCATTCTCTTCTAAAGAAATGTTACAGGTGTAACCACACTGGTTCTTATTCTTTTCTTTTCTTTTGAATACAAATGTTTTCTTTAATTTTCCTCCAAAGATTCCACTTCTCTCCAGTTAAACATTAATGATTAAAATACCTCAACGATGCATCAGCCTTGCATCGGTCTTCAATCGCCGTAAACAAAGCAGACCATGCGACTCCCCTGGCTGGCGTAGAGCAAGTGATTATAAAATGTTCTAGCCAAATTAAATAACGCGCGCAGCGCTCCCAAGCAGTACTCACCAGGCCGCTATCCAAGAAAACGACGCCGTACAATCACATGATCTTTTTCTCTCAATACCCCAGACGTTCAATCTTAAGACTGTTGATACACAAAACAACATGTGCACACGACACCTTCGCACATCCTGTGCACATGACACACATGTTTTTGTGTTACTGCTTCCTTGACATCAAATGAAGACAGACCACGTACTATAATTCTGTGGTATTGTCATTCCAAGGGTTAAACAAAAACAGAATCCAGCAGCAACCCAAAGCTGCCAGGGAAAGATAGGAAGTAAAACGAAAAGAAAGTGTGGTAAAGAAAGAAGTTGCTAAAAAAACTAAAAGCATCATGCAAACAGTATTACATGTGGCGGGGAAATCTTTCATTCTATGTTTGAGAATGCATTAAGGATGCAAGGGAGGTCAAAAGGTGTCAACAGTCAGAGAGGTCAGCTCTACCATTTAATAACCTAAACATTATCAGCCACGTGATTGCTTACAGCCGCAAAACATTGTGCTCACCAGGAGCCTGCTTTTTTTTCTACTTTAGACAACTCTACATAGAGCGGCAAGCGTGTTAATCTTTTAAATAAACACAAGGCCCAAAAACTTCTAATGAGGTAATTAGATATATCAATGAGGGTTTTGTCGTAAAACCGAACACAGAATGGCACGTGGGGGAAAAAAAGAGTCGGATTGAATAACAACACTGCACCATTATCATCATCACACACACACACACACACACACACACACACACACACACACACACGTGCACACACACACACACACACACACACACACACACACACATATATATATATACATATAGAGAGAGAGAGAGAGAGAGAGAGAGAGAGAGAGAGACAGACAGACAGACAGACAGAACAGACAACAGACAGACAGAGAGAGAGAGAGAGAGAGAGAGAGAGAGAGAGAGAGAGAAAAGATCTTTTCATTTTTTTCCTCGAACCAGTGACTATCATCATTACTGTCGTAATCTATATCTCCATCAACAGCATCCGGCAACACCATGTCAGCAACGTCATTGCCATCGTCACGACCTTTTTTTTTTTTTTTTTGCTCCTCTACATAATCGTTAATTTGGACCAGCAAAAGCAGACTAGCAGGAGTGGCAACGGCAGTAAAAAAAAAAAAAAAAAGATAGCATATAATTGTCACTGTCATTACCATCTCCATAACTACCATTGATGAGAGTTACGACTTACCCCAAATTTTACAGCGGTATTGATTGTATGTAAGCCTTGCGTGGTAGGCAATTGTCTGGTCGTCCCATTGAAGCATTCGTCGGTAGCTGTAATACATAATTCACATAAGTGTTCGTCTCTCTCTCTTTCTCTCTCTCTCTCTCCTCTCTCTCTCTCTCTCTCTCTAACACACACACACACACACACACACACACACACACACACTCATGTGCGCGCGCGCGACACACACACACCACACACACACACACACACACACACACACACACACACACACACACACACACGCACGCACACACACGCACACGCACATACACACACACACACACACACACACACACACACACAAGTGCGCAGGCACAAACCCATACCCATACCCACACGCACGCGCATAGAGAGAGAGAGAGAGAGAGAGAGAGGAGAGAGAGAGAGAGAGAGGAGAGAGAGAGAGAGAGAGAGAGAGAGAGGCGCACACCGATTGCTTTGCAAAACGGGATGCAATGAATGTTATAGACTCAGTGAGCTTCCATGAATCTATCATCAACAAATGGTTATAGTATTTTTGAAAGAGACTGATAGCTAGGTGCCATTTTCACGTGTGGGGCAAATATCATTTTCCCTATAAACAGTCGATGAAAGGCAAATATTATTTTCTCCATGAACAGTCGATGAAAGCTGTATACTGCTTCAGATTTAGTCTGTTCTCGAATTCTCCCTACACCAAATGGGACATGATTCAGCACCTTTTTAGTTTACATCCTGAAATTGAGATATTCCTAAGTGGTACAAATATGATGCTATTTAGTGGAATTTGGAATGTTTGCAACTATGCCATAAAACATAGACACAACTATTAAGATAAAATCATCAGTTGTCAACCATCAAGCTGAAAGGGGTTTGAACGTCAGAGGACCAGAGCGAAGTGGAGAACCAGTATACAGTTGCTCACTTCTAGTCAAGGTAGAGAGCCAGTTAATGATAATCATTTGATACAAGATGAAATGGATGGAGTTTCTCTTCGCCATCGTCATTCAGGGCAAGAGAAGATCGAATGCTTCGTTATAATCAAAGGAAGCTGATGACGTTTCAGACCGTGTTTCTGGTTTCTGACATTTGAGAACCATCTGTTCTACTGACTAGTAGATTTTGCCAGTCCAGTGAGCAGTGAATGCGGTATCATTATCAGCTGACGAAATCAAACCTTAACGATTTTTGATATAAGTGAACTTGAAGACCTTATTTCAATGTACAGAACACTTTCGTACATGAAATTCATGTTTGGCTCGGATTTTTGCAAATTTGATCCAGACCAACATCACTTCAATCAACGCAAGCTCCGAATCATGGAGGTAAAGTATGGTACTATCTGCAAAAGGGAAAGTATGGTACGATCTGCAAATTGTGAGGGTAGGTTTTCTCCTTATCATTGTTCCTTAATTTTTTTTTTACCAATTATTACAGTCAGAACTTCTCCACAAACAAGTTACAACTATGGAGGATATGGACCACCTTGTGTCATACCCAGTTGTATTCAGAGCTAAGTATAAAACTGGCAGTCAACTAAAACGTAGATCCCGCTTGACATGTAAACAGTCTTACATGTCATGGGAACTGGAGGAGGTCATAGCCAGCCCGACAAAAACGTCGAGACTACGACTGCTCCACCACACCAGCTCCATCACGGCATCCATCTCAGACTTGGTGTTAAAACTGGCCAGATAGCCCCCGTGACCTGCACACTTGCTCCTGACCTGGTAGTACGTCAGTGCCTCTGACGGCTGACCCAGTAGATAACAGCGACCCTCCACATAAAATCCACCACGTGCACACAGCTCATGATAGCAGCGGGCCTCATCCTGAGCTGAATCACATTCCACGATCAAGTTGCAGGAGAGATGGGGTTCAAGGTCAGTCCAGGTTGATGTGGAGCAATTCCACTGGTTGTCAGACAGCTTCTGGGGAATGGAGGATTGCTGTACAGGACAAGGTCACACACACACACACACACACACACACACACACACACACACACACACACACACACACACATATACACACAGACATGCATGTGCATGCAAGTGCGCACGCATGCATACACACACACACACACACACACACACACACACACACACACACACACACACACACACATTAGCAAACGCAATAACAAGAGAGAGAGAGAGAGAGAGAGAGAGAGACAGACAGACAGACAGACAGACAGACAGACAGACAGAGAGATGGGTAAGGATGGGGATGGGACTACGATTAAGGATGGAGGATGGGAATGGGGAAGGGTGGGGTAGGGGGGGGGGGGGCTTCTGACCTTCAGGAAGCTGTAAATCATCCGGAATCCTTTGCCAGTATCGTCGGACAAACAGTAAGGTACAAGAGATGTTCGAAACACCTGTGTATCCACTATCGCCTTCTGAGCCCCAATGATTACTTCAGGCAAGGGAGGTAATGTTCCAGAGCGCCTCCAACGTTTTTGCTGGGATTCGTTTGTGACCACAGCTAGGGACAGGCAGTCGCTCTCAAATAGCACATGTTCATGTGGCGAAAGCTCAGGAAAACCGTTCGATTTTCAGGGACTCTTAAAGACACAGCATCTTCTAACAAGCCGCTCCCACTCGTGTCAGGACTGAAGTCCTCAGTCTGTATGTATCCTGAACAGATGATGAAAAAGGTACAAATAAACATGATCTTCATGGTCAAGAACGTATCAGCAGATGAGGAGAATCATCTCACAGCTATGTGATACTGACTAACATAACTATTTCTTACAAGCTTACCGCGGTTCAGAAACGTAGCCACGAAAAACATGATCATATCATTAAGAAGCCGACAATAACAACATGTCATAACCATAATGAAAGTTTCTAAAATGATCATATTAAGGTGTCAACAACAACAACAAAATATTATAACCCTAGTGAAAGTTTCAAAAATTATCATATTAAGATGTCTGCAACAGCAACATGTCATAACAATAATGAAGGTTTCTGACCAACAAATGACGATTTTCGATCTGTTCTGGCATATGGTTCTACGTACAGATGTAGATAGCAAGTATTTCACTTACCATTCTCTGACACGTAAATGTTTTGGACCAGTTACTGCCATATTGTGTTAAACTGAACATGAAGATCTTTTCATTAGTGTCTCTTCGCACGCGTCTTTGATCCGTCATTATCAACTTTTGTGACAGACGACAGAAGTCTGATGGGCAGCTGAAGTGCCTGCTGCTACTCAAAATTTCACATGCACATCAAAGCTCCCTTGCTTCGTCGGTAGATTTATATTAATGTGATGGTTTAAAGATTTTTTCCGGCGTTCATTGACCAGATGTCTAGCGCATATGCTACAAATATAGAATATTGTTCTGAAATGTTCTTGACAGCCCCGAAACCTTTTTGAACATTGAAGAAACGTTCCTATGCTCTTAACAGACATCTTTGTAAAGTATTCCTCCGCAGTTTCATGGGATATACTTTATTGTTGTTCTCTCGAACTTAATAACATTTCCTAAGCAGTTTGATGGACTACGTTATCAAATTGTTGATATTGTACATCTAGATGTCGGTGTTAAGATTGTTTGAAACGGAGTGATCTGTTGAACACAGAGAGTGTTCTGTTTTACAGTTGGAGTGTTTATATAAGTGTGGTGTTAATATTGCACATGTGATGGTGGTTTGTGGTCGTGATGTGCACGCCTCTGTGTGTGTGTGTGTGTGTGTGTGTGTGTGTGTGTGTGTGTGTGTGTGTGTGTGTGTGTGTGTGTGTGTGTGTGTGTGTGTGTGTGTGTGACTCAGTTTTGGCGGGATGTATGCGTGTGATTCTATATTGGTGTGGTGTGTGTTTATCTGGGGTAGTGGGCAGTTGGGGAGGTGTGGTAGGATGTGCGCGTGCATGTGTTGATATTTATATACATATATACAGACTGACACAAAATGGATAAATGAATTGACAAGGAATGATCGAGCACAGTGGAAAGAGTGGAAATTTTGTTAATGATATACATGTTTATAATTTGTTGTAATATGTGAATTTTGATGATGGCACCACAAACAAATTTTCCTTGTATTCTATGAAGTCAAATAAAATATCGTGTGTCGTGTATCGTGTATCGTCTAATTTGAAACAAAGTCCTGAGGCTGGTGGCCATGGTAACAGGAATACTATAATACATGACAATTGAATCTATGCATCGTCTGCAGTGAGTCTCGTGGTCTGTTGACCCTAGGGTACTAGATGGTCAGAACTTCACCGTGTCCAGAGCCCGGCACGACGGAAGGCGGACCGTGTTGCAGTACAAAATCTCACCTGGTACAAAATGTCCCCCGGTGACATTTTGTACCGACATCGCGATTCGAAGTGTCAGACCCGGTACAAGTCAACAATGCCACCCAGGGTACTTGGATGACATTTTGGCACAGGCATGTTGCATAGTGATGACTAGCATGGAAGATTTTGTCATGATGTGTGAATATATGGTTTTGACGGGGTCTGTACGGTCACTATTTTGCGTCATAGGCTGTCACACAACAGTCCCCATGCGCACACTCACATACACACAGAGACAAGCATGTGCCCTGCACGCAACAATACGTCGGACTCCTGTCTTTCAACATAACAGACTACAACACAATTGTATTCAATTATATATAAGCCTACAACTTTTTTTTTTAAATAATGAGTTCAACTCTCTCTCTCTCTCTCCTCTCTCTCTCTCTCTCTCTCTCTCTCTCTCTCTCTCTCTCTCTCTCAGACAGTCTCTTTTTCCCCCAATGGTACAAATCCCTATTTAAAAAAAAACAAAAAAACTGAAGACTGAGGAGCAAGCACCCTGTAAAGGCGAGTTTTTAATCGCTTCTGATAACATTCTCCTGAAAACATATGAAGTGTCTTTTTTTCCCCTGGGCGCATGACTTTGGCGTATGAGGAATTCATGTACTAGTTTCAACGATTGTAGAGAGGCCTTCTGATGGTGGTGGTGACAGTGTCAGTGGTGGCAGTGTGTAACTAAGTCGGGTCTCTGATGCACCTGAACCATTCTTGTATCCAAAGACTAGCTACACACTCAGAACCATTCATTGATTTTAAGACGTGATAAGTAGTACATATAAGGCTGATATGATTATATACAGACTATGTGTAAGCAGGATAAGTGGTGTTTGTGTATTTGGGTATGACACCACACACACACACACACACACACACACACACACACACACACACACACACACACACACACACACACACACATAAAGGATGAGCTGATGAATATTTGTATATAAATAGGTCATAATACAAGTTTATCAAGAGCTATGAGAAAGTGTCTAAAATGTGTGCAAATCTTATACTTCAATCGTAGTAATCGGAGTCGTCGTCGTAGACGTAGTTGTCGTCGATATAGACATAAAATTCGTTCGTTCGTTCGTAGTCGTCATTTCTCGTCCTTCTATAAGATGTCATTATCATCGTTGCAGTAGTAATAGTCGCAGAGGGACGAGAGATTTGAGGACGAGTAGGATTCGTCTGGTTGAACCAAGGAGTCAAGAATACAAAAGGATTTTTACAACTTTTTCTCCAGCGACTCGTGGACTGCAGATGGCAGAAATGGTCTGACCATATTCAAGATAGTGATAGGTTTGATTTTTATAGGAATTTCTCGTATATTCATAGCATGAAATCTTACTTGAACATAAATATAGATAGGCACTTAAAGCATGTAACAGCAAAATTCAGAATAGGAATATCAGAATGAGCTTGCCATTATCTTAGATATTGAGCAATTAATATTTGGGATTTGATTTGTCCTTTATGTAGAGATTCACAGGAAACAGAAATACATTTCGTTCTATGCTGTCCAGCTCTCAGAAACATCGGAGAAAAGTTCATTAAGCCGAAATATTATAGACAGCCATCTTTGTTTAAAACTAAATCTATTTCTGTCTTTTACTTCTGCTGAAGTTGTTAAACAACTTTCATTGTTTCTATACAAAGCCTTTAAATTGAGAGAAAGTGTTTCTTCTTGAACATGTGTCAACGATTTGCTTTTTGTTTCATTACGTATTATAATTGGTTATAATTATTTTGTTGTATATGTTCACACACCCCTTCGTTAGGGGCCACGGCCTATTACGAATAAATTATCTGAATCTGAATCTGAATTTCTCTCTCTCACTCACTCTCTCTCTCTCTCTCTCTCTCTCTCTCTCTCTCTCTCTCTCTCTCTCTCTCTCTCTCTCTCTTCATATAAAACACGTGCATCTGTATCTTTCACTTGGGACTCGAACTCAGCTAGCGTGAGCTCATTTCTTTGACTCTCTGTTTCTCTGTCTCTGTCTGTCTGTCTGTCTCTCCACACCAAGCATATTTAATGCAGCATGATTCAGCACTAAAGGCTGAAGCAGAAAGACAGTCAAAAGTCAATAACTGGCTGTCATCTATTAAAGCATGTTTAGACAGATATGGTTTCTCGGAGGTATATATAAATGGAATAATTGGAAATTATAAAATGTTCTTGAGAATAATTATTCAAACAAAGAATGAAAGACTCTTTTCAACAGACATGGGGATCCAAGATTAAGGATAGTGACGGATTTAAATTATATTACTCTTTGAAATTACGTCCACACCATGAACAATACTTATCAATAATAACCATTAACAAACTTAAATCAGCCCTCACCGGATTCAGATTAGGCATAAATCATTTAAAGATAAATAGACGCTTCAGGAAAAATGATTCTGAGGATATGCAGGGCCCATTTTGTATGAATAGTGAAGATGAGCTATATTTTTTCTTCCGATGCGAAGCTTACGCATCACTTATATATATATATATATATATATATATATATATATATATATATTTGATTTGATTTGATTGATTTAATTCAACGTCTGTTCACAACAATGGTGATATTAGACTAAAAATAAACCAATCCAAAAACAAACAAACAAACAAACAAAAAACCCAAATTAAAACGGGCTGTGTAAGAATTTGTGTCTGTGTTTGCGAATGCGCGCGCGCGCGCGCGCGCGCGCGCGTGTGTGTGTGTGTGTGTGTGTGTGTGTGTGCGCGCGTGTGTTTGTGTGTGTGTACTGTGCGTATGCATGTGTGTGCGTGTGTGTGTAGAGTGGTGTGTGTGTGTGCGTGCGTGTGTGTGTTAGTGTGAATATGCACTCATGTGTGAAAGGCTACATATGAACATTAATACAATAACTATAAATGCTTTAATGTTTACAATAAATTTGCAAGTATAGTGCTGGATAAAACTGATGCAATTTGTATCATTTCTTCGCTGTAGATTATATCATTTAAAGATCCCATTTTTGCTACATCTATCCCAGATATGTTGTATAACAGGGATAGCAATGGGCAATCAAAAAGAATATGTTCAATTGATATTGGATGACCACAAGCACATTCTACATTTTTTGAAAATTTAGTCTTCCATGAATTTAATCGAATTTTGTAAATGAGACTAGACAAGGATCTTGAACACGGTAATATTTTTGACTTTAAAGGAAGCTTTTCTGTCATTACACGACTTTCTAACATCGAATTTATTTCATGTTTTTTCTAATTTTAGTGTGCTATCAGGATATTTTCTAATAGCTCCTTCTTTCGCTGATCTATCAGCCATTTCATTCCCCCAAATACCACAGTGAGATGGAATCCAACAAAATTCTACATGAACACCTTACATATATTTGAATGTATTAAGTATTTTACGTCAAATATCAAATCTTTTCGAACTTTTGCATTCCAGTTTTGCAGACTGTAAAGAACAGATTTTGAGTCAACACAAAGTAAAATGCTATACATCGCAGTATCAATATCATCTATGAAGGATAAGGGCATAAGAATTGCATATAGTTCTGCAGTAAATACAGAAAAAACTTTTCCTAGACAAAATGACTTTCTTATCTTGAAAGCAGGAATAGCAAATCCAGCCCCTGTGTATGATTCCAAAACTGAACCATCTGTAAAAATCTTTAAATGATTCGGATACTTATTTTCTAGATGTTCTTTTGCTTCAACGGATATAAGATTGATGTTAGCCTCTTTTTTTTCAGAGTTGTATAATCTGTATCGAATCTAGCAGAAATATGCTCCCATTGAGGAATAATGGGTATTATGGGACTACTTGAAATTGATGTAATATCAATATCACAACTCTTAAACAGATCATCTGTGTAGTTTCTAATAGGTTGAAGATATGAATTGT
Organism: Conus canariensis; assembly: GCA_033310375.1. Taxonomy (NCBI): domain Eukaryota; kingdom Metazoa; phylum Mollusca; class Gastropoda; order Neogastropoda; family Conidae; genus Conus; species Conus canariensis. The sequence continues at coordinate 29,763,944 of CM065741.1, forward strand.
TTGGCGCTCTTTTCGGGAAATCCTGTCTTGAGTCAAGAAAAATGTCATTTGTCACAGAATTAGAAACTGAAAGACATCTAGTCACATACTTTGCAGTGGCCAACTTCTGTTGGTCCTCAAGAGTTAACAGATTAGCTGCTCTGTATGTGTTGAGCGTATTTGTGTGTACTGGCAACCCAAGTGCCAACTTAACAGTCTTTTTTTTAGCAGCGTCTGTGGAGCTGAGAAATAAACCTCTTGACTATAAGTTAATTTCGATCGAACTAAACTGGTAGCAAGATGTAAAAGCGTTTGAGTATCTTGTCCCCATGACTGAGCATTAATTATTTTGAGAAAATTTAATCTTTGTCTAGCTTTACTTATTATGTGTTCAATATGATATCGCCACTTTAACTTAGGGGTTAAATAGACTCCTAAAAATTTTACAGCTTTTGAATATTTAAGAGTGTTGCCTTTTATAACAAGCTGAGGAGGATGCTTTGGAGTATCACCATTAATAAAAAGCATTAATTGTGTCTTTTCTCCCGAAAGTTCGAAACCATTTTCTTTCATGTATAAATCTAACTTATCGGGCTCAACTTGGTATAGTTTTTGAACATGTGTTATAACTCTCTTATTTGTTTGTTTTCTGACGTTTGTATTCATCTATATAGCAATGTCATCAGCATATTGAACGAGATGGATATTGTTAGATGGAACGTTTGGGAGATCATGAATAAGAATAGTAAAAAGAACTGGAGCAATGATAGATCCTTGAGGAATTCCAGTATCAATATCCTTGAATGACGAATAACATGTGCCAATTCTTGTACAAATAGATCTCCCAGACAAGAAACATTTTACAAATTGATACATTGCTCCACTAATTCCAATATGTTTTAGCTTATAAAGCAGACGAGCATGCCATACACTATCATAAGCTTTTCTAATATCAAAAAAGTAGCAAGTGTACTTTTTCTTCTGGAAAACTGTTTTATAACTTGATTCGTAATTTTGACCAGATGATCAGTTGTACATCTTCCTTTCCTGAAACCTGCTTGGATGTTTGGAATAATATTGTTCTTTTTCGCAGAAATGTAAAATACGACGTTCAACAATTTTTTTCCAATATCTTATCAACTCGCGATGTTAAAGCTATTGGACGATAACTGCCAATTTCGGATCTACGTTTACCTTGCTTTGGAACTGGTATTACAACCGTCCTCTTTACATCTGGAGGAGGATCACAATAAATATGTTTTTTCTCTTCCTTTTCTCGGTAGCTTCTTACATTTGATGTAAGACTTGATGATGAATTATTCTTTGAAAACACTTCAACAAATAACTCTGCTTTTTCTGATGATGTGGGGATAGCGTTGTTATCTAATTTAATGGGATATGATGGTAAATGGCATCTGTTCTTTAATTCTTTAACCTTCTTCCATACTTTGTGCATGTCCTTTGATGTAGATATTTTTGAATGGCAAAACGTAGTGAAATAGATACGTTTTGCTTTGGCCCCAACTCTGTTACTATGACTTTTTGCACGTTTCATTGCAATAAAAAAAATGTCAGGTCTGTCCTTTAGCCATGTTTTATAAGTTTTCTTTTTACTGCTCACTGCTTCTGCGCATTCTTCATTCCACCATCCATTTCCTCTGTACTTCTTATCATTATAGCATTTACGCTTGGGCATTGATTTTTCAGCAGCGTATAAAACAGCTTGTCTGAAGTTCTCATGAAATATATCAGTGTCTTCATGTTCCAAGGAATTATGATCTATTGACAATAGAGTTGACTCATAGAGGTTCCAGTCAGCACTATTGTATAAAAACTTAGGAATCATATCTTCAACTTCTTCTTCATCTTGAATCTTTTCATTTAGTGTGAGAACAACAGGGAAATGATCACTTCCTAATGTGTCTTCATCTGTTATCCAGCTAGCATTCAATAATATATCAGGAGATACTTACGTTAAGTCAATAGAGGTTGGCGTATGATTCGAAACATCAGGAACTCTTGTTATACTTCCATCATTCAATAAAACTAATTTGGAATCCACAGTGTTTTCAACAAAGCGGTTACATGTTGTGACAGAGCAATCTGGTTCCCAAAACGGAGAATGCGCATTGAAATTTCCCAATATGATCCATTTTTTTCTGAAGGAAGAAGGTGTCTTATCCAGTCTGAATTGTCTGTGTTTGGGCCATTTGGATAATATACAGAAAGCATATTTATACTATAATCTTTGCTCATTTTCAATAACCCGGTAATAAAAAATTCTTATCTTTAGCTGTTGAATTGAGGTCTAACTTCAAAGATCTATAATTAAGATCTGATATAACATATATTGCAGTCTGAACTCTTTTAGTTGATGTACTACAGTTATATAGAGGAGGGTAGTAGAATCCCTTGAATTGAGGTAATTTACTTGGTTCTACATATAGAGACTGCAAAGCCAAAATACAAAAGTTGTTGGAATAAATGTAGTTCTCAAAATGAAGTAGATTTTTAATGATGGATCTACATCCATTGTAGAACAGTAATATAATTGTCAACATGTTTCATAATAAGTGGTAGAATAAACGTTATAAACAGACGTTGGGCAAAGTCAATATGGTTGAAAGATGGGGACCAAAGGTTGTCGCGAGCACCAGGGGAAAGGCACTGTGGGGATGCGCGCAGGCCTGTAGCCATTGCTGGATGGTCCCCGATGGCCACTGAAACCATGTCTACCGACAGGGTATTGGGGGCGCCTCCTGTGGGGCCGTTCCCAAAAGATGCGGTGGACGTGACGCCCCAAGTTGCCAGCGAGGATGCTGGTGCCCCTGTCTGACGGGTGGATGGAGTCCTTCATCGGCCTGTTGTTCGTGGAGTCCAAGTTTTCATGGGACAGAAGGGACACGTTGTGCATGGGGAGCTCTGCAAGGAGTAGGGCGTTGAACATCTCTCGCTTGCTTTGCAGATGTCGATCTTTCACTGGGGCCACTCTACTAACAACTATCTTGGTGTTTGGATGATTTGCTTTTGCTTGTTTCACAAGTGCGGACATCTCTGACACGACTGTCTTAGGATCTTTTCCTTTTAGATCGTTGATTCCACAGTGAAACACCAAGCAGTCAGCAGTCTTCACTGTCTTGGTGTCGCCTAAGTTTTTTGCACAGGCCTCCAATCGGTAGGATGGTTTTGAAACCAGATGTACGCTGTACGCGTACCCCAAACGACGTGGGTTTATCTTCCCCATCGTGGAATCATGGAATAGAATAACCTTAGGCAGACCAGACTGGTTGACGTCATCCCTCTTTTCATCATGTTTTGACAGGCTTGGATTTGTGTTCGTGTGTAAAAGAATCAGCGTCATTCTTAATATGTTTGACGTCACAATTCTGGCCTGACCTTGCTGGCGATGTTTTTGCCTTTTTGGAAGGGGATTTCAAGCAGGCGGCGTATGATGGGTAAGTTTGTGAAGGTGATCGAGTGTCACACTCACTGTTGCCTTGGAGGGAGCTGGTCTGGGTGGCAGAACAGATAGTGAGTGGTTTGCTCCTCTCTCCTTGCTGTGCCTCGATGGTGGTCTCCTCTCGCGACGCTGATGTAGTGCGTGCCTTCCGTACACTCTCTTCTAGACTGCAGATTCTTTCACTCATTTTCTGGATGACGTCCTTTAGCCACTTGATCTCAGAGAGGGCTTTTTCACAAAAGCAGGTTCGTTGAGCGTATTCTAAAACCTCAGGCAGATGGTGGTCACCGGGTGAATTTTCTAGACTTTTAGCCGTTTCTTCATCTGTCTGATGGATGTTCTCAAAAACTGGATTTTGCTCACTGCCGGCACTTCCTGTGGCGATTGTTTCGACATTCGTCGATTTAGACAGCTTTTTGGGCTTCCTCGGTGTCGATGGGGTTTTTGATTTTGCCATAGTTGAGAATTTTTTTTTCCTCTGCTGCAAGTTCTAAGACTAATCCGCCATGTTGGCGCAGGAATCATATATATATATATATATATATATATATATATATATATATATATATATATATATATATATATATAAAACAGAGAGTTTAAAAACCACAACAGACAAGATGAAAAGATTTCCAAAATTTTCGGCTTTAATGCCTTCCTCAGTGGTGAGTTGACTGGCCGGCGAGTCACACAACATTTATACATGAATAAAAAGGAAGTGAATAAAATTCACTACCTTAAAACAAGAAGCTAAAAAGAAAAACAATTGCACGTACCAGGCGAATCTTTCAAATGGAAGGGGAGCAAAGGGACGTGATAGTATGAGGAAGAGGGGCTGAGTAAGTGTGTGTAAAAGCGTGCGCGCGTCACGCACATGTGGGAGTGTGTGCGTATATGAGAGTGTGTTAGTGTGAGTGAGTTTGAGTGTGTGTGTGTGTGTGTGTGTGTGTGTGTGTGTGTGTGTGTGTGTGTGCGTGTGTGAGCGTGTGTATTGTGTATATGGGGGGGGGGGGGGGGGAGGAAAGGGGGGGGGGGGGGGGTTCGGTAGGGGGAGGCAAAAGGAGTCAAGCGACGTAGAACATGAACAGTTATTGTAGTGAGTTGAGTCCGAAAGGATGGAGAGTTTTCAATTTCCTTATCCAGAATTTTTCCCTACAAATTTTTGTGCGTGTGGCTGTCTGAAAAAACTTTTTCTATCACCACGCATTTCATGTTGGCTAGGGTGTGGTTGGGCAGGTTGAAATGTTGCGTGACTAGAGTCCCGATGTTGTTCTTGATGTGAGATCTATGCAGATAGAAACGTTTTCTGAGTGAATTTTTTGTTTCACCAATGTATTGAGAATTCTGACAGAGTTCGCAGAACATGAGATAAATGATGTTATTGGTTTGACAATCAATATGGTGTCTTAGAGTAAATGTTTCTTTGGTCTGGTGGCTAATGAAATTGGTGGACTCCAAGGCGTGCTCTGTACAAATAATACATTTGTTGGAACATTTGAAAAAACCATTAGGGTCTTTACGATTTAATTTGACGGGGAGGGCTGAGGGCATAAGCAAGTGTTTGAGAGAACGGTTGTTTCTTTCTCCTAGGATGGGTGGGTAAGGTATGGCCTGTTTAAGTTTGTCACTGGTGAAAACTGTCTGATATCTCTCTCTCTCTCTCTCTCTCTCTCTCTCCCCTCTCTCTCTCTCTCTCTCTCTCTCTATATATATATATATATATATATCAAAGCATTTAAAGGTTAACTGGTCAACCGAGATAAAATGCCGACATTTATTGTGTAGTGAGGAAATCAGAGTCATTCGTGATGTAGCTATGTATATATATTTTTATGCACTGAGACACAGGGAAGACATATTATTGCTACACATTCAAATTGATTCCTATCATCCGTCAGTTTGAATAGCCACTACATTGTTTACGTGTTTCTATGTTTACAGGCCGGAGGCCTAACATTAAAACATTGTCATTCTCTCTCTCTCTCTCTCTCTCTCTCTCTCTCTCTCTCTCTCTCTCTCTCTCTCTCTCTCTCTCTCTCTCTCTCTCTCTCTTTCTCCATATAAAACACGTACATCTGTATCTTTCACTTGGGACTTGAGCTCAGCTAGATTGAGTTAATTTCTTTGACTCTGTGTCTATGTCTGTCTGTCTGTCTGTCTGTCTGTCTGTCTGTCTGTCTGTCTGTCTGTCTCTCTCTCTCTCTCTCTCTCTCTCTCTCTCTCTCTCTCCCCATATAAAACACGTACATCTGTATCTTTCACTTGGGACTCGAGCTCAGCTAGAGTGAGTTAATTTCTTTGACTCTGTGTCTATGTCTGTCTGTCTGTCTGTCTGTCTGTCTGTCTCTCTCTCTCTCTCTCTCTCTCTCTCTCTCTCTCTCTCTCACTCTCTCCCCCCACATAAAACACGTGCATCTGCATTTTTCACTTAGGACTCGAACTCAGCTAGCGTGAATTAATTTCTTTGTCTGTCTGTCTGTCTGTCTGTCTGTCTGTCTGTCTGTCTGTCTGTCTGTCTGTCTGTCTCTCTCTCTCTCTCTCTCTCTCTCTCTCTCTCTCTCTAAAACACATGCATCTGTATTGTTCATGCAGGATCTGAACTCAGCTGGCGTGAGTTAATTTCTTTGACTTTCTCTCTCTCTCTCTCTCTCTCTCTCTCTCTCTCTCTCTCTCTCTCTCTCTCTCTCTCTCTCTCTCTCATGTCACCCGGGCTAACGTTTTGTTCCCGGAAATGCTTTTGTACCTAGCCGTCTGTACAAGTTGTTACTGGCTGCTATTTTGTACTACGGTGACATTTTATTTCTCCACATACACCCCCCCCCCCCCCCATCTCTCTTCTCCGCCGACTGACCTCACCAGAACTGAATCAAGTACCCCGTAGAGTCTGTGTGGACAGGAAGGATTCTCAAGCTGTAGAAAGTCTGATTTTCCATAGAGTTCGAACTCAAGCTTGTCAGCTCCACGGTTGAACTCACCTTCTTGCCTATAACACCTTACACTGGGTACTAAAACTAGAGAAAGAAATAAAGCCAGCCAGCCAGCCAGCCAGACAGACAGATGGATGGATGGATGGATTAATGGATGGATGGATGGATGGATAGAGAAATAGGCAGGCAGGCAGGCAGGCGGATAGATGGATAGATAGACAGATAGATAGAGAGAGAGAGAGACAGATAAATAGATAGTTAGATGATAGACAGTTTGATAGATAACATTTAGATGGATAGATAATGAGGTAGATAGATAGGCAGACAGATAGATAGATAATTAGATAGACAGACAGACAAATAGATAGGCTGATAGATACATAGATAGATGGATTGATGCATGGATAGATAGATCGACAGATCGACAGACAGATAGACAGACAGATGGATGGATAGATAGACAGACAGACAGACAGACAGATAGACAGATAGATAGATAGATAGATAGATAGATAGATAGATAGATAGATAGACAGATAGACAGACAAACAGACTGATACATAGATAGATAGATAGATAGATAGATAGATAGATAGATAGATAGATAGATAGATAGATAGATAGATAGATAACACATGTTATTACTAGAATCGAACTATTTTCTCTCTGAATACGAGACAGATGAGACTAGAACGAGGTTCTGTTATTTGCCTTTGTTAATGTTTCATTTAACCCAGAGTGTCCTTAAAGAATAGGAGCTCAAACCTTCTTGCGGCAAGGAATCATGATCGTGATTAACTAGCAAAAGCATGTGTTGCTTAATTGTTCCCCAAACGAGTCCAACTGAATGGAGTGTGCGGGATTGTTCAGTCTGGAGACAGGATGCGCCAACTTGTCTTGAAGTGTGGGTGAGTCTTATGATTACAAACGTATTCAGTAGGGATCGCTTTTACGTATTACATGATTGCACTATTGAGTACAACGCCCTCTCGTAGATGGAAGAAAAGAGATACGTCTACAAACGGGAATTCCATTTACACGTCGAAATCAGCAAGCACTGGCGAAAGTTCTTATAACTGTTATTATGATAATCATCATCATCGTCATTATTAATATTAATATTATTATTATTATTATTACTACTATTATTACTATTATCATTATCATTATTATTATCATAATCATTATTATTACTGTCAATGATAATAATGATGATGATAACGATAATGATAATCATAGCAACTATCTGTTGTTGTTATTATTATTACCATTAGTTTCTTCTTCTTCTTCTTCTTCTTCTTCTTCTTCTTCTTCTTCTTCTTGTTAGTGTTGTTGTTGTTGTTGTTGCTCTTTTTTTCTTCTTCTTCTTCTTCTTCTTCTTCTTCTTCTTCTTCTTCTTCTTCTTCTTCTTCTTCTCATCTGCCACCAACATGATATTTGCGAGAAATGTTCACTTTATGTCCCAAGTCAGTTATCTTCCAAACATGAAGGTCGTGAGCATCTTCAATATTTTTTTTTCGTGAAATGCACGACTGAACTGATCAACTTTACAGAAGAATGTACTGTGCTGATTTTGTTCACATTTGTAATGTTCACAGGAAACACTTATTCTAAAAAAGGCGTTCATACTACTTTTCATTTTAACATGCTGCCACCACGTACGTACGTAAACACTTCACGTAACGTTGTGCTAAAGAACAAACTATGTGAGACTATATGTTTGGGTTGGAAAAATAGAACAGAGGGTGAATATGTCGTGATGCTTATTCGCACTCTCTACACTCACCTAAATGATCGGTTAAAGGCACCACTTCTAACTTTTTCTTGAATGAAAGCTGCGTTCCCTTGGTGACCTTCAGCTGACCTTGTGGTCCTTTATGACGTCCTTCACGAAGATAATGACACTCAACCCATAAGGTTTAACTGGAATGAACTCACTGGAAGCGAGAGGCCTCTCTTGATTCAGCGATGGAGGGTCATAGTAAGGTTCACAGCCTGTCCACTCCGTCTTTCCATTTTTATTGTAAAACTGGAGGAGCACGTAGTTACCTCTTGTGCATGTCTGATACAGAAAGTCCACACCTACGTAGTGATGGTAAACGATGATATGTTCGTTCTCGATCGCAATGTTCGGTGGGACGATTTTCAACACAAGATGGCACATTAAGGATGAATGGTTGAATGGGTGTTCTTCCCTGCTGTGAACATATGAAATATGGACATTGGTTGCAGCAATGTGAAGTACCCTGTCCTGTGACAACATGCACTTGACAATGTCAGCCGTACACAGTGTCACGTGTTCGTATGAAGTGTTCTGAAGACTGTAGCAGCGATCTTGAGTGTCGTCAGGTAAGACGTCGTTGTTCTGTGTGACATGCTGTGCTCCTGCTGCTGCCAAAACTTTTGTATACATATCACGCACCCAGACATACACACACGCACACAAATACGTGGACGTATACAGTCACGTCCATTAAAAAACGCAAACAAGCGCGCGCGAGCGCGCGCGCACGCACGCACACACACACACACACACACACACACACACACACACACACAGACGCAGAGAGAGAGAGAGAGAGAGAGAAGAGAGAGAGAGAGAGACAGAGAGAGAGAGACAGAGACAGAGACAGAGACAGAGACAGAGACAGAGACACAGAGAGAGACAGAGAGAAAGAGAGAAGGAATGAGAGAAGAGGGGAGAGAGAGAGAGAGAGGAGAGAGTGTGTGTGGTGTGGTGGGTGGGTGTGTGTGTGTGTGTGTGTGTGTGTGTGTGTGTGTGTGTGTGTGTGTAAACCCAAAGCAGATAACCATACAAACGCTATGGCCCAATTCGTCCGAGTCCTCAGACTGAGGATACAAAAGCTGTCAGTTCCATCACTAAACAGCGATGGAACATGCATTCCATAATAATTATGATCATAAACAGTAGCTCTAGAATCGTGCTTGGATCATACTTAAAATGGTTGAATCAACTTCGTCATTCAATCTATGACATATGTATCAAGTATTCGGCACAACACTTCAGCAAATCGCAGCTAAAGACTAACCTTGACATAAACAGTTGTTTGGCATAAAGACAGTTAGTTAATGGGTTCCATGACGGGGAGGGGGGGGGGAGGGGAGGGGCTGTCAGGCATTCAAATATCTTCTTAGGCCCCTGTTTCCATTCATAGGTGATAGAACATACACGCTGTGACCCATGTTGTTTTTCTTCTAACTCTTGGAGTTCCTGTCCTGCTAGATCGAACATTGATCTCGTTGCAAGTGAGGCGACTGCAGCGAACATCTAGACACATTTTAGAAATGAGCAATAAAGCACCGCCAAAGAACGTAGACAAAGAACCACAAGACAGAACGCAGCGTGTTTCGACCTCTTAGGACTTCTTCATTCAAGATACACAACACTTAGGACAACGAAAATGAACGAGCAATCACTTCTCTTCATCCGATTCGGCGCAAGATAAGCATTGAATGAAAACGAGGCTGTCAGGAAGGAGACAATGTGTGAGTCGAGGTAGTAATGATGAGAACAGTTATACTGATAGGAATAATAACAATAATAATGATGATCAAAACATTGAAAAAATAAATAAAGAGAGGGTTACTACTGCTTTTGGTGATAATATGGCAATAGCAGTTGTAGTATGCAAGAAAGGTGAGCGGGTTAGAGGATTTAGTGGCAATGACGATGGTGATGTCAATGGTAATAGTGGTGGTATCAATACAAACAACGGTACCAATAAGAATGATGATAATGCTAACAACAATAGTAATGGTAAGTGGTAATAATAGTACTAATAATAAAAGTATAAAACAGAAACATAATTTTGAAAAAAAGTTTAATAATAACTGTATCAACAATAGTAAAGATAATAGTAGTAATAATGCTAATAGTAAGGTAAGTGAGGAGAGGAAGGGGGAGGACAAGAAGAACAAAGAGGAGAAGGAATGTACAATTATGGGAAGGATGGAATCTAATAAGTATATTTATAATCATAATGTGTATATTAATACTTTCAATAATAATCATGATTGTAACCATATAGTAATGATAGTGATACTAGTGGATGCTGGAAAAGTGGTAAGTTGGAATGTCAGAAATATTGCAAAGAATAATGAGTATATTAATAATAGTAGTAAATATAACATTAATTCAACGCTATCATGCGCCGAAGATAAGTTATTGCGTGTATTTTCCTTGTCCTAAGTGTTACAGCATTCTTTACGCAACGGGTGTCAGTAGATTTTCATATGGCCTGATGGGCTGCTTGATGGTTCGAACGCACGAGTTAAGTGGTAAGAGGACTAACATAACTGTGTAGTATTCTGTGGTAGCACCCCATTTCCAAGGCTTGGATTCTTCCATTCAGACTGATGTGGTGGTCCGGTGTCTGGCATGTGCACGGGAAGATGGAACATAGAGGTACCTGTGGGAGTCTGCCGCTCTGTTTCGTGGAGATGTCATCGTCCTTCCGATGAGCGTTGAGCCTGGCCAGAGCTGATGTTTTCTTTGTTGCCCGCGGAAGTATTTCGGGTTTGGATCCTTCAGTGTTGTGACCGTTCATTCTCAGTTAGCGGCGTGAACAAAAAGTCGGAAGTACAGTGCTGAAATTCAGCAGAACTACAACAACAACACGCCCCCCCCTCCCCCCATACACACACACACACACACAC
>CM065741.1:29777486-29787486 GCA_033310375.1 Conus canariensis
TCCATCATTCGATTAAGACGACCCACTGAGAGCCGTGAATGCAATGCTGCATACCAAAAAACTCGAAAAACCACCTACACTTTTCATTTTACGTTTCAGCAAAATGTGTTACTATTGTACACGTAGAATAAAGTCTGCATTTCAAAGAACGCAATGTTCAATCGTTGCATTCGATTTAATCTAAACAACAACTACTGGTAAGAATCAAACAAATTAAACATCGAAGTTGTACTATGTATCAGTGGAAATAAATTCAAAGTCAATTTTGGTTTTAAAGTGATGTGACTGTGAGCGATTATTAAAACAAACTTAAATGACAAATTATAATAATTCTATCAGACAAAAGGGACACATTAATTACAATGCAAAATTAATTTCCTAGGATCTATGTTTGCTTATGAATTACGTTAAATTCCAGATATGAAAACAATCAAGACCTGTGAGATTTTATCAGCATAAGAAGCCGTTCTTCGTTTTTCTTCTGTTGTTTTTCTAGCAGTAGGTTGATCGTGTAGAGAAAGGGATTTAACGCTGCGTTCAACGGCATCACAATGATGGCCATCACAACGTTGATCTCCCCTGAGACAGACAGGCCCTGGGAGGACAGAAGTCCAAGTAAACCAATGGGGAACCAGCAGAGGAAGTCTGATATGACCACAGTGAACAGTCGGCGGGCTATGCTGGCATCTTGAGAGCGCTGACTACTCATGTCTCCTTTAAGAGTGTTAGATCGTACAGCCCAATAGATAATTGCCTGGCCAAAAGCAACGATCTGAAACAGAATGAAATTCAGGACAATCATGATTGCAAATGAGTAATCATGGCCATCGGACCTTTCGCCAGTGACGGGTAGAGGAATGCAGATTCCAGTCTGACTGTAGAACTTCCAGTGAGCCACACTCGGTAACACTGGAATAGCAGCGAGAAACAATCCCACGACCCACGACAAACAAGAAGCCAGTTGTGCATTCCATCCTCTGAAATGCAAGAAACTCAATGGAAAGCGAACGACTAGGAATCGATCAAATGTGACCAAGCAAATTAGGAAAGAAGACACCTCACAAGACATCAAAGACAGAAACCCACCCAGTTTGCATGGCACGCTATGCCTCCATCTCAGATCCTCCCAGATATAATTATTTTGGTACATTCTGTCAGCCGTGCCAATTAGCAGCAGGTAGATGCCCATCAGAAAGTCAGACACGCAGAGGTAAAGCACGAAGATGTTGAAGCCTGGTGAGCCGCCACCTCGCAGAGATGACAGGCGAAACACAAAGCTCACTCCGTTACCTATCAAAGCCAGGCTGCTGAAAACAGCTAGACATACCCTGTAGATATTAGATCTCAGTAGATCCTGGCAAGAAGACAGCTCGTCCCGAGGGGCCTGACAGTGCCTGAAGTCTGGCAGGAGCATGGCTGCACAACATGCCTTGAAGTCGTCTGCATAAATAGCGCGCAGGTGGTCGAGACCTCCGAAAATATGTTTGTCAATGCTGGTATTGGACAGCCCCTCAAGTCCAGAACTTCAAGTCTTCTCATTGGCTGAAAACGTAGGCCAGTGACGATCTCTGTGCCACTGTAAGACAGATTCAGAAAGATTACCCCAGGAAAGACATTGATGACCATATAGGGATCTAGGGTGAAAAGACGTGAAAGTGACAAGTCCAGAGTTTTGACTGCAGAAAATGTCTTCATTGTATTCATACTGAGAACGCTGGTCAAAGGATTATTGAACAAAAATAATGATTCTAGACTTGGAGTACCGGTCAAAATCTCCACAGGAATACTGACAAGTCTGTTACTGCTCAGATCAAGAGTTTTCAAGTTAAGTAACGTAATGTTGGAAGCATGTTTCAGGTGACAATTAGCCAGATTAAGATACACCAACATGTTGTTGGCTGACAGTGCAGACGTAGTCATACCACTGCCATCCATATTCAAGTACCGCACTTCAGGATAGCAATGGGCAGGGAAAGGTGTGAGACAGGTGAAGGCAAGACCGTGGCAAATGCAAGGTTCTGGACACTGCAGACTACAGAGCAACTCTTCGTCCCATTTGGGACATTGGTTAATGCCATCACACACCTGATCTGGGTGAACGCATACCTTGGAATCAAAACATCGATAATGACCCGGGCAGGTGTAGCTGTCACAGTCTGCTTCATCCTCATGATCTGGGCAGTCATAAAATCCGTTACACCTTGTGAATACAGGCAGGCATAATCCATCGTGTGCACACTGATAGTGGGTCTCTGGACACATGTTGTCGGATCTTCTGTGCGGAGTAATGGTGGAGCCATTTCTCGCGAAGTCAATGGCAAACGGAGGTGAATAGGGGTATATGTAATGTCCCTTTGCTTCACCAATCACAGAACATCCATCTTCATCCTCTTCGTTGACACAATCTACGTGACCATCACAGCTTTGTACATTTGGGTAGCACTGTAGTGACACGTAAAGTCTGCCAAATGTTTCACACATTCAATGATATACACAAATAAGTAATTGTTAGATCATGTTGCATCATAATATACAAATGCTAGCAATACCGTTTTTGTTCACTCTACGATTACCTTAGAATAAATAATAACGTATTTCATTCATACCTCAGTGTATACACTGGTGCGTAATGATCACGTAAGTTCAAGGTACTTCATCCAAGCTCTCCCAAAAGACTATTTGACCTCCTTGAAATGAGAATTAAAATTCCTTTTCTTTGTAACTAGCGTTTAAGAGTTCTTTCCCTTATTTGTTTTTAGTAACCGTTTGTTTTTCATGTCGATTATTTTCTGAAAATACCGTTCTTGGAATTACAGGCATTAACTGACACAAAATCTTATGTGTGACATTTTTATGATAGTCTTGTTGTAATACTCTGAAGACAATGAATAAATCTTAAAACGTAATGATGATATTTTGTAACATGTCACTTGTAGTTATGTATAGGACGTCATGCGGTCGGTTTTGAAAAGTACAAGCTTTTGAAATACCTGTTTAATACTTCCGCATTGAAGAAGACCGTGTCCACAAGTAGAGAAGGCACAGAATGACTCGTCACTGTTGTCACTGCAATCCTGCCGGTGGTTACAAAGGAAAGTGTAGGGCACGCGCCCACTTCCTGTGGCACATGCGTAAGATGGAGGAAGTGGTGTCATCCCTGGAAGTGGACAGGAGGCAGCAGTAGGGATATCCCAGGTAACTCTGTGTACACCAAACTGCACATCATCCTTGCCCCAGCAGGCACTGTGCACATCACAGGCCAGAAACGAATGGGTTTGGTGGTGAAAGGGGCAACAAATAAATCGTGAACTGAAAGAAATATCTCTCGTATTCAATGCCACAGAGCTTACTCTCAGAGTCCTGTCAAATGGAGCACCTGCGTTGCAGAGATAATGCGGGATCTCCTTTCCATCAGAATTACAATCCATCAGTATCATGAAGGAACTAGAGAAATCGGTATCAGGCCATAATTTAAGGGTCATACCTATGTCTGCTCCAAATGCGCCACAACTGGAACGAAATGAAACGAATGTATCAAGACGTTCTTTCGTGACCAGCACGTGGGCTACGGTCCCGTCTGCCCACATCAAGTACGCCCTGTACCTAACGAAAAAGGAAATGGAAGAGTATCAATATCAACGTTTCAGCCAGTATCCTTTCAGATAGAAGTTTAATTTTCGGTTTCATCAATGAGGCGTCACTGCGTGCGGATTAGTCCATACACTCTACACCACATCCGCTAAGTTTTGAGACCACACTAAGCATGATTTGAAGCTGATGGATAAATGAATTAACAACAAAGATGAGACAATTGAAGAAGAGGGTTGTTAACGACCAATCTGTCGCCTCTGCCCAATTTGTCGCCCAAGCGACAGATTGGTCTTCAACGCCAGGACCAATCTGTCGCCGGATGACAGATTGGACCCGGGTGTTGCATATTTTGATGGGATAGACCTTATAGGGAAGACATCATGATTGAAGAGGGAATATTTGAGCGGATAGAAAAACACAGCGTCACAGCGAACTACTTTTGAAGTTGGAGTGTTTCTACTCCTGTGGTGGGGTAATTAAGAATTGCGGCCCCTGTAACTCCAGGGTATTGGGTCCAATTCTCTTCTAATTTGGTGTGAGGGTTTATTGTACCAATTCCTTTTGTGATAGTCACTACTGGCAGGCACCTCTCGCACACGTTTTCTTAGTCTAGAAAAAAAATAGAAGTAAAAACAATATAAAAACACCCAGAGTCTGTATGCACATTGATATATCAAGAGAATTGGCACCATGCCAGCGTAGAAGCTCTTCCAATGAGTACAGGCCCACGTCAGTAACAACAATGACGTGAAAATACATTTAAACATGAAAAGAAAAAAGAGCACTGTTCAAGAAAAGTAAAAATGGAACATTGAACAAGTCCTAAAATAATGTCACACATTAATAGGGGTTTTCGTAAAACCTCATTCAAAGTCTTTTCTGAACAAAATGGTAAATTGGTTTTCAGTCTTCTGCAATAAAAAAAAAAAGATTATGGGTGTGTGTGTGCGTGTGTGTTGTGTGTGTGTGTGTGTGTGTGTGTGTGTGTGTGTGTGTGTGTGTGTGTGTGTGTCATTCATTTAACATCTTTCCACTAATCGTGATATAAGATGGGAAAAAAATCGTGCCGAAAGAGAGAGATGGGGAAAGAAAGAGCGTATGTGCTTATGCTTGTGCACGCACACGTATGTGTGCATGTGCGTGTGCTCGTGTGTGTGTGTGTGTATGCGAGTGTGTTTGAGTATGTTTGTGTGCATATGTGTGTGCTTATATGAGTGCTTATATGAATAATAATGGTAATTATAAAACACTTAAATTTTTCAAATAAATTTGAAAGGGAAAAAAGCTAACATTTTAACCAAACTAATTAACAGCCATCAAGGCACAGAAACTTAACCTTTCTCAGTCCTTGTCACTTTTGAGCTCTGTACATTATTCCATGTTCCCTCCCCACACATATCCCCCATCCCCGCCCCACACACACAAAAGGAACCTATAAATACTTCCCCAATGGAGTGCGCTCTAAGCATACAAAAACTCATATGTTAGAGCTGTTGACTCAAAGATGGCCTGTGCACTATTTTGCCTCAACACTGGAATTATTTTTTTCATGTCTTGACATGTAACAATATGATCACGTGTTATTTTCTCTTTACATAAACACACTATGTTTTTAACATATTTTGTTTTTAAAGCATCAAGTTTCCACCTATACATCAATGAAAGTATATTTTTATTTAAATCAAAATTATGTTGAATGATTTTAATATAAAAAATATCAAACTGATTTTGATTGTCATGTTCTATCATTCTATCTTTGAAAGTTTTCGAAACATATGTTTTAACTAAATTGCACTGCTCATGTACCGATAAGGTTAGTTTAAGATCTTCAGAACCAGATATGTTTTGCTCCACGCTTAGCTGCCCTATCTACTTTATCGTTGTAATAAAAGGAACAGTGTGAAGGAATCCAACAAAAGGATAATTGGGTACCTACTTCAATAAGCATGTGGATCAAACAGCTTATCTCAATAATCATTTCAGGCCTAGTATGCAAATGAAAATCTTTTATCGCCTGAAGGACTGATTTTGAATCTACACAAAACAGAGCTTGAAATATTGTTTTGGGGAAATTTAAAAGGTAATTCAAAGCCATGAGTATTGCTGTTAATTCAGCTGTAAATATGGATATGTTACATCCAATGTAAAAAGATTTCTCCATCCTCAAGTCGGGGATTAAGAATGCACAACCTGTTTGCTTACCAATACATGAACCATCTGTGTATATTTTTAATTGGTTAGTGTATTTCTCGTCAATATGGCACTTAGTATAACTTGCGAGCATATTGATATTTTCATCTGTTTTGGTGTTGGTGTGATCAATATCAAAATGGGCTTGTTTTTTTAGTTCCCAGGGTGGAATAGGACAAAAAGATGGTCTGGGAGAGAAAGTTTCTTTTCCTAAAGAAACCCCAGAATCTGAAATTATTTTTGATGTATAAGTTGCTATAGTTATTTGAGAAGTTATAGACTTTGCTCTTTTCAGAAAATCAAAATCTGATCTTATTTTGATTTCTGATTTAAATGTGTGTTTTTCTAGCTGTACTTTAAATGAAAAATTTACAACATGTTAAATCTCTATAATTATCTAGAGGAAGTACCTGAGCTTCATAATATGTACGTGACGATGATGCGTGCACAGGAAGTCCAAGGGCTAATTTCAATACCTTACGTTCAATACTTTGCAATTTTTGTAATAGATATTTAGGCGCGTTAAAGAATATTTCTTGGGCATAAGTTATTTTTGATCTCATTAAAGATAGAGTAATCAATGTAGCTGGATCTTGCCCCCACTTTTCTTTAGAAATAATTTTCAGAAAGTTTAATGTTTTTCTCGCCTTCGTTAATAAATATTCGATATGAAAAATCCATGATAATTTAGATGTAAAATAAACTCCTAGAAATTTGATCTCTGTAACGTACTTAAGAGGTGTATCATCCAATGTGAAAACAGGCATACTTTCTGGGTTAGATCCACTGTTAAAAAGAATCATGTTTTTTTTTTCGGTTGACAGACTTAATCCATTTAGCTTCATATAATCCACCATCTTATTTAGTTCTCCTTGATATATCTTTTTGACGAATTTTATATCTCGCTGTGAAGTTTTCTTTTTTTAACGTTACATCCATCCACATGCATATATCATCTGCATATTGGACAAGAACAACTTTTTTGGATAATTTGTTTGGCAGATCATGCATTAATAACGAGAAGAGAAGTGACGCTAATACTGACCCTTGAGGGATTCCCATTGAAAGTGTTCTACTTGTGGAATATGTTATTCCCTACTCTTGTTCTTATTACCCTATCCTTTAGAAAACATCTGACATAGTTGTATATATTTCCTGTCAAGCCAATGTTTTTAAGTTTATTCAATAGCTGTAAATGCCACACTTGATCGTAAGCCTTATTTATATCGAAAAAGGTAGCAAGAACACATTTTCGTCTAGCAAACTGTTTCTTTATATTTGTTGATAATTTCACTAAAATTTCTGTAGTTGATCGACCTTTCTGGAAACCAGCTTGATTGATTGGTATGATGTTACATTTTTCGCAGTAATGTACAAGTCTATTCAAAACAATTCTTTCTGAAAGTTTACATACATGTGAAGTTAATGCAGTGGGTCTATAATTCTTAGGATCCTTTGCAGATTTTCCTTGCTTATGAATTGGAACAACAATCGACTGTTTCCATATTTTTGGCATAACACCATTGCTCCAACACGTACTAAATAATTTATGAAGAAACTCTACAAAATGTTCAGGCAAATTTCGTAACATTTGATTAGATATTGCATCTAAACCAATAGATGGTTTTCTTAATTATATGGGTCTAATGGCTTCTTTAACTTCTTGGATAGTTATAGGAGCATTGATATTGTTACTATTATCTGCTGTAGATTCATCCTGTGCTTTACTACCTTCTTCTTTCTATCTGTATATTTGGTCAGTACTTGTTAGACCTTCAGAGCGGCTTACCTTAGCAAACATGTTTACAAAGGCTTCTGCTTTCTCACCAGCACTAGGAAGACTGTTGTTATCAATTGTTATAGGGTACTGTGTCGATGTTAATCCATTTTTCATAGCTTTCAGTTCCTCCCACGCTTTACCAATATCTTTATGATTTTTGACTTCAGAGTTACAAAATCCATTCCAATGCTGCAGCTTTGCGTCATCTATGACATCATTACTTTCTTTATCTGCCTTTTTCATTCTTTATGACTACTTGCTGATCTCTTTTTACAATGCATCTGGAATCTCGCTTTTTTCTTTTTATTGGCAGTTTCACATTTTGTGCTCCACCATACATTTCCATTATTTTTTTTGTCTTTGTGTTTTTTATCTTCGGGATCGACTTGTCAGCTGCTGCTAAAATATATTTACAAAATGCAGTGTATTGGTCATCTACATTTTCATTAGCTGAGAACACTATGTCTATGTTGTTAAGATTGGTTTGAAAAAAAAGACCAATCTGCTTTTTTGTAAATAAATCTTGGAATAATATCTTCTGAGATTTCCTGTTCTAATACGTCATTCAACGATATTATTATTGGAATATGATCTGATCCAGTGGATTATCTCCTGTTTCCCACATTGAGTTTACTACAAGTGATGGAGATGTAAAGGTTAAATTAATGGCTGAGGGGTTATGGGTGGCTATATCTGGAATGCGAGTAATATTTCCATTATTAAGCAAATATAGATTAGAATCAGCTATGTAATCTAATAATCTATTACTTGTAACATAAGAGCAGCCATGGTCCCAAAAAGGAGCATGTGCGTTAAAATCTCCTCCAATAACCCATTTGTCTCTTTGGTCTGGGAACCCTTTTAGCCATTCTGTATTCGCATCATCAGGTCCTTTTGGAAGGTAAACTGAGGCAATGTTCAATATGAAAGAAGAAGTAAATTTGACCATTGCTGCACAGCATGAAGCAGAAGGGATGTGTGTGTGTGTGTGTGTGTGTGTGTGTGTGTGTGTGTGTGTGTGTGTGTGTGTGTGTGTTGATAGTTGCTTATGGAAGAAGAGTTTACGCTTATAGGGTCGATTTATCCAAAGTGTTGATTTATCAAAGAGCGATTTATCTGAATTTTTTTTTACAGATATAAAGGAGGCTTGTAAATAGAACCAAGCCTTTGGGTCAATTAATCTGGAGGTGGACTTATGTGGAGTCGACTATATAAGTCATCTGACCGACAAATTGATATTTTTTCTGAACAGTCGAGATATCAGAATAATGGATAAGTTGACATTATTTTCTGAAAATTCGAGTTTTCCGACCGATGAATAAGTCAACGCACAAGTCAACGTATAATCCATTTCCCCTGGCACGTCGACTTATGTCTTGCTTACACACTTCCACTCTGCTCCCCCCTTCCCCCTACCCACCCCACATCCACGCTGTCTCCTTTTCTCTCTCTCTCTCTCTCTCTCTCTCTCTCTCTCTCTCTCTCTCTCTCTCTCGTCCTTTTCGGTTCCTAGTAATGCCAATGCTGCAACAAAGCCCAGTTAATTGAAATTCCTTGGGACTACTCCTTGACTTGCTCAGGTAATTTCAATTTGTTAGATTTATTTTGAGTTTGTTTTAGATTGGGCAAAAATTTAGATTAACTCAACACGCGGATAATTTTAAATTCGGATAATTAAAAGTCCATGGGTGGTTCAAAGGCTCTTTCAGTTAACCGGGTTTTACTGTACATGGTCAGTTCAGTGGTGTTCATGATCTCTTTGATACAGAATCTATGCAACCTATTTTGACCTACATCATATTAAGAGGAGACGTACACATTAAGAAATATACATAGATAGATACTGCATCAAAGTAACTACAGGTCATCTACGTCATGAAAGGTAGAAAAAAAATGCTCATCACACAATAATATGCAGTCAAATAGAGAAAACATGGAATTTACATCACAATGAAAATGGTCATTCTTGCTGATTATCGGTCATCTGCGTTGTAAGGAGCAGAGAAACGCCCATACCACACCAATATTCTGTCTGTCAAATATTTTTTTAAAATATGGAATTGACATCAAACTGATCACTAGTCATTGTCACTGACCACTACAACAACACTCTGTCTGTCAAACATTCTTTTTTTTAAAATATGGAATTGGCATCAAACTGATCACTGGTCATTGTCTCTGACCACTGGTCATCTAAATTGCAAGAAGCACAGATATATTCATGTAGTAAACAGTAAGCAATTATGTTTTCCAAACTGGTCACTGGTCATTGTTGCTAACCACTAGTCATACTACGTTTTAAGAAGCATATACACCCTATAACACATCAATACAGAATGAGAAAGTGAAAATAGGAAATTGACATAAAACTGACCACTAGTCTTTCTTGCAGACCACTGGTCTTCTACATTAAAAAAAAGAAAGCATTAAACATATCAA
>CM065741.1:29792486-29809986 GCA_033310375.1 Conus canariensis
CCACTCTGCTCCCCCCTTCCCCCTACCCACCCCACATCCATGCTCTCTCTTTCTCTCTGTCTCTCTCTCTTTGTCTGTGTGTCTGTGTGTCTGTCTGTCTGTGTGTCTGTCTGTCTGTGTGTCTGTCTGTCTGTCTGTCTGTCTGTCTGTCTGTTCTCTCTCTCTCTCTCTCTCTCTCTCTCTCTCTTCTCTCTCTCTCTCTCGTCCTTTCGGTTCCTAGTAATGCCAATGCTGCAACAAAGCCCAGTTAATTGAAATTCCTTGGGACTACTCCTTGACTTGCTCAGGTAATTTCAATTTGTTAGATTTATTTTGAGTTTGTTTTAGACTGGGCAAAAATTTAGATTAACTCAACATGCAGATAATTTTAAATTCGGATAATTAAAAGTCCATGGGTGGTTCAAAGGCTCTTTCAATTAACCGGGTTTTACTGTACATGGTCAGTTCAGTGGTGTTCATGATCTCTTTGATACAGAATCTATACAACCTATTTTGACCTACATCATATTAAGAAGAGACGTACATATTAAAAATATATAGATAGATAGATACTGCATCAAAGTGACCACAGGTCATCTACGTTATGAAAGGTAGAAAAAATGCTCATCACACAACAATGTGCAATCAAATAGAGAAATCATGGAATTTACATCACAATGAAAACTGGTCGTTCTTGCTGATTACCGGTCATCTGCGTTGTAAGGAGCAGAGAAACGCCCATTTGTAAGGAGCAGAGAAACGCCCATGTCACAATATTCTGTCTGTCAAACATTTTTTTTAAATATGAAATTGGCATCAAACTGATCACTGGTCATTGTCACTGACCACTGCAACAACACTCTGTCAAACATTTTTTTTTTTAATATGGAATTGGCATCAAACTGATCACTGGTCATTGCCACTGACCTCTGGTCATCTAAACTGCAAGAAGCACAGAAATATTAATGTAATAAACAGTAAGCAATTACGTTTTCCAAACTGGTCACTGGTCATTGTTGCTAACCACTAGTCAAGCTACGTTTTAAGAAGCATATACAACCTATAACACATCAGTACAGAATGAGATAGTGAAAATATGAAATTGACATAAAACTGACCACTACTCTTTCTTGCAAACCACTGGTCTTCTACATTAAAAAAGAAAGCATGTAAACATATCAATATGGAGTGAACTCAGGAAAATATTAAATTTACATGAAACTAATCACTGGTCAGTCTTGTTGACCACCGGACATCTATATTGTAAACTGTACAGAAGCGTTTATAACACACCAATATGCAGTGAAATAGTGAAAACGTGAAAGTTTCATGAAGCTGACCACTGGTTTAGGCACTGACCAGTTGTTATCTGGGTTGTGAATATTATAAAATCATCATTAGAGCATACGCAGCCTAAGTAGTGAACATTTGGATTTTACAATAAACTGAACTACTTCGTGGTCACCCCATTCGATAGGGAGAGTATTGGACAGGTAACGTTTATGGCCAATGTTCAATACCATGTCCATATAAACTTACCAAAATAACATAAGCAACATTTTTTGTGTGTTTGCCTACTTTCCAGCGTGAATTATATTGTTTGGATTTGATAACGAGTTGATTTAACTACTTGACACTTGCATGTTTGATTTTTCTGATTGATTATGCACTCTGAAGATTTCTCAATGTGACCATTCAATAGAAAAACAACAATAAACTCCTGTCTCATTCCATCACTTTTTATTAGATTTTATTATCATTTGGCTCTTAGTTTGATGTTAAGGAAAGACAAGAAACTAATAACGAAATTGAAAATAAATAAATAAATAAAATGCGGGGCACTTCCCACACTTTCTCTCACAATCGGAGAAAGTGTGGGGGCGCCCTCATACTTTCTCTCACATGGGAGAAAGTGAGAAAGGGGAAGGACCACACTTTCTCTCAGTCCCGCACTTTCTTCTTAAGTGAGAGAAAGTGAGCCCCCACACTTTCTCCTAAAGTGAGGGAAAGTGTGGGAATGAGAGAAACTGTGGCCCAACATCAACGTATTGAGAGCAAGGTAAGTTGGCGACAAATTGGCCAAGGGGCGACAGATTGGGCAGTGAAGTGCGACCCAATCTGTCGCCCTCAAAAACTTAGAATGGGCGACAGATTGGTCCTGGTGATGAGGACCAATCTGTCGCCTGGGCGACAAATTGGTCCTGGTGTTGAGGCCCAATCTATCGCCGGGCGACAAATTGGGCAGGGGCGACAGATTGGTCATTAACAGTGGGTGTGTTTATATTTATTTGGTGTGTCCTCCTTGGTGGAGAGGAGGTCTGTTTGTGTTTATTTTGTGTTGCCTCCCCATTGGAGAGGAGGTGTGGATAAGTGAATTTGAGAATTGAATGTACTGATTATATTTGTTCTCCCATAGGAGGAGGAGAAGGAAAAAACCAACTTTTCGGTGTTGCGTATTTATTTGACGCGCCTTTGGTGAAAGGAGTGATTGCACGCGTTTACGGAGTTTGCTTTGGCGGTGGTGCGTGCGTGTGTGGCACGACTCCAGGAAGCATGACAGTGGTGACCCTGACTTAAGGATCCCAAGTTAGAATTTTGTTTTGTAGCCCTAGAGTATGACAGTTTAATTGCATAATAATATTGTTTTGAACTCCTTTTAGCCCCAGAAGGAAGAATTCTGATTTGTCCCCTCCCCAGTTTGTGTGACTGTGATCCCATATCCCACTCAAAATTTCTAAATTGGTAGGTTTTAAGTTTGTTCCCTCGGGTTTTGGGTATATATATTTCTAAACGTTTCCTCCCTTTGAAAACAATTATTCCATTTATACTTTTGTTTACTGCAGTTGCGTTTTTTTTTTTTATTCCGTTAGTTGCCCCATCTCCAGTTTTACGGGAGATAGTTGCTTCTAGAGTGCTGTCGGAGGATTTTTCTTTCCTTGCTTCATTTCCTTCTTTTCTGTACCGGTTCTGCTCTCTCTTGAGTTTCCGCTCACCTCATTTTTCTTCCGGTTCTTACTTTTCTCTTCGATAAGCTCCTATCTAGTTTCTTTATATTCACTGCATATTTTATTAAGGCTTCTTGGCTAGATTTCCGTGTGCCCCTCCTTTTTTTAACTGTCTTTCATTCCATTTGTTTGTCGGTTGTCATATTCATTTAATGTACTAGAGCGCGCATTTGTTTCATGATTTTGCATTTTCTATTTTCTTGGTATCTATGTTCGTGCTCTAACTTAAAAAAAAATAGTATTTTTTTTTTATTCCGTATTTATTACCTCTTGCTAATTTGATACTCCATTGATTATATTACAATATGGATCCATTTGATAAATACATGGATCAGGCAACCCGCCTTGGGTATACCGGCGAGAAACTTAGTGAATACGTCTAACAGTGTATGGATAGAGAGAGAAGAGAAGAGAGAGACGAGAGAGAGAGAGAGAGAGAGAGAGAGAGAGAGAGGAGAGAGACGAGAGAGAGAGAGAGAGGAGAGAGAAGAGAGAAGAAAAACAGGGAGAGAGTAGAGAAGGAGAGAGAAAGGACATTTCAAAAGGAAAGATTAGACGTTTGAAGGAACAGAGGAACACAGACATACAGAGAGAGATATTAGCAGCAGAAAGAGATACGCAGGACAGAGAATTGGAAAGACAGAGGTGTGAGCATGAATTTAAACTGAAACAAATGGAACTTGAGATAGAGAGAGAAAGTAAACTACTCCAAACAAGTCAAGATACTAGTTTGGACACCTCTATCCAGGTTCAAAATATTCACCCTAAATCAACCTACATTCCCAAACTCCCCCTTTTGACGAACACAATGACGACATCGATTCGTTCGTTTTTCGTTTTGAAAGTCATGCCACTTTTTGCGGGTGGCCAAAGGAAAATTGGACATTATATATTGCTTCTTTGTTTAAGGGGGCCGCATTGGTCCTGTACCACACACTGGCAGCAAAAGAGGGTCTTACTTGGGACACATTGAAAGAGGAACTGCTCAAGAAGTTCCAGTGCACAGCTGACGGCTTTCGGGAAAAATTCCGTGCTGTTCGCCTGGAGAAAAGTGAGTCTTTCCCTCATTTCTCATCCGTATCTCACACTACTTAGACAGATGGATTGATCTGTCACAGACAACACATGACTTTACAGGTCTCCGAGATTTACTTTTAAAAGAGCAACTACTGGAGAGTGTAAGCAAGGGTTTGTGTGTTTTCTTACGAGAGAGGGAATTTAAAACAGCAGAAGACATGTGCCGTGCGGCGGATCAGTATCGGATTGCTCACCCGGATAAGAACACTGCCAGGAAAAGTGACCACACTGTATTTCATGCAAACGTTGTTTCCCAAGGCAACAGTTCTAGACCCTATTTTCAAAAACCTACGTCACGGTTTTCTAACCCTCAACTTCGTTTTTTTTTTTCAGGTATCCTCCACAGCAGAGATTTTCTCAGCCACGACAGGAGTTCAAGAGTGCGTTTTCAGGGTCTTCGCAATTATTTCCATCTCAGGGTAGCAGATAGGCTCATGGTGCTGTGACTTCTTCTTCCTCCCCTACCAAACCTACGGTTCAGGGTAAACAGGGTGGTAATAAGCAAAAGACATGTTACGAGTGTGGTTGTAAGTTCCACCTACGTCCTCAGTGCCCATATGTTAAGAAGTCAGAATCTGCAAATGTAGCTACTCATGTGGACAAGTCTGAGGTTACCTATGTTCTTGACTCTGGTGATTCAGTTTCAGGTTTGGTTTTGGAGAAGGGCAGGGTGAACGGTTTCGAGGGTTCTGTACTAAGAGACACAGGGTGTAGGACTGCTGGCTTACGTAAGTCTCTTGTCCTTCCAGAGCAGTTGTTGACTGAAACACAGAAATGTCGTACTTTTGGAGGTAAGATCGAGGAATTTCCTCTTGCTCGCATTCCTGTGTACACACCTTACTTTGATGGTGTCATTCTTGCCTGTGTCATTGATGACCCAGTTTGTGACCTTGTTTTAGGTAATTTACCTGGGGTGTCAAATGTTCATGGTGGTGATGGTGGCTCTTTTGTTCCCACTATGGTCAGTACAAGAGCGCAGACAGAAAAAGACAAGTCTGCACCCAAACCTTTGTCGGTACCAGATTTTTCTGTTCTTGACATAGACTGTGAAGGTTTGAAAAAGTTACAGAAAGATGACAAGACTCTGAATACACTATTTCAGAATGTTACTGTTGGTGAGGTAAAACCTGGTACTACTTTGTTCTTTGTACAGGATGTGTACTTTACAGGTGTGCAGTGCTGAATGGGAGCGTTGTCAACCAAATTGTTGTTCCATTCTCTTTGAGAGATACAGTGTTACGTACTGCTCACGATGCTGTTTTTGCAGGTCACTGTGGAGTCAAACGTACCTTGCAGCGTGTTCTTGGACGGTTCCACTGGCCCATAGTACGCAGGGATGTCGTTCAGTTCTGCCGGTCATGTGATGAGTGCCAGAAGTCTTCACATAAAGGTAGAGTTCCCTGTGCACCTCTTCATAAAATGCCTGTGATTTCGACTCCATTTCAGCGTGTTGCAGTCGATCTTGTTGGGCCATTTCAGCCATCTTCGTCAAGTAATCGTTGTGTGTTAACTCTGGTGGACACAGCTACACGCTTGCCTGAAGCGATTCCTTTAAAGAAGATTGATACTGTTACTGTTGCTGAAGCTCTCCTTTCTATTTTTTTCCCGTGTTGGTCTTCCGGAGGAGATTCTATCAGATTGTGGCACTCAGTTTGTTTCCGATTTGATGTAGGAAATATACAGTTGTTGTCAGTGAAGTCTGTGACCACAACGCCGTACCATCCACAGTCAAATGGGATGGGCGAACGGTTCAATGAACATTGAAAGCCATGCTTCGCAAAGTTTCTGTTCAGGCCCCTCGTGAGTGGGATAGGTACATTCCTGCTTTACTTTTTGCATAACGGGAACTCCCGAATGAGTCATTGGGATTTTCCCCTTTTAAACGTGTGTTTGGTCATTCTCCTCGGGGCCCACTTGACCTGTTGGCAAACAAATGGACAGGTACGAATCTTGATTCTGTGTCTGATACTACAAATGTGTATCAATATGTTTTTGATTTGCAAAACAGGATCAAGGATGCTTGTCAGCTTGCACAGGAAACCGCTGACAGCATGACTGAAAAATACAAAAAGTATGCAGACAGAAAATCCAAGGTACGTTGTTTTCAAGCTGGTGATAAAGTTCTGGTTTTGTTGACTGATGATCACAACAAGTTACGAATTCAGCGGAAAGGTCCTTTTTCTGTTGTGTCAAAGTTGTCACCAGTGAATTATGCCATTGACATGAATGGACAGATTAAGATATTCCATATTAACATGCTCAAGTTGTATGTGCAGATATTGAACGTTGCTAGCAACAGGTCTGTTGAGGTGGCAGGTGTGTCAACATTTCCGTCTTTGTCATCTAACTTGTCAGATGTCTTACCTGTGAATGCTGTTGTTGATCTTCCATTTCAGGACAAACCTACTGCATTTAACAGGTCAGAGATTGCGTCTGTTGGTTTGTTGTCTGACACTGACTGTGACACTTCATCTGCATTACCCACTCTGACAGTTCGTGGAGAGACATACAAAGATGTTGTGGTTTGTGACGATTTGATGTCTGCTCAGAAAGGTGACTTAGAAACTGTCCTGCAGGCTTTTTCTGATATTCTCACAAACTTGGTTCTGCGAAGGGAGTGGAACCACATGCCATTCTTGTGTCAAGTGATGTACCTGTTCGTGTGAAATCTTATCCTTTGCCATTTGCCAAAGGTGACCAAAATAAACCGATCATTTGGACCAAAGAGTGTCAGTCTGCTCTTGGACATGTGCAAAGAACGTTGAATACGTTTCCCGTTTTGTTACTACTGTCACTTGCAGAGGATTTCATCCTCCGCACAGATGCCAGTTCGCAGGGCATGGGAGCTGTGCTCCTTCAAGACAAAGATGGACTTCTTCATCCGGTTCAGTATGCCAGTATGAAGTTCTCCGCTAGTCAGCGGAAGTACTCCACGATTGAAAGAGAGTGCCTGGCCATTCTTTGAGGTTGCGAAAAACTCGCAAGATTTCTGACAGGGAGAGAATTCATCCTGCAAACGGACCATAGACCGTTGACTTTCCTGCAAACATCAAAAACCGGGAATAGTCGTCTCTTGCGATGGGCTCTCTCTCTCTCTCTCCTCTCTCTCTCTCTCTCTCTCTCTCCTCTCCTCTCTCTCTCTCTCTCTCTCTCTGTGTGTGTGTGTGTGTGCAGGAATTCCGGTTCCGTATTGAACCTATTCCGGGTACGTCCAACCTGTTGGCTGATCTATACTCAGAGGCATAAAACACGCGAAAACAAACTGTATAGAAATTTTGATGTAATTTGGCCAACGATTCCTTTGAACTGGTAATAGAAAGTGAGAAAAAGCAATCAAACACCGCAAAAGTGTCCTTTCAAAGTTCATTCTGGTAGAAAATAAGGTCACATGACCTTGACCTTGACCCTGTGTTAACAGCAGAATGTCAGTATCTGGTGTGCCCACCTCGAGCATTGATCACAGCTGTGCACGAGCGCACCAGAGTGTTGGTCTGCCTCTGGGGGACTTGCCACCACACCTGGCCCACAGCGACAGCAAGCTGAGCTGCTGTCTGGGTCTGGTTGAGCTGGTTCAACTGCTCTGAAGGGCACCCAAAAGCTCTATTGGTTAAGGTCGGGAGAACGGGCTGGGTGAGGCAGCAGATTGATGTTGTTCTGCCTCATGGTTCCACTTTACCTTGAGGAGATAACAGCCATTCAGATCACAGATCCAGACATACATCAAGAGTTCATTTATGTAGACTTTGTAGTCAACAAAAACCAGATCCCATTCTATGCCATTGGGATAGATCATGCTCTTGAGCACATCAACCGCATCATGAAAGTCACTGGAGGACTCGTGGGCATTACACAGAATGCCAGTGCTTGGGAGAGATTCTTCTTTACAGCTCCAGAGCTTAGCAGGCTTGCTGAAGAAGCACATGTGATGGCTGGCTCACCAATAACTACACGTAAGGAAAATCATGACCTGTCACTGGCTGTCTGGACAAGACAGGAAGAGAACAGTGCTCGACTCAAGAGTGTGCACATATCGTCCATGAATCCTATGAAGTACGAGGGTGAAGACCTGCTCAACATCATCACAAAGGTTGTGACGCCAGCTGAGGTGCAGAAAGATGTGTGCAACCAAGAAGACATTGGGCAGCAGAAGTATGCCAACTTTGTTGAGGAACGCATCAACACGAATGAGGTCAGTATCTGGGCCAGAATGAAGAATGTTCAACTGGAGACATGGAAAAGTGCAAGTAAGTCGGTGAAACACAAAGTGGCTGATCAGGTGCTCAAGGACGACAGATTACTATTTGCCCGCATGTTGATTGTTGCATGCTCACGCCCCGAGATGAACCTCAAGGAGAGCATTGGCCAGCATGAGTTCACGTCCCTCCCACGAGCCTTGTTCACAGCGAGTGGTGAACTCCTACCATGATCTGAAGCCAGAGGATGTCATCAATGACATTGCTCCCTTGGCACCAAGGAAGACAACTGTAATTGATGGAATGGCAATTGTTCAGGCAATGGGTAAGCCACCTTGGGTCAGGACATATGCTCAATGGGCTGACCACTTCATAGCTACACTGGACAGCAAGTGCAGAGAATATGATGATCTGCATCTAGTCTTTGACCGTTATGATCTTCCCACTTCATTGAAAGAGGCCACAAGGGAGAGACGGCAGTGTGGTAAGCCAGCAACTGCTTATCACGTAACAGACAATACGCAAATTGGCAAGGTGTCAGCAAAGCAGTTCCTATCCAGTACCACAACCAAAGATGAACTGACAGTTTATCTTGCAAAGAAAGCTCTCCGCCACTTTGAGGGTAAGCCAAAGGTCTTCATAGTGACTTCGCGGCAAAAGGTCCTCTCAAACTCCATGGATGTTCAACATCTCTGTAGCTTCCAAGAAGAAGCTGACACGAGACTGCTCCTGCACAATCTGGATGCTGTTCGAAGAGGAGCAACAGAACTCTACATTCAGTCACCTGACACTGACGTTTTTGTCCTTGCAATCCACAGTTACCATCAGCTCTGCAGGAACACATACTTTGTCACTGGTGGGGGGAACAAGAAGCGAGTAATCTCACTGGGACCAGTAGTGAATGCACTTGGTGATGCAAAGGTTGAAACCTTACCGGGATTGAATGCCTTCTCTGGAGCTGACGTAACAGGTCGATTTGCAGGCAAGGGGAAGCTGACCTGTTGGCAAGCACTTAGCAGATGCTCCATGGAGGTGGTATCTACATTAGCTGCCTTAGGAACGTCCCAGAAACTGGAAGTTGACACTGAACGAGCCATTGAGACATTTGTTTGCCAGCTCTATGAGTCTGGTAGCACTGTGGTGGATGTTGGTGATCTCAGATGGAAGCTTTTCACCAAGAAACAACTAGAGGCTCAAGAGCTACCTCCAACACGAGGAGCCTTACATGAAGCCATTGCCCAGGTACATCACCAGGCCATGGTGTTGCGTCAGGATGACATTCCTCACCCTGAGCTACCACCAGCAACAACCGAGGGGTGGACGGAAGATGGGGATAGGTAGTACAGCACCAACAAGGGATCCTCCAGCTCCAGCCACAGTTACTCACCTCATGAAATGTGAGTGCAAGAAGACCAGTTGCACATCACACTGTTCCTGTCGGTCGCAGGGCCTCAACTGCTCCGAGATGTGTTTGTGTGGAGCCGATGAGGAGGTGTGCAGTAATGTCAACCAGGCACTCTTAGGAATTGAAGAGGATGAAGAAGAAGGAGATCCTTCCATCTAACTATGAACACATACACTAAATGAACATTGAAGTTCTATCCTACATTAGCTGACCAGAACCAGCCAGATGGTCGACCGAAAGAACTAAATAAACAGGTTTGAACTATGAGATTATCACTGTATGTACAATTTAGAAGTCAAGAACAAACAAACAAACAAACAAAAACAAAAAAAGATGCAAAGCATATAAACGTACTCTAAGTTTATCTTGAATACGCGTGAGATATTCCATAAAGAGGAAAAACCGTTATCGCCTTTAGTAGCGGCTATTCTAGTAAACATGGGCCATCATCTGTGACCCATAATGAACATACCTTCAAATTTTCAGAAAGATCGGTCAAATACTTTCTGAGATATTCCATAACGAAAACTGTTATGGGCCGTTAGTAACGGCTATAACGGTACAATAGCACATCGGGCATGATCCGTGACCCATAATGAACATACCTACAAATTTTCAGAAAGATTGGTCAAGTACTTTCTGAGATATTCCATAAAGAAGAAAAACCGTTATGGGCCGTTATAGCCGTTAGTAACGGATATAACGGTAAAATAACACACCGGGCATCATCCGTGACCCATAGTGAACATACCTACAAATTTTCTGAAAGATCAACCGAGTACTTTCTAAGATATTCCATAAAGAAGAAAAACGTTATGGGCCATTACAGCCATTAGTAAAGGCTATAACGGTAAAAGAAAACATTGGGCATGATCCATGACCCATAATGAACATACCACAAATTTTCAGAGAGATCGGCCAAGTACTTTCTGAGATATTCCATAAAAAAGATAAACCGTTATGGGCCGTTATGGCCGTTAGTAACGGCTTTAACGGTAAAATAACACATCGGGCATGATCCGTGACCCATAATGAACATACCTACAAACTTTCAGAAAGATCGGCCCAGTAATTTTGTCTGGAGCGAGTGGAACACATTTTGACCACGGACGGGCGGACGGACAGACACACACACACACACACACACACACACACCACACACACACACACACACACACACACACACACACACACACACAGCATTTCTTCGTTCCCATTGTAAAGTGCTCCCTGTTCTATAAGAACTGGGAGTACAAAAAGTTTGAGGTGTTGAAAGGAGTGTTTTTTTTTCTGAATTATTATATTACTTTTAGCAATATATTGGGTGTCTGCTTTTCATACAGAATGTATGTTGGGGTAATATAATCAAATTATTTAGCACAATTTGGGTCGTAATTTGAAACTGAGAGAAAAATATAAAGAAATCACACAAAAAATGGCGACATCATTTTTTGGTAAGTTAAATCCTTCCGGAACACAGTCCAACCAGTGGCCAAAAATTAATATTTGAAACCAACGGGAAAACACTGGCCCCCCAACTAATCCATACTTTCCATGTTTAATGATGAACATGTTTGCTTGGATTGCTTGGCAGTCATTTGAACCATTTTGAGTGCAATTACAAACATTATTTTGATGCATGGCTGCTTTTGAATTTTTTTTTCTCTTGTCGTTCTTTCACATGAATTGTGATTCATTTGAGAAAATGTTTCAACGCTGTATGTCTAAATGGTCGCTTATATGTGTAATCACAAATTGTGCTGTATTGGTTCCAATACAACATGGACTTTCAACTGATTGGACAGCGATTGATTGAGAAAACTTAAAATACTATTAGTTTATGCTATTGATGTGATCCTGAGGACTCAGACTTGGTTCTCTGACATGATGTTCTTTGTTTCGTGTGTGTGTGTGTGTGTGTGTGTGTGTGTGTGTGTGTGTGTGTGTGTGTGTGTTTGGGTTTTTTTTTTTTTTGGGGGGGGGGGGGGGGGATAATGCTTGTCATATCTTTTTCATTTTTTGGTTGGTTGAATTTTGTATGCTATTCACTTTGCAAGTGTGTCAAAGAGAAGTTGGTCCCTTGTTTTCTGGGAAAGAAATTTTGGCAAAATTTTTTTATCCCGGGATGGGGGGTGTCATGTGCACAGGATGTGTGAGGTGTCGTGTGCACATGTTGTTTGTGTATATCAACAGTCTTAAGATTGAACGTCAGTGGTGTTGGGGTATTGAGAGAAAAGATCATGTGATTGTGCGGCGCCTTTTTGTTGGATAGTGGCCCGGGGTGAGTACTGCTTGGGAGCGCTGCACGCGTTATTTAACTTAGATAGAAAATGTTATAATCACTTGTTCTACGCCAGCCGAGGGAGTCGCATGGTCAGTTTGTTTACAGCGATTGAAGACCGATGCAAGGCTGATGCATCATTGAGGTATTTTTGTCATTAATGTTGAACTGGAGAGAAGTGAAATCTTAAGGGAAAAATTGACGAAAACATTTGTATTCATAAGAAAAGAAAAGAATAAGAACCAGTGTGGTTACTCCTGTAACATTTCTTTATAAAAGAAAGGAAAAGTAATATGTAAAGTAAAAACTTATAAGAAAAGGTTACTGTTTACATCTTCATGTTTAAGTGAGTCTCCTAAGTTATTGTAGAACTGACGTGGTTCCGAGTGTGTTGACAGGTTGCCTGTCTCACGCCGGGCCACGGGTGTGAGTGTTTCGAGGTGGCGGAGGTGCCACACCTGACCCCAGCCTGGGACGGGTGACTGACCTCACCTGCAATATCTTTCCTCAAGGAGGAGGAATCATGTTGATGAAGAATGACCCTGGCGTATTTCCTCATGTGGATGAAGAATGACTCTGGCGCATCCCCCATGATGTTATGACTTTATTATATAACCTCAACTGTTGTGACAATGGTATATAGTATAAATACGGTGATGATGGATAGTGACATAACCCCCAAGTTTTATGAATGTTTCAATTGAAGGGGAAACAGTACCTGATGTTACCTCCTTAGTGGAGAGGGTGTGTGTTTATATTTATTTGGTGTGTCCTCCTTGGTGGATAGGAGGTCTGTTTGTGTTTATTTTGTGTTGCCTCCCCATTGGAGAGGAGGTGTGGATAAGTGAATTTGAGAATTGAATGTACTGATTATATTTGTTCTCCCGTAGGAAGAGGGGAAGGAAAAAAACCAACTTTTCGGTGTTGTGTATTTATTTGACGCGCCTTTGGTGAAAGGAGTGATTGCGCCCGTTTGAGGAGTTTGCTTTGGCGGTGGTGCGTACGTGTGTGGCACGACTCTGGGAAGCATGACAGACTTGAAGTTGTTAAACTGTGCGCACCATTGCCTTCCTGAATAGTTCGGCCATTTTGCTTCACTGTGTATCCCCAGCCTGACGTACCTTTGGTGACAGAACCGTCAGTGTATATTAAAATATCATCTTGTGTGCAAAGATCTTCTACCACCATCTGAATTTCTGCGTTGGTTTTGCCTTCTGGCCATTCTCGAGAATGTCTTCCAAATTCTGGATCGATGGCAATTTGGTAGAGGTGCTTCACGTGGTCTGGATATTTCTCCCATTCCTTGGTTTCTTTGACTTCTGCTAACTGGCACACAAGCTGTATACTGTCTTCTGACTGTCCCATCCATGATTTTTCACGTCCTAGCCGATTTTGTTTCCTTGACCGCCGCATGAAGTGGGTTTTGGGGATTTTCAAGGGCTCTGAAATATGCCTTCACCTGCTTCAGCTTGTGTCTTGTCTGCATTGAAGGAAGGTCGAGCAGATATCGCATAGTTTGAACTGGTTTGTCATTTATGGTTCCCAGGATCAATCTCATTGCTTCATTTTGAATTCTTTCTAATTTGAGAAGATTGCTGATGAACAGTGTTGTAAGCCCTAATGCATAATCTATTACACTGTGTACAAGTGCATGATACAGTCGGTAGAGATGGCGCTGCTCAATGCCTTTAGCTGCCATTGCTTTCATGGCAGATAAGCCTTTTTTTGCATTTAAGAACAATATTCTCAACGTGCTTTCTAAAGGTTAGCATTCTGTCAAAGCCTACACCCAAATAGCGTAGGTTGTTAGTTGATTCACTCGGTATTCCATTGAAGGAAACTGGTGAGGGTACTTGTCCTGATGTCTGGTTGTTGAGAGTGCAGACTAATGTCTGGGCTTTTGTAGGGTTGATGGACGATCCAGTTTCTTGACACCACTGAGCAATGTTGTTCAACTGTTGCTGAACTGCTTTTCGTTCTTTTTCCAGCATTCTTGGATGTTTTGTAGATCTGGCCGTCATCTGAAAATGTCATCACTCGAGCAATTCCGTTTCTGTTGAAGTCTGCTAGGCCTTTAGTGTAAACATTGTACAAAACAGGGGAAAGAGGAGAACCTTGAGGTAATCCCATAGAAAGTTTATGAGGCTCAGAAGTCCAATCTCCAAATCGTAGGACGACGGTTCGCTCCCGAAGTGCCGCTGCTATCCATCGTGTAAGTGTCTTACTGACTCCATAGTCAAGGAGTAGTTCCATGAGAAGCGAGAGCTGGACTTTGTTGTATGCGTCTTCCAAATTTATTGCCACAGATAGTGTTTCTTCCTTTCTTTGGAATCATTCCTACACTTCATAGGCAAAAGCGGCCGCATTTTCCCATGTACTTTTACCTGTTCTGTTGCGTCCTTGATTTGATGGGAGGATTTGTCGACTTTCAAGATCTCTTGCAAGTTTTCTTGCTATGATTCATTCCATGAGCTTTCCTGCTAAATTGTGCATAATGAGTATGCAGTAGCCATGTAGCTGATGATGATTTTTTCCTGGCTTTGGTAAAGCTTTCAGGTAGCTGTGTGTCCAGTCTTCTGGGACATAGCCTTTATAAAAACTCTCCTGGTAGAGACTGAAGAGTTTGGCTCTCTCCTCTTGTGAGAGCTGTTTGATATCTGCATACCGTACTTTGTCTGGTCCTGGAGCACTATCCTTAGTGCATCTAGCTATTGCCTCATCCAGTTCAGATACTGTGATTTCATCATCAATGCCAGTCTCAGCTAGGTGTTGGTTTAACTTGGTCAAATATTTCTTCCTTTCCTCCAGATTTCTTTGATCACTCTGTTCTATCAAACGTTTAAGTAGAGCCGACCCTTTCTCTAAATTTGTCTTCAGTTTTGTGATCGCATCAGCGTCTAAGATATCTGGGGTTGCGTTTGTTTTGTTTTTTTCCTTCCATGCGACTATAAAAGTGCCAGAACTGAGTCAGTGTTGTGTCATAATTAAGTGACAGACAAAATTGTTGCCACTTGGTTTCTTTTGTTTCTTCAGCTACTCTTTCGAATTGTTCAGTCTTCTGATTCATGTCTGTTTTGATAGCTAGATTAGGGCAAGGTTTTCTTCTTTCTCTCTGCCAAATTCATACAGACTTGCGTTTTTCTTTCCAGGCTGTTTCTGTGTCTGTATTCCACCAAAGGGGTTGGACGATTTGTTTGGTTGTAGCGTTTCTTTTGCATCTTCTACTCCTTAACGTTCCTATGATATCCCCTTCATTGTTGTTGTATTGAAAAGGGTCCTTTTGTTTTGTTTGTGTAACTTTTGATGGTTTCTGTAAACTGAACACAACAGGGAAATGGTCACTTCTATGATGAAGAAGTGCTTCCGCACTCATACCTGCTGTGAACGTTGGTCCAATGAGTGCAAAGTCAATGACACTGTCAGTGTCACCCTGCCTCCCTGTATGTGTTGGGGATGATGATGTCAGTGCACTAAGAAGTATTTCATCCAACATCGCTTCCAGTGCAATCCTTGAAGATTGGTACCATGTTCATCCAACAATTTTGAGCGTGCATTAAGATCCCCACACAGTATGACAGACTCTCTAAATTCATGTTCTATTTCCTCCAGAAAGGTCCAATCCGTTTTTGATGTGTGGGTACCTGGATGTATATATGCATTAATGACTACAAGGCTTTTCTGATTTCCATCCGGTCTTTCTAGTCTCACACCCATTAGCTCACGTGTGCTGCTACACCATTTTTCCAAGTCTATACTGGACAGTTTGTTTTTCAAGTTGTTTTTGTTATAATAGCCAGTCCTCATCCATCATGCTTGTGAAATATTAGGAATTCATCCAATTGTAACGGCCTGTGGGCGGCACTTCTAGTTTCTTGTAGACACAGGACATCAAAGTCATATGCTAGTTTTTCAATTGTTGAGATCCTCTTTCTGGCACTGCAGCAGTTCCAAGTACAAATCCTGAAATATTTCTTGGATAGTCTTTCAGCTTTTGTTATATTCCTACCTACCTTTCTTCTTCTCCCACCTCTTTTACTACGCCGACTATTGTTTTGTGGGGATCCAGTTTTAAGTCCCAAAGCCTGCACCCGAAGATCCCCAAGGTGCAAGCGAGACAAAGTATTTTGAGAACCCATAAGAAGGTGTTCTTAGTGTTGATGGGTCATAAGCGGTCGCCCTGACAGAGCCTCATATCAGGGAAGGGCAATGGATGTCCATACATGTAGGGAACGCCTGCACATATGAAGTCTGTCAGCCTGGTGTCGCCCTAGGGCCAGACTGCATACGGTTCGAGACTGTTTAACCCAACAGCCATTCATCCCCTCGGTACTGTATGAAAGCCTTGGGATTGGGGGAGGTCGATTCCAACATAAAGAGAAAAAAAAGTCAAAGCGGGGTGGGGGGGAGGGGTAGGGGGGGGGGAGCTGAGAGCATGTTAGTGAAAAGTGTGCCTCATTAAGTTGTTGTCTTGCGTTTGTGCTTGCTTCTCTTTTGTTGTTAGAGATGATTGCTTAGAGTTGATTTAAAAAAAAACTATATGTGAGACATATGTGCGAAAAACCGGGTAGGCTAAATAAAGACAACAAACATGCCAAATTTTCAAATTACATACCTGTCTCCCAAGTCTTTGTGTGATTTCCTTCCAACTGGTCTATGCAGGCTAGCTGTTAACTACACACTAGTGATCAACAAGTTGAATATGGCTATCACTCTCTGTCGCAAGTTCTGGGCAAAAACGCAGGACTGATTCTCATCATATTTTCATGTTAAAGAACGATTCATTAATGTCTTGGCTGAATAAATTTTCCTATGAAATAAAGCTCCAAACATTATTTTAGATAGAAAGAGGGTGATCATGGGAACGTTGATGCATATGTCTGTCTCAGTAATGGGTTCGTTGTTAACCCCACCCCCGCTTTCCTGAACCGTGTGTGTGTGTGTGTGTGTGTGTGTGTGTGTGTGTGTGTGTGTGGTGTTCGTTCGTTTGGCAGCACTTATCTTTTGTGTGTCTCTCTCCTACCATCTTTTTCGTACTGTTATCTTTAATGAACATTGTCTTAGTGTGTATAAGTGGGTTTTCTCTCTTTTTTCAGCATTTATTTATCTGTATTCATGATTGGTTCTTGAATTGCCATATTTCTCATTATGTGAAGACTTTGCCGCTCTTTATATCTAAAAAGTGTTTGAATTGCTAAATGTCCAACCTGTAACCTCACACTCTAAATAGAAATCTCTCATTGTGGCAGTTAGTGATCTTATTCGGAAAGTTGAATGGCATTCTGTTTATATTATCATTCTGCTGTCGATACTCAGTGCCTTCGATAGCTTGTTTGGCACTGTAGCAATATTTCGTTTGACATTGGCCATGGGTTCTTTTCTTTCCTTTTTGTTTCGGTTTCCATTTGTCTGTGTCCAGAATGGACATCCTGAAAGAAAAAAAATGCTTAGCTGGCACAGGCAAAAATAATAAACAAGCAAACAAAACTGGGGTAGGACATACTGTATCGATCCAGAGTTATACTGACAATGTCATTGATACTGATCAGAGACTAAAAGAGGG
>CM065741.1:29817486-29839636 GCA_033310375.1 Conus canariensis
ATTCACGTAGTTTCGCTTTAGTGTACATGTAAATGAAAACGGAACAATACCTGCTGATAACAAGAGTCCATGCTCTTTCAGTTCATGCTTTCGATTATTGCTGTTTCTGCAGACAGAGTCACCAGTGCTGCACTTGCATGCACTAGTACATTGCAGTTTATGCTTTCTGCACTGGCAGTTACTCCTTTGACACTGTGTTTTGCAACTGTAGCTAATGAGATAAACGCAGGTTTCAGATACTGCTGGAAGAGACGTCAGAATAGGTGCAAATGCGACATCATTGATGGTCCATCCCATGGTCTCTGGTTTGGGCAGCACTGGACATTGTTTGTCAGCTTGGTTCCGGACAAGTGCCTGGTAATGTGCTCGCATGATATGGAACGACAGGGCATCATGTGTTGGTGGCAAGGTTTCCACGGGCTTGGCTTCAGCAAACAGAACTGACCTTGCATCATCTACAGAAGCAGTGTCCATGTTGTACACTTTACAGATGAAGGCCTCTGTATCAGCACACGGTTGGTGAGACAGTTCACCTCTTCCAAGTGTTGCAAGGAGGTCATAATGCTCTTCGAAGACTTTCAAACAAGATTTCTTGGTACGGCCAGCCAGGAACGATGTATCACTTCCAGTGAGTGAATGAAATGCCGTAAGGCACTCAGGAAACTGTTGTCAGAGGGAAGTTGATCTACAATGGCGTGGATTGGAATGCACTTTCTGTTCTTTGATCGTTCCCGCTTTCATCCACACTTTTGAGCATGGCATTTTGTTGAAGTGGGCAAGAAGAAGGACCAGCACATCCGTATCTCGTGCAGCAACGACAACGCTTGAAGTTTGGCTCTTTACACAGTGAAGAATAATCCGAGTGTCCGCCTCCTCGTGTCTGGCTTCTAATTCTTCAGTGTTTACATCAGGAGCTGAGGACTCAACCTGCTCTTCATCACAGAAGCCACCAGAAATGACAATGATCTTGCTTTAAGGTGCCTGAAGGACCAGTTGGCGAGAAAAGAAATTGGCAAGGTCAGCTTTGTTCTCTGCAAGGGCAATGAAGTTTTCCCACTTTGGTGGTAGAGGGACTTCTCTGCTTTGGATCTCTTTCCTCATGGGCACTGTATGTCTGCCTCGTTTGTGTCTGGTGCCAACCTTAATGGACATTTCATGGTACCTGTCAAACACAACATCAATTCGAGTGAAGACAGCACCACTC
This sequence comes from Conus canariensis, assembly GCA_033310375.1. Lineage (NCBI taxonomy): Eukaryota > Metazoa > Mollusca > Gastropoda > Neogastropoda > Conidae > Conus > Conus canariensis. Next base: position 29,818,691 of record CM065741.1, read on the forward strand.
TGAAGAACAGATTCAACAAATGTGTCAGCTAGGTCACCAAAGGTCTTGGCGTTTGGTGGCTTTCCAATTGCAATCACAAGTGCTTGGCCATCAATGATGAGTGTGGTTTTATCCAAGGTTAGCAGGTTGAAGGTTTGGGGGGGGGGGGGGGGGCAAGGTGTGTCACCGATCAAAACATCTGCTAAAAGGGATTTCTGACCAGAACGGAGATTGCTTGTCATTTCTGCTATAGCAGCTGGGGCAGGAAGAAGCTCATGCTGTAGTACGTCTTGCAGATTGATGTCTCTCCCAGCTCTGTATGCTGTGACAAGTCGCTGCAGAAACTTTCCGTCGGCCTGGATGACTTTCTGTGCACTCGTCGTGGACTGCTTTTGCTCCAATGCGAACAGGGATGCAAATGTCAGGCATTTGTTCCTTGCACTTGCCGGCCGTTGTAGACAACAAGCCTTTCTTCAACGAATTTGATCAGCTGGCCTTAACCTCTTTCCTTGACTGTCAACAAATGTTCAGTGATGTTGCTTGGGATAACGTCCTTTGTTGCAATGTTCTGCAAGTCTGTGGGTGCCTCATCTGTGACGAGCTTGAAGGTTTGCAAAGTGTTCAGCGGCTTATTTTCATCCCTCAGATCAAGCCTTTGTCTTGCCGGTTGCATTCATTATGTGTGAAGTTGTCATCTTGCCTCAGTCCAAAAGTACATTTCGTTTCACTGCTGATGTGAGATCTGAGGTTGTAGGAGAGGGCCCACCTGTTCAGCGCTGTAGTTGTTTTGGTGATGCCTACTATTCCACCACCCTTCTTCCCTGTGTTGTTGAGCCATTCCTGGCTTTGGTCGGGGTCAACTTGGTTGAACTGTTGAGGTGACCTCTTGACCACGAAGTTTCCCTTTTCAAACTCTGCCTTGACGTTCTCTGGCAACTGATTCATCTCACATAAGTAGATGGATCCCCATTTGGCGTAGTTGTGGTAGTTACACCACATGAAATAGGGCATCATTTCGCCAAAAGCATGCAGATGTAGTTGCCAAAGGCTTCTCTGTGTGCTCTGGTGAAAAGTAGGAGAATCTGGACCATCTGCATGTATGTCCACCAGAACTTGAAGTTGGGATTGTCATTGCTCGAGACAAATGCATCCATAGCCTTGCTGAAGTCTGGAGAAGCAAACAACTTCATCAGTCCATCTGTGCCATGAGTGGACAGTTCATCCTGTATCTCTCTTTCTAGATCTTGGTCTGTGTCTTTGATAAACATCAAGAGCTTGGGAGCAAGCAATCGCCAAAGTGCTTGAAGTGTCAACTTGTGTCCTCTCATCCTCCAGGCGTAGGACTTTCCAGACATCACCTGCTCTGCTGTTCCTGGACCAAAGATGCTACTTTCAATCCAAGCTTCCAGAAGACCTGATCCCTGTACGTACTGTCCAATAATCTGAAGAAAGTTCATAGCGGTATGAAGACCTCCTAATCTCACAATCAAAAAGTCTTGGTACTCTGGTTTGGCCCACTTGAGCTCCATCAGTCTCCAGAAGAGAGCTTCGTCGACTGTTATAACAACATGGTGTTCGCCATGTTGTCTGATGATGTGCTTGCATTTCAACACAACTGTGTGAAGCGTATCAAGTTGATGGGCTGGTGCTTGTACGACTGGCATGTAACCAACTATCGTTATCTCAGGTGAATCATCACTGTGACTTTGATTGAAGTGGGTCCATTCTGTCTCGGAACACTCTTCAGTGTTTTGACGTTTCATAAAGAATGTCATGTCTTTTGCAACGGCTTGACGTACCTGATCACAGCTTTCTCTGGGAGCATCAGACCACTCCTTTTGAGCCACCGTTGTTGGCTGGGCCTTCCCTTGTAGCACTCCAGCAGGCCAGACTTCCTCCATTACTTCTGGAACATCAAGTGTAGTTGTTTTTGGAAGGCTGCATATCACCCATACCCATGTCACGTGCAGGTCCTCTTTGCCACGCAGCTACCTGTGTTGCATGGAAGCTGTTTTTGCCATCAATGCTGGCATCGTTTATCTCTATATTGTCACAGGTGAAATGTATAAACCTGTCTGGAACCAGGTTTTGTGGCACTACAGGTCCTGTGAGAGGATTCATTCTGGTCAAGGTGCTTGCTGCAAGAGCTGTGTCTACTTGCATGATGTTTCTGTAGCTGATGACATGCCCTGCTCTGTGGAACAGCTCAACAAGTTCCTTTGATCTGGTCGCCTGGTGGAGTGCACTTCCTAACCCAAGATATTTTGGTGTCCAGTGTTTTCCTCCAAGGGGTATTATACACGATATCCTGTGCAGTACTCAGAATTCTTGTTTGCATCAGTGCTACCGTCTGGCTTAGACTTTCACATTCCATGTCGTCTTCATCTGGATCATTTTTCAGCAGAGTTTGGCCACCAAAGACGAGACGAAGAAACATGAAGAGATTGTCAGATACAGAAGATATCATTTTCTCTTCGTTGACAACAAAGCCTTCATTTGCAGGATGAGAAAGACTATCTGACCGCTGCTTCAGGGCAACATGAACCATTTCAAGAAATTCTTCACTGGCTTGGTATCTTGGTATGTGCAACGGTTCATCTTCTTCTGACATGAGTGTTGAGAAGGGCACAGATCCATACTTCACAGGAACAAGCAAAACTTGTCTATCAGGTGGCTGCAAAATTACGAAGTCATACACGTCACTGATCTTAGACTGGACTTTGTCTTTGAAAGTACTTCTTCTGCTGACAAAGGACTGAGGCACCTCTTCATCTGCTGTTGTGGCCAGTTTACAATAATAGTTCCACACCTCTGACAGTTCAAAAACTTGAGCCTTGTTGGCAGTCTCCCTAAGCTCTGTTACCAACCACTCCAATGCTATACCAGTGTTCCCATCACAGACACATTGTTTTTTTTGTCGTTCTCTTCATAATTTTTTGGCAGCAGTTGTTGTGATATTTACCTTCAGCAGCAATGAGGTCATGCACCCCAGAGAGACGTACGTGTAAGATCGGGTCATATTTTGAAGCTTCAAGAATATTGCTGCTTCTGTTAAAGGAGGTAACATTCGTCAAATGATCTTTTCTTGTCGTATCCTGGCAAAACATGCATGCTTTCCAGTTCATGCAGCGACAGAACTGCGAAGCACAGTACTATAAGAGGGCATTGGCTTTTTGTTTCTTGGTGCCTCAGGTCGACTTGTAGACGGCCCAGCTGATGATTCCTCTGTCTTTGTTTCTAGTCTGTTGATGTGAGTCTTGTTGGTGAATGATGCATAACAGCCTTTGTGACAGAATATCTGGACACTAGAATCTGCCAGAGCATGGTTTATGCGTGATAAAGCATTTCTGTATTTAAGGTCCCTTAGCTTTGTTCTGGCATGTGCTGCTGCCTGTAAAGTTGCTTTTCCCTGTTCTCCACATGTTCTTTCACACTCTTCATTGCAGATTATGCAGAGTTCTGTGGCCTCTCGCCAGTCTTGCCTGAGACTGCACACCGGCTCCATTACGTTAATCTGTTGTGGTTAGCCGCACAGCATCCGCAAGAAGTGCAGCATGGTGGAAGTGTTAGAAAGGTTTAAAAAGAAATTTCATTTCATTCTACAACACAAAACCTGTGGAGAAAGGTATGAAAATAGATATGACAATCTGATGTCTTAAACGATATCAATGCGGTGTTTGTTGGTGGTTTGTGGATAACATATTTATCAACAGTTAATTTATCAACAGTTAATACACAGACATTTCAGTGTTAAAATCTGTTTTAACTGGTATAAATAGCTATTTTGGGAGGTTTAAAGCAGTATTGTTTACTTTTGGCTGACTCAGTTGTTGATTTTTTTTTTTTTATAAAATGTACATGTTCATTTGGCATGGCGGCCATATTGTTTGAGCCATTACCATGAGTGGCTGGGCAAGGTGGCGCTTGGCAAATTGTAGAAATTGATTCTGTATACCTTAAACCTTCAGAAAAACATGGTTGCCACAAATTAACCAAAACTGCCTACGGGTATTGGCTTTTCCGAAAAAAGGAAACTGTCTATAATATGAAACAACAAACTGATATTTGGAATAGCTCGGTTGGTAGAGCGCCTGACTCGTAATCTTAGTGATCATAGGGTTGCGGGTTCGAATCGCCGCAGGGCCGTGTTGGTACAGGCGAGGGGGGGGGGGGAGGGAGGGCGTGTTCCTGGAGTAAACATTGGTTCTGACCTTATTTCCCATACAGTCATTCAAATGTGACTATAAACCGAGGCTCTGTGTGTGAATGCACGCATAACATCTTGCACACACGTAAAATCCCATCAACCAACTTTCGGAAGAGAAGGCCAGTTTTGGCTGTAGGTATGGATTGACACGTTACACATAGCATGCACTCTGCGTGAAAAATCGAAAGAATGGAAGAGTTGTAAAACTGAATGAACAATACTGACTGAATGACACGGAAAACGACTGAATGAAGCGCCAGCAGGTAGCTCTTCTGTCGGCTTTACCCAGGTAGGCATCCCATTGTGTAAACGAGAATGCAGACTGTGAAGCGCTTAGAGCCTGGTCTCTGGCCGGGGACAGGCGCTATATAAGTACTTTCATAAACAAAACAATCAAACAAACAAAAAAAAAACATTTGGAGATGAGCTTATAAGCAACTTGATGAGCTAACAACACCTACTAGATCTTTCTGTCAGTTTGTTCCAGGTCTTGCTTTGTTTTCACTCCGCTTTACTTCTGCAGGCGATTGCAAATGCAAAAGAGCACAGCCGAAAGAACAACAACGACAACAAAATTAGTCACGTAATCATTAATGTTTTTGCTTCATGTCATATTGGCACTGGCGTAAATTTTAGTTGTTGTATTCCGTCTACCATCGAATACATTTGGAAATGATTGATCTATCCTACAGGGAAAACTGGTGTGGAATGTCCGGATAGAAAAGAGGCAAGCTGTTTGTCATCACATCAGAGAGATGCCGCATGCTGGAAGGCAGCATACTGGACCTATGTGAGCAATGACTCTCTCTCTCTCTCACTCCCTCTCTCTCTCTCTCTCTCTCTCTCTCTCTCTCTCTATTATATATATATATATATTTATATATATAATATATAATGCATATATAAACACCCATCTATCCATCTCTATTTATCTATCTATCTATCTATCTATCTACAATATTATAATAATCTATCTAAGGTCTAATTTATTCTTTCTAAAACTGAACAATACTTGGCCATACTACTGACATCAATGTCTCCAGATATTTGTGTTCACCAACATCGTAACAAATCTATTAGGCTGGTACACATTTCTTCTTGTCTAAAAGTCAGCCATGAACCCACCTGGTGACACCTGGTGTAACCACAGTCCTCTTCGTCTCTGTCATCCTGACACTCCACAAACAGATTACAGGCCAGGTGGTGCTGGAGACCGAGCAGTCCTTTCCAGTTGTCCATGGAGCAGTTCCACCTTCCACTGGGAAACCTCACAGGTCTTCTGTAAAGCTGAAGGAGCAACATGCGTTACATACGAGTGAAAGGGCATCTTCTTTTCTAGCAGGAGCGCGCGCTCGCACGCACACACACACACACACACACACACACACACACACACACACACACACACACACACACACACACACACACACACGCACGCACGCACACACACACCACATGTGCCCGCTCGCATACTTGTATCTGTAACCATTTGCAACCGGCAATATTATACGAATACCACCACATTATCTCACTTATCACAATCACCATTATCCTACAGTACAGTTGATCTCACTCATGACAATGATCATCATCCACCAGTCATTAATATCTTCCTTTATACCCCAACTGGCACTATTTTACCAATGCCACTACATTATTCCATTTACATGAAAATGATCATCATCCTATAGTACTGCTGATCTCAAATGATCACCATCCATCACTCACTGAGAATACTGTCATCCAGTGAATAACTTCATACTGCAATATATACAGCAATGAGGAAGCTGACCAATTGGCAAAGGAAGGAGGACAGCGGCCTCGACTGGAACAGGAAGTCTCCTTTGAAGAAATCAAAAGTGTTATCAAGGAGAAGCAAAACAAAAAGAGATGGCTTTAGCAGTACCGACTTCAACAAGAGGGATGCATACTACCTGATGCCCAGATCAGAACATTGTGAGACTGGGGACAGGGCACTTCAGACTGAGACATCACTTGTCCACAATTTTCCACACTGGCGAGTCTTCAAATGTTCCATGCAGTACAGCCCCAATGACAGCGGAACACTTCCAGCAAAACTTAAAGCAGAAACCTAGCCAGCCAACACACCCATGAGGGGACAGCCTTATGGACCACTGGAGGGCCTCCGCCGTACAGCTGCCTTCGCCAATACTTCCAGCGTTCCTGCCTGAGTGAACGAAGAAGAAGAAGACCATCCTATTGTACTGTTGATCTCAAATGATCATCACCCGTTAGTCATTGATCACCCCCCCCCCCCCCCCAACCGGCATTATTATGCTAATGCCGCCACATCATTTCATCTATGACAATGATCAGCATCCAAAAGTACCTTTAATCTCAGTTATGACAATGATCATCATCCTTCAGTCCTTGACCATTTCCTTTATACAGGCATTATTGTACCAATGCCACTGCATTGTTCCAGTTAAACAATTACTATCATCCTATAGCACTGTTGTTATCAAATGATCATCACCCATCAGATTGGGGTTTTTGTTGGTTTTGTGTGTGTGTGTGTGTGTGTGTGTGTGTGTGTGTGTGTGTGTGTGTGTGTGTGTGTGTGTGTGTGTGAGGATGTGTGTGTGTGTGTGTGTGTGTGTGTATGTGTGTGGTGAGGGTGTGTGTGTGTGTGTGTGTGTGTGTGTGTGTGTGTGTGTGTGAGGGGTTGTGTGTGTGTGTGTGTGTGTGTGTGTGTGTGTGTGTGTGTGTGTGTGTATGACGTTGTTGTTATTGGCATTTGCTTTCCAAACAGTACTAGTATACTATTATCCTAACAACAACGTCATGGGAGCCGGAATAGCTCAGTTGGTAGAGCGCCGGACTCGTAATCTTGGTGATCCTGGGGTTGCTGGTTCGAACCTCCGCCGGGGCGTTTCGGTACAGGGGGATTTTTTCCCTCGGAGTTAACATTGGTTCTGACTTCATTTCCCATACAGTCCTTCGAATGAGACTATAAACCGAGGTTCCGTGTGTGAACGCACGCATAACATCTTGCACACACGTAAAATCCCATCACCAACTTTCGGAAGAGTAGGCCAGTTTGGCCGTTGGTATGGATGACACGTTACACATAGCATGCACCCTGCGTGAGAAATGGAAAGAATGAAGGAAGTAACGAAATTGAGTGAACGATATTGAACGATATTGACTGGATGACACGGGAAACGACTGAATGAAGCGCCAACTGGCAGCTCTTCAGTCGGCACTACCCAGGTAGTCAGCCCGTTGTGTAAACGAGTATTGATTGTAAAGCGCTTAGAGCTTGGTCTCTAGCCGAGAATAGGCGCTATATAAGTATTCATTATTATTATTATTATTATTATATCAACACCTTTCCCATTGATCATTTCCATTCATTTGCTTTCCAAACAGTACTAGTATACTATTATCCTAACACCAACTCTAATTCACTTCCCACAGGTTAGTCTCATTATGATCATAATTCACCAACAATACCGTTTACATGTTTTTCTCCCCCTTGTGTGTGTGTGTGTGTGTGTGTGTGTGTGGTGTGGTGTGTGTGTGTGTGTGTGTGTGTGTGTTTTTTGTTGTTGTTTGTTTGTGTTTTTATAACACATGATACCCCGTTTCTCATCGATCATTTGTATCTCTTCTCAACCAACACGATCATATTAATGCCGACACATTATTTCACCTGCTACAATGAACACCATCCCACAGTATTGCTTACCTTTTTCAACAACACCATTTGCCTGAATTTCCCAACCCCCACCCCACACATACATATGTGTGGGTGGAGAGATATGAGCTCTCTCTCTCTCTCTCTCTCTCTCTCTCTCTCTCTCTCTCTCTTCCCCCAACGATACCTTATCACCCATTGATCATTTCCATTCCCTTCCAATCATAATTAGTATTACTGTACACCCCCACATACAACTACCCACACATAACTACTATCATCACAATCACCACCCATTAAAGTCGTTTATTTATTCATTTTTCATTTATTAATTTGTTTTCTTATGCATTCTTTATTTTCATTTTATTTTTAATTTTATTTTTTAATGTTTTTTAAAGCTTGTTTTACTTAAAAAAATGTTTCTAAATAGTATTATACTCCCCCCCCCCCCCCCCACTAAGCACTATTATCAATCCACCATGATCACTACCGTCACTGATATATTATACCATTCTACAAAGCAAGCAACCAACCCCATTGTTTCACTTCCCCACTTCCCCCCTCACTATTTCCTCTCCCATGATCCCCTCGTTGGTGGCCTCGGTTCTGTCCTGTGGCCATTTTGATCATGCGCCAAATATGAGAAAAAAAGTGGTTTCTCGTTCTTCGTTTTCACTGTCCTAAATGTTATTTGATTTTGCCTGAAGAAGATCCAAGAGGTCGAAATGCATTGTGTCTTGTCCTGTACTTTGTCTATGTCCTTGGCGGTAACTAACCCCCTCTCTTTCTAAACATTTGCATAAAGTATACAACCCTATATTAGTTTTTGTCTCACAAAATGAACAAAGACGTCTCCAGTTTTATTCAGTTTCATTGGTGTGTGTATAGGGGCGCGCGAGCATGCCTGCCTGCGTGTGTACGTGCATTCGTGTGTGTGTGTGTGTGTGTGTGTGTGTGTGTGTGTTGTGTGTGTGTGTGGTGTGTGTGTGTGTGTGTGTGTGTGTGTGTGTGTGTGTGTGTGTGTGTGTGTGCGCGTGCGTGCGTACGCGCGTGTGGGTGTGTGTATCTGAGTGAATTCTTAACACTTTTCCAGCGATTCCAGTGAACAAACACAAACATGACCAAACTTACCATAATAACGCATACTGACAAGACCAATTCATGTAATTCAATGGCGTAGATCTGAGATTTCTGTTTTCAGCAATGTGATAAAATGTTAAAGAACTGATATTTCAAGGCTGCGTGGCCTGCTACGATGACTCTATTCTGCACTGATAACAAATTCAAGGAAAACGAAGATGAAGAACGAGCAATCACTGATCTTCTCATATCGGCGCAAAATGGGTGTTGAATGATTCAAACACCCCATTTTGCGCTGGGTAATGAGAAGATTCAACACCCATTTTGCGCTGAATATGAGGAGATAAGTGACTGCTCCTTCTTTCGTCTTGTCCTGAATGTTGGTTTTTAACCTGCAAAAGACTTATGAGGTCAAAATGGACTGTGTTTGTCCTGTAATGTTTGTCTGGATTGTCTTGTGGAACCAGTAACTTTTCTTTTTAAAGAATACAGACTGTGATTGTAGAAGGTCTCCATTCTCTTGCAGAGACAGATATCGAGCGTACTCTCATGAAAGTAGGATACGAACTGTGCTCTGCAATCGAAGAGGAAAGACTCCTTGTTCTAATTTTTTTCTTTTTTTTCTTTATTTACTTTTTGTTTTCATTCATTATTATTATTTATTTTTTGGTCATCCAATCTCTTTTTTTCTACATTTTTTATCATGTTTTTTTTTAATTTTCTTCTTCTTCTTCTTTTCTTCGCTTTCTTTTTCTACTTTTCTCCATCTTATTTTTTTTCAACTTTTTTTTTTTTGCTTTTCCAACTCTCATTTACCACGCAAATCTGTATGTTGTTTTACCGATTGACATTTTCATGTGAACTTAGTATTTTAGTGTTTGAAATAGAGCTTCTGGGTTTATTAATATGCTAAATGTTTGATGTACTGACACGTTTATTTCCTTTGTTGCAACAAAAAAGAGAATGAGAGAAAGAAGGAAAGACAGACAGACAGAAACGGAGAGAAAGAAGGAAAGAAAGGAAAGGAGAAGGAAGGAAGATAAAATCGGAAACGAATTTGTAGCTGTGTAAAAGCTAATGAAACAACAAAACAAATACACAGTTGTTTAGTGAATATGAAACACAGTAAGCTACAGACCTAGATGTGTCCAGAGGAAAGACTCGGAGATTGTAACAAACTGACCCGTTTGTTGACCAAGAGATTCTTTGTGTGTATCACACTTCAAATCATGCCTTAGTGAAATCAAGTCCTTAAAAGTTAGTTTGTCCACAACACACGTCTGTAACCGTGAGATATAAACCGATGTTCCGGGTGTGAACGCGCGCATCGTATCTTGCACACCCGTAAAATCCCTTTGCCAAGTTTCGGAAGAGAAGAGCAGTTTGTCTGTTGGTATTGTGGAGGTTCCACGAACATAACAATACGAATGAAAACAGAGAAACCCTTGAATAGGACTCACAACTTTTATCGAGCTTGCTATCCAATCAGTTCATCAGAACGGAAGTGCTCACCGTGCAAACAAGTCAAGGGAAATAACTCAATCATCAACAGAACAAGGGAAGTTACTCGCTCATAAGAATGAGACGCTACAGAATGGATGTCACGCATACACATAGCATGTACCCTTTGTTAAAAGTGGAGAGTGATTGAAAAACGGAGGAGCTGATACTAGACTGAATGACACGGTAAACGGCTGAGTGTGGCGCCAAGAGGCAGCTCTTCAGTCATTAAGCTCTAACAAGTTCGGCAACTCGTTGTGTAAACGAGAGCGTGGATTTTGAAGAGCTTAGAGTTTGGTCTCTAACCGATGATAGGCGCTATTGAAGTACCCTCATTACTCTTTGCTGCTGCTACTACATACTACTACTACTACTACTAACTACTACCGCCCACCGCCACACCACCACCACTACTACTACTACTACTACTACTACTACTACTACTACACTACAACTATGAACAGCGAAACATAAGCAGCAAAAAGGCTACTTTGCTGAAACAAAAAAGGAGAAAAAAATGTGCATGGAATAGCATCACTCCTTTTGAATGTGTGAAAAGAAATACGTTTGTTATCAATCAGTTAAATCCTGAAAGAAACGTATTGACACTACTAGTGATTTCATGACATAAGTTGTGTTATATCGACCCGATATGCGTAAGATGCGGCAGGTTGGAGTGAGTGCCAGTGACATCCTAAAAAGTACTGACACTTCTAATGATTTAATGACAAAAGTTGTGTTTAATTGACAATGCTAGTGATTTACTGACATACATTGTGCTTAATTGACACTGCTAATGATTTAAAGACATGAGATATGTTGTTTAATTGACACTGCTAGTGGTTTAATAGCATAAGTTGTTGTTGACACTGCTAAAGATTTGATGATATAAGACGTGTTGAATTGACGCTGCTAATGATTCGATGCCATACGTTGTGTTTAATTGACACTGCTAGTGACTTAATTAATGGGATGTCTTATATTGACACTGCTAACGATTCAATGACATAAGATGTGTTGAACTGACACTGCTAATGATTTAATATTATAAGATGTGTTGAATTGACACTGCTAATGATTTGATAACATAAGATGTGTTTATATTGACACTGCCAGTGATTTGATGACAAAAGTTCTGTGTGTGATCAACCTGATGTAGGTGAAGTGATAGTGCGGGCTGGTTGGGAGGATGGGGAGTGGGGATAGTGTGGGGGCCATTGCGGAGCAGGGCGGGCTGTATCGGCCAGGGGTTGGACCAGTGAGCGACAGGGAACCATCAGCTCTTCCTGCAGGCTCTAAACCTCCTCTCGTCACAGGTCCACAACCCCGAAATTATCACCCTTTGGTTAAAAAAAACAACAAACATAACCAGCCGCAAGACGGTGACATTGAGAGAGAGAGAGAGAGAGAGAGAGAGAGAGAGAGAGAGAGAGAGACAGACAGACAGACAGACAGAGAGACAGAGAGACACAGACAGACAGACAGAGAGAGAGACAGACAGACAATGAGAGGGAGGTAGAGAGAGAGAGAGAGAGAGAGAGAGAGAGAGAGACAGACAGACAGACAGACAGACAGACAAGACAGAGATAGAGAGAGAGGAGGGTTAGATAGGGAAATGTTGCTTATAGCCCAGCGGACCGCAAACCAGGGCTGTCATCGCGTTAAAGTCAACTCACAATTCATTTAAAAAAAAAACTAAAAAAACTCATTCACACATCCATTTAAGAGAGAGAGAGAGAGAGAGAGAGAGAGAGAGAGAGAGAGAGAGAGAGAGAGAGAGAGAGAGAGAGAAGAGAACGGACAAAAAGACAGCTAGACTGACAGACAGACAGACAGAGAGGCAAACAGACAGACAGAGACAGGCAGACAGAAATCAGGATAAGGAGAAACAGCAAGAGAGACGCTCTTCCAGCAACGTGAAGTTTCTCCTTAAAGCAGCAGAGTAAACTTACCTCAAACGTTGTCAAAATCATATGGTACCCAACCATATATTTGTTGGTCGATGTCCTTAGCTGTGTGAACTGAAGATTGCCTTCTTCCACAACCAAGGTTCGGTCCCGTGCAAAGCTTGCCAGTGACACTGTGACCGGCTGCTGTTGAGGAGAAGGACCAGACGAACTCACCGTCACCATCTTCAGGGCAGCCATAGTGATGTGGAGGAATGTGAGCATCGTCACGGTGCCAGGAAAAATGGAGATTCTAAGGTCAGAGTAGCACTTTTCACTGTCTGAGGCCCTTTCATCAATACACATTTTCGTGGCCCATTCATCAATACACATTTTCGAATCTTGGACATACAGATTTTGTTCACGATAAGAAGAAGAATTAGCTAACAGATCAGTGAACACATGAATAGGTAAATGAATACATAAATATTTTTAATGTACAAATGAATAAACGAATAAATAATCAATTAATAAATAAACACACAAATAAATGAAAAAGAAAATTAATAAATATTATAGGATTAGTGATTCACAGCACGGTATAACAACACATGGGTTGTTTTCAGTCCCTGAAAGCTTAGACAAAAGAAAAAGCTGTTTATGACCGTGGATATTCATTAAAAGACTAGATTTTTTTCTCCCGTCAAACATAAGCTTAAGTAATAAATGCATACATATCCCATTTTAAACCCCATTCCCCATCACTACCATATCAATTTTGTCTTTCCAAACCTCCTCACCAAAGCGCAAGTGTTCAAATACCGTAGTACATGACAGGGACATGGGGGGGAGAGAGAGAGAGAGAGAGAGAGAGAGAGAGAAGAGAGAGAGAGAGAGAGAGAGAGAGAGAGAGAGAGAGAGAGAGATTCACGGATGTTTTACGGTCATTACCATTACGGTCGGGTGACAAGTGGGGTAACGATAGGCTCAAAAAGGAAATATTGCTGACATATGAAATCAATATAAAAAGAATACAAAACATATCTCAACAAAACCTCAATCAGTTATAATATAATAATCATTTAACCACATAAATACATATCCCAAGCACTCACCACCAGCCCACCCAATTTCACACACACATACCTAATCACGCGCGCGCGCGCGCGCACGCACGCACGCACGCACGCACACACACACACACACACACACACACACCACACACACCACACAACACACAGTGAATTGTTTTCAATGGACAAAACCTGGATAGATGGATGAAAACAGCTACCTGTGCTGCGTGACAGTCAAAAGCTCCGTAGACCGGACTCTGGCGTGGAGATCATCAGGAGAGAATGCGTCGCTGTTTCGGGCTCTTCCTCTCGACAGCTGTAATGACGCACCGAGCCCCCTCACCGATGTGAGGTCTCCTTGCCAGTTTGACTGTATGCCTTTTCTGTCAACCGTCAGGACTCGCACCAGCTTGTGTCCTCTCTCTTCAGCCAGATCCAATGACTTGCTTTCTCAACAGTCTCCTGTAGGGCTTTTGTCATGGCATTCCCTTTCTTCGGACCAAGTCCAGCCACTCTCATCCACTTTCTGACGCTAGTCGCGATGAAACCTCTGCAGCCGACTTCGACTGGGAAATGGGTTGCTTTCCATCCCGCCTCCTTGCATTCTTCAACAAAGTCTCATAGCGATTTTCTTTCCGCTCGTGTGCCTCGCTGATATTGTCTTCGTGAGGCACAGTGAGTTCCACCAGGTGTACCTCTTTCTCTTCCTCACTCCATATCACCAGGTCTGGCTTCTTCGTTGTTGGGATGGGGAAGAATCTCTTGCAGCCCTCTAGGTCTGCTGCTACCTCCCATTGACCACCGCTCTGACCTTCTGTGGCTTCACTCGCCTTCTTTCTCTCAGGAACCTTGCCTCCTTGCGGCACAAACTCGATCATGCCCAGTCCGTGTTTCTGTGGCCTAGGAGCGTATTTTCCCTCTTCGCCTGCTCCTTCGCCATCTTGGTGAACACTTTGAGCACTTCATTGTGTCTCCAGGTGTATCTGTTCAGAGCCAGGAGGCAGTTTGAGAGGATGTGCTTCATGGTTCCTCGTTTGCCGCACCTACACTTGTCATCTTCCTGGACCTTCCATCTGACTAGGTTCACTGGCGAAGGCAGAACGTCATAGGTGGACCGGAGAAGGAAGCTGAGTCTTGATGTGTTCCACTTCCAGATCTCACTCCATCCAATCTTTCTTTCAACTACATTCTCTTCCCACCCGTCACCTGTCCTTGCTGGGCACACTGGATGAGATGAACTTCTCGCTTTTCAGCCTCAATCTTTCGTACCTGCCCTGTTGCAGCTGTTCTTCTGTCCCGCTGAGACATTTTCCTGAAAGGTCTGAAGTCACCGTTGCCAAGCCCCACCCTGTCAGCCTGTACTGCCGACAAGTCGCCATGTTCCAATGAAGAGATGATCTCGTCGGTTGCATCCTCTGCCTTCCACTTTCTTGCTGTTTTGACATCCGGTGGCTTGCCACTGATTTCTTGGTCCCTCGACTCCCTCAGCATCATCACTGTCCTGACCTTTCCTGCCTTGTAGATCTCCACGATGGATGTGAGGGGTAGCTGCAGCGCGCCTTTCTGCCTGTACAGGGCTGATGTGTTGATTGTGCGAGGTAGCCCAAGCCACTTCCTGATGTAGGTATTGCAAGTTCTCTCAATCATCTCAACTCTCGACAAGGCGACTTCGTACATTGTCAGCGGCCATGCCAGTCGCGGGTAGAGGGCAAACTGTAGACACCATATCTTATGCTTTCCTGGCAGTTTTGTCTGGTCAATCGCTTTCAGCCCATCTTCAGCCTGCCTCATGATCGCCACGCCTGGGCTCCTGTCAGACAGAGTTCCCGCGTACCACCGCCCCAAACTTTTCACAGGTTCATCTTTTACTGTAGGCATCTGTTCCCCTGCAATTGTGAACTTCTGTTGTTTCTGCTTCCCTTTGTGAAAAGTCAGGCTTCTAGATTTCTTGGCTTTGAACTTCATCCTGGACCAAGTGATCAGCTCATCCAACCGGGTCAAAACATTCTGCATTGTGTCCACTTCTCTTGTCAGTAGGGTCACATCATCCATGAAGGCTTTCTTCGGTGATCTCACTTTTGCTTTTTCCTCAGAGCAGTCTGCAGATCGCAGTAGCATCTCCATCACCAAGATGAACCAGATGACAGATATAGTGCAGCCAGCTGCAATCCCAATCTCCAGTCGGTGCCACTCAGTTGTGAAGTCTTCGGTTGAGAATCGCATCTGGAAGTTGCCGTAGTATTCTCTCATGATGCCTTGCACCTCGTGTGGGATGTAAAAGAACTCCATTGCTTTCATCAGCAGTTCATGGGGTACGGATCCGTAGGCATTCGCCAGATCCAACCAGACCACATTTAGGCTTTCTTTGGTTTTCTTGGCCTCCTGGATTGCATCCCAAATGGAGAAAGCATGTTCAATGCATCCTGGGATCCCTGGTATACCGGCTTTCTGCACGCTCTCATCCACATAGCCGTTGCTTTGCAGATATGCCACCGTCCTTTTCGTAAGTATTCCCATGAAGATCTTGCACGCCACGTTGATGATGGAGATAGGTCGAAACTGCCCTATGTTCTCTGCATTTTGATCCTTTGGTAGGTACACACCTTCAGCTCTGCACCAATCTTCGACAAGCTCCTTGTCATCCCACAACTCACTCAGCATCGTGAAAAGGATGTGCCTTAGCTTGTCACAGTACTTGAACACCTTGTAGGACACGCCATCTCCTCCAGGTGCGCTTTTGGCTCTTGCTTTTCTGACAAACTCATCCACTTCTTTCTCTCTGAATGGTCCAAGCTGGAAGCTCACGCCAGGGGCAGTTGGACGCTTGGGGCCTCTCATGTCTGGCAGTGGCTCCTCCCTTTTTGGATCGCTGTACGTCTGTTTAACATGAGTGTCCAGCTCCTCTTTCGTACACTTCAACTTCCCACTCCGCGCCTCTACGAACAATTTCTTAGCTGCTTCATATGGATTCTTCAGAAATTGCTCACGTGCTCTTCTGCTTTTTTTTCTTCTGGTACATCTTCTCTCTTGCCTCTGCAGGTCTCTGCTCTTTTTCTTTAGGTCTTCAAACAAGGTTTTCAGGCCTTCTTCCTCTTCTGGTGGTGCACTTTTTCTCTGCTTCTTCAGGTCTCGTTTCTGTTTTCTTAGTTCTGCTAGCGCTCTCTGCTCTCTGCCTTCTGCTGAGCTCCCCTTTCTTTGCTGGTGCTTTCTTCTTTCCCTCACTGCTGCCAAACTCTTCGATTGCTGACTCGTAGATGATCTTTGCAAACTCACCCAACATCTCTTTAGCATCACTTCTGCTGGCCTTCTCCTCAGCTTCTTTCAGTTTCTTCTGGACTTTTTCTTCCAGTGCCTTGTACTTTGCCTTCTCGTTGGCAGCAGGCCACAGAATTCTCGGCTTCCTTGCCCCTGGTTCCTGAGTTTGCTGATCCGCAACACTCTGGGTCGGGGTAGAAGGAGAGTCGACTGAAGCACTGTGTTTATACATTTTAGTTTGTGATGGCTATAGTCTGATGAAGCCCAAGAACAGGGCGAAAATGTATGAAAAATAAATGTTAGAATGCAGCCCAGTTGAAGTCTTATGATGACTTTTAAGTAATATATATATATATATATATATATATATATATATATATATGTCAAGTTACCACTTTCCGTGGTCACTGAGGAGAAACAATCAGGTTTCGAAATACCGGTATCTGACCAGGAGTTATATGTTAGTGAGTTTCCTCCCCATTGGAGATTGTCTCCCCCTTGGAGACTATAAGCTTGCTAAAGGCTCATTTTGAGAAGCATTTATTATATACTCCATTCACCCACTCAAACACATACTGTTAATTAAGCCGAATTATCTACCACTGCAGATATGAGTGCTTATCTCCCCCCCCCCCCCCCCCCTATTATTTCTTCAATCGAAGACATAAGAGCAAGCTTTGTTTATAATTCTATATATATATATATAATATATATATATAATATATATATAATATATAATAAACTAATAAATTCCAAGCATAAGAGCAAGCTTTGTTTATAATTGAATAATATATATATATATATATTCTTTATAGTTGAATATTTCTTGCAGTCATTGCAACACCAAGCTGCTCTGAAAGTTGCTGGAATGGTGCTCAGTACTTATCCTTGGAATGTATTAGTTTATATATATATATAATATATATAAAATAAATAATACATTCCAAGGATAAGTACCGAGCACCTTTCCAGCAACGCACAGAGCACTTGGTGTTGCAATGACTGCAAGAAATATTCAGTTATAAACAAAGCTTGCTCTTATGTCTTAGATTGAAGAATAGGGGGAGATAAGCATCCATATCTGCAGTGGTAGATAATTCTGCCTAACTAACAGTATGTACTTAAGTGGGTGAATGGGGGAAAATAAAATAAATGCTTCTCAAAATGAGCCTTCAGCAAGCTTATAGTCTCCAAGAAGGAGACAGTCACCAATGGGGAGAAAACTCACTAACATAACTCCTGGTCAGATACCGATATTTCGAAACCTGATTGTTTCTCCTCAGTGACTGCGGAAAGTGGTAATTTGACTCCTCTGCCTTTTCGGTTTTAAGAAGAATGCTATCCCAGAAAAAAGCTGGTGTGCAATACCGTAGTATGTTTGTTGAGTTTTCAAAAAAAAAACAACCAAAGGTGCCACTTAAGCAGCAAAAGAAAATCATGAAAGAGCAAACCAAGCTACATTTTCTTGTGAAAAGTAGAAAATATAAAAAGATAACCTCTTAAGACACAAGTGCTGAGGGCCAGTTCTTGGAATGAATCCGCAAGGGCCTAAATTACAATAAACTAATAAATTCCAAGGATAAGTACCGAGCACCATTCCAGCAACTTACAGAGCAGCTTGGTGTTGCAATGACTGCAAGAAATATTCAATTATAAACCAAGCTTGCTCTTATGTCTTAGATTGAAGAAATAGGGGGAGATAAGCATTCATATCTGCAGTGGTTGATAATTCTGCCTAACTAACAGCATGTGCTTAAGTGGGTGAATGGGGAAAAATAAAATAAATGCTTCTCAAAATGAGCCTTGCTGAAGTTGAATGCTTATCTCCCCCTATTTCTTAAAAAAAATGTTCTCATTTCTTCAATGTCTGGTGGTACTCGCCATGATTTGAAGTCATATGTATTTTTTATCTTCTTTTTTAGCATTGGGTTTAAAAAGAAAAATGCTTTCCATTTGAAGATAAAATGAGAAGAATGTTAGCCAACATAGAATTAAAAAAATATAATAATAAATTCCAATCAGTGCTAGAAAAGGAAATTAAACAAATTCAAAATAATAAAAAAATATTTGTGAAGGCGGATAAAACCAACAACTTTTACAAAATAGAACCTGAAGAGTACTCAAAACTCCTTGAAAAAAATATCCAAAAAAAAAATTACAGAAAGGCTGACAAGGCTACATATGATCACATCAGAAAGAAAGAAAAGGAACTTGTTCACCAAATGGATCTAAGTGACAGAGTAGAGACCACAGCAGCTAGAGAAGCCTTTATTACACTCAAAGACCACAAACCCAATTTCTTGAACAATCCAACATGTAGATTGATAAACCCTTCCAAATCTGAACTAGGAAAAATTAGTTAAAAAAAATCTTAGAGGAAACCATAAAAAAACACAAAAGAAAACACTGAACTCAATCTCTGGAACAAACACATATGAAGTCATACAATGGTTCAAAAAACTCAATAAACAAGAAAATACAGTTTTTATAACATTTGACATAGTAGATTTCTATCCATCTATAGATGAAAAGCTACTAACTAAAGCTATAAAATTTGCCAACAAATACACAGAAATATCAGGGTCAGAAATGGAAATCATTTACCATACAAAGAAAACTTTACTGCACAGTAAAAATGAAACCTGGATTAAGAACGCAAGCAGGAATTCAACTTTTGATGTTACAATGGGATCATATGATGGTGCCGAAACTTGCAAACTTGTCGGACTATTCATGTTATCCAATATTAAAAAAAACTTGGAAAACAAACTGGACTGTACAGGGATGACGGCCTTGCTGCTCTGAATGACAACCCAAGGAATATTGAAAATAAGAAAAAAGAATTGTGTAAAATTTTCCACAACCAAACTTAAAAGTCACCATAGAAGCAAACAAAAAGATAGTGAACTATTTAGACATAACGTTAGACCTCAATCAACATACATATAAACCATACAAGAAACCAAATGATACGCCTGTTTATGTAAATATTAAAAGCAATCACCCACCCTCCGTACTGAAAACAATACCCAAAAGCATAAATAAAAGACTATCCAATCTGTCATGTAATGAAACAGTATTCAACAATGCTACAGCTGAATACCAAGAGGCGTTACATAAAAGTGGCTACAATTATGAACTACGATACAATCCAGACAATGATACAAAAAGATGCAGAAAGAACAGGAAAAGGAATATCATATGGTACAATCCCCCATATGATGCAAGAGTCAAAACAAACGTAGGGAAAGAATTCTTTAAAATCTTGACATCATATTTCCCAAAAGACCATAAATTATTTAAGATATTCAACAAAAACAACATCAAATTATCATATTCATGTATGCCTGAACCTTAAAAATGCCATTGATTCAGCAAATAAAATGAAAAGCAGCACAGAGAAAAATGAGGGTGACAAAAGGAAATATTCTCACTGCACCAAAAAAGAACAGTGTCCCCTAAGCAACAAATTCCTTTACAACAACATTGTGTACCAAGCCACTGTAACATCAGAGAACGCAGAAGAAACATGTGTAGGTATCACTGAAAACCAATTCAAAACTAGATATGCAAACCATAAACAATCATTCAACAAAGAAAGATATAAAAACCAAACAGAACTGAGTAAATACATTTGGAAACTTAATTAAAGATAAAAACACAGACTACAACATATCTTGGAAAATCTTAAAACGAGCAGCACCATACAATAACATTTCAAAAAGATGTAATCTATGCCTTACAGAGAAATACATTATACTATGTAAACCACAATTAGCAACTTTAAATGTTAGAACAGAAATGGTTAACAATTGCAGACACATATGGAAGTTCTTATCAGTGAATAAAAATCAAAAGCACCTGAGAAATACATGTAGCACGGGAAAAAAACGACAACAAGCTATATATATATGAGTGAGGGGAGAATAAGAGATGGCCCAGGGCTGGGGTCAGGGACCCAAGAGTGGGGGCCTGGGGAATGGGCTGGGGACCTCGGGGGCAGGGGGGTGGGGTCCCTGGGTGTTAGGGGGTGGGGGAGTTTAAGGGTCTTGGGTGCTTGGGTCCCCAGGGATCAGGGATACAAATAATTACGGAGTCCCCCGGGGGGGGGGGGGGGGGGGGGGGGGGGGCGAGGGACTGGGGGATGCGTGACTTGGGGGCTAGGATGGGGGTGGGTGTTCTTGGGGTAGGTGGGTGAATGAGTGAATGGGTGTGGGGTGAGATGGGAGTTGGATGGGGGTGTGGAGTTGGGTGATCTGGGGGGGGGGGGGGGGGGGGGGGGGGGGGGGTGGGGGGGGGGGGGGG
>CM065741.1:29839736-29854736 GCA_033310375.1 Conus canariensis
CCAGTCATCCAGACAGTCCATCCCATTCCTCGACATTCTCATCAAATTTGATGATGGCTTCATCATCACTGAACTGTTTACAAAACCCACAGACACTCATGCTTACCTCCACCATCGCTCATGCCATCCACATCATTGTAAGAACAACATCCCCTACTGCCAGTTCCTGAGGCTCCGTCGTCTTTGCTCCAAGACTAAAGACTTTGATAAACATGCTGATACCATCATGGGCATGTTCCTCAGCCGTGGCTACAGACCGAGCAAGCTACAACAGGCTTTGACAAAAGCACGAAGCCTCCCCAGAGCTGAGGTGTTAATGTACAGGGCAAAAAACTGTCAACACCAGGGTCCCCTTCGTCATCACTCATCACCCTTCCAACCCACCACTACGTGACTGGCTCAGGGAGCAACAGGCACTACTCCACACAAGTGCACGCATGAAAAAAGCTGTGCCTGAAGTGCCTGTTGTGGGAGAGAGAAACTCCAGGAGCATCCGAAACCTGATCATGCCCTCCTCCCTTCCCCAAGTCAAGCCTACGCAAGAACAGGCTGGGGTGATGAGATGCAACAACAGGTGCGTCATCTGTAGGGAACATCTGGTGGAGAGCAAAATTTTCTCCAGCGACACCACCGGAGAAGTCTTCAACATCAGACATAGCATGACGTGCAAGTCTTCAAACATCATTTACCTGCTCTACTGCCAGCATTGTCGTGGGGCGCAGTATGTAGGAGAATTAAAGAATGCCCTAAGAACACGCTTCTACCTCCACAGAACCCACATACTGCAAAACACAGGCACTCATGTAACTAGCCATTTCAACAGGAAAGACCATTCACTGCGGGACATGAGGTGCACGCCCATAGAGCAGGTCTTCACAAACAACCTTGCTCACAGGCACGCAAGGGAGCAGTTCTGGATCAACAAACTCAGGACATTCTATCCTCGGGGTCTCAACACTCTCTGACTCTCCTAACTGGTTAGGGAGGGGAGAGAGGTGAAAAGGGCAGATAGTGGGGGGTATGGTGAGGGGAGAGAGAGGGGAGATAGGACAGAGACGGCGATAGGGTTGGAAGGGGGAGGTTTTGAGGCAGACGGCCCCATGTGCAAGTGACAAACTCTATCCTCGGGTTAGAGAGGGAGATGAGTGAGGGGAGAATAAGAGATAGCCCAGGGGCTGGGGTCAGGGACCTAAGAGTGGGGGGCCTGGGGAATGGGCGGGGGACCTCGGGGGGCAGGGAGGTGGGGTCCCTGGGTGTTAGGGGGTGGGGGAGTTTAAGGGTCTTGGGTGCTTGGGTCCCCAGGGATCAGGGGATACAAATAATTAGGGGGTCCCGGGTGGGGAGGGGGGGGGGGGGGGCGAGGGACTGGGGGATGCGTGACTTGGGGGCTAGGATGGGGGCGGGTGTTCTTGGGGTAGGTGGGTGAATGAGTGAATGGGTGTGGGGTGAGATGGGGAGTTGGATGGGGGTGTGGAGTCGGGTGATCTGGGGGGGGGGGGGGGGTGGGCGGGGGCTTGGTGGGTTGGGGGTGATGGTGAGGGGCCTGACACCCCCACGAATTTTTTTTCTTCTTCTTCTTCTACCCCCCCCCCCCCCCTCATCCCAGTCTTAGAAAGAAATTGAAAATTTGCGAACGTAGTTATCATTGTGAGCTTGACGTCATTGTAGGGTTTATAGAAAAACGTCATTATACTGATGACGATCTCTGCAATGCGTCACTGTCAATAAGCATCGATAAAGGCAATCGCCGAAATATTTGCAGTCCGGAAAAGTGTTGTTGTTTTGTTTTCTTGTGTATGATATATATATATATATATATATATATATATATATATTATATATATATATAGCACTGACAGCACAAGCTCACTACACCCTGACGACCGCACAGCGCGAAACAAGCTTGTAGGTGGTTTTAACCTTGATTTTAACTGGTTTTAATATATACATACATACATACATACATACATATATATATATATATATATATATATATATATATATATATATATATATATATATTATGAACAATATAAAAAAAAGTCCTTAAAAAATCTGAAGGTGCTCAACCCCTTGGGGAGCAACATCTGTTAAAAAATATTTTAAAAATGAAGTGGTAAAATCTACAAGCTTGTTTCTAGCGTTGCTATCTTCAGGATGTCTTTTGGGGCACGCCAACGGTCTTTTATGGCGTGCGGGACTTGATTTCAACTCTGTGTGTGCAGGCGGATCTCATTTGCTGCACGTGCGGCCTGTGGTTCTTATTGGGGCCTGTTCAGATGGAATGTGCTTGCAAAGATTTCCACTTGTGCCTGCAATTGTTTACAATTTCTATTTTTGTGTTCAGAGTTGCTAAGTGTGGTTTGCATAATATTAACCATTTTTCTGTGGAGCATAGATTGCATCTTTTTGAAATATTGTTGTATGGTGTTGCTCTTTTTATGATTTTCCATGATATGTTGTAGTCTATTTTTTTATCTTTGAGTCTCCAGATGTATTTGCTCAGCTCTGTTTGATTTTTGTATTTTTCATTTTTGAATGACTGTTTGTGGTTTGCGTATCTGGTTTTGAAAGTGTTTTCAGTAATCCCTACATATGTTTCTTCTTCATTTTCTGATGTTACCGTAGCTTGGTATACAATGTTGCTGTGAAGACATTTATTGCTCAGGGGGCACTGTTCTTTTTTAGTGCAGTTGCAAGATGTCCTTTCGGCACCCTTCTCTTTTATGTTGCTTTTCATTTTGTTAGATGAATCAATCATGTTTTTGAGGTTGGGCATACATGAGTATGACAGTTTAATGGTGTTTTTGGTGTTTCACTAGCAAATGATATAAAACAAATCCAAAATGATAAAAAGATATTCGTAAAGGCTGACAAAACGAGCAATTTTTACAAAATGGAACCAAACGAATACTCTCAACTCTTAAACAAAAACATCCAGAAAAAACTACAAGAAAGCTGATAAAACTACACATAGCAACATCCGCAAAAAAGAAAAAGAGCTTGCACATCGCATGGAGTTAAGTGATAGGGTAGAGGCAACAGCAACAAAGGAGGCCTTCATAACACTTAAAGACCACAAGCCTAACTTCCAAAACAACCCAACATGTAGACTAATAAACCCATCTAAATCCGAACTGGGCAAAATAAGCAAGAGAATTTTGGAAAAGGCTGTAGAAGATATAAAATCAAACACCGAATACAACCTTTGGAAAAACAGCTATGAAGTCATACAATGGTTTAAGAAACTCAACAAACAGAGAAATACAATGTTCATTACATTTGACATAGTAGACTTCTATCCATCCATAGATGAAGAACTACTCAACAAAGCTTTGAAATTTGCCAACAAATACACAAATATAACAGAGTCAGAAATGGAGATTATTTTCCACACCAAAAAAACCTTACTCCATAGCAGAAATGAAACTTGGATTAAAAAAACGAGCAAAAACTCCACATTTGATGTAACCATGGGATCGTATGATGGTGCCGAAACATGTGAACTAGTCGGACTATTCATGCTATCCAACATCCAAAAACAACTTGGAAAACAGGCCGGTTTATACAGAGATGACGGCCTCGCTGCATTAAACAATAATCCAAGAACCATTGAAAACAAGAAAAAAGAATTATGTAAAATCTTTAAAAACCACAACTTAAAAATCACAATAGAAGCAAACAAAAAAGTAGTGAATTACCTAGACATAACATTAGACCTCAATGACCATGTGTACAAACCATACAAAAAACCCAATGACATACCAGTCTACGTAAACATCAAAAGCAACCACCCACCATCTATACTAAAAACAATACCCAATGGTATAAACAAGAGACTGTCCAACCTGTCATGCAATGAAACCGCATTCAATGATGCAGCAACAGAATATCAAGAAGCATTACAAAAAAGTGGTTACAATTACAAACTACAATACAGTCCAGACAACAACACGAACAGAATTAAGAAAAATAGGAAATGAAAGATCATATGGTACAACCCACCATACGATGGACAAGTAAAAACAAATGTAGGAAAAGAATTCTTTAAAATCTTGGCAACATCATTCCCAAAAGAACACAAACTGTCCAAAATATTCAACAAAAACACC
This sequence comes from Conus canariensis, assembly GCA_033310375.1. Lineage (NCBI taxonomy): Eukaryota > Metazoa > Mollusca > Gastropoda > Neogastropoda > Conidae > Conus > Conus canariensis. The sequence continues at coordinate 29,843,849 of CM065741.1, forward strand.
ATTAAACTGTCATACTTATGTATGCCCAACCTCAAAAACATGATTGATTCATCTAACAAAATGAAAAGCAACATAAAAGAGAAGGGTGCCGAAAGGACATCTTGCAACTGCACTAAAAAAAGAACAGTGCCCCCTGAGCAATAAATGTCTTCACAGCAACATTGTATACCAAGCTACGGTAACATCAGAAAATGAAGAAGAAACATATGTAGGGATTACTGAAAACACTTTCAAAACCAGATACGCAAACCACAAACAGTCATTCAAAAATGAAAAATACAAAAATCAAACAGAGCTGAGCAAATACATCTGGAGACTCAAAGATAAAAAAATAGACTACAACATATCATGGAAAATCATAAAAAGAGCAACACCATACAACAATATTTCAAAAAGATGCAATCTATGCTCCACAGAAAAATGGTTAATATTATGCAAACCACACTTAGCAACTCTGAACACAAAAATAGAAATTGTAAACAATTGCAGGCACAAGTGGAAATCTTTGCAAGCACATTCCATCTGAACAGGCCCCAATAAGAACCACAGGCCGCACGTGCAGCAAATGAGATCCGCCTGCACACACAGAGTTGAAATCAAGTCCCGCACGCCATAAAAGACCGTTGGCGTGCCCAAAAGACATCCTGAAGATAGCAACGCTAGAAACAAGCTTGTAGATTTTACCACTTCATTTTTAAAATATTTTTTAACAAAAAACAAACAAAACAAACAAAATATATATATATATATATACACACACACAAATAGATCTGCCTTTGAGAGGGATGACGATGGTTCTCTCAGGCAGCTAGTGAAGGGTTTCTCATTATTTATAATATATTCCCCCCATTTTCTTCATCCTCATTTTTTTCCCCTAAAAGTTCAAATCTTTGCCAAGTCATTACTATAATGACTGAAGAATTGTTAGCCTGCACTTGTTTTCCCCCACTACTTAATTGTTCAGCATTATATTGTTTGGTCAATCAGTGGGAGATCGCATCTCTTAGGAGATCCAAGTAAAGGTTGTTCTGCACAATTCTTAGCCACTGACAATGCTTGAGTTATTGAACAGCAGAGCTGACCACTCAGACTGTTTCATATCTTTTGATCTCCCTTGCATCCTTGAATGGATCCTCAAGCATAGGCTCAAAGATTGTCCCTTGCATTTTATACTGTTTGCATAATGCTTTTAGATTTTCCAGCATTTTTTTTCCTCTCAACACTTTCGTTTTATTCCATTTACTATCCTTCACTGGCTGCTTTGGGGGTGCTGTTGTTTGAACTCTTGGTGGTGAGAACACCACAGAATTATGGACTGTGGTGTGTCTCTATTTGACACCAGGAGCGCAGACACAATCAGCCGTGTCTCCCTGATGAGTCCGATTCAGCAGACGAAAGGCCTAGGAGCAGGCAGTACAAATAGATCTGCCTTTGAGAGGGATGACGATGGTTCTCTCAGGCAGCTAGTGAAGGGTTTCTTATTATTTTATAAAATATTCCCCCATTTTCTTCATCCTCATTTTTTCCCCCTAAAAGTTCAAATCTTTGCCAAGTCATTACTATAATGACTGAAGAATTGTTAGCCTGCACTTGTTTTCCCCACTACTTAATTGTTCAGCATTATATATATATATATATATATATATATATATATATTATATATATATGTATATATGTTTTAAGACAATTAACACGCCCAGTTTCACAGAAATATAACACAGGCGGACAACTATTGCTTTGCATTCAAAGCATGTACACATCAGGCAAAGCACACGTTCGAAACGCGCCAAGATGTCTGATTACATACAGGGTACTCGCGGTCTTAGACAGGGAGATCTGTGCAGCCCAATCTTATTTTCATTATTAATTAGCGAACAAGCAATAGATACAGTTAACAATTGCAAGCACGGCGCAACTTTATCACCAGAGAACATGGTAGAGATTCATCCTCCTGTTTGCTGATGATGTGGTCCTCCTGTCTGAAATTGCTATAGGTTGACAGAACCAGCGTAGAATTCTACACGACTCATCGAAACGTCTTGGACTGACTGTGAACATGGATAAAAGTAAGATCAGTCTTTAAACACCAGCCCTTCTTCAGTTGCAGAATTACTTGTATATGTGATGGTGGAAATTTAGTATTTTATATTTAGAATTAATAAAAATGAAGTTTGAACAATAAAATGTAAGAATATAGAACATTTAATTTCCATCGGCTAGCATTCCCGTAAAGGAGAAAACTTGGTATGCGAAGTGGTATTTTGGTGGAGTACAAATGTAGGTGGTTAATACTTTGCAATACCTTGATGTGTACTTCACCACCACGCTTCGATTTTTCTGCAGTCAATAGTGATCTCGCCAAGAAAACCAAGAAAGCTTTATTCTGTATTCTGAACGTTTTGAACATTTTCGAAAACAACTCGGTGATAATCGAAAGAATGAAAAAGCGAAGAAATTGAGTGAACGATTTTGAACGATACTGACTGGATGACACGGGAAACGACTGAATGAAGCACTAGCTGGCAGCTCTTCAGTCGGCACTATCCAGGTAGGCAGCCAGTTGTTTAAACGAGTGTGGATTGTAAAGCGCTTAGAGCTTGGTCTCTAGCCGAGGATAGGCGCTATATAAGTATACATGATAATAATAATAATAATAATAATAATAATAATAATAATAATAATAATGATGATGATGATGATAATAATAATAAAAATGATGATGATGATGATGATGATAATAATAATAATAATGATGATGATGATGATGATGATAATAATAAGAAGAAGAAGAATAAGGAAAATAATAATAATAAAATTTTCTAACATTGGTAGATGTCCATATACAGCTAGTTCTGTTATTTGGGTCAGACACAAGGGACTATACCAGACACACACAGAAATAGAAAAGGCACACATGCCAGTGTAAAACAATATCTGGGAGTTGGCAGAATAATGTCAAATGAGATGAATTAATATTTTCGGGTGCATTCGATACTGGTTGAAAAGAAACGGCATGGGTCACTACAAATCCTAGATCATGCTACATAACCCGGATGAACGAGATACGTTAACATAGGCACCCGATCTAAGAATAGCTTTATTTGAATTTGGTTACTATTTTGTGTGGCTAAACCAAGGAGTTGAATCCATCAATGACTTTTTACACTGATTCAAAGAAAGACTCATAGACAACTAGAAATAAAATTAGAGAAGCAACATTAAAGGAAACGATGGACTAGAATTTTGCAGTAATTATCAGCTGACACTTGAGTTGGAACATCATATCAGTTTATGTGTAAATGAGTTCGTCAGATCTGCTCTAATACATTTTCGAATAGGTGTATCAGACATCAAAGTTCATTCTACAAGAAACAGTAATCAGACAGATGCTGGGATCGACTGTCCATTTGGTCATGGTGTGACTGAGAATGAAACACATTTCCTACTCTGCTGCTCTGCCGATGATGGTTTGAGATAAGTTTGCCTAGATCCCGTCCCTGTTGTGATTATCAAACTTATTAATAAAAAAAATAGTTATTTTGTACAAAGTGTCACGTTTCAGAGACGTACATGTCTACTTAATGGATGAAGAAAAGAAACTTAAAAACCTGTATCATGTTACTCTTCTTAGACTCTGCTACATTTCATCTGTAATGACATTATGAATACACTTATTATGTATGGGCCTGTTGCCCAATATTAAAACATACTATCATTTCTCTCTCTCTCTCTCTCTCTCTCTCTCTCTCTCTCTCCCCCCCTCTCTCTCTCTCTCTGTCTGTGTGTGCGTGTGTGTTCTTGTGTATGTGTGTGTGTGTGTGTGTGTGTGTGTGTGTGTGTGTGTGTGTGTGTGTGTGTGTGTGTGTGTATGTATGTGTGTGTGTGTGTGTGTGTGTGAGAGAGAGAGAGAGAGAGAGAGAGAGAGAGAGAGAGAGAGAGAGAGAGAACTCAAACTCAAATAGTTTAATTACAAAGGCCACCGACCTATCTGCAATGAGGTCAAGAACGAAAGTAGAAACACACGCGCCCAGCGCATATACTGAAAATTATGAAAGAAAATATTTGCATAACAAAACGTTCTTCCTGAAATTACTCTGGCATTTTTGTGTTAACTGACAACAGTTCCTCTCTTCATTTTAGTGCTTTGAACATGAACAAAGTTACAGAGCGAGTTACAATTCTCTTGTCATTTTGCAGTAAAGAGGCAATGACACTTGACGAACATTTCTAGTATGAGGCAAAATGTACTTATCTCTTAAATCTTTATAGGATGGACAAACAATCAAATAATGTATTTCTTTCTCGATTTGATTACAGAAGAGAGAGAGAGAGAGAGAGAGAGAGAGAGAGAGAGAGAGAGAGAGAGAGAGAGAGAGAGAGAGAGAGAATAAACTAACCTCAAAGCGTGATGCTGAACCACATGCTAGTCATGATAATGTGAGGCTGGGAATAAGACAATGCACAAAGAAAAATGTAAATCTTGGGACACATTTTTTCCCTCCTAGATACACGTGTCTACCTCATAGATATCTGGAGAAAGAACTGACAGTTTGGTTAAGCAAGCACATGGTAAGAACGAAAAAAATAAATGAAAAAAATGGGGCTTAGATTTCTTGAGGCAACACAACAGTAGGCCTACATAGACGACACCATCAAAAGAAAGCAAAAGGTTAGACCAGAAAACTGCCAAGGTGGCAGGCAAAAAAAAAGCAGAATAGAATGCTCTGTTGCATACTGATATTGCAGCCGAAAAAGCAGAATCGGATGCTACTTTGGCAGTCAAAATAATGGCGTGAAGGGTTCCAGTTTGGTAAGTTAAAACGCAATCAGGTGGTGGAATTGTTGCTGTAAAGACGTAGGTAAATCAAGAAAGGGATTTGTAAGCAGATTCAGTTCAGTTCAGTGGTTTATTTAATGTCTTTTCATCGCCAGATGATATTAAACGTTAATAATAATAATAATAATAATAATATAATAATAATAATAATAATAATATGTAAGCCAACCTCCAAACTCAGCTTATCATCCATGTTAGTACTTTCAAACCACATCGGATATATGCATATGTACATAAATGAAATACCCTATTGGTACACAACATTGTTGATTTTATAAAAATTTTGCAATCTGTGACTGGGAAAGACCATGGCAATTTCGGCAACATATGAACCACATAAGACAGCGCTGACATTATCAACGTTCTTCATCTCAATACCTTTCTTTGTTCATGTTACATTATCAAAGTTCTTATTCAATACCTTCTTGTTCATGTTACATTATCAAGTTCTTCATCTATACTTTCTTTGTTCATGTTACATTATCAAAGTTCTTATCTCAATACCTTTCTTTGTTCATGTTACATATCAAGTTCTTCATCTCATACCTTTCTTTGTTTATGTTACATTATCAAAGTTCTTCATCTCAGTACCTTTCTTTGTTCATGTTATATTATCCAAGTTCTTCTTCATCTCAGTACCTTTCTTCTTTGGTCATGTTACATTATTAAAGTTCTTTATCTCAGTACCTTTCTTTGTTTATGTTACATTATCAAAGTTCTTCATCTCAGTACCTTTCTTTGTTCATGTTTCTGTCTCTACTTTGTCGTTTTATGTGTCGGTTCCAAAAAACAGAGTTCTCTCCCTGTCTGTTAGAAAATAATAAATCAACAGGATGCTTTTTTGTTTGGTTCTGAAGCTCAGGCTTTCTAATGCTTCTGAAACCTGGACGTACGGTCCATTCATTTTTTTTCTCAATGTATGTTGCGTTGTATTGTGCTGTATTATGTTATGCTATGTATTTGTTTGTTTGTTCAGTTTTTATTTATTTATTTATTTATTTACATTTTCGTGCATGTCCAGAGGATACAATTGTTCTTGTATCCATTCTTGGAGAGCTCAGCGCTCCATTACACATGACAATGTAAATATTGATTTTTTTTTTTCTTCTTTTTTTCTTTTAATCAGTGTACCGCAGGGTTCCGTTAGAAACTGAGACATGTCAAAGCAGAACCTGACATAGAGAATCCCCATCCTATTTGACACTAATCAGACACTATCTCGACACAGGATTTGCACTGACTGGCACTTCTGAGAACAACAAAAAGTGCATAAATAGGTTTTTTTTTTTAGAAACAATGAATAATAACTAACAATAAATAAAAACAAAATAAATAACAAATATATAAATACATAAATAAACAAACAAACAAATAATAAATAAAAAAATAAATAAATAATAAATAAATAAATAAAAATATCAGTCGGTTTCGAAACATCTTTTTTTTTTTTCTCGAAAGGATAGAAACGCACTAGCATCAAAGAAATGTGTCAAGTAGCAGGTTTTATGCAAAAAGGTAAGTCCCAGTATTTTGTACGGATGATTATTTACTCCTAGTTTGCTTTGAGCATTTTACAGCAGAGGATTGGACAGGTGAAGGCAGCGCCGTTGTTGCACTCATGAGCTAAGGTCGAAGACATTTCTGAGAACGTAACTGTTACGACTAAGAAGACTCAAAGTCCTGTTGTTCGACACTTCTGTGAACTGGGCGCGGAAAGGGCACAAGAATAGGTTCTGATGGCTCGGTGAATCGACCCGGACACAGAGAAGGTCGCATGTTGAACAAGTTCCAAGGTTTTTTGTTGTTGTTCATTATTTGTTTATTTATTTATTTATTCATTGATTTGTTTACTGCTCCATCTTCTGTGCCACCCCAGTGGCACTGCACCTGCTCATTCCAACCCCCTGTCCACAGCCACAGCCTGGCCCGGCCCGCCACAGCCTCGACACCAGCAATCCACAGGGAGCAGTCAGTGTCAAGTCAAGAGGCAACCCACCGGAGGAGACACTGCACTGCTGCCGAGTCAATTCTGTGGTGTTAAGTGGTGCCTGTTCTGATCTAACATACGCAGGATGCCACCTACTCAGCCTTACTGACTACTACCTTACTACCCTTACTGACGACAATAATTGCTTAGTCGTGGAGCCAGCGTGAGTGAGCTCTCCCTCCGGAGGCGCCACCACGTCCGTCCAACAACAGAAGTTCGAAGTCTTTACCAACGGTAGAAGATTTAGACATCAGTAATCAGTGACTCTTGCAGCGGTCTCAAAATATGACGGTGCTCTTCTTCCAAACGTTTTAGCTTTCAACCTCTGCATATTGCATCCTCTGTTCAGTTTTAATCTCTTGTTCATCACTCATCATCCTCTCTCATCCTTTCAAGTGTTTGCAGAAAGCAAAATCGAAAGTACAAGAACCACGGTTTGGCGTAGCGAATCAGCAATTATAGATTATTCCAGAATGCACGAAACTATGACGTAGCACGACGGATCAAAACGCATGAAACCTTGCAGAAGGATCGAGAACCTTCTTGTGTTATAGCCTATCAAAATGCTAAGGACGTGCAGGATTTTTTTTAATTGAAGTTTTTGACACTATCTTCCTCTTTCTGATACTTTTCATCTAGAATCATTTCATAATATACGCATGCGTTATATGGTTAATAAAAAAAAAAGTCATATTACTGTTCTCAACAGTACCGATGCCGACTGTTGAAGAAGTTCAACCCCTCAGTTTTCACGCAATACGCCAGGCTAGTCCAAACGTCAGTGCTCTCCTTCCTCCCCATTGGAGACTGTCTCCTTCTTGGAGACTATAAGCTTGCTGAAGGCTCATTTTGAGAAGCATTTATTTTATTTTTCCCCATTCACCCACTCAAGCGCATACTGTTAGTTAAGCAGAATTATCTACCACTGCAGATATGAATGCTTATCTCCCCCTATTTCTTCAGTCTAAGACATAAGAGCAAGCTTTGTTTATAATTGAATATTTCTTGCAGTCATTGCAACACCAAGCTGCTCTGTGCGTTGCTGGAATGGTGCTTGATACTTATCCTTGGAATTTATTAGTTTATTGTAATTTAGGCCCTTGCGGATTCATTCCAAGAACTGGCCCTCAGCACTTGTGTCTTAAGAGGTTATCTTTTTATATTTTCTACTTTCACAAGAAAATGTAGCTTGTTTTGCTCTTTCATGATTTTCTTTTGCTTCTTAAGTGGCACCTTTGGTTGGTTTTTTGAAAACTCAACAAACATACTACGGTATTGCACACCAGCTATTTCTGAGATAGCATTCTTCTTAAAACCGAAAAGGCAGAGGAGTCAAATTATTACTTTCCGCAGTCACTGAGGAGAAACAATCAGGTTTCGAAATATCGGTATCTGACCAGGAGTTATATGTTAGTGAGTATCCTCCCCATTGGAGACTGTCTCCTTCTTGGAGACTATAAGCTTGCTGAAGGCTCATTTTGAGAAGCATTTATTTTATTTTTCCCCATTCACCCACTCAAGCGCATACTGTTAGTTAAGCAGAATTATCTACCACTGCAGATCTGAATGCTTATCTCCCCCTATTTCTTCAATCTAAGACATAAGAGCAAGCTTTGTTTATAATATTTCTTGCAGTCATTGCAACACCAAGCTGCTCTGTAAGTTGCTGGAGTGGTGCTTGGTACTTATCCTTGGAATTTATTAGTTTATTTATATATATTATATATAATATAAATTTATTATCCAAGATATTTAACAAAAGTACCATCAAAATATCATACTCATGTATGCCCAACCTTAAAAACATCATTGATTCAACCAACAAAATGAAAAGCAGTATAGAGAAAAACGAGGGTGACGAAAGGAAATCTTGCAACTGCATCAAGAAAGAACAGTGCCCTCTGAGCAACAAATGCCTCTACAACAACATTGTGTACCAAGCCACTGTAACATCAGAGAACGCAGAAGAAACATATATGGGTATTACTGAAAACCAATTTAAAACTAGATATGCAAACCACAAACAGTCATTTAACAAAGAAAGATACAAAAACCAAACAGAATTGAGTAAATACATCTGGAAGCTCAAAGAGAAAAAAATAGACTACAATATATCCTGGAAAATCATAAAAAGAGCAGCACCATATAACAATATTTCAAAAAGATGTAACCTATGCTCAACAGAAAAATACATAATACTATGCAAACCACAAATGGCAACTTTAAACACCAGGATAGAAATGGTTAACAACTGCAGGCACAAGTGGAAATTCCTATCAGTGAACAAGAATCAGAAACACACGAAAAACACAGACAGCACGTGATGACAGACAACACAAGCAGTTATAAAACACCGGCAGCACAGACCCACCACATCCTGACGATTGCAACCGCATGCGGTTTCATGAAACAACGTTGTAGGTAAAATTTTAAACCTTTCCTTTTTATATATATATATATATATATATATATATATATATATATCGGTTATCCAGTGGCAAAGCGCCTGGCTCAGCCGCAATCCCAGCTGAGGTCTACAAAGAGGCTGGTGCAGCTCTAGTGAAGAAACTTCATCAACTCCTTCAAATCATATGGCAGCACGAGACATTTCCTCAAGAGCTTAAAGATGCCTCCATCGTTCATCTCTACAAACACAAAGGAAACCGTCAGGTCTGCAATAACTATCGTTGAATCTCCCTGCTATCCATCACAGGCAAGATCCTGGTTACAGTTCTACTCAACCGGCTCAACACACATCTTGAGCAAGGTCTCCTACCTGAGAGTCCGTGAGGCTTCCGGAAAGAACGCGGGACCATCGACATGGCGTTTGCTGCCAGACAGCTTCAAGAAAAGTGTCAGGAAGAATGTCGACCTGTACTCCACCTATGTTGATCTGACCAAAGCCTTTGACACTGTCAGTAGGGAGGGGCTTTGGAGAATTATGGCGAAGTACAGATGCCCTAGAAAGTTCATTGCCATCGTACGCCAACTTCACGACGGCATGCTGGCCAGAGTCCAAGACAACGGCGACACATCTAAACCGTTCCCAGTTTCAAACGGAGTGGAGCAGGGTTGTGTTCTTGCTCCCACTCTGTTCAGCCTCATGTTCTCGGCTATGTTGACTGACGCATTCAGTGATGCGGAGATAGGTATCGTCATCAAGTACCGTACAGATGGATCAGTCTTCAGTCTCAAGAGACTTCAAGCGAAAACCAAGGTCTCGACAGACACTGTCAACGACTTCCTCTTCGCAGACGACTGTGCCCTCAACGCTGACTCAGAAGCCACAATGCAACACAGTGTTGACAAGTTCTCTGCTGCTTGCAACAACTTCAGCTTGACAATCAATACGAATAAGACTGAAGTGATGCACCGGCCAGCCCCAGGAAAGCCATACATTGAGCCAGTCATCACCATCACTGGACAGCAACTGAACGCGGTGGATAAGTTCACCTACCTAGGCAGCACTCTGTCCAGAAACGTTGTCATCGACAATGAGGTGAATGCCGGGCTCGCCAAAGCTAGTGCCGCTTTTGGCAGACTTCACAAGAACGTATGGAACAGGAGAGGCATCACTCTAGAGACCAAGATCAAGGTGTAATGGGTCATAGTTCTACCATACTGCTCTATGGCTGTGAAACATGGACGGTTTACCAGCGTCACGCCAGGAAACTGAACCATTTCCACACCACCTGCCTCAGAAGACTCATGGGCATTAAATGGCAAGATAAGATTCTGGACACTGAAGTCCTCACTTGTGCTGGCCTGCTTAGCATTTTCACCATCCTGATGCAGTCACAGCTTCGCTGGGCAGGTCATGTAGTTCGCATGCCAGACCATCAGCTGCCAAAGAAACTATTGTTTGGCGAACTACAACAAGGAAAATGCTCTCATTGAGGCCAGAAGAAACGTTTCAAAGACAACCTCAAATCTTCCCTGAGGGCTTTTAACATCAGCCACACAACATGGGAGCAGACTGCCCAGGACAGAGACGGGTGGCGATCAGTTGTCCGCAAAGCTGCAGAAACTTGTGAAAGTAAAGAATTGCTGCAGCTGAGCAGCGC
>CM065741.1:29859736-29897236 GCA_033310375.1 Conus canariensis
CCCCTAACTCAGCAGCAGAGAGATGAATCATTCCATCATCACTACACAGAAAAGAATGGAACCAATTACCACTAACATGCAACACAAAACTGAACTGCGTTACCAACAAACGACAAACGTCACCGTCAACAACCAACGGATCATTAAAGAATCACCGTCAACCCCCACCCCCACCCCCCACCCACCCCCATCCCCCTTATTTTTCTTCTTCTTCTTTTTTTTTCTTTTCTTTTAGCCACAAACAAACAGAAATCTTGAGCTGTATTTGAAACCTGACGTTTGATGAATATTACGTCATGCATGTTTGTCAACGGGCAGTGTCACCTACTGTTCATGCATCGGGAGAGGGGGGGGGGGGGGGTCAGAGATCCATATTCTCCACACATGTATAGGAACCAATTTCATAAGGACTCTTGATGCCTACGTATGCTACCTATTCCTTAGCTAGCCCATTGGCGGTCTTAAAAAAAGGAGAGAGAGAGAGAGAGAGAGAGAAGAGAGAGAGAGAGAGAGAGAGAGAGAGAGAGAGAGAGAGAATCAAAATATTGCGAGCAACACCCATTTTGCGCCGAATATGACAAGGTAAGAGGTTGTTCGTTCTTCGTTTTCTTTGTCCAAAATATTTTTTGTTTTTGCCTCAAGAAGACCCAAGAGGTCGAAATGCATCGTGTTTTTGTCCTGTAATCTGTTTATTTGTATTGTCTTGCGGAACTAAAAACCTATCTTTTTAAAATATTGAGTGTTAACATGTATACACTATGTTCCTCAAAACATAGTGTAGCCCTTTTATGATATTCGTTCCGCTGCCAACTCACTTGTTACTCCTCAATGATATCTGACATCACTCGTTTCCATTTGCTGCCTGCTTTCGATCGAGCAAACTACAAAGCATCTACTCTGATTTTTTCTACTGTCTATGACAGTAGCCCGTAACATTTATTTTATGTTTTCCATATCTATACACCGTCTTGTAACCTCTGCTTTTCCTCGGATTCTCGATTTCTCAGGAAACCTCATACCACAACGTAAGACTTATGGGCAAGGATTTTTTTTCTTTCCTTCCAACCCTTACGACACGAGACAGACTTCTTGTCACCCCCAGCAGTGTAAGTGCCAAACTTCTTTTAACGTTTACCGGATGACGTTTTTGACTACACACACCCGATCGTGCGGGTCGTCCAAAACCCGCACGTTCTGTGGAGGCTTTTCCTATTGCTTATCCCTATTGTTTATCCCACGCGGGTCTTGTGGGACCCATACCTGATAAATAGCGGTCCAGCAGCTTATTCCTCACCCGATGGCGCAGGTCATGTGCGATCCATTGAAATGTATGGGTCCTGGGGGAACCGCGACTAATTACGCAAAATAGTTGATTGTGCCCATGCATGAAATTTCTGTGACCAGCGGCTATTAAGAGTCGTTGACAAACTCCTAAGATTTCGTGAGCATAGCTCTATCCGTTCATAAGATATGATGTTTTTATTGAGTCACTGGGTCATGGAAGACGCAGGAAGCACGGTAAAGGTTGCTCGTGAAACATATTTCTTCTCTCGTATAGCGCCCAGGTCATGTTGTGGTAGTGTCCCTCTAAACAGTGTATACGTTTGTACATGGGTGACTGTAGAGCATCTGGAGCAGTTTCTGGAAAGTGTACTGTGTAAGTATCCGGTGGTAATAGTGGCAGTAGGCAGCAGCAGCAGCAGCAGCAGCAGCAGCAGCAGCAGCAGCAGCACAGCAGCAGCAACAACACAACAGCAGCAGCAATAGTAGTAGTAGTAGTAGTAGTAGTAGTAGTAGTCAGTAGCAGTAGCAGCAGCAGCAGAAGCAGCAGAAGCAGCAGTGGGTGCAGCAGCGGCGATGGCAGTAGTCGTCGTCGTCGTCGTCGTCGTCGTCGTCGTTGTCGTTGTCGTTATCGTAGTAGTTGTAGTAGTAGTATTTGTAATACCATTCTTTGAAGAGTGTGGTGATGATGGCCCTTCGTGGCTTAACCCGCACTGTGGTAGCCCAGTGGAAGCCTGTGTCATGCTCCTTTCATGGGGCTCCCCATGGGGACCCCTGTGTGAGACCCCTTCCCCACAGAGTGCAGTGGAAGTGCAATGCGAATCTGATACCTTTTTTCTTTCTTTTCCGTGTAAGCAGGCTGATACTCCTGCGGACACTCCCTGTATAGACATGCAAGGATTAATCCCATCTACCCAACAGAGGGAGTGGAGTTTTGTGTGTATGATCGTTTTTCATCCCAACATTAAGGCAGCCATACACCAACTTCGGGGAAGGTGCATGCTGTGTGTAACGTGTCATCCATACCAACGACCAAACTGGCCTTCTCTTCCGAAAGTTGCTGATGGGATTTTACGTGTGTGCAAGATGTTATGCGTGCCTCGGAACCTCGGTTTATAGTCTCATTCGAAGGGCTGTATGGGAAATGAAAAGTCAGAACCAATGTTAACTCCGAGGGAAAAATCCCCCTGTACCGAAACGCCCCGGCGACCCCAGGATCACCAAGATTACGAGTCCGACGCTCTACCACCGAGCTATTCCGGCCCCCAATCTGATACTGAACCTGTAAGTGGTTCTCATCTCAGTTGTGACAGAGTTGGGGTGGCAGGTGCGGTCCTCTGATATGTTATCTCTGTTAGAATCATAACGTAGTTTGCAAATACAATGTTACCTCCTCCCTCTCTCTTGCTAGTAGCGGTGCCAGTAGTGGTGGAAGGAGCAACTTTCTGGTACTAGTCATCGAAAGGAATTTTCTGTTTTTCTCGGGGCTGTTAAACCTACCCAGGAGTGGCTCAGGAATAATTCACCTTAAGCTTTTGCGCTTCAAAGTGCTTGTGCTCCGAGTGACAGACAGACAGACGTAGAAATAAGTTCAAATTTGTGACGATGGAACAACAGAATAACCGACTTAAGCGCAATTTCACACACACACACACACACACACACACACACACACACACACACACACACACACACACACACACCAGCTTTACCGTGTGTATACAAGAGTAAAGCATACAGATCAACAGACATGCAGTCGAAACAGTTTTTTTTTTTTCAAACTTCGTAACATATCATTTGCATCTAACACCATTCATTTAAGATGAAAAACAAATAATTGTTGCACCATTCTCCCATATTCTTGATATATTCAGTGAAATATCAGAACTTTAAAAAAAAGGCGACGAGGAAGAAAAATACAACGACTGTCAGATATCATGACATTCCACTTTAATCTCGGATATGAAAAGAGAGAGAGAGAGAGAGAGAGAGAGAGAGAGAGAGAGAGAGAGAGAGAGAGAGAGGGGGGGGCATGGTGGAAGTAAACCCTAGTCATGTCAATAAACTATAGAAGTTGCAAATGCACGTGCACACACACACACATACATATTTAGAACATGGCTGTGTACACTATTAGGAGCGGTGCTGTTCTTACGTTCTTTAAAAAAAAATGCCAAATTGAAATGAAGTGAAATGGAAAACATCTTGCGTAGGTTTATTCATAGATGAGTTGGAATCTTTTTTTTTTCTATTCAACATTCATCAGCAGTTACATTACCTTTAAGCTTATTCGGTGGGTTCATTGCGGTGGTCGGAGAACACAGATGATTTCTATTTGTTTACAATTGTTTTCCGGACTGTTCCATTAGAGACAACGTGATGTTACAAATATCCTTTTAGTTGGTGCTTTTTACAGAGTGTACTTTATTCTCTGGACAGGTACCCCCCCCCCCCCCACTTACACACACACATACCTTTCTCTCCACCCTCCTGTCCCACTGTCTCTAAAATTTTCCTCTATATTTCTCCTTTCATTTTTGAAAATATGGTCAGGTGAAGACAGCACGAAAGTGTTTACTATGAATAAACCAGTCGAACCAGCCTTTGTTTGGGGTGACTTTTGCCCACTTCATCTCTTTGATAGCTAGAGGCGGTGTCCTGTTGGTAGACCAAAACTTAAGGGGCGCTGGAGAGGAGTGTAGATCTCTCTCTCTTCTCTCTCCTCTCTTGACAGTGGCCTCCCTTGTTCGGCAACCGGCAAGCCGTATTTCAGCCACTCCGGTGAATTTCTACTTGTATCGACTGTAAGTCGTTCAGTATGCCTGTGGAAGGTCTCCCATCCACCGTAGAAGCCACACTCAATGCTGCACTGGAAGAAATGGCATTGTCATCATTCAAAATAGAGGGCAGAGGAAAACAAACGGTCGTCGATCCGCGGTTCACTTCGAATACCGAACAGCCCCCTGCCACGCAAACTCAAAGCCACAGCATGGCGTATCATCGCAAGTTCCTGTCACAGCTGAACAGGGATAGGCAGAGAGCAGAGATTTACAGAAGCAATCAAAAGAAAACGGCGGGTGGCAGTTTATGTTCTCCATCCGGTTTATTTTTGTCAACACCTCCTAGTGTATTTTACCACGTTGACAGAACCAGCGAAAGTCGTGTTCCTTGTGATGAGGTTTTCGAGAGTGACAACATCTCCCTCTGTCTGTAACCAAGCCTGCAGAAGAAACACAACACAGTGACAAGCAAACAGAGATGATTTGGAACCGTGCGACAAAGAATCTGTGACAGTTGCACACGATGAAGTGTCGGTCTTGGATTTTGGTTCAGTGGAGCCAAGCGCTGATCAAGACTGTTGACGAATGCTGTGATGTAGTTTGTGATCAGGACAGGCCTCCAGGGAATGACCAACAGAACGACCCTCCAGAGAACGTGACTGTCAGTGACATTATGTCGTGCCTACAAGGAATGTTAAGAAACATGGAAAGCGTTCATTCTGTTGACAGAGAAAATGTGCAACTGACTTCCAGTGGCAATTCAGATGTGGAGGACGGAAATCTTGTTGACAGTGGATAAACTTTTTGGAAGTCTCAATGACAATCACATCTGTGTTCGATGTTTGTTAATTATTTCCGTGATTTGGTTTCTAATCGCGATGTTGTTTTCTGACATTTATGGTTTGTGTGCATTTGTTGATCTTAAGTTTCGAACAGCCCCTCCCCCACATAACCCCTGCATGAGGATGAGCTTTGTAAGCTTAACTCATGTAAATCATTCGTTCGTTCGTTCGTTCGTTCTCTCTGTCTGTCTGTCTGTCCTCTCTCTCTCTCCTCTCTCTTCTCTCTCTCTCCTCTCTTTTCTCTGTCTCGTCTCTGTCTCTCTCTCTCCCAACATTACAACCACGCAGCAAACATTGGCATGTTGTACTGTTTATCTAACCACTCTTTTATCTTCCGTTCCCAACAACTGCCCACACTACACACACATCCCCATCCTCCCCTGTCTCACGTCCCTACCCCTCCCCCATTTTGTTGTTTTTATTTTCATCTTATGATTGATTATATATGCATGCCTTTGTCAAACCTTTGCATACAAATGCATGTGTATGTGATTTTGTGTTAGAGGGGATTGCAGCCCAGCTGTCCACAGCTGAAGTGAGTGACTTTTGTCGAGGGGCTTTCCAATGGGCACACAGAAATGCACACAGACGGCTTCAGGTGATTTTGGATGACCGAGTGACCAAGCTGTTTAAACATGACTCTTTCGTATATTATACAGAACGTGTTTGGGAAATTTGTTGCTCCCCAGTAACAGCTCCAGGTAATCAACCCAGCCACACACTACCAAGCGGCAACTCACCGGAGCTGCACTGCTGCCGAGTCACTTTGGTGGTGTTCAGTGGTGCCTGTTCTGATCCAACATACCAGGACACTACCTACTGAGCCCCCCTACTGACCAAATAATTGCTTAGTCGCGAAGCCGACAACAGTGACCACTCTCTCTGCAGGATGCAACCACGTCCATCCAACGACAGCCCTACCGAGACAACGCTACCAGTGATCCTGACGGAATCAAACCAAGGCCATAGACGTGGAAAGGGCATCGGAACTGAGGTCACCATGACAGCAGGACATGAAGAGCCACAGAATTTGAGACTTTTTTTCCAATGCCGGTCGATTTGAATGGGGATGATGAAATGATGCTACGGATTTCTATTTTCCCCTCAGAGACTGCATGGCAGGGCTGTACTCTAAGCTTACTTTCACAATATATCTCGGCGTCAACCAGGCCCGAGAGATATAGACACATGGTTGGTCAGGAAATTTGGGTAGTTGTCTCAGAGACGCATTCGTATTGTGGATGAAACTCGACTGTGTGGTCCCAGTCTTCCAACTGACCCCGTAGCAAACTCAACTCTGGGTAGGAGCCGGTCCAGGCGGAAAATTCCCACTTGACTCTGATGGGAATCGAACCAACGACCTCCCAGCTGGGAATCCGCAATGCTAACCACTTCGCCACGGCGGCTAGTAATCTCCATAATCTTTTCTTTCTATATGTAGAATCAACAACGTGCTATGGTTGAACAATCAGGCTTGTTATATAAGCGAGGTGTTTGATAGGATACATCGCTTATGTAACAAGCATGTTCAGTGGCTTGAGATTTGTCCAAGCCATCGGAGATTAGATCCTGTATTTATCTTCACAAAAGCTGAGAGAGAGAGAGAGAGAGAGAGAGAGAGAGAGAGAGAGAGAGAGAGAGAGAGAGAGACAGAGACAGAGAGACAGACAGACAGACAGACAGACAGACAGACAGGCAGACAGAATAACATGATAGTAAACTGGATTATTGTTATTAAGCGCAGATGTCTATTCATTAAACAAGGGTGTTGTTCTTGTCGTCGTCGTCGTCATTGTCGTCGTCGTCGTCGTAGTCGCCGTCATAGTTGTGGTTGTTATTAAGTTGCTAATACAAAACATTCAGTATGCACATATTTTACCAATACAGAAACTTGTTTGAGAGAGAGAGAGAGAGAGAGAGAGAGAGAGAGAGAGAGAGAGAGAGAGAGAGAGAGACAGACAGACAGACAGACAGACAGACAGACAGACAGACAGATGGACAGACAGACAGATGTAAACACTCAATGGAGTCTTGAGGGAAGCGGGGTGCCGTCACTGAACATCGTTTCACGTCATCACTGCTAGAGACTCTCGTCGCACAACGTGATGAATTTTTATTAACAAGATAAACGGCATCGGCGGGAGATAACTGTCTCAAAGTGAAACCGCAGTCATTCTGGCATCGATTCCTTCCCTTACACCGTGTGTTTTGGCCAGTTATACTTGGATTCCTCGAGTTTTTTTCCTTAGTACCGGATGAAACCACTTTCAAGTTCGGTTGAGTGCACGTATCTCTTTTTCAAGCTCTGAGTAGTATTTATGGATATTTCCAACTTTCGAGCCAGTATTTCTGAGTAAATCTAGAGCTGTGACAAAACGCCTTGGAACTAAGTTCAGTATTCATGTAGTGAATCCAGTGGTTTTTCTGCCCTAAATTGCGGTGTGGGTAGTTTCAGTTGCATTAAGGAGATGTCACTGTGTGCGGACTAGTCCTTATACGCTAAACTACATCCGAGACCACACTACGCATGGTTTAAAGCTGATGGATAAATGAATTAATGAGTGAGATGAGAGATTTTAAGAAGAGGATCCATGGCTGCAACCTAACGCATGTCTGACCTACGCATTAGCCCAACGCACTGGTCTGACCTTTGGTACTTACCTAACACTGGCTGTGATATTATTATCAATGTATTGTGTGTGTGTGTGTGTGTGTGTGTGTGTGTGTGTGTGTGTGTGTGTGTGTGTGGATGAGTGAACACTTGTGCGTGTGTATGGACTGTAGAGAATGTCAATATCTAGGTTCTATCCCACCACATCTTATTTTGCACGAAAACCCCCCTTTTCACATACAAATCACGTCCATCTCATGCTAGTTTTGGCCAAAATTAACACCTGTTTTATAAACAAAATTAACATGCAAAAACCTCCAAAAATTGACGTAATCAGTACATTAAAATGGGGGGCTTGCGTGCTAGATAAGATGTGGTGGGATAGAGCCTAGATATTGACATTCTCTCTCAGCTATTAACGTCCGCGGGACTTAGTCCTTACTACTTTTTTAATATGCTCTTCTACTTCCAGCACCATTAATAAATCAGAACAAACAACTAGCCCTCCATCTTGATTAGTTATTTTTACATCTAATGAATTTATAGCCCCCTCAATTAATTCTTTAAATTGACTGTTTCCATCAAACGTATATAGCTGATAATCGCAAAACCCCGCCCTAATTGACGGCAAAACCTTTAGAACTGTAGATGGATAGCCATTAAACAAATTAGTATTTGTTTTTAACTGTTGTAAATGGACATACAGCATTGGATTCACAGAAAAATCAGATGGTTTATTACCTTCAAACTGATAGATGTCTTCTCTTGTGCTAAATCTATAATCTTTGTCACTATTGTGGAAGCCCAAGATTCGAGCAAGCCCTCTAGGAAAAGTGTACTCTCTTCTTTCTTCTAGTGGAAAATTTATAGTAATTCTAAGGTTTGCTTCGTTAATTGTTAACAATATGCCAGATTCGAGAAGTACTTCTTTTAAAGAACAAAAGTTGTAATAACCATCAGGTATTTGTATATGGCTTATTTGATTGCCTTGTTCGTCATTAACATTAATCCAGTTATTTTGAGCTCCTTCAGATATGTTAACCCACATAACTTTAAAGCCAATTTCTTTAAGGGCAATCCTACAACTCCCGCTCCAATTGGTAATTGGGTACGTTAAGAACACACGCTCGTTTTGTTTGGTTATATAGATGTACATCTTTTTTATAACTATTTAAAAAAAACTAATTTAAAATGGAGCCTTTTAAATATAATGAAAGTGCCACTTACAATGTAGGAGCGTTTTATAACCCCAAATCTTTGGACTTTAGTAACCTAACAATTGCAGTAGACGAATCATATGGCTTCCTAGTCAGACTTGTAAACCCACTAACTAAATATTTAAATCCGCCAATAAAGAGTGACAGAGTGCCATCAGCATGGTCATCTCACCCTATGGCTTTTTTTCAGAATCAGTTAAATTTTGCAGTTTACTGCTCAACCACTGGCTGCGGTGTTTCATATGCAAACCATTATACCACCCCAATCTCTTAGTAAGGTCAGTATATAACTTTCATGTTTATTATCAGTATAGACGCATACTAACTGAACTACAAGTACGCCTCCCCAATGACAACGCGTTTAATCCATTTCTCAGCCCAATGGACAATAATGCATATGAAAGAATCTGCAATGAATTTAACATTAATCCTTCAACTGACTTTAGACAAAAGTTAGACCGCAATCATGGGCTAGGCACATTGTATTTGTGGGGTACAAAAAGAGAATATGATTTTGACTACTGGCCCGGCCACACCTCTTTTCAACCAAACAAACAAGTTAGATTGGGATCCATAGAACAAAAACATCCTAATGCTTGGGCAACATTTATCTTAGATGAAAGTAAAGGTCTAACAATGCCAGGAGTGCAAAGGCTTAATGACTCCATACGGACATACGTTTGGTGTCTATTAGGAGCACAAGCACAGACCAAGTCTAGCATAGTGGATCAATCTACAGGTTTTGATGCTAGAAAACAATTTCTAGCCAATTTAGAAGATGCTATTAACTCTGCTGTTGATTTGCCTGCAAGCATACAAAGGTATCAAAACGTTCTTTCACATGCTAGGTCAAAGGTTGACTTTGTTGTTGGTCATGGATTATACATGCTGCCCTCTGACCTTAGACTGCAGATTGGCATGATACAGAATTACAATAATGAAATCCTCATAGCCGGGGACGATCAAAACTTAGGACACAATCAAGGTTTAAACACAAGGCCCGCGCCAGCCATTTAAAAAAAGTACCTATCCTTGAAGAAAGCGATCCACCACCAGTTATAAGCGCCCCACAGCCAGAAAGCGACCCCCCGCCAGTTATAAGCGCCCCACAGCCAGAAAGCAGTCCACCGCCTGTTGATGTGCCTCACACTGACAGTCACACTAGTGAAAAGACAGCCCTCGTTGTGTTTTTAACTTTTACTGGATTAGCCATACTTTATTTCACTAAAAATTAAACCGGCAGCCAGCACTCCTAACGTCCACAGATGGTCAGCCATATAACCAGCCACCTTACCTATAGTAGACAAAACCCAACTAACAACACTGCCTATTATGCCAGGCAGAGCATCAAGCGCTTTGGCTGCTAACTTCTTTAATAGGTTTGCTAGATGATGCAATTGTTTTCTAATCCAACTTTTACCAGGCTGAGGCGTTGGAGGAGCTACTGGCCTTGTTGGCGCACCACCTGTTAAAGCATAAACGAGTGTAGAGATAGCAAACCCAACAGCCGTTAATATGCTAACTACTGTAATCCCCTGTTCCCTGAACAGAGTCCTTATTCTTTCTGCTAGCGTAGTGTTTTCATAAAGCATTCTGTTTATAGTTTCTTTAATTCTGCTTGTTTGTGATGCTAGCTGCCCTGTTAGTAGAAGCGTTTCTAACCTGGCTGCCTTTCTATCATTAAATCCTGTATTTTCTGCTGTATTCTAGCCTTTTCTTCTTGCCCTAAATTGTTATCATCTGCATCAGCCAGCTTATTTTTTTCTTCTTCTATCTCTCTATCTAGCTCGCCAAGTTTTGCCAAATTGTTTGTTAGTTCACCCCTTATTGTCCGCAGAGCTATAAGGCCAGGATTTCACGCATGGGCAATGGAGAATCACCAATTGTTTTTAATTGTGTCTCCTCATTAAAACTCGTCTCAATTTCTGCTATTGCTTCATCTGTTCTTGGACCTAACTCTGAAAAGAGGTCATTTTATTTCAGATCGTGTTGGCAACCCTTGCTCCAAGGTCTGTAAAAGACTAACAGCATCAGACCTTAAATCTAAAATATTTAATCGCCTTCGGTCAGCAACAGGGATCCTTAGTCTAAGTGTGCTTAGTTTTAAAAACTTAGTTGGTCTGGTATTGTGGTAAGTTTTACAGGCCTTTACTAGTTATTGCATATCAAATGATTCTTTATCTATCATAAAATCAAAAGGACTGTGACCTTCTGGTGGCACTAGTCCCTATGCTTCTATAGAATGAGTTAATTTTATTTGTTAATAGTTCTGCACGAGCTGCGCTAACTGAAGGGGTGTTTCTGATTCTTCTAATGAAGGGGTTAAGAACCTTCTGTACTCTTTCAAGTTCTTCGCGCAATGAAGGACCTAATTCTGTTTCAATCTTTTCCTCAATAGATCAATCGGTCAAAATTTCATCAGCATATTATTATTTATTATTTGTTTTTATAAAAAATGAACTCATACGGTTGTGACCTCGATCCATACAGAAAAGAGAAGGAACCCCACGGCGTAAAAGGTATAAGGCAGACTGTAATTAGTGTAAATACTCCATCAACAGTTCAGCCTGAACAAACTTTAATAGTCATGTTCCCTGATCTTGGCGCTGATGATGTTATAATGCCAGGCACCGCTAAACTATCATTCAAAATAGATATTACATCGGAAGATCCTAATGCTACTGTTGTTGCTAATTTGGGCAGGGCCATCGTTAAACATATGGCAATCAAACTGGAGGGCAGAGAAGTCTTTGTACTAAGCGAGGCAGACATTTTTGCTCTCTATTCTGACCTATGGCTGCCTAAAAAAGAAAGAAAAGAGAAAGTTTATCAGGGAATACAAAGCCCAAACGGTCTCAAGTACAGAGTTGGAGCCGAGGATGCAAAGGATGATGTTAAAGATGAGGCAGTAGCAGAAGCATTTGGCAACAGATTCTGCATCCCTCTAGATTTTGAGCTGTTAAAGACGCATATGCCATATTACCAAGGCGCACTAAAAGAAAAACTTACTTATAAACTGACATTTAATCCTAGCGAGTCTGTTGTTCTGTCTGAAGATCCTAAAGCTAAATACACAGTCAGCGACATTTCTCTTGAGTTTGATGTTGTTACTAACCCTGGACTGGCCAGAACAATCTTAACCCAATATAAAAGTAAAACGGTTATTTATTATGAAAACGTTATACACTCCATTACAGAAAATAGAAACAAGCGAGACACTCTCTGGAACATACATCTAAATCAGTCTCTGAAGTCTTTAAAAGGAATTTTGTTCTTGTTTACTGAAGAAACAACTCCTTTTCATAGAGAATCAGAAGCGTTTTATAATCCAAAAATTGAGAAGGTTGACTGTGCAATAAATGGTAGGTCTGATCAGTTGTATTCGGGTCGCGGGCTTTTACCTCACCAACACTTTGATGAAATAAGAAAGTTATTTGCTGGAGGTAGGCAAAGAGATCCTGCAGTTGATCGGTATGTAAAAAACTTCGCCTTTATGATGTAAGACTCGAAGACTACTTAATAACCAAATATGGGCTGTGGCTGGATTTTAGATCCACATTTGACAACAGATTGTTTGGAAGTGGAGAAAGGGTAGGGCAAGATGGTATAAAAATAAATATTCACAAGAAAGCAGACGGAAACGCACCAATACAAATGCATATTTTTATGGTTTGTGATGCTCAGCTAAACATTGAAGAAAACAGGCTAAAAGACGTGGCTTATTAAAATGCAGAAGAAATATTCTAATAAAAACAGATGGATAGTTTGAAGTTTTTGCCCAAAGATCCGCACTGTTCTCTTATCTGCGGGATTACTGGGTGTGGGAAAACTGTCTTCGTACTTGATTTGTTACAAACAGTCTACAGGTTTCATTACGAGCACATTGTTATATTCTGCACAACCATTAAGCACAACAAGTCTTACAAAGAAAGGAAGTTTATTTGGACAGACGATAATATATTTTTAGTTGATCCTAGCGACAAACTGAGCGACTGTTTAGAACATTACTATAGACTATTTGAGGGAACTGAAACACTGTTTATTATTGATGACTGTTCAGCCGAACAAGACATTGTTAAAAAAAGAAAAGCTCTATCAAAGCTAGCCTTTAGTGGACGCCACGCCTTAGTTTCTGTGTGGCTCTTAACTCAAAAATACAATGCTGTCTTAAAAGACTTTCGATCGCAGTTAAAATCAGTCATCTTATTTTACACTAAGGACAGGGATAGTTTTGAAGAATGTTTAAGTGAAAATTATATAATAAGGGACAAAGATGAGCTAAAAAAAATAAAAGAGCAGTTAGAAAAATCTAAGCACGCTAAGCTATGCTTACGGACTGACCCCCCAGTTCAATACGTTTGTTTATTGTAGATTGTTTATTATAATTTTAATATTAAAAAGAATGTCTCGAGGGCCAGAATCAAAAGCAGAGTTAGCTCCTAAATGCGTTGCAGTAGAGCTAAAAGATCTAGCAGATACAACTGACTTTGATCTAATAGGAGTTCCAGGAAATGTTTATGGATTTGAGTACACCGACGATGGGGTTTACAAACGAACAGAAATTGAAGATAAAAAACGACAGCAATATCCTACCCTGGAAGAGATAAGAAATTTAAGGGCAAACGATTTTGGCAAACACGAATACAAACTTCATAAACGAGAGAATGCTTGGGCGTTGCTTCCTGACATTAACTGGGATTTAAAGCTTGAACTACGAAGCCCCTATGTATACTTTGATAAGAAAAACAATTTTAGAAAAGTTTTGAATGAAGGACGCCTTCTTGCTAGCCTAGTCCCAGGATTACAACAGAAAAAGCAGATTGAAATAACTAAGCAGGGCTCTGTATATATGCTGCGGAGAAAGAAGTCCTTAGCTGAAGTGGGGGGTGACACCGTCGGCTTAGAGTTTAACCCAAAACTAGAATCACTGCCTAGAAAAATGACGATGCTTTTTCGCTTATTTATTACTCCGAGGGAGTCTGATCCTAGTTTGCCAGAGCATACGTTAATCAGAGGTGTACAAATAAAGTCTGAAAACTTGGGCGGGCCTCTTAGACTTGTTATTGCTATTACTAAAAACGGAGATGAAATAAACACTTCTGTATCTTCTGACAAAGTCACTGTGATGATTGACAATGCTAAACTAACAGTACTCGATTTTATTTTTATTAAGTATGTTGATTTTATTGCGTTTTACTCTGTTGATGAAGTGCTGCCAGAAGGGTTAATAAAAAAATATGTACAAGATTAATCTTAATTAAAAAAAATAATCTTATTTAAAAATGGAGGTTCAACAGTTTAGATTAGAGCAAATAACTGAACTTCAAAAGGAAATAGAAAGCGACTTGGATAAGTATAGGGTTACTAGAAAGAAATATGCTAAAGCTTTAATTACTCTTTCTTATGTAATTACTGGCTCATCAGCTGTAGCTAGCGTAAGTGCTGGGTCTAGTGTTGCTGTTTTAGCTACTGGGGTTGGGGCACCAGCCTCTTTAGCATTAGGGAGTCTTGGTTTAGGTTTAGGCGCTATGTCTATGATTGTGAGTGCTGTTTTAAAAAAATTAACACCTAAACTACAAAAGCACACTGCCATTGTTGCCTTAGCATCAGCAAAACTTTCTTCATTAAAATTAAGAATAAGCAAATCATTACAGGATGAAAACATTACGGACGAAGAATTTCAGAAGCTTATGGCCGATGGTGAGGATTATAGACGACAAAAAATTGAACTTCAAAAGGAGTGGAGAAAGACTTTTACTTCGCAACAAGTAGACACTGATGCAATTAAACAGAACATTGAAAAACAAACACATGATTGGTTAAACCCAAAATAAGCCAAAAAAATAAGTTTAACAAAAAATAAGTTTAGCAAAATAATACTATTTTTTTTTTTAACTCACTGTGTTTGGTGGAACAACTTGCAACTCTTCGCGAACAAACGATCTTTTAGGGGCAGGCTTTTTAGACGCAGTAGCACCGCTAGAAGAAAGAGTTTCTCTTAAATAATACACGGAGGGGTTGTTTTCATGATTCTTTCAACTTCATATACGTCTACGCTCCATATGGGGTCTGTGGCTCTAATTCTAACATCACCTTCTGCCTCTCCAGGAGCATACAAGTATCTTACTTTTAGTCCAAACGGCAAGAGTTTTTGATTACCTTGAATGTCTTCAGTAATGCTAATTTTTTTTATTTTGATTGCGTTCACCGGTTTAAGGCCTGTTGCTTTAAATTCTTCATTGTTCATGGCGCGTAAGACTGCTGGCAATCTCCTAACCCATTCTGTGTTGCGTTCTCTGTCCATAATTTCTCTGTGATATTGATAGGTAAACAGACGTTCAGCTAGATTCTTATTAAAGTTTTCTACTAGGGCTTGTGATCGATGGTTGCCTGGGATCCCTCTCTTAACTGTAACATGATGTTTTAAAAACAGTTGGTTTACAGAACCTTTAAACTCTTTTCCATCATCAACTTGAATCATCCTAGGATACTTTAATGGCCTCGCATGTATATTTGTTGTAAAGCCACAGCCACGGCAGTTGAGCTTTTATCCGTTAAAGGCTCAGCATCTTTATATCTTGAAGCCATGTCAACAACTGTCAGAGCATATTTAAACTTTTTTCTTCTAACTTTGTCATGTGGAAGATACAGCAAGTCCATCTGGTGGGTGTCATTTGGAACTGAATTAACAAATCTAGGTCTTATTATTCTTTTTGGGGCAGGCAGATATATTTGCCAAATTGCTTGTTTTGAAAGCCAGTCTTTCGCATCTGATTCAGACACTCTAGCAGCTTTACTCAGTTTTTCAATAGCAGTCTTTCCTTTCCAATACCCTTTAGGAGAATAATATATTTTGTACTTCGTATTGTCCATATTTTAAATGCAGTTTATTTTACACAAGAAAGTGAGCAACAAGATAGACTGAGGCCATGCCAACTACAATAAAAGCTATCTCTGAACTTTTCTGTTCCTCAGATAGTTCATAAAAGTCGGACAGTTCTGGCGGCGGCGATGTTAGAAACTTCTTTCCTGTCACTAAGTAATACTCATTCATTGCGTCATCAACGTCTGTAAATGTGTGCTCTGCATGACCCTGTTCTCTTAACTTTTTATTAATAAAGTCTAAGTGAGCAATTCGTCTTTTCTCGTAAGCGTCTCTTGCCTTAGCCAGCTCTTCCATTGCCTTGTTATGGCGTTCTCTCTCTTCATCGGACCGCAATTTACTAAACATATAATTGCTGCCAGAGAAGGCCAAAGCATTAACAATAGCTCCTCCCACCATCAGAACCAATCCAGACATCTTTTTATAAATCAATATTTTCTAGTTTAATCTGCCTATGCATTAATCTTTCTATGCATTAATCTGCCTATGCATTAATATTTTCTGGGATAATCCCCTGCGTAACAAGAAAGTCTTTTGAGGCAATCCCTGCAGTAATTACAACTATAACCTTAACAACATCCTCAATGTCTAACCTTCCTAGATCCGCCGGCTTCATTTTTAACATGTTTTTTGCTAACACGCTATAACCAATACTAAGGCCGCTAATTACAGCAGAATGGTAAATCGTATTGATAATCTTTTTTTCACTCATCTTTTTATTAACTAAAAAAATAATTAAAATAATCATAATACGAAAGACTGTCTATATGCTTTTTAATCAAATAATCTTTTGTTGTTAAAGCTAAAAATAAGGCTGCAACTAGTTTTGGCGAATCTTCTATCTTTCCCATGTTGGGCGGTTTTATTCTTAGCAAACATTTTGCAATGGTTGAATAGACTATAACACCAACGATAGGCACTGCATAATTAACCAGCGTTAAACTCATGGTTTTAAAAGTATTATATTATTTTTTATTGCTTTTAAAAATGGATTGTGACGAACTATTAAAGTGTGAGGAGCAGGTAGGCTACTCAGCAGACCACTGCCATAAAGAAAGATTATACTCTCTGGCCGCGTGTGGAAAAACTAAACAGTATTTAGGCGTTGAACTAAGTATCGAACAGATTCAGCAATTGTCTACATCAGACGTTGAGAAGTACTACGCTAGGTGCGAAGCACAGCTAGGATCAAAAATGGTTAGATCGGTGGGACAGACAATGATTAGTTTATATGCTAAGTTAGTAAGTAAGATGGCGCCGGTTGATTCAGAAGAAGATTTAAAATATGACTTATCACAAGATCCGGTTTTAACCAAGTCCCTAGAATCTCTTGCATGTGACATGTATTATAGATTTGGGACGTTGTTATGTCCATTTATCATGGGATTAATTACTTTTAATCATTTAATTTTAATCATATTAATTTTAATCGCAATAAAAAAAATGAGCGATCAGGAGAAGAAGATTGCGATGCTGCAGGGCAGTTCGCAGGAGCAGAATGCGCTACAGAGCATCCCACAGGTGAATGTACCACAAGTGAGTAGTGTTACTAAAGCTAAAAGTCCTGGGCGTGTTGAGGCTGGTCATAAACTAGCTGAATGGAACAGACTGCAAAAAGCAAACCAAGCAGCAAAACAAAAATTATTAGATAGTAATACAACATCGCCACCAGCACCGCCACCGTTGCCAACAGCAACAACACAATCAAACTATAAAATGTATTATTATGTACTGGGGGGTATTGTTGTTGGTGGGGGTTTTTTAGCATACAAATGTCTAACACCATACTTAGCAGCAAAGTCACAAACCCCCACAAAGTCAGTAAAAGAAGAAGAACCAACTTCTGTAAAAAAAAGTACAACCTCCTGCTGTAGACCCATTTTCTATGGAATAGTTTTTTTAAAGAACTAGATAAGTACAAGTTAATTTACAATTATTTTTTTATTTATTTTAGATTTAAAAATGGCTGCCGAACTCAGTGAATCTGATTTAAAGAATTGTAATGAACTATTTGACGAAACAATGAAAGTGTTAAACATCGATTTTAGTGAATTTGGGTTTGAGAATGATGTAAACAATATAATAAAAGATCATAGTGAACTATTTGACGAAGCAGTTAAAGTGATGAACATTGACTGTAGTGATTCAGAAAAAGCTAAAATATTAGCAGGTGTTATTGTAAGGTTAACGTGTCTTGAAGTGTTGCAACGCTTGGGTGAAGAATAAAAAGCGAGCTTTACTTACTTTTATTTACATTTATTTTTTTTAATTTACGTAAATATTATGGCTTTAAAAATGGCGCCCAAAGGCGGAGAATTTAAGGGCGAAAAACTATATACGTGGGAGGAAGTATTTGATAATGGCAAACAAGTAATCAATACGTTTAATGAAGTAGACATGGATATTATTAACCCCACAAACGTTCAAAAAAGCGTAACACATGCTGTTTCTAAAATCCCAGAGTCTCTTCAACGCAAGCCGCCAGTAAAAGTGTTGTTGGCCATTCTGATTAAATATATAACCCCTGATGATAGTAGTATGCAAGTCTGGGTTTCAACTATACAGAAAAAAGTAATCAGCTATCGCGACTTTACACCCGGCTGGGCTGATTACATGCTTACACAGTTTAACCATGCAAGTGAAGAAGCAAAATTGCGCGGCTCCGGTTGGTCTAAAGGAACAGTCCTTCAAATTATATTGAAACAAACAAAGTTCTATCCTATAGTCGGCAATTCTTACATCCCTCTCCCGAGAGAGTTAGTTCTTAAACGAGCAGTCCTAAACATACATAATTCAGATAACTTATGTTTCATGTGGTGTGTTTTGGCGCACTTACATCCTGTTAAAAAGCACGCAGACAGAGTATCTAATTATAGGCAGTATAAAGATAGTCTGAACTTTGATAACATAACCTTTCCAGTAAGTATAGAAAGTATCGACCAGTTTGAAGAGCAAAACAAACCGATAACCGTAAGCGTATACATCTGGGATCCAGTAGACAATCTAGTCCCACTAAGGGTCTCTTCCAATGCTCCCACTTTAGGTGAGTCACTTGAGAATCATGTAGACTTGATTCTGTTTGCAGACGGTTCCAAGAGCCACTATGTATTAATTAGAGCAATGAGTAGACTTCTGGCTTATACTACAAAGGATCCTGCTAAACAAGAGCTTTGTAGGAGGTGTTTGGCCAGAATTCCATCTATAGAGGCAGCTGACAAACATAAGAAACATTGTAAAAGTTTTGAAGACTGTAAAACCGAAATTATTGCGCCCCCGCCCGGGTCTAAAGTTAGTTTTAAGAATGTACGAAAAATGCAAATGAGCCCATACGTAGTCTATGCTGACTTTGAAGCGATTTTGCCACAGTACTACGGCCCTCAAGAACGGACACAACAAAAAACAACCTTATTGTCCCGTCCATCAGATCTGTTCTTATGCATTTGTTGCTGTTAGGTCAGATGGGGCACACACACAACCAGAGATTTACAGAGGTCCCAACGCAGCTGGTCGATTTTTGGAGCAGATGAAACACCTTCGCAATCAATTCTCCAATCAGCTAAACCTTTCAGACATTATTATGACCCCCGAAGATGAAGAACGTTATAAATCAGCTACTCACTGCTGGATATGCGGCCTAGAGCTAACACCTAACAGTAAAGCAAGCCCAACAGCGAGAGACCATGATCACATTACTGGGAAATTCAGAGGGGCTGCGCACAACAGCTGTAATCTTCAGCTTAAGGTTGATCCCAAGACATGGAAACTGCCAATCTTCTTTCATAACTTACGAGGCTACGATTCTCACTTTATCATGCAAGCAGTAACTTCTGAATGTAAGAGGGTTAGCTGTATTGCACAGTCTTCAGAAAAGTACATGACTTTTACTCTTGACTGTTTATCCTTTTATGACTCTGCCCAACATCTGATGGGGAGTTTAGATAAGTTAGCAGGATCTCTACAAGACTATCCAATCACTAAAAAATATTTCGACCCATCTTTAGTCCGTAAAGGCGTCTATCCTTATGAATACATGGACTCGTGGGATAGGTTTGACGAGCCGGCGCTGCCACATAAAGACGACTTTTACAGCCGTCTTAGAGGCGGAGGCATATCTGACGCCGACTATGAATACGCCCAGAAAGCCTGGACAGAATTACACTGCAAAACGATGGGCGATTATCATGATCAATATTTATTGGCTGACGTGTGTTTATTGGCAGACGTCTTTCAGAATTACAGATCTACATGCATGAAACATTACGGCCTAGATTCGTCACAGTACATCTCTTCCCCGGGGTTGTCTTGGGATGCATTCTTAAAGTCTACAAACGTTCAGATTGACTTAATTTCTGATCTAGATACACTTCAGATGATTGAAGGCGGTCTAAGGGGAGGCATTAGCATTGCCTGTCATCCTTACCGCAGAGCCAACAAGTACTTAGACGATTATGATCCAACTAAACCATCCAACTATCTGATGTACTTAGACGCCAACAATCTGTATGGGTGGGCCATGAGCCAGGCACTGCCATTAAGAAACTTTGAAATGATAAACGGGCCTCATGATGTCAATAAAGTGTTGAGTATGCTATCACAGCTTACACCCGATAATCCAATAGGGCTAATCTTGGAAGTAGACTTAGATTATCCAGCAGAGTTGCACGACCTTCATAACGATTTCCCCTTAGCCGCAGAAAAATTAAAGATGAGTCCCACAGAGCCGCCTAAGCTTGTGCCTAACCTCTTTAACAAAACTAAATATGTCTGTCATTACCGGCTGTTGCAATTTTACTTAAGACATGGATTAAAGCTGACAGCTGTTCACAGAATAATTACCTGTGACCAAGAGCCCTTTATGAGACCATACATCATGAAGAACACGGATCTTAGAACCCAAGCCACTGACGCTTCAGAAAAAGACTTTTTTAAGTTGATGAACAACAGCTGTTTTGGTAAGACGATGGAGAACGTACACAATCGTAAAGATGTAAGATTAGTTACAAACGAAAAACAAGCAATTAAGCTGACCTCTAAACCTAACTACCAAGACTTTAGAATATTTAGCGACGGCCTGGTTGGCATTATGATGAAGAAACTGAGTGTGAAGTTGGATAAGCCGGTGTTTATCGGGTTTGCCGTGCTAGAGCTGTCAAAGTTATTAATGCTTGAATTTCTATACGATTACTTTAAACCGCTGTACCCAGAATCAAATGTCGTTTACACAGACACTGATAGTTTTATTATGGACATCCCAACTGAAGACTTTTACAAAGACATGGAAATAGAAGTGGCCAAAGGAGCCGATGGGTGGTACGACACATGCGACTACCCAAAAGATTCGCCTTTACATTCAACCGTGAACAAGAAAGTGATTGGAAAGATGAAGGATGAATTTAATGGGACGGTTATACAAGAATATGTTGGTCTGCGGTCGAAGATGTATAGCGTTGCTACCCAGACCTCTGTAACAAAGAAAGCTAAGGGAATAGGTAAAGAAGTTGTCAAAAAAAATATAACTCACGACAACTACAAACAGGCTCTCTTTGAAAACAAAGTATTTCATCACACAAATGTTAACCTGCGCTCTACTCTTCATCAAGTAAACACAACTGCTGTTAATAAGAAGTCGCTAGACTCTAACAATAGCAAGCGAACTTCCGTTAACCCCGAGTTTACATGCGCTATAGGCCATTGGAGAACTTTAAAAGATTAACTTGGCTGACTTGACTTGTACTTAACTTAAGAACCTAACTAGTACTTACTTAAGAACTTAACAAGAACTTACTTAAGAACCTAACTAGTACT
The DNA here is from genome assembly GCA_033310375.1 of Conus canariensis. Taxonomy (NCBI): domain Eukaryota; kingdom Metazoa; phylum Mollusca; class Gastropoda; order Neogastropoda; family Conidae; genus Conus; species Conus canariensis. The sequence continues at coordinate 29,881,156 of CM065741.1, forward strand.
TAACAAGAACTTATAATTTTTTTGCACTTAACTTGTAATTTACTTGCGCTTAACTTAAAAAGTACTTTCTATATAACTAACAATGTAAATTCAGCTATTGTTTATTATTTATAGTCTTTTCTAATCGTAAAACCTGATCTTCATTAAAGTGAATAGCTACTCCTTCAGGGCTGGTAGAAACAGTCAGATTAGCATCTTCAGGAGTCATATTATCAACTAAAATAGCAAACAACTTTACAACTGGTTGGGCCAAAAATCTGGTATTTTACTAACGGCCTGCTTCACACTTTCTCGAATATTTATGCGCTCAAAAAGATCAGTAATTAATTCTTCAAACCTGCTCTCTAACTGATCTTTATCACCCTCCCGCTCCCAATCCAACTCGTAAAGTATATTAATAAGCTCTGTAGCTACTTCGGGCTTCATTTTTTAAACCAGATTAAAAACACCAATTAAAAAATTAATTAAGTAAGCTGCTACATAAATCCGGGTAAAAGACTGTATAACAAAATAATAGCAGCACTTATAGTACATTCTGTAACGCGCTCTGCAATGCACACTGCGGGCGCTGCCAACAATTTTGTGAACTACTGACGATAAAAATGACGTGACTCTAAAAACAGTAACGGTTATGCATAACCGTCAGCTTGAACGGCTTTATTGATTGGCAGCGTGTGCATTGCCTTCCTTGCTAACACAGCAGGGTAAATCGCTGCTCTGCCACGCGCTGAGCAGATGTCAAGAGTGGTCCTACCAGTTCCACTTGACATTCTCTGACACCTCCCACTTTAGCACGCTTGACACCTTCACCCCAAGTCGCCCCAAGTCACCCCAAGTCACCCCAAGTCACCCTCACTCAAGTCGCCCCAAGCCTTACTAGAAAGTAGTAAGGTCTCACTATCAAACCCGCGGGCGTTAATTGTGTTAGGATGACTAATTCTGTAAACCTTTAGAGTTTCATGCTATGGAGAGAGAATGTCAATATCTAGGTTCTATATCACCAAATCTTATCTAGCACGTAAGCCCCCCATTTTAATGTACTGATTACGTCAATTTTTGGAGGTTTTTGCATGTTAATTTTGTTTAAAAAACAGGTGTTAATTTTGGCCAAAACTAGCATGAGATGGACGTGATTTGTATGTGAAAAGGGGGGTTTTCGTGCAAAATAAGATGTGGTGGGATAGAACCTAGATATTGACATTCTCTACTGTCCACTTTACACACCCGTAACGCCCCACAGATGCACACACACCAGCGCACACATGTCTACAGTATACACTGGAGTCCCGTAGAGATTCAAAATCATGTCCCAGTTGACGTGTGTTTGATCATTTTGACACAGACAGACGGACGGAGAGACAGACGGACAGAGAGAGAGAGAGAGAGAGAGAGAGAGAGAGAGAGAGAGAGACAGACAGACAGACAGACAGACAGACAGACAGACAGACAGACAAGCAAGCAGACATACATACAGACAGACTAAAAGACAGAGTAAGACAGATAAAGAGAAAGACACAGAGGCAGACAAACAGACGTACAGAAAGACAGACAAACAGGCAGACATGCAAGCAGACGGACGGGCAGACAGACAGAAAGACGAAAAGAAAAACAGAGAGAGAGAGAGAGAGAGAGAGAGAAGAGGAGAGGGGGGGGGGGTATGGATAGACCGGCAGAGACAGAGACTGAGAGACAGGTACAAACAGAGAGACGGACAGAGGCAGAGATATTGAGAGAAACAGACAGGGAGTGAGGGAGTGTGCTGCTCTCTCTCTCTCTCTCTCTCTCTCTCTCTCTCTCTCTCTCTCTCTCTCTCTCTCGCTCACGTTTATGTCGTTGGATTTTCTTTTCTTGTTTAGTTCAGTTCATGAATATCTCCCTTCAGAAAGGGGCCTAGAGCTTTATCTGAATACAAATGTTAAGTCTTTTGAGTCTTGTGTTTCTGTCTGTCTGTCTGTCTGTCTGTCTGTCTGTCTGTCTGTCTCTCTTCTCTCTCTCTCTCTCTCTCTCTCTCTCTCTCTCGCGCTCGCTCTCTCGCTCTTCTTCTTCTCTTCAGTCTCTCCGTTTGTCAGTCTGTCTGTCAACTAAATTCTATTACCTCAAGCCCTTGAGTGCTGGTAGCTACATCGTTGCTGTTTGATACACCTACAAACCTGAGAGCAGAGCGGAATTCGTATTCGACCCCTCTCCTGTGGGAACAACGGATAATCCACGTGTTCAGCAGAAAGAACCGTGACCACAATCAATGTAATTTCAAAATACTGTCCTCCATCGGCTATGAGCCCGCAGACCCTCGCCCCCCTCCCCCCCCCCCCTAATTCCCCTCACCCCCCAATCCCCCTCACCCCCCCCCCAATCTCCCTCACCCCCTGTTTTTGCGCGTATCAATTCAACATGCATGTCAAGAACTGATTGTTAATCAACTATCAGTAGGCTAACCCTCTACTGCAGAAACCGTGAACAAACGGCGTCCGTAGGTGGTGGAAACGTGAGAAAACTTTGTATGACCACACAGCCACACGTCTGCTCATATCTGTCAAGAGGAGAGTAGTGGTGGTGGTGGTGGGGGGGGGGGGGCAGGTGGAGGAAACCCACCGGAGGAGACACTGCACTGCTGCAGAGTCACTTCGGTGGTGTTTAGCGGCGCCTGTTCTGATCCAGTATACACAGGACACCACCTAGTAAGCCCCCTACTGACAACAATAGTTGTTTCGTCGCGGAGCCGCGTGAGTGAGCTCTCCCTCCGGAGACTAACATGGACTAACTTTATCAGCCTGAAGGACCTCAGTGGCTCATCTGTTCTGCAACTTGTACCCAACAAATTCTGCACGTTTTACCCAAATACATACACGTATACTAATATAAAACCCATGCTCTGTATGGACAACTAAAAATCTGAGGAAACAAAGCCCGGTTCCTTTCGGCAGGAAAGGTGTGCTTGTCTCAAGTGACTTGGGCAGTAGGTTTAGGTAGAAAACTTAGCAAGAGATACTTCGACACCAATTGCAACTGTATTGTTTCCCCCTGAAATGAATGTAATGAGATTAGTTTACCCTTCATGAGGGCCAAGACCTGATGAATAAACCATTCATGGCGCATATTCTCTCTCTCTGTCCTGTCTCTCTGTCTCTCTCTCTCTGTCTCTCTCTCTCTCTCTCCCTCCCCCCCACTCTCTCTCTCTCTCTCTGTCTCTCTCTCTCTCTGTCTCTCTCTCTGTCTCTGCTACAACCCATCGACAATGAAATAAAAACCGCAGAAAAAGAATGGCTCTCTTCATATTTGAATAGGTGCGAGGCATCAGGAGATAGAATCAAGGGCATATGGGTATCAGGACAAGCACTAAGGACAGGGGGTATCAAGGCATAGACCTATCATTACATGGGGAAGCGAATTGTGGGTGAAAAATCAAGACATAGACTTGAGGTGCATAGGGTAACATGAAAGAGACCTATGGCTATAGGGAGTATTGAGACATGGATGGTGTACCAAGCCACACACTTGAGGACACACAGGGCGTCACGACTTCGCAGACTCTGGGAGTTTTGGGATATGTCCGGCGTGACTATGCAAGGCCAGAGAAGATCTTAGAAGACAGGCTTTCAGTCCCAGCAAATGGTGTCTGCGTCATCTGCACAAACCAATTTATTACTCAACCGGTCAACAGCAAACTATCAGTTTCATTCTTGATCAGTTACATCCTTACATCAAAGCACGCACGTATTACATTGCCATGGCTTTTCCAGAATGTGTGCACAATACATCATTCAGTTACTGTACTTATTCTCCTTAAACTCCTCCATTCCATTTTCCTGAGATAGGGGATTACCCTGCATGTGTTCTTACTTGCCTGTCCTTTCACATCTGCTTCATTCCAAACAGAAATGAAGGTGATCACCTGGATTGGGGCTTAGTGGCCGGCTGGGTTGTAAACAATATCTGCTGACCTCAACGTGATTGCTTTTATTAGATTGGTATAGGCTGCGGATTTGCACTCACCCCCCCCCCCCACACACACACACACATGCATGCATGCATGGGCACACAACACACACACACACACACACACACACACACACACACACACACACACACACACAACACACACACACACACACACACACAACACACAAACACAAGAGAGAGAGAGAGAGAGAGAGAGGTGATGTGAGTTAATTGAATTATATACTGTTATTTGAGTGTGACAGTCGTGATTGTAACATGTCTGTTACTCTCTGTTCTTGTTCTTGCTGCTGTCGTTGTGTTACTGCATTCCACATGTAGAGAAGCGGGTTGAGAGCTGAGCTGAGTGGTAAGATAAACACCACCATGGCCCGATAAAGAGATCCTACAGCAATTACATTTTGCAAACCCATAGTCAGGACCAGACCAAACAGAAACCAGCAAATGGCACTAACAAATGTCACCTTTACTGTAAAGTGGATTGAATCACAAACTGGTCCGTTTACGTAATCAAGCACAATTTCCTATTGTGGGTGTTCTCGATATGACCACTTGAACTGCAACAAGCATGAAGCGTAAAACGCAATTGAATCTTCCAGTGTTTATGTTGATTTTCGTTCATGTGTTGATCCAGGCATAGTCCAGGGATGATTCTTCTTGGTCAGTCAGTAAAACGTTTTAGACACAGGATCTCAGAAGTAGGGTACATAAACCTTCCCCCAGTCTGAAAAACACCTGGGTCTATGTTTTCACTATGAATGATCTGTGTCCGGTCTTATGGCCTGTGTAATATGTTTGTGACTTCTGATTAGTTCTTTCCTTCTACTAAAACGTGAAACCGCGCTTAGTTGTGATAACCAGTTAGATAAACAGTTGCGATGGGGGTGGAGTGAGTCACTTTGTTTTCACAGTCAGTTAATTTCCTGGACATCACTATCTCCCTCAAAGATGGACTGCTTCAAACCTCAGTCTTCTACAAACCTACTGATGCGCACTCATACCTGGACTACACATCTTCCCACCACCAGTCCACTAAAAATAGCATTCCATATTCTGAATTCCTTCGCCTACGCAGACTCTGCTCTAGCGAAGCAGATTTCACTATACAAGCAGCCAAAATGTCTGATTTTTTCACCAACCGTGGATACCCCAGTGCCGTCATCAGTGATGCTCTCAGCCGCACTGCAGCTAAATCCAGAACATCTACTCTGGAAACTAAACCTCCCAAAGAGACAGACAGACCCACTGCCTGCCTCCTCTTCCATCCTCACAATCTGCCCATCTGCAGGATCCTGAAGTCTAACTGGCACATAGTAGAAAATCATAAACCTGCCTTTGAGACCAAACCAATGATCACTTTCAAACGTGACAAAAACCTCAACGACCTACTGGTGCGCTCTAAGCTGAACACAATCTCCACACCTAAGCCACCAGGTACCTTCCCCTGCTCAAAACCCAACTGCAAAATCTGCTCTCTCACCAAACCAGACACCATCCTACATGGCCCCACAGGCTCTTTCACTATTAAACGCACTTTCTCCTGCCAGAGCCACAACATTGTGTATGCCATCCACTGTCAGCTGTGCGGTAAGATCTATGTAGGTGAGACATCTCGCACACTTGAGACGCGCGTCTCTGAACACCTGGCCAACATCCGCCACCATCGGCCCAAACCAGTCGCTCTACACTTCAACCATGCCCAACACAACATCAACCATGTCAAAGTCTTGGCACTTTGGCAATCTAAGAGTGACAACTTGGAACGCCTTATGCAGGAATCTCATCTCATTGCCAAACTGGGCACCGTTCACCCTCATGACATCAACGTCCAAAAGTAGTATGTACCATTCCATCTCTGCAGCTCCAGCCTGAAATATCCCCCACCTACACACACCCATACCACCCTACCTCCCACTGTTTACCTCAGACATAGGTTGCAGCTATCATCATCTTCCCTTTTCCTACACTCTCTGAGTCTCTCCATTTGCTACATCAATCGACTTACTCCCCCCTCCCCCTGCCCTAGTAATGATGTGTGTAGGGGTGTTGGTGGATATGGCGGTTGCTGGGGGTGGAGGTGGGGGTAACCAATAAATAAGGCTGATATTACAAATGGACACACACACACACACACACACACACACACACACACACACACACACACACACACACACACACACACCACACACTCACACACACATTTACACACACACACATAATAAATAGAATGCTTTATCGTTTATCCTTTATCGTTGGTCGTGAAGGGGGGGGGGGGGGAGAGAGAGAGAGAGAGAGAGAGAGAGAGAGAGAGAGAGAGAGAGAGAGAGAGGGATTGTGTATAGGTGTGAATATGTTGCCCCTCCCCCTCCCCCAGTTAGTACGTAAACCCATCCCCTTCTTCCCTCCACCCTCATAGCATCAACGCCTTAAAGTAACATGTACCAACCCACCACTTCAATCTCAGCCCACAATATCCTCCCACAACACACACACATACTACCTTATCTCCCACTATTCACCTCACACACAGCTTATAGCTTTCTTATTTATTTATTATTTATTTATTTATTTATTTATTTAATTTATTATTATTATTTTTTTAATGTTTCATTTTTTTATTTATTTGATTATTATAAAAATGTATTTTCTAAATATATTTCTGTATCATGCTTTCATTACCTTAACCTTCTCTATCGTTGTTAGCAGTATCATTCAGTAATACTATTGCTAGTATTGATACTACCACTGGCATTGACATCACCATCGCCTTCGCCTCTGGGACTGTTGCCACGGCAACCCTGCTGTTTAAGAATCCTCTAACCCACTCTCCTTTCTCCCATACCCATACTTATTGACACTAAGATTGGTAGTAATCTTGTCCTTCTCTCTCTCTCTCTCTCTCTCTCTCTCTCTCTCTCTCTCTCTCTCTCTCTCTCTCTCTCTCAATATTTTGACCATTATTAGTATTCCTATCAGTAATATTATTATCTTCATTACGACTTTGACTCGCTCACTATTTCCCTTCCAACAGCCTCGTTCTCATTCAACGCCTTCTTCCTTGCGCTGAACCCTGTGAAGTGATCTGAAGCGATCAAAGCTAAGTGAATTTTCGTTGTTTTATTCGTTTATGTCTCACCCGATGAAGACCTAAGAGGTCGAAACGCGTTGTGTTTCGTCTTGTGACTCGTTTGTCCACGTTCTCTGGGCGGTTCGCTAACATTTATTTAAGACTTTGTTTTCAGTCTGAGGCGTTCCCACATGTGCACGTAGGTTTATATGGAATAGTGTGAGGTGGCCGGAGTGCTGGCAGTTGTCCACAGTGGACACATTTTGCGTCAAAGGAAGTTGGCTAACTCGTGTAGGCTTCGTCAGGTTAATACAGCAGTGTTACATCACTTCTGCCTATCCCTGGAGGTACATGTACGAAAGGTAAGGAGTGAGTATGGCTTTGGATGAATAAAGGTGTCACTTATAATCTGTCTGAATGTGTGCACGTGTGCAAAGTTAAGGTGAAGTATCATAAGACTGTGCTGAAAGAAATACCAAAACGATATTTTATGCACCAATGAACTGAGGACACAACACTCAGACTGGCAGCACAACAGCTAATCATATTAAGTAAATCACCTAAGAATAAATGATTAAGTAAGTAAATAAATAAATGAATGAATAAATAAGAGATAAATAAATGAATAAATACAAGAATAATTGAATACATAAATAAATACACCACACTGCTATTTTCACAACAAAAGTACACCACTTACAGCATCGCAAATAAGGGAGCAAGATTCAGTGTGGCAACCATCCAGGGACTACGTCCTCAAGTACCCATCAGGGAGGCAAAGGATTGTGGTTTTTTAAGTAACATATACTACATACAGAACATCGATGAACAAGTCTGCTAGTTTCCCTGAGCATGAAAAAACAAACACATAATTGAATCAAACGAAATAAAGTTATCATAGCTTACTGGCCGCCGAAACAGTGAACTGTCAGAGATTCGCCATGTCTGGTGCATGGCACCATTGAAACAGAAACCTGTCCCTCTCCCTTCACCACCTTTAACCTTCTTGAATTGAATCAGATACCCGTTTGCCACTGGGTGGCCAGAGAGGGTTTTTTAAGCTGTAAAAAGTCTGACGTGTGGTTTGAACTAATAACTATAAGATCCACGAATTTTTACTACGGACCTCGCTAACTTAAGTACTAAGAGCATAAAAAAATTAAAGGAAAAAAAGAAAAAGAAAAAAACGGTATGCTGTCAAACGAAGGAAACAAACAAAACACGTGCCAAACCCACGCATGCACGCACACGCGCACACGCGCGCGCGCGCGTACGCACACACACACACACACACACACAACACACACACACACCACACACAAACATACACGCGCGCGCGCGTACACACACATACAAGAACAAGAGAGAGAGAGAGAGAGAGAGAGAGAGAGAGAGAGAGAAGAGGTTAACTTAATTGTTTACTGTGCTTTAAATGTGACAGTCGTGATTTCAGCATGTCTATTACTCTCTGTTCTTGTTCTTGCTGCTGTCGCTGTGTTACTGCATTCCACATGTAGAGAAGCGGGTTGAGAGCTGAGCTGAGTGGTAACATAAACACCACCATGGCCCGATAAACAGGTTCTACAGCAATTACATCTTGTGAATCAATAGTCAGGACCAGACCAAACAGAAGCCAGCAAATCGCACTGACGAAAGTAACCTTTGCTATAAAGTGGATGGAATCATGAACTGATCTCTTTCCGAGATCGAGCGCAATTCTGTATCGTGGGGTGTTCTTGAAGATGATGACTTGAGCAGCAACAAGCATGAGGCACAAAACGAAATTGAATACAACAAGAACTGTGAACCACCGAAACTTGGGGTCAGAATGATAGTGATCAAATAAAGCCAGTCGACACAGACCAGACTGGCCCTGCAGGCCCCAGTGTGAGAGTCCAGGAAGGAATGGTACCAGTGACAGCAGGATCCCTACACACCAAACCACTGCACATGCCACAGCTGTTGGCATGGTGTTCAGTACCAAGGAATCTCCAGAGAAACACGTGACGATGGTGTGATCGATAGTGATGACTCCAATGATCAGAATTGACACTTCAGTAGATGAAAGGCAAAGAAATCCATTTATTTTGCATAGTACACTATCAGACCACGTCTGTTCATACTGTATATATTCGTCGTGAAATCTTTCATTCACAATTAAGTTGATGCCAACATGAACCCCCATGCAGATGTTAGCAAACTGCAGGTTGGAAATGGTCATTCTGAAAGAGGATTTAGAGAATTCATGCTGAACAGATACAGCTAGAAAGCAAATAACATTTCCTAAAATGGCGAACATGCAAAGTAAGCAAAAGAAAATCTGAAACATATCGTTCGGTATGAGATTTTTACACGAAGAAAATATGCTTTCAGGAGCTAAACAATTTATTTCGTTTAATTTCTTTTGAAGCGAGGTATCACAGCAAATTCTGAAGTTTGGCCAAAAGATGAATTTTATGTAATTAGATCCTGACAATATATCTAATGGAACATTGTCAACAGGATTGCTTCTTAAATCCAAGACCGTTAATTTTGGTGTGTTTTTAAAACCTTTAGATCCAATGGTTTCAATGTGAGATGAAGATAAATTGAAATAGATTAAACTGGGCAAATATATGAATAACAATTCACTGGGTGATGAAAGAAATGTTTTTGACACATCCAATCGTCTCAGCGCATAGCAAATAGTTTTTGATGACACACTCTTTGTTAGTTGGCTGAGAGGGGTGTTGTGCAAAAGCAGAACCTTCAAATTGAATAGGCCAGTAACAAGACTCATGTCGAGGATGTTGAAACTATTGTGGCTTAGGTCAACATACTGTAAATTGTTAAGCTTAATACCTGAAACGTTCACAAGCAAGCAATTGGACAAGCTCAAACGTATTAGGTATCTAGTATTACTAAAATCTGCTGGAGACATTCCTGAATTGCTGGCATCCACGTAACGAATCTGAGGGAATAATTCAACAGGAAAAGGATGACCACACAATATAAAGTCACCTCGACACAGACAACCTTCTGGGCACTTCCTGTCACATACTAGTTCGTCATCACGCTGTGGACACTGACCCCAGCCATCACACAAGTGATATGAGTGTACACATACATTGGAAGTTCGACATAGATAGTTACCAACGCAAGAAACAGTATCACAACCTTGTTCATCTTCCCCATGAACACAGTCAGAAAACCCATTGCATCGAGTGTAGACAGGAAGACAATACAGCCACTCCTCTGTGCAAGAATAATGACTGTCAGGACAAGACTCTTCAGATTCCATCGCCTGCTGAGTATAGTAACCAGAACCATCAAGATTAACGTAAAACCGCTGTTTTTTATCTACTCCCATCTCACTGTGTGAGTGACTCTTCTTATGGACACACGTATCCTCATCAGATAAATCCACACAGTCATGAACGGTATTGCATCGTCTTTCAGAAGGAATACACTGACCATTAGAACACAGAAATCCATCACACGTTGCACAGTTTATCTCATCAGAATCATCCACGCAGTCAGAATAGTCATTACAACGTTGGCTGCGTAACACACACTGACCATTCAGGCACAGAAACCCATCACAGTGGGGATGGACACAGAATGACTCATCACTGTTGTCGGGACAGTCCTGTCTAAAGTTACAGACAAAAGTGTAATGCAGGGTAGTGTTGTTGTTTTCACAATGAAACAGGGCATAATTGTCAGGAGCAAACACATTGTTGACCAGGTAATAGCTGGCGTTCACCAGTTTACAAAACTGTGAATAGACTGTAGTACCACAGTAAGTGCTAGGATCACACAATAAAAACATTTGAATCAGATGGCTTTTTGGACAACGAAACAATAACTGCTGTGTGTTGCTTAGAACAAAGTTTGATGAATCCGTGCAAATAGGTTGGACTTGTAAAGGAAACACAGTGGGGGATTTTGGTTTGATTTCACACAACATTGCGTCCATTGATACATCTTTTATTCCCCACAATTGTTTGAATTCCATCGATAAAAGAAGCTTTGTGTGCAAAGTCCTGGTCGGATAGTGTGAATACAGAGAAATGAAATGTTTCATATTATAGATCAAAGTATTATCCGACCACTTACGAAATTTGCTGTACATAAAAGTCACATGGTCCCAACCAACTTTATAGCCAAGAAGCATTTGAAAGACATGATAGTGTCTGAACACGTTTAAAGAATCAACCTGCTCCCGTCTTGTTTTTAGAGAGGCTGTTCTTCCACCCAGCTTACGACAACTAAAAGACAGATGTGCAAAGGAAGTTTTTGTTTCTTGTGCGACTAGTTTGAAGCATTTGTTGCGTGAGGCCACCAGACCCTGACATCCAGGACTGCTGTACGGGCAGTGCTCTGTCTCGTCCCGTCCATCTTCACACTCAGGGTTCTGATTACATTCCAAATGGTCCTGAAACTTACTGTAAGAATGCACGGAGCAGTTGAAGAGATTATTGGGCACTTTTAGGGCTAGACTATCATCAAAAAGAGTGGAATAGTACATCACTACACCCCCTTTATAACAAGCATATCGAAATGTGAAACATAATTCGTAAATGATTTCAGCTGACCTGACAAGTGCAGCACAAACACTTAGAGTCTTTTTGTTATGTTTGGTTGGTTTTACGTAAATCACTTCGATACACTTGCAACTTGATCGGCACATAAAACTATTGAACGTGTATGACTGAGGTAAACTGACTATGAACACGTGTTTAGAAGGCACGTTGAAGTCTTCAGTAAATGTCGCAGCAAAAGATGATCTAGGTGCTACTAAGTATCCAGAATTGTTAAATAGATATTTGGCAAAACTGTTTGCGTTCACCATTAGGTCGATGTGCACTTGAATTAGAGGATTGTTGTCACAGAAGCACCGAAATTGTCCAAGAAGGTCTGTATACAATTCTCCATGGCTATGTATATTACACGCAATTATATAGGAATATGCAACATAGACTTTCCACGGAGTTGATTCACACCAGTACGCCAACCTAACAATGTGCACTCTTGCAATCATATTGCCTTGTAACTCATGTCGCACATAACACCAAGTGGCAGAATTGTCACCCACTCCATATATGACTCCAGACCCTGTTGCCAATTTAGGCCTACCCCTGTAGTGATCATGATCTGAGTAATTGAGTCGCAGGATTGTAAAATCAGTGATGTTTTGAGTCATGATGTATTCCACACATGGGCAGAAGGAACTGATTTTCAATGGGTCAGCAGTTGTTTTGATGTTGATGATGTCCATATTATTCTGATCTGTGACTTTGTGTACACACACACACACACACACACACACGCACACACACACACACACACACACACACACACACACACGCACACACACACACACACACGCACACACACACACACGCACGCACGCACGCACGCACGCACGCACACACACACACACACACACACACACACACACACACACACACACCACACACACACACACACACACACACACACACACACACACACACACACACATCGCTTTGCTTTTTAATTGGCGTATGAACGAACACCATGTATGTGCTTACAAGATTACCAATCGGAAGCCATTTTTATAACCTTTTGTGCAGCAGTATATCCACCTCCAGTCTGTCCTCACTCCCTCTAAGTTTCAACTGAATTACAATTCTTTAAAATGACCCCTCCCACTCATTTGAGTGATATCAGGAAACCTTTTCAGCAGCGCTCATGTTCTGCATGCATTTTAAGTCATGTTATTCTTCTTGGCTCACATAGCCATAACAAACTTATTCTATGTAGTCACTCTGTTTTGGTGACTCTCTCTCTCTCTCTCTCTCTCTCTCTCTCTCCTCTCTCTCTCTCTCTCTCTCTCTCTCTCTGTGTCTCTGTCTCTGTCTCTGTTTCTCTCTTGTTTTGTTTTTTTTCGTTTGAATACGGATTCAGGGTAGGGAGGGCGGTGGAGGCGGCTTTGGAGGAGTGAGGGATTTCTCCCAAGTTGATTGAATTTCCCTCTGCTTCTGCGACGGCTGAACGCTAATTGATTTTCCCTTTGTCTGTGAGGGGGTGGTGTGAAAAAAAGCAAAAACGCTAATTGATTTTTCCTCTTTTCCTCTGATGGCGTGGTGTTAAAAAAAAAAAACGCGAATTGATTTTCCCCCTTTGTCTCTGAGGGCGTGGTGTGAAAAAAAAACTGTTAAGCTTCTCTATTCTACCCCAATAAAATTTAAAAGAAAAGCTGGTATTCCGCTGATCGAAAGAGACGAACAAATTACAACTGTTTGCCCATTTCGTTCATCGGAATAGTACTTTTTCTTTTAAGTTTGTTTCAGTTTCCGTCTTTCAGTTACTTCACTTTGAAACTGACCTCAATAACATGTTTGTATTTGTATTCTCTCCCACCTTCCTTCCCTCCCTCCCTCCCTTCCTCTCTCACTCCTTCTCCCTCCCTCCCTCTCTATGAGGGGCTTTGAAATGTGAGGAGTGGGGAGTGAGGGGGCGGGGGGGGGGGGGGGGGGCAAGGAGGGCTAAGAATGTTCGCCCATCATGCAGTCCACCATGATGGTTTTACAATCTTCAAGCCTTCCTGACGGTGGGCATCATGCTTTACAACAAGGCGATCCTTTTAGAATAAGGCCATCGCTCTGGAATATGGCATCACTGTACCCTAAGACTGACCATTGAAATCGCCCGTGTGAACGGCTGGGTGTGGCGTGTGTGTGTGTGTGTGTGTGTGTGTGTGTGTGTGTGTGTGTGTGTGTGTGTGTGTGTGCGTGCGTGCGTGCGTGTGTGTGTGTGTGTGTGTGTGTGTGTGTGTGTGTGTGTGTGTGTATCACTCTGCGATACAAACATTAAGATCTCAGTACGCAGGCACTTACACATGTATAATAAGTAAGTCATGTAATCATACTGACTCAAGACGTTGTGTGTGTGTGTGTGTGTGTGTGTGTGTGTGTGTGTGTGTGTGTGTGTGTGTGTGTGTGTGTTGTGTTCAGTTCAGTTCAGTTCAGTTCAGTGGCTTATTTAATGTCTTTTCATCGCCAGATGATATTAGACACAGACAAAAAAGAAAAAAAAAGAAAGAAAACACCTCCACACTTAACTTATCATCCACGTTAGTACTTTCAAACCCATATCTGATATATGCATATTTACATAAGTGAACTACCCTGGTGGTACACAAAATTGCTGATCTTTACAAAACAATTGCAACCTGTGACTGCGAAATAACCATGGCAATTTCAGCCACATATGAACCATATAAGACGGTTTTGACATTGTCAAAATTAGTCATCTCAATACCTTTGTCCTGATATAGCGAGATCAACCTTGAGCATTCAAAGAAAAGATGATGTACAGAAATGTTTTCTCTGCAGACACAAGTAATACTATGAGCATAATTATTTAGTGTTCCAAGTATTCAGCCTTAATTTATGATCAAGCTAACGATGTGCCTTGGGCACGATGGTAAAGTAACCATTTTGTACTTAAATGTATATATTGTTTCCATAATTTTGGATCAATTCACAAGAGGATAAAACTAAGGGATTGTTTAATCAATTTTCAGCGTTTCTATTTGCCCCTTCTTTTGAAAGACTGTTTGCTATTTCATTTCACTTTATACCACAGTGAGATGGGACCCCCAACAAAAATCAGTTCTTATGCCTAGAGCTATGAAACAATGCAGTAGATGTTTTACTTCAAAAAGCAAATCTTTCCTAGCTTTGCAGTCGCAATGCTCTAGTGATTGTAAAACAGATTTGGAATCAACACAAAATAAACTTTTATAGAAAGCAACTGGTGTATCATATATGTAAGTCAAAGCCTTCAGTGTTGCATATGATTCTGAGGTATAGATTTAAAACCCCTTTCCTAAATAATATAATTTCCTGACATTTAAAATTGGTGTTATAAAGCCAGGGCCATTGTCAGAGGATTCCATAACCGACCCATCTGTAAACACTCTTAAATGGATAGCTGTTTTCTAAATGTTCACGAACCTCAGTTGTTAAAATATTACATTATCACTTTTCTTTAACAATGTGTATTTGTAATCAAAAGAAGCATCTAGGTGCTCCCAAGGAGGCATTGTAGGTACCACAGGAAATTCTGGTATAGTAGTATATCAAAATTACAATGTGACATAAAGTCAGGTGTGCAGTGTCTAACTGGTTGAATATATGATATGTTTTTAGACCCCTTAGGAAAATCTTTACTGGAATCCATAAGTATTTCTTCAGTAATTGAAATTTCAACAGAAAGACTTCTGACAATATATTTGAATACATCCAATATTCCTTTCTCATTTAGTGGTAATGTATTTGTTTCTTTATAGCATCTGTGAGTGTGTGTATGAACTGGTACTCCCAGAGCTAATTTCATGGCCTTACTCTCCAAGCTTTGCAATCTATTTAAAAGAGAATTGGGTGCACAGAAATACACTTCCTGCCCATATGTCAAATTCGACTGGACTGAAACAATGTATAGATGTAAAAGAGTATGACAGTTCTGAGCCCATGGTTGATAACATAAGATTTTAAGAATGTTTAATCTTTTTTGTTGTTTTACCAATTTTTCAATAAAATACCCCCAGGAACTTATCTTTTGGTTTATATTCCAGAATCTGACCATCTAGCAAAAGCGAGGGTAGAATCGTTGGGTTCTCACCATTGTTAAACAGCACAAGACAAGACAAGACAAGAATTTTTCTCCAGATAGTTCTAATCCGTTGTTCTTCATATATACAGATAATTCATCCAGTTCCTTTTGGTACAACTTCTGTACAAAGTTTACTGTTCTTTTATTGGGATGCTTCCTTAATGTACACTTAATTCAAATAGTGATATCATCTACATATTGAACTACATGCGTTACTTTTTACATATATCTGGGAAGATCATTGATTATGATTGTGAACAACATGGGAGCAATGACTGATCCCTGAGGAATACCCATATCTACATTCCTAAAGGATGAATAACTTCTTCCAATCCGTGTACATATGCTTCTTTCTGTTAGGAAGCTTTTAATGTAATCAAACATTCTCTCAGAAATGTCAACTATAAAAAAATG
>CM065741.1:29907236-29909736 GCA_033310375.1 Conus canariensis
TAACTGGCTTCCTGCTTCCAACTGAGTCCCACAGTTCCGTATTTCTACTTTGTCGTGCAGTGCACAGCGTTATCTTGCTGTGAAGAACTAGTTTATCTTCCTGTGTTAGTACGTTTTTTCCATTGTTCAGATGATATACCGCTCTTTCCAAAACATATCTTGAAACTAATGCTACCTGCTTTGGTAACTCACACAGCAAAAAAAGCATACAGAAGAAGCAAGATAACTTATTTATGAATAAAGTTCCAAACTTTCTCCGTATACTTTGTGGTCACAGATGTGTGTGTGTGTGTGTGTGTGTGTGTGTGTGTGTGTGTGTGTGTGTGTGTGTGTGTGTGTGTGTGTGTGAAAGATGTTACTATTACAATCATTATTATATAGATTTCGATTTTCAATCAAAACAAGAAATATGAGACTAAGTTAATTCAATGCCAGCCCAAAATGGTCCTGATGATGGAGTACAACACGTGAACTGAATGATGCAATAGCTGAATGTCAAACGCATCTGCTGAATGCATCAGGTTCAGGCAATGTTTGCAATCCAAAATCAAAGGTCAAGCAGCTCTTCAAAAGCAACAACAACAACAACAACAACAACACACACACACACAACACACACACACACAACACACACACACACACACACACACACACACACACACACACACACACACACACACACACGCACATACACACACACACACACACACACACACACACACACACACACACACACACCAAAAACAAAAATGAAACAAATACACAAACATCCCGAGATAAGATCTTCAGTCTTTTCCAAGGAATAATAAAGATGAAGGTCAGAAGACTGAACACAAAGCTATCAAATCTGTACCAGACCAGGAAACGATTATCAACTAAGCGTCCATCACGTTCTTACTACACAGTATATAGTATGTAGACTCATGGGGACGTATCACTGTAGAATCACTTGAAGAAAAGGTGTATTAAGGATTCAAAAGACAGCAAGAAAAATTACCCTAGCAGCACACCGAGAACATGTGTATGTCACGTGCAGTGTTCACACTGGCCTAATATTGACATGAGGTAAACAAAACTGCTTTATGTCAAAAGAAGGCAGGGTATTTATCCTTACATTCATATGAGGAATGTCGTTTGCTTAGTGTCGACATTAGGCAGGTTATCAACATTAAGCAAGTGCCATTCTTTTCTGTGCTATGCAATTCGTCAATGACATTGCAGTCTGTTTCATCTTTATGCAATTCGTCATCAGCCTGGGAGCCACTAAACGTCATGTTGAGAACAGTCCTTTTCAAATTATCACTCGCCTATTGCTCCCGGAAGGGAAGTTACGTTGAGTATTGGCGCGCACAGCGTTGCAGGCAATTGGACGCTGGCCTTTGCAGGCAACGGATGTGTGAGCATGTGTAGGTTGCCTACATGAATGAATGATAACGTAAGTACTAGTGAATGAGACCAGTGTGCAAAGTACACAAGAAATTGAAGGTGAGTGGCAGCCCCTTTTTCATTCATGAGTAGATCTTGGCAGCGTAAAAAGTGGTGTACGTGTGTAATTGGATTGAATTAATTGGGTATAATAGCTTCTCTGAGAGAAGCCTTACTTGCTTGCTCATTGTAAAAAAAAAAAAAAAAAAAAAAAAAAGCCTGTGTTGCATGCATCGTATGACCAAACAGTTTGGAGTATAGTTCATAATTTTCGCCTGTGTGCGGCTGTACCTTAATTCGCCTGTATGCGATATACAACTATCCTGTTCGCCTGTGTGCGATTTACAACTATCCTGTTCGCCTGTGTGCGATTTGGCAGTACCATTCCGCCTGTGTGCGGTACATGAGGTATAACCCTAGCTAAGCATGGCCAGTCATTCAGGGGCACAGGACCAAGAGGTTGCAACTATAGATAAGAAGGATAAAGTCGAGAGGCTTGATGCTCGCATCAGTCAAATGGATGACAGATTTTCTAGACTTGAAGAGGCTTTTCACGAGCTGTTGACCGCCAAAAACTCGGACAAAGACCGGATCGTATCCCAGGCACCGCGTGGCACTAAGAGACGGCGCGATTCTCTCTCTGATGAGGAGGGAGAAGAAACTGGGTCATGGTCCGACCGCGGCGAGTACAGGCGCACGAAAGGTGAACAGCCGGTTAAGAAAACTGCTAATGTCACTCTGAGCAATGAGGACTCTTGAGTCATCGTCAGATGGAGAAATCTATGATGAGGTTGTGGATACTATTTCCCTTGATTGTCAAGATGATGACTTGTTAAAGGAGATAGAACATGACTTGGACAATAAAGAGAAAACAGCTGACAAAGTGGCTGACTCAATGGCTGAGATCATTAATAAAAGATTTGCACAGGGGCTTTCTGAAACAAAATTTAAAGAAAGGCTTGATAAATACCAACGCCCAGACAACTGCCCCAAGCTTCAGGTGCCCAAAGTGAATACAGAAATCTGGAAGGATTTGCCAGCCACTGTCAAACAGGCTGATGTTAAGATGGCTTCA
>CM065741.1:29914736-29979736 GCA_033310375.1 Conus canariensis
GACTGGCTAGACACGGGCTGCACCTCACACCCAGATGGCAGTCAGTTCCAGGTCGGACACGGGGGTTCACCGACACCTGGGGGAACTGATAGCTACTTTGATTATCTAGCCTATTTCCAACACGTTTATCGTTTACGTTACGTTTATGTTTATTGTTCTTGTTTGTAATTAACAGCCACTCTTCCTATAATACATTTCACTGGAACTTGGGGAAAAAATACCCATAATAGAAACTACAAAGTTTCAACACAGTGGGTGCATTACAATAGAACATTTTATTTGATTAACACCATGATTTTTTTTTACAATGAAGGAAAGGAGTTTCACATGGAACCCTGTTTTCAAAGTACCAAGAATACAATTATTACATAATTATAATGACTTCCGTTTGTCCCATTTTATCAACAAAAGAATGTTTTTATTTTATCACTTCATCACTACACGTGTCCAATTACATTTCAAGGAACGATTTCAGTCCGTCTCTTTTTATTTAAAAAAATATGTTCATCATCATCAACAGACGTGTCCGATTACATATCAAGGAAACGATTTCCGTTCGTCCCTTTTTATCTTTCCACAACAAGAATTAGAATACATTTTTCGATAATATATGCACAATAATTTTCGTTGCTCACTTCCAGAGCTCACCAACACTCACATCGTTGGGATAATTTAGGGAAAATATACACAACACTTTTTTCCCCGATAATACAGTACTTTAACTAGATTTTTTCCGATCCCATATCAGTATACACATTCTTTCTTCTTTCTACTCACTCCATTCTCCTCATCCTCCTCTCGACTCACATTCACTAACTGCAACTTCGCACTGTTACCCTATGTTTTGTCAAATCATAAGACATATCAAGGGAACAATCAAATATTGTAGGCCTTTACCAAGAGCTGTAAAGTTCCCAATCACCTGTAGAAAAAAAAAACACTTCATTAATACAAACCCTAACTTCAAATAAATGATCAACACAGTAGAAAGAAACTCGTGGAGAGCGTGGCAGCAGAGAGTCCTCAGAAGAGAAGCCCCCTTCAAGCAAGTGTTTCGGCCCTTATCTCCTGACACTCTAGGGGGGTTGGGCCACACCCGGTTCATGACTCCGGATGTCCCTCTGCTGCCCCTTTTTTCCCATCTTGGGACGAGCCATGGCTGGGATTCGAACCCATGACCCTCTGGACATGCTCATTTTCCACTTAATGACTCGCGCTTTAACCACTGAGCCACAGGGACACCTGATATTTGTAGGGAAATTAAGCCTTATGAAGTTCACTTTTGTTCCTCCTTGACCAGATCCAGCTTGAACACCTCTCTGCCGCTTCTGCCATTGCTTTCAGGGCTCTGGTTTTTTCCTTCCCTGCAACTGAGAGCTGTTTCATGAGGCTGTATGCAGACGTTCCTACAAACCCCCTAGCTCCAATTTCTGCAGTGAGGACTTTGACCTGATAGCCTTCTCTCCTCAGGCTGTTTGCCAGATCAGCATACTTTTCAGTCTTGTAGATTTGAGCTGCCTCCATTCTGTTCTCATATGGCACCGTGAGCTCGATCATGATCAGCTGCTTGGTTGACTTAGAGTGGACTACTATGTCTGGTCTCATGCCACTCTTGCTGATGATCTCTGGGTGACTCTTCCATTCTGGGAGGTCTGCAGTGCACTCCCAGTCATCTGCCCCGTCCAGCAGACTCTGCCTGCATGTTTCGAGTGGCACTGTTGTTCTTGGCCATGATTTGCTGCCTCCTGCCGTGAAGAATGTTGCGGGTGCTTTTGGAGTCCTGATTTTGCCTTTTGTGGTGTTGGTACTAGCCCAGACTACTTGTACAATTTCTTTGAGCACTTGGTTGTGCCTCCATGTGTACCTTCCTTGAGCCAGGGCTACTTTACATGAGCTTAGGACATGCTCCACTGTTTGTTTTTCATGGCAGAGGGGGCATGCAGGATCGTCTGTTTTCCCCCACTTCACCAGGTTTGCATTTGAGGGCAGAAGGTCATATGCAGATCTGAGAATGAAGCTGATCCTGAGAGGGGCCATGTGCCAAATGTCATTCCAAGTGAGACTTCTTTGGAGTGCATTCTCCCACGTTGTCCATTGCCCTTGCTGGCTCTGCTGGACTGCTTTTTGGAGTCTTTTTTGGTCTTCTTCTTTTCTCATCTCCTGAATCATCATGTCTCTTTTGGCTTTTCCTTTGGCCTTTGACCACCATTCAGTTTTGGTCACCCCCAGTCCCTGTCTGTTGGTCTGTGTGTGTCCTGTTATTTCTCTGATCTTGAGACTTTCTTTTGCAGAATCCATCGCCTCTTGAACTTTCCATTTTCTGCCTGTCTTCAGCTGGGGCTTAATTGCTTCTATCACCTTGTCTCCTGAGTCCTCCAGCATGCTTTGAAGTCTGATCTTCCCTGCTTTGTATTCCTCCAGGATGGATTTCAGGGGTAGTTTCAGCTTTGCTTGGCGACAGTACAGCGCTATGTCAGTCAGACAGGGTGGGACACCAAGCCATTTCCTTGTGAACTTGTTGATTTTGGCTTCCATTGCCTCCACTATGCTGGTGCAGATGTCGTATATCATCAGAGGCCATAGCAGCTTTGGTATCAGCATGAACTGCAGACACCAGACCTTGTATTTGCCAGGGAGCCCACACTGGTCAATGGTCTCCAAGCCTTCCTCCGCCATCTGCTTGGTTTCTTTTGCTCTTTGTGTGTCTTTCAGCGTATCATCATACCATCTTCCAAGGCTCTTGACTGGTTCTTCTGTGACTGTTGGAATGGCCTGGTTGGCAACACTGAAGACCACAGATCCGGCCACTTTTCCTTTCCTCAGTGAGAGACTCCGTGATTTCTTTGGCTTGAACTTCATTCTGGATGAGGCAACTATGTCGTCCAGCCTCTCCAGCACATGACGTGTCTCGTCTTCTCTGGATGAAATCACTGTAGTGTCATCCATGAAGGCCTTGAGAGGAGGCATCTTGTATCCATCGCCAAGGTCTGTTTGTCTCGCGTTGTTTGTTGCTGCTTTCAAGATGAGTTCCATTGCCAGCACGAACAGTATTGGGGAAATTGCACAGCCCATTGCAATACCCACTTCCAAGTTGATCCAGTCTGTTGTGTACTCCTTGGTAGAGAACCGCATTGAGAAGCCATTGAAGTACTTCTTGAGCATGTCGCGGATGTTCTTTGGCACATGGTACATCTCAAGAGCCAACTGTATCATCTCATGGGGCACAGATCCATATGCGTTTGCCAGATCAAGCCACACTACGTCCAGGTCTCTCTTTTCTGTTTTTGCTTTTTGGATTGCGTCCCAGATCATTGTGGCGTGTTCTACACAACCCGCCACGCCTGGGATGCCACCTTTCTGGACTGACACATCCAAGTACTTGTTTTCCATCAGGTACTTGGTCAGCCTTGCTGCCATGACAGAGAAGAAGATTTTCCCTTCGACGTTCAGTAGTGATATTGGCCTGAACTGGCTAATGTCACTTGAGTTTTGCTCTTTGGGGATGTACACACCATCTGCCGTCATCCACTGGCCGCTGATCTTCTGGTTTCTCCAAGCCGATCGCAGCAGCCTGTGGAGCCACTCCAGCACCTTGGGACATTTCTTGTAAAGCTGGTAAGGTATTCCGTTTGGCCCTGGTGATGATTTGGCTCTGGCTTTGTCGACCACCTTCTTGATTTCCGCCAACGTTGGAGGCTTGCCATTGAACTGTTCCTCAGGGTTGGTTGGCCACACCAGACCTTGAATATCGAGTGGTTCTTTGCTCTGTGGGTCAGAGTATGTTTTCCTCAGATGCTGCTCAAGAACTCCTTTGTCCACACTTAGGGTCCCAGATTTTGGCTGCTCAAACAGTGTTCTGGCAAACTGGAAGGGGTCTCTGAAGAAGCGCTCTTGTGTCTTCTTCTTTTTGCTCTTCCTCTTCCTCGCAGATTCCGCTTTGCTGAGGGCACTGTGTTTTTCTTTCAGGTCTTTCCACAGTTTTTCCAAGCCTTGTTTTTCAGCTGGCAGTGCGGTCTTCATTTGCATCTTGAGGTTTTTCTTTTGGACCCTGATCTTGTCCATCTTTTCTTGGCGTCTGGATTTCTTTGGAGGTGTTTTCTCTTTGGGTAGTTTTGCTCCATAGGCGTCTCTACATGTGGCATACACAATGTCCCCATATGTGGCTAGTTTGTGTTCCAGGGTGCTTTTCCCTATCAGTGCATCGAGTCTTTGGACGATTTTTGCATCCAGTTTCTCCCAATCTTCAGTTTCGTTTGCTCGTGGCAGGTTGAGTTTCAGGCGCCTGGCATCGAGGGCCTGTGCAAATTCCTCATCCGAACCAACAGCGTGGATGTCCTTGGCACTGTGGTTTAAATCCTGGCCTTGGTCTTCCGACGTCTTATCTGCTGATGCAGTGCGCTGCTGCTCATTCAGATGAGTCTTCACACATCCCATCTAACTGCCAGCGAGGACCTGCCTTCAATCTCCCTTTAGCTCTCTGATGAAGTTGCTCGGCAAGTAGCTCTGTGGAGACTGAAGGGAAATTCTCGCTCACCCAACTAACACAAAACGCAGGTGAGTAGCTGTCAGGTAAACAGGCCAACTGGTTTTACAGGTTTACCTCTTCTGGCCAAACGTGTCCCAAAAATTTGGGACCGGACGAAATACTGTCCGTCACAGATATCAGAAACGTAAATTTTGTTAACGATTTTGGTGGGCTGACCAATCCTTAACGTTTAAAAAAAAAAAAAAAATTGAACAAGCAAAAGAATTTTACGCTGATTTTATAACAAAGATGACAGTCACAAAATGCACATGTTCATGTACGTGTGTGAGTGATTGCGAACTCGACTGTAACGAGACAGACGCTGAAAACTGACAGTATGTGTGAAGCTGCCCAAATGTGCAGTTGTTGATTGCTGACGACGAATGCAACGACAGGTAGTGTTTGCTATGCTGTATTTGCATTATTCAGTTTTGTTAGCAAACCAACTGGGCCTCTTTTGGCTCATTATCTGTCTTTCATTCTTCTCTAGATATTTGTTTGAGGAGCCAGAAGCCCTCTAGTAAATGACTTATCTTTCTCTTTTTGTAGTAACTGGTAAGATGTTTTACTTAAGTTGTTCCCTGAGTGAATTCCCTGTGTGACATGAGTCCATGACAGTGGTAACCCCTAGTTTTCATGTGTGACAGTGGGCCAGAACAAGCACACATATCCTTACTAATGAATAAGATAAATTTAGTGAACCCACTCCATGACAAAGTGTCTTCTGTGTAGATCCAGGTCAAGAAAAGAATCGTATGACTCGTTCTTGTCACTGACTTCAGTCAGCATTTTGCAAGCACTTAAGTATCTTCAAAGACAAGGTGTTTCATTTTCTGACATGAGTCTAATGACCAAACCAGGACGTCTTGGATCTGTGAATCAATCATGCTAGGGTTGTTGATTCTGGATGTCAAGTTCAAGTTGTCGTTGTTTTCACGACTCTAATTAAGACATTACTGGCGAAATCCTAAAGACATTTTATGTGAACTCAGCGTTCGTATCTAAAGGTGATTCAGACGTTTGGAGGACAGGTAAACATTGTGAAACTGAGCGCAGCCATGGACTTCATTCTTGCTTCTGCCTCCTGTTCACAAAGTCTAGAGTCTGTGTTTCTTTAAAAACGGTGCGGATTTACTATTAAAAACAAAAAACAAAAACAAAAAACAAACAAACAAACAAAAAAAAAACCAGTAAGTAGGACTACACGCAGTATTGAGTAGAGACATGTACACCATTTACATATCACGTCAGCGTTTTAGTCGAACTCGTTAGGAAGACACGGACATACACACAGACACACACACACACACACACACACACACACATAAACACACACACACACACACACACACACACACACACACACACACACACAGATAACTCTGAACTCTGAACTCTGAATGTTTTAATGAATAGGCCATTGGCCCATGTCATAGTGGGCTGTCACAAAAGTATATATAGCAATAGAACTATTGGGCATATGGCATGAATAACACAAGCGTTGCACTCAAATTTCAAACATTTCACCCTTGGTTCAAAATACTGTGGCGCATCTTCAAAGCCTTGTCTAGAAAAAGTGCCAGGCGTACATTCAAAGATTTGTGTTCAGATGCAAACAACATTGTCAACTTAAACTGGGAGGGACCACTGTAGTACTTGGCTGGGATGTATTGTTCCCTTAATTCTTGATAAGCCGGACATTGCAATACAAAGTGGACTTCAGTTTCTTCTTGGCTTTCACAAAGCGGGCACATTAGTTCTTGTTCCATTAGGTTTCTCCTGAAACGCATTTTGTGTAAATTTAATTGCAACACTCCTAGCCTCATTCTAATCAGGCTTATTCTAGCCTTTAAATGGCTAACTGATTGTAGATAGGTGGCCAAAGTTAAATCAGACTTAAATGTCCTGTAAAGCTGGAAGCGATCACTCCGATTTATTTCAACAGACCACTGCATTTTATAGTCTTGGATCAATCTACTTCTCAACGCTTTCAAAAACTCCGTTTCGTTCCCAACCCCTTGATTCTCCCAAACTTCTTCAAATCCATACTTATGAAGAAAAAAGCAGACATTAGATGCCCAAGTATTCTTATTCGTACCATGAAAATATAACAACATTTTGTAGACTTTATACGCCAATCGATGAGGTGGCATTTTCAAAATTCTCAGCCAGCATTTAATACTTTTTAAAAATAAATTGACATGCAAAGGAAACCTACCTAATTCTCCATAGATCATTACATTAGGAGTTCTGACGCTCACATTCAAAAATCTTTTCATGGCAAAGAGGTGCACTTTTTCTACAATGTCGAGATTACCAAATATGCCCCAGATTTCCGCCCCATAACTAAGTATTGGCTGAATTTGAGTGTCGAACAACTTAAAGAATACAGTAGGCGATTTTTCTCCCACAGACCACAAAAGTTTGAAAATATTAATGACGCCTCTCTTTGCTTTTCTTGACATATCATAGAGGGTATATGAAAAGGAAAGTCTAGTTGACATTATGATTCCTAGATATCTGTACATGTTTACAACATTCATCTTATTCTGACCAAAGAACCACTGTTCATGCTCAGAGATATGGCCACCATTTCTAAATATGACTATATTTGATTTATCCAGATTTACTGTAAGACCTAGTCTTTTAGCTGTGTTGTATAAGACGTTTAACTGATTTTGCAAACCAATAACTGAATCAGAGAGGAGGATAACATCGTCTGCAAACATAAGAATTAAAATTTCCAGAAAATCAGGGACAAGTTGGATTCCATGCTTTCCCTTTTCAATTATTTCTACAGCCAACTCATTGATAAAAATGGAGAACAGAACGGGACTACACACTTCCCCCTGTTTTAAACCGAGAGGACACGAAAAGGCTTCACTTAAATCGTTACCAACCCCTCTCTCTTCTCTCTCTCTCTCTCTCTCTCTCTCTCTCTCGAGAGAGAGAGAGAGAGAGAGAGAGAGAGAGAGAGAGAGAGACTTTGATCTTTTATTGTCATTACCAAAAACGTCTTTTGATGGGGGAGGGGGGGTGTTACAGGACGATAACCGTTTCCTCCTTCTTTCGTCAGGAGCAAATATTATCCAGTTAAATCCAATGTAAATCAAATCAAAAGCTAACAAAACTCATAAAACTGGGACATTCCTGGATATCCCTGCACACACTAGTACTGTAGTAACATCAGAAAGAAAAACAAACAAACCGAAATTGTAAGATTATAGACTAGCTCGACAATCTGCTCAGTCAAATGATGCTGTCACATCTTCTTGATTTCCTGCTGCATGTATTAAATCGAATCATGCATTCATATATCTCTTCAAACACATTACTATGATTGTGACTGTCCTTCCTCTGTCTAATCTTCTGTGCTTCTGCAATAAATTTCGCCACTGATTTAATTGTAACATCGTCATCGGATGATAACACAAAAGCAGTATCTTGTCTTTTAGCTACCTCTAGCTGGAAGAATGAGCATTTTGCCCACACTTCGTTGTAGGTAATACAGTGAATCAGAAAGTGTTCTTCATCGTCAATTGTGTATCCACGTGCAGGACAAGATGATTCTGTTGATGTTTCACACTGGGACCATCTTTTGTTTGCATTGGAGCCTAAAGTTCTTAGCCTGAATCTTGCGTATTTTTTTTTCTGTTCCATTTATCTGTTATGACATTAAGAAACTTCTCTGAATGAAACACATTTTTAAATGAGAAGAACCAGCAATACTTTTCTTTACTTTCCATATCTAAATGCCAAATCTGTTTCAAAGAACAACTAAGTCTATCTTCAAATTCTGCAATAAACTGTTGCTTGTTTCCTACTCCCTGAGTCATCCAAACGATTCCAAAACCGTGTTCTGAAAGAACTTTCTTTACGTTATAAGCCCAGTTTTCCTTACCTCTCTCCATTTGTAAAAGCATCCAATCATAGGCCTGTCTGCTCAAACGTGACTGTCGTAGTTTCAAAATTTTCAACCAGTACTTAACAGATTTCAGAAATGTTGCTATATACAAAGGGTATCTACCCATTTCTCCATATAAAACGGTATTAGATTAATGGATTGGCACTTGAAGGAAACGTTTCATAGCATACGTACACACTTTTTCCATCTGTGGGTTCGCACGTAAGCCCCAAATTTCAGCTGAATAAGTACGTAGAAGTTTTATCTGTGCATCAAACTTCCAAAATATACCACAGTCAATACAATTTAGTTTTCGTAAGGATTTCAGAATTTCAATAACAATGTTTCCCCTTTTCTAGAAGATTCTTCCCATGCATATTAAAAAGTTTGTTTGTTTGTTTGTTTTTTGAAAATGGCATCCCCAGATATTTATATGAATGGACTACTTGAACATTTGCATTTCCATAAAACCATTTTTCATGCTTTGATAAATGACCACCCATTCCCAAAATCACACAATATTTGTCTTATAAGCGATCTGCTTCTTCTCTCAATACATTTAATTGATTTTGGAAACCTATGAGTGTTCCAGACAGATTAATAACATCGGCAGCAAACAGTAATAAATATATCTCAACTGCTCCAGGTATTATCTTGATACCATGTTTTCCTTTACAAGACAGTTCCATGGCCAGTTCGTTTATAAACAAAGAAAATAGTTGTGGACTCATCAGACTCCCTTGTTTTACTCCATTTGGACAATCAAAATAATCCAAATACTCACTGTTCTCTCTCTCCACACACACACACACACACACACACACACACACACACACACACACACACACACACACACACATGGAAGCACTGAGCTGTAAAGACCTCTAATGGCCATGTACAATTTACAATTGACACCACTTTTACGAAGTACTTTCCACAGAGTATTGCGATTAACAGAACCAAATGCCTTCCTGGAGTCTACAATGGCAACATTAAGTTTAGTATATCAGCGTAGAAATTTCTACACCAGTGAATACAGCGTAAATATGTGCTCTATGGCGCTGTAATTGGCTCTAAAACCTGCTTGTTCCTCCATTATTTTTTCTTCATTTTCAGCCCAATCTGTCAACCTTTTCGTTAGTATGTAAGTATAGACTTTACTTAGAATGCTGGTAAGTGCTACTCCACGATAGTTGTTCACATCTCTTTTTTATAAACTGGTATAATAATAGATTTTGCCCATTCTAATGGAAAGGTTCCATTTTCGAAACGTTGACGAAATAAATGGACACGGAAATCAATTACAGTTGAATTTGCATGCTTCAACATTTCTGCTACGATTCTGTCTGGTCCTGCACTCTTTCCTAATTTTAAATGTTTAATAACAGCAGCGATTTCTACAACAGATATAGGATTATTAAAAAATGGCTCAGGTTCCTTTCCTCTTTTACCAAATTGGTCTCTTCCTCCATAATATTGTTATCAAAATTATGGAAAACATCCCAAACATGATTATACCACTGTTGAATTGAAATTTCGTTATAATTAAAAAAAACCTCTTTTTATTTGCAGATCTTATCAATGACCAGAATATTTTAGAATCATTGTCTGAAATCTGGAGTTTATTTAATCTATTTTCTGAAAACCCCATTTCCTTTATTTTTCTTAGCGTAACATACTCTTTCCACGATGAAGAGTATTCTTCTCTTTTATTATTTTTATCCTTGACTGTTTTGCATCTCTGGAATCTTTTTAATAATCTTTTAACTTCCTGTTTCTTTCGTTCACATTCATTATCAAACCAATCATTACATGTTCTGTTACCTCTGCCAACAACTCAAACCATACAAACTGCAGCTCCACACAAAGCATTGACAACTTTATCTAGACTCTCATTCACATTAGTACACAGTAATTGTTTCCGTGTGTTCTGACTCAGGAGTCTAATAAAAATTTACCTTAGGGAAATTTTCGGCCAGCTACTAGCCCCGACTGACTGTTAGTTGTGGTGGGTGTTGGTGTTCTCTGAGTTGTCCTCACTGGTGGAGTGATAGGTGTTCAGCACACTCTTGTAAATGGGGGGCAGGTCATAGCCACAAAGACCTGCCCCCCATTTACAAGAGTGTGCTGAACACCTATCACTCCACCAGTGAGGACAACTCAGAGAACACCAACACCCACCACAACTACCAGTCAGTCGGGGCTGATGAAGACCAGCAGTAACCCGGAGTCGGAAAGTGTTTTTGCTCAAATATATAGTAATTGATGGGCTTTCTGTATGGTGCCTTGAAATTCACCACATTCAAGGTCACTTTTAAACATACTGGCATATTCAACTGACGATACATTTTTTTTTCTTCACCTTGCTGTCGTTAATACCTCTTCCCTGGATTACAACAATTACTTCTCCATATTATCTCAACTGGTAAATGCCATGAATAAATGCAATCACCAACATGAAAATCAAAGTTCAACAACAAATCACTGTGAACCAGAACATAATCGATAACACTACTTCCGTTTGGAGACACAAAGGTAGACTCACCATCACTATCACCATCATAAAAACGATTTAAAATACTTAAATTAAACATGAAACAGAAGTCCAATAATGTTTTACCTATATCTCTTCGGCAGGACCGCAAGGGTCAAACTAGACGGCTTCCACAGCAGAAAGGTCAAGCTGCATGAGGGTTTTCCCCAGGGATGAGTGCTTTCCCCAACACTGTTCTTGTTGTATATCAACGACATTGCATACAACATCACGAAGCACGTCTCCAATAGTCTGCACGCAGACGACCTGGCAATATGGACATCCTCTGAATTCACCAGCACGGCCTCCTACTGGCTTCAGGAAGTCGACAACAATATCGCCACATGGACAGACGACTGGGGTCTTGAACTCAACACCACAAAACCCAACACAACACTCTTCTGTCTCTCTACCGCCAACGAGCACGTCAAGCTGAAGCTCCAGGGACAGGTCTTGCCCCAGACGGACACACCAACATTCCTTGGCGTAAAGATGGACACCCGCCTGACCTGGAAACCCCAGATTGAGGAGATGGAGACGAGAGGCATCCGCAAACTAGCCCTGCTGAAGAAGCTGGCCAGGATGACTTGGGGAGTGGACAGCAGGCTTCTCGCCAGGGTCTACACGCGAGCGATCAGACCCACCATGGAGTACTCAACCTCGTGGGGCACAGCCTCCAAGACCAACAAGAGCCGGCTCGACAAAGTCCAAAACATGAGACTTCACCTCATTCTTGGAGCCATGAGGTCAACGCCCATCCATGACATGGAGAAAGCTGCTAACGTCGAGCCCCTGGAGAGAAGACGCGACCTGAAAGTCCTGATGCAGGGCGAGAAGCTCAGAAGACTGCCCTCACACCACCTACACCACGGACTGGAGCAGCCCACAAAGAACCGTCTCAAACGGCAGAGCCTCAACCACTAGTATAAGGCACTCAGAGCACAGCACAGCGATGTTCTGGCAGCAGAAGGGGAGCCTCGCACTGACCTTGCCTTGCCTGACTGGAGGCTCGACCAAGAGATAGAGGCCACCATCAGCCTCAGAGTTCCTGGCATCACCACCAAAGACCAGCAACCAGTTATTCTCAAGATCCTGACTCTGGCCATGATAGAGGAGTCCTACCCAGCCAGCTCCTGGACACATGTATACACAGATGGATCAGCAGAGGAAGCCACACACAATGGAGGCAGTGGTGTCTACGTCAGATTTCCCGATGGAGTGTCCTGCAGTATCGCATTTCCTGGAGGAAAGCTCTGTTCTGATTTCAGAGCTGAATTTCTGGCCGTCACAACAGCAGCAGAATTCCTCCCCTCCTATGGAAAACCCCTTGGCAGAATCTCCATTTTCACTGACTCCACCTCCACATTCCAGGCCCTTGACTACCCTGATCATGGTCCACTGATCCAGTCGCTCAAGGCCTCTCTCGCAGCCCTTACCCAAACAGCCCCAACAACTCTCCAGTGGGTGCCTGCACATGTAGGTCTCCCAGGCAACGAGCGTGCAGACCACCTTGCTAAGGAAGGAAGTCAGCTCACACAGCCGACCGTTCCTGCCACGTATGAGCATCGTGTACAATTATCGACATTCACATCAACATTCTCCATACAGCCTGCATAGTTTGTCATAATTCATTTTCAGCTTGTTTATTATCTGTTATGGCATTCACGTGTCCCATCACAATAAGATAAAGTGTATCCATTTCTTTTTTTTTTAATGCAGTAAGGCTTCTTCCATTATCAGGACATCATCTTTAATCAATTCATCGTTTTATGTAGGGCCTCCTTCTGGAACAACATAACAAGCAACCAAGATAACATCTTCATCAGTGCTAAACACATTTTTATCTATTTTCATCGCAATGGCATTGTCACAGCTGAGCTTTATTTCTTTCACATTTTTTGTGTAAATGTTTTCTTATTAACAACAACACACCTCCAGAATTCCTTCCATGAATTGACATTTTTTTAGCTGGCACAGAAAACTGAAGATAATCTGTGAATACATTACTAGAATCAAATGACAAATCAAGAAACATTTCAGAGAAACAAAATCAAATATATTTGCATACTTTATGAAAGAAACATCTTCCAATTTACTGTATAAGTTTTCAACACTGTAATTGAGAAACGTCCATTGAGATTGATGGTCGGGCCTGTCCTATTTTTTCGAGGCGCTCGAACGCAGGTTGCTGACGTTCGCACCACCGCCCTTCCCCTTGCCACGGTCCGCACCTGTAAAACGGCTTGTCTGGTTATCCAAGTAGGTTTGAATGCCTGCCTGCCTGCCTGCCTGTCTGGCATGTGTTGTCCGCGTGGTGCACGTACATCACTGTCAAGACGTTCACCAGTGACAGAACACGAGGAATCCCCGCTGGTAACTGTTGACCCGTGTTGCTCTCTCCCACTGTGAGGGACGGGCGGTCCATTGTCGCTGCCTCCGTCACTCTGCCACTGATCTTGGCTGGGCCGGGTACCGTAGAGTGTAAAGAGGGAAGAACACACACTCTCACCACCCTGCTCACTCTGGGTGGAAGTCTTGTTAAGACAGAAGACAGACACACCCTGCTGATTCAGATGTGTAGCGCTCTGAGCTTGTGTGATGTCACGTTCAAGTGTTGGGCTTGTGGCAGCACTGTTTTCATCTCCATTTCCCAATACCTGAGCATAAGTTCGGGGGTCTGTGAGTTGGGGCCCAATAACCAACTGGCCCTTTCTGAAGAAAGCTCTCTTTCCTTCCCTCCTAGCTTTTGCTACAGTCTGGGCCTGCGCTCTAGTAAGGTCATTTGCCACTTTAATTCCCTGATCGAAAAGTTGTTGCCGAGTGTCTCTGTTCGTAATTAAGGACATTTTGTCTTTCCATCTTCTAAATTTGACAATCATAGGTCTAGTTTGACCTTTACGTGCGTAGCCTGTCCGATGCGCTCGCTCAATATCATCTTCCGTCCAGCGGCTATGCTGATCTACATTAATCAGAACATCCACAACTGCTTTAGCACATGTATCAAATGTTTCATTGGGCTGTTTATGGGGAATCCCGAAAAAGCACAGATTGTCTCAGTGAGATAAATTCTCCAGTCTGTCTGTGTCTATTTTTAGTTTCTCAGCTGCTTCTTTCATTTCCTTTATTTTTTCAGTCAGTTTATATGACTCTTTTTTTCTGTCCTCTGACACGGTATACAGGAGTTGACTATCTGATGTCATGTCTGTTACTGTCTCTGTCAATTGCCTGTGGTCAGTTTCCAGTCTGTCACATCGTCTGTTTATCTCCTCGCATTGTTGTTTTACTTGGCTTAATCCGTCTTTGATCTCACCAAGATCGTTTCTGATGAATGATGTATGTTGATGAAATTGTTGCTGTATGACTTCCATAAGTCTGTCAAACATGTCTTCCTGTCCTGTCATCATCTTCGTCGCAGCTGTCATTTCCTCTGTCAAGATCTCTGGTCCATCAGGGTTAGGGCCAGGGTTGGTTTCAATATTCCCGCTCAGAAGAAGCCTGTGGAATAAGGAAACGGCGTTCATGGCACGAAAAGCGAGAACAAGTATTTGCACGTGCACGAAAAGAGAGAGAGAGAGAGAGAGAGAGAGAGAGAGAGAGAGAGGAAGCAGACGCAGAGCATCATTTAACCCATCCTATTTCAGAGCGTACCACTGCCGCAACATGAGGAACACAACACAACACACAAAGCCAATTGTTTACAAACTACTCTTCGATTCACCAGGCCAAGGGAAGAGGAAGAGGGAGAAGCTGTTCCTTGGACATTGAGAAATGGACGTGCTCTCTCTCTCTCACTCTCTTGGTTCTCCACTCTCTCCAGCATTTTACAGGTTAGACCAAGAGTCCAGCAAAATAACCGTATCAAGAAGCATATATAGTGTCTCACTTTATCAGACAAAGCCACGAGGTAATGACAGTCAATACTGAATCAGAAAAAAAAATTGTCAGAGAAAATATTACAACAGAGGACCATACGCTTGCTCTTTTACATTTCGGTGAAAATGGTTAACGTACACAGCAAATGGTTGGGCCGATGATGGCCATTATCGGCCTGGGCCGGCATGCAGATGCCTCCGATAGTTTAATAGTCCCATAGGATCTATCCCACTGAGATCTATCAGTGGGACAGTTTATCCGATAGCTCGGCATGCATGGACATCCAACAGTGCCTCCAATAATTACCCGTGGCTGCTTTAAGAATAACTTGGCAGGGATTCCCCAACTTCCGCCTTCGCTTTGCATGCGTTCATCAGTTTAGCAGCAAAATGGCCGAGGGGAAGAGGGCTCGCAAACCAAATTTCTCGGACAGAGAAGTGAAAATTCTTCTAGAAGAAATAGCTATTGAGCAGAACATTTTGAATTCGTTGTTGACAACAAAAGTGACGAATAAAAGAAGACAAGTTATCTGGCAAGAAATTGCCCATAAAGTTAACACCTGCGGTGTTGCCTGCCGGACGGTCGCCGAACTGAAAGACAAATGGGGTATTTTAAAATGGGCAACAACACAAAAGAAAGATGACGCGAAAAAGACGGGCGGAGGCAAAGGGATGCCCCCGCCGATCTACGAGGATGCAGTGGTGGCAATTTTAGGTCACAACTCCACTTTGGTGAACGGCATTGAAGGTAAGCAAGTTGAAAGACATTTATATTCAACTAATTTCAAGATTAAACATTACTGACACTATAACAGTAACACGCTCACATTGGTTTGAAATGTTCTTGTCTAAAGTTACAGATTTCTCAAGATGTGGAATAATCTGAGTACTAAAACTGTCAATGCTCTAACTGTAAACTCTTAAGATCTAGTTGCAAAGTGTGACGACTGCAGGCAGAAATCTAAAAAAAAAAATCTTAAATAAATGCTAGCGAACCGCCCAGAGAAACGTGGACAAACGAGTCACAAGACAAAACACAACGCGTTTCGACCTCTTAGATCTTCTTTCAGGTAAGATACAATCGCATATAACAACAAAAAGTCACTTAGCTTTGATCGCTTCAGAGTTCAGCGCAAGGAAGGCATGTTTTGTCCAGTGACTCGTTTGTCCACGCTTCTCTGGGCGGTTCGCTAACATTTATTTAAGATTTGTAAACTCTTTAAAATATCAACTGGATAACCATCTTAAAACCTATGTGTTTCAACAGCTTTAGAGAATACCGACTATAGTAGAAAGCACTGTTAAGAGAGGAGAAGGATGCGAAATATGATTAACTGAAATTTCAGTGATTCACTGATTTGCCCATGAGACAATAGTCTCACAGTCTACTGAACGGGAGAGAATACCGTTTTGGTGAGATTGATTGGGGTTAATTACTGCCCACAATGTACAAAACGTATATGAGATTTTGAGAGCCACACCACCTTCCACCTCCACATGACAACTATGAGAAAGTCTCCCCCACCTGCTATGAACAAAATTTGGTGGAGAACCCTTGTTCTGGCATCCCCACCCCCATCGCTGACCTTTACAAAATGTCTCAAGTTTGATAATTTCAGCCTTTTCCATAAAACATGTTTGGATACCCTGCTTTTTCCCACCCATTTCCACGCTCCATAAAACATTTTATTAAAACGTTAATTGCACTGTGTGAGTGTGTGTGATAGAATGATCAAGGCTGTGAAGAATTTAAAAATCATTTCAACAGGAAACTTCTGGAATGTAGGGTGAATTAACTGTGATAATTTCAATCCCTTTACAGTGAAAGGAACCGAGTCCTTTCAGCCACGGAAGTGGAAGAGGTCGACCTGAAAACAAGCCAGCATAAGTACTGTAGATAAATGTGCCAATCGCGTGTTTATATATATATATATATATATATATATATATATATATATATATAGATCAATATAGTTAACTAGCCTAAAACGATTCTAAAAGCGCTCAACCCCTTGGGGAGCAACAATTAAAACGAATTCCTTTTTAATACTTCGTTTTAATTTTATATATATATATATATATATATAAAAATGCTGAACAATTAAGCAGTGGGGGAAAACTAGTGCAGGCCAACAATTCCTCGGTCACTATGATAATGACTTCGCAAAGATTTGAACTTTTAGAGAGAAAAAAAAATGAAGATGAAGAAAATGGGGGAAATATATTATTAATATGAGAAATCCTTCACTAGCTGCCTGAGGGAACCATCGTAATCCCTCTTGAAGGCAGATCTATTTGTATTGCCTGCTCCTAGGCCTTTCGTCTGCTGGATCAGACTCATGAGGGAGACACGGCTGATTGTGTCTGCGCTCCTGGTGTCAAATAGAGACACACCACAGTCCATAAAAAAGACTATATATATATATATAGTTAAGACAAGATTTAAGAGAATATTAAAATTATCTACAAATTTGTTTCTAGCGCTTGGCTATCGTCAGGATGGAGTTTGGGTTGCCCACTGCCGGTGTTATATAGTGTGTGGGGCCCGGTTGCAGCTGTTTTTACGTGCGTGTTGGTTGCACGTGTTTTTTTTGGGGGGGGGGTTTCAGGTTGTTGTACGGGGTGTGTTCACTAACAACGATTTCCATTTGTGCCTGCAGTTATTTACTATTCTGTTTTAGTATTAAGAGTTGCTAAGTGTGGTTTACATAGTATTAGCCATTTTTCAGTTAGGCATAGGCTGCATCTTTTTGAAATATTGCTGTATGGTGATGCCCTTTTTATGATTTTCCAGGATATGTTATAGTTTATTTTTGCGTCTTTAAGTTTCCAAATGTATTTGCTCAATTCAGTTTGGTTTTTGTATTTTTCTTTGTTGAATGACTGTTTGTGTTTTGCATATCTGGTTTTGAAATGGTTTTCAGTGATCCCTATGTATGTTTCTTTTTCATTTTCTGATGTCATGGTAGCCTGGTATACAGTATTGTTGTGGAGACATTTATTGCTTAGTGGACACTGCTCTTTTTTGGTGCAGTTGCAAGATTTCCTTTCTTCACCCTTCTTTGCTGTGTTGGTTTTCATTTTGTTGGATGCATCAGTTAGGTTTTTGAGGTTGGGCATACATGAGTACGATAGTTTGACAGTGTTTTTGTTAAATATTTTGGACAGTTTGTGTTCTTTTGGAAATGAAGTTGTTAAGATTTTGAAGAATTCTTTCCCTGTGTTTGTTTTGAGTTTCCCGTCGTATGGGGGGTTGTACCATATGATTTTTCTTTTTCTATTTTTCTTGCTTTTATTTGTGTTGTCATCTGGGTTGTATTGTAGTTTGTAATTGCATCCACTTCTTTGTAGTGCCTCCTGGTATTCTACTGCTGCATTGTTGAACACTCTCTCACTGCATGACAGATTTGATAGTCTCTTGTTTATGCCGTGGGGTATGGTCTTTAATACAGATGGTGGATGGTTACTTTTGATGTGTACATAAAGAGGTGCGTCGTTGGGTTTCTTGTATGGTTTATATATGTGATTAATGAGATCCAGTGTTATGTCTAAGTAGTTCACTACCTTTTTGTTTGCTTCAATGGTAATTTTTAAGTTGTGATTTTGGAAGATTTTGCATAGTTCTTTTTTCTTATTTTCAATGGTTCTTGGGTTGTTGGTCAGTGCAGCAAGGCCATCATCTCTGTATAGTCCGACTTGCTTTCTGAGTTTTTTCTTGATGTTGGATAGCATGAATAGCCCGACCAGTTCGCATGTTTCTGCACCATCATATGATCCCATGGTTACGTCAAATGTTAAGTTTCTGTTCGTTTTCTTGATCCAGGTTTCATTTTTGCTGTGCAGTAATGTTTTCTTGGTGTGGAGAATGATTTCCATTTCTGACCCTGTTATGTCTGTGTGGTTACTGGTAAACCTCAGTGCTTTGTTGAGTAGTTTCTAATCTATAGATGGGTAAAAGTCTACTATGTCAAATGTGATGAATACTGTATTATTTTGTTTATTGAGTTTTTTTAACCATTGGATAACTTCGTATGTGTTCTTCCAGAGGTTGTATTCAGATGTTGATTTTACGTTCTTTATTATTTTTTCCAGAATTTTCTTGCTTATTTTGCCTAATTCAGATTTGGATGGATTTATTAGTCTACATGTTGGATTGTTATGAAAGTTGGGCTTGTGGTCTTTGAGTGTTATGAAAGCTTCTTTTGTTGCTGTCGCTTCTATCCTGTCACTTAGGTCTATGCGCTGTGCAAGTTCTTTTTCTTTAGTGCGGATACTGTCATGTATATATTTGTCGGCTTTTTTGTAGTTTTTCTGGATGTTTTCATCAAGGAGTTGAGAGTATTCCTTTGGTTCTATTTTGTAGTAATTGCTAGTTTTGTCTGCCTTCACAAATATTTTTTTGTCATTTTGTACTTGTTTTATTTGGTTTTTTAATGTTGTTTGGAAATCGTTGTTAGATTTTTTAAAATTCAATATTGGCTACCCCGTACAACAACCTGAAACCCCCCCAAAATACGTGCAACCAACATGCACGTAAAAACAGCTGCAACCGGGCCCCACACGCTATATAACACCGGCGGTGGGCAACCCAAACTCCATCCTGACGATAGCCAAGCGCTAGAAACAAATTTGTAGATAATTTTAATATTCCTCTTAAATCTTGTCTTAACTAATGTTGTTCCCCAAGGGGTTGAGCACTTGTAGAATTATTTTAGGCTTTTTAATCATACTGATATATATATATGTATATATATATATATATGTGTGTGTGTGTGTGTGTGGTGTGCGTGTGCGTTTGTGTGTGTGTGTGTGTACATATCAGCATTCAAGCAAAAAACAAACACGTACGGTCACTTTTCCAATATTGCAGCTGGTAGGCCTTCCTCTGGGGAGTTGTATAAAAATGATAGATATATGTGCGTGTGTTCATTGTAATTTCCAACAATTAGAGATATTGTATGCTTGTAGTAGTTGCATGTGTTTTTGTCAATGTTTAAATCTGTTCCAATTTTCTTTTTGGGGGTGGGGATGAGGTGGTGCCACAGGGGGAGGTGTCTAGATCTATACTTTACATTGGTGGCAAGCATGTCCTCCAGTAATTCATTTTTTATTAGCACTTGATCGGTGTTATTAGGACTCCTGATGGCAAACACGTGGTTATCGCTAAAACTTTTCAAATCCTCCTTTGGCGTAAACAGTGACAGCTTTCTGCTGGGCACAACACAATTCTTGGTATGAAAGTCTATCATAGACTCCTGTATATTAAAACCCTCCTTTTTGTGAGGGGGGTATTATGAAGCCCTCCAAAATCGAAGCTGGCAATGTAAAAATCCTGTTTTGTTTTTTAAATATGATGCGAAACCTTGTGCTATTGTATGTGACATTGAATGATGGATAGTGCAAAAGGTGTGGTTCTGTTGTATACTTTTTTGTATAATCTTGATGTCTTCTTCATATGGCATGTTCTGCATGCTGTCATTTGGAAAATATTTTCTGGCTCATTGTTCGTTCGCTTTCCAGGTGGTATGGGTGGGTTGGTGGGGGGGGGGGGGGTGGTCTTTAATCGAGTCTTTTCTCTTAGATACAAGAAGCTTACTTGAGATAATTTGATAATTTAATGCCTGAAAATAGTTATTGCTGAACTGACACAGTTACCATTTTAAGGCAACAAAAAGGAAATCAGGGTATTCCTTCCTGTTAACTACGTGTTTATTCGGGTCGTCATGATGTACAGCTATTTACAGTCGCCATCCTTTTTGTGTAGCCATTACAGTGGGGGAAGATTGGACAACAGCATCAAGACACCAACCACCAGCAGCAGCAGTGATGCTGGAAGTCTGCGATAATGTCATGGTCCTCAACAACAGTGGACTCAGTGTGGAAGGAAACGCTAAATGCTTTATCAGTTAATGTTATGCCAAAATCGATTGGCTAAAGGGGTGAAGATCCCTATGGTCGAATACCAGATGTTCAGTGTGTAAACGTTTGTCAACAATGTACCCTTTACACCTTTTCAAAGCTGATGTGCCGCTCAGGGCGATTAGCTAATTGCCCGGTTCATGAGAACACGCCACATACTTCCTTCGTCAGCCAACTAATTTATTCAAAACTGTCAAAAGTTAAAAAGTTTAATATTATTTGAGAATATCACTGTAATTTATGGGTGGTGGCAAGAGCTAACTTACATGGGCCTCATGACATGTTACAGTGAGATTCATGTGATGGTTTTGTACTTTTTGAGAGTTTTAATTTAAAAAAGAAAAGAAAATGAATGTTCTGCTGTAGCGAAGCGTATGTTACCTAATACCACAGCATTTGGTACTGAACCTGAGTTGGTTGCAGAAATGCAGGGTATTGGGAATAAGGCATTTATTTGAAACAGTATTTTCATTAGTTACGACTTGTAAATTAATGTTCTGTTAAAAAAATGTTGTTTTACCAAGTAAGTGGGGAAAGACATGGGCAAGTCGGTATTGTAAACTTGTTTATCTCTTTTGATAGCATTTTTTTTAAAATAACTATTTTATACGAAAACAGGATACAAACCAAAGAATTCCCACTCCATTTTTCCTTAATATCTATTTTGTGGATTCTTGAACGGCATGTGTGCCACTTACGCCACTTAATGTGTGGCATAAATCATAACGATGTTTTGGTGAACGGATCGATGAAGGATGGAAATGGGCAATTCAAAATTATTAATGAGCTTTTAAATAGGTTATTAAGAGATAACAGCAGTCACATGTTCACAGTCACTGTTATGGTATTCAGCGCTTTCTGCCTCAAAATGCTTTCTGCCTTTATCTTAAAGAAACAAAATAGCACAGTCTCTCAGCATTGTTTTCTCCCCATTCTATTTGTTATGAAGTCACTTGCAACAAACATGTACCACAAAAACAGAAGCTGGAATACATACTGAACTCACATTGTGCTTCACTATTGTCAGTGTAAAAGGAAACTTTGAACAGTAAAATTATGATGGCACAAATACAAACAAAAAGTTAACCATTTAGGTAATGACACGCATGTATGTTAAGACAAGAGAAAAAAAAACAGATGGAAGTAACTGCACATGTACAGCAACTGAACAGCACAACCTGAGTGAAATGAAACTGAAAGTGATACAATGCTCTTTCAGTAAAAATTTCGTGTACAGTTCGACATCATCGTATCTGTTCAGTGGATGCAGTCTGTCTCGAAAAATGCGTTCTCTGCGCAACATTCGACGTCTCCGCATTCTCAGAGCGACAAACGCGGCTGCCATCTTGTCAACAAAGATATCGGACCAAAAGATGAGATATCGAAGGGAAGTACCACCTATAAACTTATAGGGGGGGGGGGGGGGGGGCAGGTCTCTATCGTGGCTTCCTCTATGAGAATTTTTCCGCATTATCGACCCAACTACAGCAATCGGTTCGTTAGACGATTTATCGGACCTATCTGCATGCGACCCCAGGTCTTCCGAAATATTCGCACCAAGTATGCAGGATAGATACCACACAGTCCACAATGGATGACACATGCGGTACTGCACCTCTGAGAAGAGAATATCCGTTTACTTTTGAACGAGTCTTTTTCATTTCATTGGAAACATGACTGAAATGATTTGTAGTTTAGAGCTGATTTTATAGTTTAGAGTGGGTTGTAGTCATCATCATCATCATCATCATCATCATCATCATCATCATCATCATCAAACTACAAAGAAGAAGAAGAAGGAGAAGAAGAAGGAGGAGGAGGAGCAGCAGCAGCAGCAGCAGCAGAAGAAGAAGAAAGAAGAAGAAGAAGAAAAATGATGTTGTTGTTGTTGTCGTTGTTGTTGATGTTGTTGTTGTTGTTGATGGTGATGATGATGATGATAACATTAAGAATAATGATAAACATAATAGTAAACAACATAATACTGATAATAACACAACAACAACAACAACAACAAAAAATCATCATGATCATCATCATGATCATCATCATCATATAATGATGATAACAATAAAAACAACAACAATGATATAACAACAACAACAACAACAACAACAACTAATAATAAATAATAATAATAATAAGCATGATAAGCATAAACACAATAAACATAACATAAGAACAATAATAATAACAATAATAATAAACATAATAATAGCAACAACAAAATAATAGTAATAATAATAATATAATAATATTATTATTATTATTATTATTATGATAATAATAGTACTATAATGATGATGATGATAATGATTACAACAAAATGGACGGGAATAAAGACGATATGAAACCTCTGTTGGATTCATTTTGTCGTGCAAATTAACATGGCAAACGTTTGTTTCTTTGTTTGTTTGTTTGTTTGTTTGTTTTTTAACTCTTTCTCATATCTGCCTTGACTCTTCCGTTCAAATACGGGAATACTTTTACACTTACTTAAAAAAATGTTTCCAAATCTCCAGGCAGGCGACAATGTCTGTGTCAGACTTCTTTTTCCTGTATACCAGCAGTTGAGGGCTTTGAGAGACTCGCACCATTTTTAACCCCTGGCTGAGTTCTAAGACACATTCTTTTCCCTTAGAGGTAATCACTACATAATAGCCAGCTCTGGGCAGACAAAGTCCTCCAGCGCTACAACTTCATCAACAGGGGGCTGGATGGAAAACGTGCTTACAAACACAGCTAACTGTTTCTGAATCTCTAACATTGGGAGAAGCGTGGGAGGCTCCAAGTCTCCTGTGTGTGGAAATTGAACCCCCAATACTGTATGGCTGCGTGGAAGATCTAGATTTGGATGCTTGCTACCTTAAAGTTTGATTCAAGCTCCATCGGGACCTATCATAGCAACTTTACTTTTGTCATCAGCCAAGGCTGTAACATGACTTCAAAGTTTCTGGGCAGTTAGACCGCTATTTCTGTCTATCTATCTATCTATCTATCTATCTATTTTATCTATCTAACCTATCTACCTATCTAAACTGCTCTTTTTACATAATGGCTGTATTATAGTTTTCGACCAGTTTTCTTGATAAATACCTTTATCAAGCAGTTTGTTTATCAATTTTTCAATGACATTAATGACTACATCTGATTCGCTCTGGATCATTTCCCCAATTATGCCGTCAGACCCGGAAGATTTTTCACTTCTAAGATTTTTAATGGCACTGGATATTTCTTGTTTGGATATTGGTGCCTTTAGTACATATACATCATCTTCTGTGCATTCCAGAGCCGTTTGTTAGTTTACTTTACCAACATTTTCAGTACAATCCACAATCTCCAAAAGATGACGAAAATGGTTAAACTAAGGGGGCCGGAATAGCTCAGTTGGTAGAGCGCCGGACTCGTAATCCTGAGGTTACGGGTTCGAATTTCGGTACAGGGGGATTTTTCCCTCGGAGTTAACATTGGTTCTGACTCCATTCCCCATACAGTCCTTCGAATGAGACTATAAACCGAGGTTCCGTGTGTGAACGCACGCATAACATCTTGCACACACGTAAAATCCCATCACCAACTTTCGGAAGAGAAGGCCAGTTTGGCCGTTGGTATGGATGACACGTTACACATAGCATGCACCCTGCGTGAGAAATTGAAAGAATGGAGGAAGCAAGGATATTGAGTGAACGATATTGGACGATATTGACTGTATGACACGGGAAACGACTGAATGAAGCGCCAGCTGGCAGCTCTTCAGTCGGCACTACCCAGGTAGGCAGCCCGTTGTGTAAACGATTGTGGATTGTAAAGCGCTTAGAGCTTGGTCTCTAGCCGAGAATAGGCGCTATATAAGTATTCAGTATTATTATTATTATTAGATATATTGTCCAATGACTGCCTACGCTTCAGTGCAAGTTGGTTTACCCTCTTCCAAAATTCTTGTTGATTATCAATTCTATCCATAGTTTGGAAAAGACTCTAGCTTTATCTCGGTTCATTTTCTGCTTAAGTATTGTTGTCTATTCTTTTCTAGCCTTGCGGTAGTTATGTAGATGATCTAATTTCAACTTTTTTATTTGTTTATCATTGACTGCCTTTAGACATGAGTTACGGAATGTTCTAAGGAGTTTTCTCACATTTCGTCTTTCAATAAAACATTCATTATCAAAGCAGCTTCCATCAGCTTCTTAAAGTCTAATTGCCAAATCAATTATTTCTACAATTGTTTCTGACTCCAGAGATCTAACAAAGATGTCCTTCTGTGGATTCAAATCAATCTTTTAATCCAGCTATCCTTTTCAATAGATATTTCATTATCAAAATCATTTACATTTGTTACTCCACTTAGCAAGAATTCAACAGACATGCGACTTGATTCAATTCTGTCAGCAACAAACAGTCTGCATGATGCTAAGAGTGTGTGATGCAATTCTACTAATAAAATGACGTAGTCAATAGCACTGCACCCAAACTCGAACACACATGTACAGTGACCTTGAAGATCGCCGTTACACTCACCATTAAGGATGCAGAGTCCTAGGGTAGAACACATGTTTAATAACATT
This sequence comes from Conus canariensis, assembly GCA_033310375.1. NCBI lineage: Eukaryota > Metazoa > Mollusca > Gastropoda > Neogastropoda > Conidae > Conus > Conus canariensis. The sequence continues at coordinate 29,940,055 of CM065741.1, forward strand.
TAACGAACATTATTCTCATGTTTGTTTTCTGAATTCCTTGTCATGACACAAATATATTTTTTCGAGTCTATGTGAAAAAGCAGACAACAATTATTAATTTCATAAAACGTATGAGATGTCCTAGCATTCAAATCCCCACATAACATGACAAGTATATTTCTATCTATCATCATGTCCGTCTTCCATCAGAATTATACCTATCAGTATCAATGATTTGATAGAACGGACTTCCACTTGGTGAGGCATAAGTACATATACACAACAGATTTTTTGTTTAGTCCAAGACTTTCTTTGCCAATATCAAAACACAACATCTTATGATATTTACATTTTACTTGATGAACAAAAGGAATTACCGTAGTTTTAATTAACACAACAACAACACCTGATTGTTGACCCTTTTTGAAAGCGTTTGGGCAGGATTACAAAATGCTGTGCAATCTAGAAACATAAATGCATTGACGTTATCTACAAAGGTTTTTTACTGAACTTCCGACGTGAAAATCGGAAAATTTTAATGAATTAAGTCTGTCGTGCACAGTTTTGAAACAAGACCGTCTACATTCCACGTGACGACAGTGAAATTATTAATCTTTGCTACACAGACCTCTTTGCCATTACCCAAGTGGTGCACATAATCAACACCAACACAATTTCTCTCACAATGTGGGCGCAAAGAATCAAACCCCTCCTGCTTAGACCCCAAGGGATCTCGATTTCATCCCAACCGACACAACCCCACACACGCTGCTTCACTGCAGCATACCTGTCCCCTTGGTCCATCCATGACAGAACAACGTTCACCACAGCTTTCTCCTGAGTATGTAGTAGACTTGTTAGTCTCATAATTATTTATTTATTTTGTTATCAGCCTGAAACAAGAGAGAGAGAGAGAGAGAGAGAGAGAGAGAGAGAGAGAGAGAGAGAGAGAGAGAGAGAGATGCTGAAAATGTTTCAGAGCAGGGCAACTGTTCTTACAGAATACCTTCACATCCTGCACATTTGAATCTTGTAATGATGTCCGCATCATCTGGGTACATTACAGCCAGAGGAAATTTGAGTACTAGTGCTGACCCACAGTATCTGTTCAGAAGCTTGCGTGTCCCTGTTGGATACGTTATCATTACCAGCTTCAGAGAACTGGTGCCACTTCGGTCAGGTATTGATCTGTATCATATTTACAGAACACATGACTCTATTGGTCATTGTGCCGACACTATAATGAGGTCTGGTACAGAGGTGATCCGAAATCTGACTTTGCACATGCTTTGAACACTTCAGCTATAATGATAGCTGTCAGGACAGATCAATGTGTCAATACGAATTGTTTTCAACTTTGGTTTTCCTTTTTACCAAACAATGGCACATTCCAAAGAACTGCCAGTGGTTTGTGGAACTGTTGTGTGGAGCACTATTCCTACATTCGTCATCACCTGGAGTGTAATTTGAAGACAGAGTGTGAAGACGGGCGGGATGAGACAGAGCACTGCCTCTTCAGCAGTTCTTGGTGTCAGGGTCTGGTGGCTTTATGTGGCCATTGCTACAAGTTTGCCAAATCTCAGTTGATGGTAAACAATAAACAGGCCAATGTTTACTGTGAATCATTGGGAGGTGCATTGAGTTTTCCGAAGTGTTTAAATGACTGGTATGACGTGCTTCGAAATATGACTAGGATACACCCGGAAAGGGTAAATCATCTTCTAGTTGACTTTTACATCAATGATATGTCGCTCCCTGCGTTATATAGATATGCAATCATCGAAGACAATACTGCTCATTATCATTCTGTTCAATTTTCTTGGCAGATGCAGGTGGCAGGGAAGAAGTGTTTGGCAACAGAAATAACGAATTTAGTCCGGGTAAGCCCTGCTGCGTTGTATTATTTTATAGGTGCAGTTTTGAAACCTCATTCTTGTACAGGAGATTCTCATCACCAAATCTATGGAGCCGTTTGTGAATTCAAGGGAAACAATTCAAAATACCGTTACTATATGAAGTCAATCTCTTTGCCCTCTACACAATTTGTGTCGCCTTCAGGACAGTATGATATCGCAGTTTGTGACAATGATGATGTGACATTTACAGTTTTTCTCTGTGGTTCTAATCAGCATAAGGTCTGTGGTCCACAGCAAGTACCGAATCCTGCTTCTGATCAAGTGTTCTGCAGGTTTGATTCAAGAGACTGTGACTCCATTTCTGTACCTTCATTTGCATGCAATGATGAAATCATCATGGTGTCGATCACTCTGATGTGCGACTTTATAGAGGATTGTCGGGATAAGAGTGATGAGTCATTTTGTGAACATCCCATTTGTGTCGGCATTTTGCTTGTGGTACAGGTCAGTGTCTGTCCTATGAGCAGGTGTGTGACCAAATCCTCCATTGTCAAGACGAGTCAGATGAGCATAACTGTGATGCAGTCCAGAATGTATTAATAAACACAGTATATTTTCCGTCTCCTGCTCTTATTACATTTGATGGCGTAAGACAGTTTGTCTCTGTCCCAATGGAATCCAATGACTCCTGTCCAGACAGTCATTATCGTTGTCCCGGTGAATTCAATGACTGCCTGCCTGTCTTCACACGGTGCAATGGAGTGTACGATTGTCTTGACCACCAGGACGAAAAACAATGTGAGGAAATGACATGTCCAGGATTCTTCAGGTGCAGAGCATCCATCACCTGTATACACAGTGACCACATGTGTGATAGCTGGTATCACTGCCCAATGCATGACGATGAACTACTATGTGGCATAACATGTCCTGTGACATGCATGTGTCAGGGCCATACATTTCTGTGTTTTCAGCCTTTTGCTGCAGCACTTTTCTCCCAGTTACGCTACCTGGATGCCACAGGATCAGGTATGACACTGTCAGATGTGAGCAATAATACTTACCTGATTCACCTGGTCCTTCGTCAGTGTAATTTGACCATGCTACCTGAGATTAAACTGTTGAATGTGAGGGTATTAGTTCTTGGGGGCAATAAGCTACAGCAGGTCAATATGACCACTTTCATTGGTTTAAAAAATCTGCTGGTGTTGTCACTACCCAATAACCCCCTTACCTCATTAGTTTCGTCTGGTCTTCAGCACAATATTCTCTCAGAGGTTGATCTGTCATTCACCTCACTGATGGTCTTTGATGCCGAAGTGTTCTCATCGTTTCCTGGCGTACACAAACTGAATCTAACGTTTACTCTTCTGCACACAATCAGCACTGGGGGATTTCAGGTCATGACACAGTTATCCGAACTGTACATGGAAGGTAGCCCAGTGAAAACGTTTCCTCCTGATCTGTTTAAAGATCTGTCCCGGCTGCACATCATTTCGACTGAAAACTATAAGCTGTGCTGCAATGAAATCCTCCCACGTAACGTTGACAACCTTGTTTGCCATGCCCCTGACAACGAAATTTCTTCGTGTGAAGACTTACTACAGTCATGGATATACCGCGCCTTTTTGTGGCTGACCCTTTGTCTGTCGCTGACTGGCAATGCCTTCTGTTTCTGTGCACGTTTCTTTGCAAAGACCATGGACTTCTTCAAGTGCGTTCAGTGTGTTTGTTATCAATCTTACGATGGCTGACTTTCTGATGGGCGTTTACAATACTATTATTGGAGTGGCTGACGAACGGTACCGTGGCATATATCTACACAATGATGACACATGGAAAAGCGGTGCAACATGTAAAGTGGCTGGTTTCCTGTCCCTGTTGTCCAGTGAGACGTCAGCTTTGGTCATTTGGTTCATCACTCTGGACGTTTTGTTGTTCTTCGATTTCCATTCAGCACGTTCCGTTTTGGGAGAATGTCAGCACTGGTGGCTTGTCTGTTGACTTGGTTGGTGGGGTGGTGCCTTGCCTTGGTGCCTTTACTTCCCCTGACATCGCACTGGGAGTTTTACAGCCAGACAGGTATATGTATACCACTACCAGTTACCAGGCATCAGTTTAAAGGGAAAATGTATTCCTTCAGTGTGCTAATTGTCTTTAATTTCATTCTGTGTTTAATGGTTTCTGTTGGTCAGCTGTTCATTTACCGATCAATACAAAACAATACGTTAAAAACTAGTTCCACGAAAAGTTCACGTGATTTGACAATAGCTAAGCGGCTGATCACAGTAGCAGTTACAGATTTCATGTGCTGGTTTCCCATAGGGCTGTGTGGTATGATGGCACGTGCTGATATGCCCATACCTGGAGAAATCAATGTTGCCCTAGCAGTTTTTGTGCTGCCACTAAATTCTGCAGTCAACCCCTTTCTCTACACCTTTAACAGGCTGTCAGAAAAACGAAGTAAACTCAAGGAAGCAAAATTTCTCTCGTGGCTAGAATCCCACGCTGAACTGGTGGTGACTTGATGGCAGGTGTTGGCGGCAGACCATGTGAATTAGCTCATTTTGTGACTTGATGGCAGGTGTTGGCGGTAGACCATGTGAATTAGCTCATTTTGTGACTTGATGGCAGGTGTTGGCGGTAGACCATGTGAATTAGCTCATATTGTGACTTGATGGCAGGTGTTGGCGGTAGACCATGCGAATTAGCTCATTTTGCAGGTCCTGTTAATGACAGTGAGGAAAAGATAGGGACAACTACACAACGAAACGTCTTTAGGAATAGTTGTTGTCTTGGAAATTAATGCTTCTGCCCTGAACCTTCGCTCTAAGGGTGCTGGATCACATCCAAGTCATGATTCTTAGATGCCCTTCCGACAGCAATACATTTATTGTGTGCGTTGTTGATGGGAGTGGTTCCGTAGAATTTAACCTGCACATTCACGATCGTTAAGTATCTTATATTAAAGTCACCTTATAATGGATGATTTATCCATTACTGTGATGATGGAGGAATTGTTAGCTTGCGCTTAGTGTTAGGCTGCACTTGTTTACCCACTACTGAATCGTTCAGCTTATGTACACACACACACACACACACACACACACACACACACACACACACACACACACACACACACACACATACACACACACACACACTAAACAAGGGAATGAGAAAAGGGTGGGATGCACAGAGAGACAGAGAGAGCGAGAGAGAGAGAGAGAGAGAGAGAGAGAGAGAGAGAGAGAGAGAGAGAGCATGTGCATGCTAATCTCTGTGTGTGTGTGTGTGTGTGCGTGTGCGTGTGTGTGTGTGTGTGTGTGTGTGTGTGTGTGTATGCACAGAAGTGTGTATGTGTGTGTGTGTGTGTGTGTGTGTGTGTGTGTGTGTGCATATGTATGCACACAAGTGTGTATGTGTGTGTGTGTGCGTGTGTGTGTGTGTGTGTGTGTGTGTGTGTGCATATGTATGCACACAAGTGTGTATGTGTGTGTGTGTGTGTGTGTGTGTGTGTGTGTACGTGTGTGTGTGTGTGTGTGTGTGTGTGTGTGTGTGTGTGTGTGTGTGTTGTGTGTGTTTGTGTGTGCACGTGCGCCAATAGTGGGCAATTTATCACAGAGAGAGAGAGAGAGAGAGAGAGAGAGAGAGAGAGAGAGAGAGAGAGAGACTCACACGCAACCGAGTATTTAAATACGTGTTAGAGAAAGAGAGGGGGGGGGGAGAGAGTGTAGGGGGGGGTGCAGATAGACTCACAGACAGAGACAGACAGACAGTGTACGACCGACAAACATAGAGAGAATACGACAGGAAGATAGACAATGAGTCAGCAGGCCAGATAGACAAACAGGCACACTCACTCTCATACAAACACAGAGAGAGAGAGAGAGAGAGAGAGAGAGAGAGAGAGAGAGAGAGAGAGAGACAGAGACAGAGACAGACAGACAGACAGACAGAGATAGAGACATATCGATAGACTTAGATAGATAGCTTATGGGAGGCAGTAAGTAATAGCCACCAGCAGCCAGAATGAAGTAGACGGGGGTGTACACCCAGATCAAATCTATGGAATGCAACACAAAACGAAACAAGTGATTGTAACAGGCATTTCTTGTCAAGGGGATCGGCTCTTGCAGCAGAGTGTTTTAATAGGCAGAGTATCACCCGTGACGTCAGAATCGACTTAAAGTGCACCTCTCTCTTCTCTCTCTCTCTCTCTCTCTCTCTCTCTCTCTCTTCAGAACACGATTGATGAAGAAGATGCCTTTACTGATGGTTTGATTAATTCGTCAAACGACTATCACTTGACATGTAAAATCCCAGGAATTATGCTTGAGATATTTGGGGGCAAGGTTGTGCGAACACATTGCATCTCTTCCTGAATTAAATTAGTTACTGTTCTCAAGAACAGATCGATGCCAAACTGACACCGATGGAGTTACATCAGCATCACTTTTAAACCCATGCAAGACCATTACACGGTATCTGCAAAAGCCATAGATAAGCAAGCCTCCACCCCACTCCCCCCACTTGTTACGGTCTCATTGACAGGCGCTCCTTGGAAGGGGTGTCTGTTCTTTATGAAGAGCATCCATCAATGTGATCAACACCAGAGGGAGCTGCAAATGGAGATTTTTGTCTTTTAACTCATATCGTTGTAAAATCACTCCTGATCATGTTGCAGCCTCATTTATGAAATACGTCTACTGTTAATCACATACCTTAGGAGTTTTTCGATTGTTCACAACGCCACACAACGTACAGAAATGTGTCTTTAGCACTTAAAAATGGACTTGACAGGCCAGAAAATTTGCTGTAAGTAAATCCGCTGGTGCATTACAAACAGAATACCATGGGGTGCCCAATCTGATTTCATTACTTTGCATAATCATTTAAGAACCAGGCTGATGTGTTAAAGGTCCACGTAAGCCAGATCTTAAAGTAAAAACATACCCAGCATTCTGTCCATATCGTTGGTGAAAGCATTCTTTAGAGTGTTGGGACTTCCATGTTGTGAGACATAAGCATTTTACAGCAGACTCCATGAAAACCTTGTTCAGAGATGTCCCATCTGATGTGATCTTTGAATTTCTGAGAGAGGTTAACATTTTTCATCTAAGATTTTAAGGAAGAAAGATCTTTAACGAGGTGTTTTTATGAGGTGCATTTTACAGGGTTATGTGAAATTTTTAATTACTTGTGAGTGGACTTGGACGCCATGACAGCCCTGGTATGACCCTTTGCGGTCGGCTGGGCTATAAGCAACATTACTTACTTACTGGTGAAAGTATTCCAGCTCAAAAATCGTGTCTGAAAAGACGAATTTGGATGTACAATAAATCTCAATCGAATTTTAGATTCTAGAAGCTCTGTCTCTTGCTGGCCTTACCAGCCACGATATTTGGTTTTGATTTGACTCCCAAAGAAGATCTAGATCTAATTAGGACCATGGATGTTCATAATGATTAACCAGTAATCCACGCAATCTCATATGGGTTCAAGATTTATCCGTGTGCACAGTGGATTTGAGGATACAATGGCGCGTAGGCACAATGGCACATGGATGCAGTCGAGCATGGACAAAACGGCACGTGCACACAACCATGCCTCTTCCTTCGCCCGGTACACCCTAAGTCGTCTGCCTGGCGTCCAGAGAAGCCCCGGTGCTGTCCGTGCTGGTCCTCCTTCCTGTCGTGGCACTCTGGCTGCTGAATCTCGACTGCCGGACGCAGGGATCCGCTCGACGTCCCCACAGCGAAGTGGCAGACTGCCCCAGAACATCAGCGTGAGGAAAAAGCCTAGGGTTACACCGGCGGCTCTGGTTCGCAGGACCAGCACGGCGACTTGCTTTGCACTTTTCTCAGTGGCACTTTTCTCAGTGGCCCTTTTCAACATGAAGTTGATGTAAACTGACTCAAAGGAGCCACACGACGCCCTGAAGACCAGAGGGGGTGACGGCATGGTGTCTTCAGTACTCGAACTCAACGTCACTCCCTCAGCGTTGACAAAAACAATACCACAGTGTCAACGGCGACCCGCACGATGCAAGCCGCGGTTCACGCCCCCGAGAGAGAGAGAGAGAGAGAGAGAGGGGAAAACACGACGAAACCCGAGAGAGGAGTGTGTGAGCGAAGTTCGCGACGAGTGGCCGCATTTTTTGATCGCTCTGGTTTTCCACGCGCTTGTTTGTTTTCTGACTTAGTTCCCCCCCCCCCCCCCTCCCCTTTTTTGTGCTGTTGATATTTGTTCTAAATAATTATGTTCATCCGTCCACTGTACTGGCCAGCCCAGTTTTCTGCACCATGATTGCTTCTTCTTTCCTACCGTTTTCTCGTCTTTTTTTGTTTGGGAGTGAGCCGTTAAGAACAGAAAGTGTTTGTGTTTTCATCCTGACGGACCTTGCTGGGAGACGAAGGCAAGTAGTATCCTTTGATGATGTGTTGACTTTTATATGGTGCTGTGAGATACTGTAATGACTTATATTAGATCGGGATTTGTTCTCCTACCACTTGTTTGAAAAAAAAAAAAAATGGTGGATACAAACAAACGAATCTTGCCCGTTTTTATTCTGAGCAATCAGCTACCCTGTTTTGACCAAAGGCCTTTCATTACGGCGGAGATCTGTTCTTCTGTTGAAAGAACTGCTGGCTGTGAATCGGTGGAAGAAGCACAGAGAATAGGGGGGTCTTTGGAGGATTTATCCTCGCAAGTCGGAAGCGAGACACAAGATTTTGATACAGGGGTTTGTTATGAGAGGGGTACAGGTGGAAGTGAAAGAAAACAAATCCTTTTGTTGTCACTTCTCCTGATGGGGAAGAGCGAGAAATTCCAGCGACAAAACTTGCCGTGAGCAATGTTCCTCTGTCTTTCTCCGATGACGATATCTTGCATGCCATTAAAAACCTGAGTGGAGTCGAAAGATATTCAGTACTGGGGAGGGGAGAGGGGCGCAGCGTGAATGACGTCTGTGCATCTCCCGAATTTGTATGAAGGTGGGGGGGGGGGGGGGGGGGGGGGGGGGGGGGGGGTGGGTGAAAGGCACAGGAGGGGGGATGAGAGGCTCATCTTAATTTTTTAGTTCCACAATTCTTGTAAAAGCAAGAAGGTTCGGGAGAGGACTGAGCAAGGGGGGGAGGGGGGGGGGGGCGCTTATTTACCATTTTTTTTTTAAACAGGGTATTCTCTCTTCTTCCGAAATCCTGAAAAAGCAGGGGTGGGGTGGGGACACCGTAACCCATGATGTCCATATTTTGGAGCTTTAAATATTGAGGGAGACGAGAACACAAAATAGTGTCACACCTCTCCATGTATTTTCACCGAGGGGCAGGGGGGAGGTGAGGAGGGCCCAGTACACTCTGCCCTCGGTTAGGTTATATTGATTGCATCGTATTCATATTGGAATTCAGAATCCAGTGACTCATTAAACATTCTGAAATGATGGTTGGTTTGTGGTAACCTGGTTAATTTACTCAATATGCTCATTTGAACGTAGTTTCTGGGAAGAACTTGATGGTGGGAATGATGCCCCCCCCCCCCCCCCCTTCCAGTCTGATCCTCAGTCAGCGGTCTGTAGTAGAGGGAAACGCACCTCGGTGAGCCGATTGCTGACATATGCTTTCTGAATGGTCAATGGCCTGGCTCCCCACAAACATAACAAACTGATACAGGTAGTTCCCTGTAGTTGAAGTGAGATATTAGTGTGTACCTGTCTGGCAGCCTGGCTATACGTACGGTTCCTGAACGAGCGCACGCCACTCCCCCCCCCCCCCCCCCACACACACGCACAACTATCCATCTATTCATCTATCTGTCTATCAAGCACTGATGGCAGTGTGTCTTGGCTAGGGTCGGTATGCATGGGAACCAAGATGGTCGTGTCTTTAGTGTTTGTAGATGCGGACTTCTTTCTGTTAGTGTGTACATGTCTGGCAACCTGGCTGTATGTACTGTTCCTGAGCGAGCGCACCCGCGCGCACGCACACACACACGCACACACACACACACACACACACACACACACACACACACACACACACACACACACTACTGTCTGTCTATCTATCTATCTATCTATCTATCTATCTATCTATCTATCTATCTATCTATCTATCCACCGACCGATCCACCGACCAACCCACTGATAGACCAACCGACCCACCGACCGACACACTGACCCTCCAACCCACCGATCCACCGACTGACCAGTGCAGCCCAGCCCAGCCCAGCCCAGCCCAGCCCAGCCCAACCCAGCCGTGCCGTGCGAGCCGAGCCGAGCCGAGCCGAGCCGAGCGAGCCGAGCCGAGCCGAGCCGAGCCGAGCCGAGCCGAGCCGAGCCGAGCCGAGCCGAGCCGAGCGAGCTAGGCCAGGCCAGGCCGAGCCGAGCCGAGAGCCAAGAGCCAGAGCCGAGCCGAGCCAGAGAGGCCTAGCCTAGCCGAGCCGAGCCGAGCCGAGCCGAGCCGTGCCGTGCCGTGCCGAGCCGTGCCGAGCCGTGCCGTGCCGAGCCGAGCCGAGCCGACGCACCCACCGACCCACCCATCCACCCATTCACCCACCCATCCACCCACCCACCAAGCAACCGACACATCGACCGCCCCACTGACTGACCCACCAATCAACTCACCGTCCGACTCACTGACCGACGGACCCACCCACCGACTCACCGACCAATCCAGCCCAGGTAGGCCGAGCCGAGCCAAGAGCCAAGAGCCAAGAGCCGAGCCGAGCCGAGCCAGGCCAAGCCAAGCTAGCCCACCCACTGACCCACCGACCAACCCATCAACCGACCGACCCACCCGCCGACTCACCCACCAACCCATCAATCGACCCACTGACTCAACGACCCACCGATCCAACGACCGACCCACTGACCAACCCACCTATCTATCCATCTGTCTAGCCTTCCATCTCTATGTACATCTAGATCTATATCTATATGGACAGAGACAGAGAGAGAGAGAGAGAGAGAGAGAGAGAGAGAGAGACAGACAGACAGACAGACAGACAGACAGACAGGCAGACTGAGAGACGGGCAGACTGAGAGTCGGGCAGACTGAGAGACAGACAGATAGACACAAGTCTATGCATACAATCATACACAGACAGACATACAGAGGCAGGTAGGCAGGCAGGCACGCAGAGACAAACACACAGAGACCCAAAGAGGCAGAGACAGGGAGAGGCAGACAGGCAGGCAGACAGACAGACAGACAGGCAGGCAGACAGACAGATAGACAGACAGGCGGGCAGACAGACGGAAGATGGGTTCAACAGGTTTCAATGTTTTCAGTATCGGAGAGATCACATCCTAGGCAAATAATGGCAATGTTACAAGAAGAACATAAGATATAAAGCTGAGCCGAAGAATGAATAGAATCTCTCATTTTAGATGTCTTTTTTATGTAATATTAATGTTTTAGGAAGGGAGAGGGGTGGAATGGGGAGGGGGATTGGGGTAGTGGGTGACTGGGTCTGTCTTTAATCTGGGCAACACCATCGGCTCTTTTGATGTAACAGAATGTTTCACGTAATCTGATTATGTTGAAATGTATGATGCTAAAAAGACAACGATTGACCACAACCGATGCTGACAAATCATCACAAAGCGTATTTTCAAATGCAATAGAGAGAGAGAGAGAGAGAGAGAGAGAGAGAGAGAGAGAGAGAGAGAGAGAGAGAGAGAGAATTGTTGATTGTAATCTCAAACTCTCTCATACTCATCAGTGCCTTTGTGACACAAGCTCCCAAACTCCCACCCACATCTTACATTCTTGCCCTCCTTTGAAGCCTTGAGACGCCAGACGTGGCCCACTCGATAGTCCGGTTGAGGTCCAGGACAAGCCGTGGGGACCAGCGAGGCCTCTGCAGCAGCCTATCAACTTCGCCTTACTAACCGGATTGAGGATCTAGCAAGGCCGGCGGGATCCGGGAATTCGAAAGAAAGAGAGAAAGAAAAAGTAATGCATAAGTTGTCTTGCTGTCTTAGCTACCCTTGCTTCCGATACGTCGGGTACCTTCTGTTAATAGCTCGAGCTCTGGAAAGCCGTGGGAATTTGTTTTAAAAATTTGTTATAATGCTTTTGTCTCATGGAAATTCTGAATGGAAAACGTCCTTCGATTTGCCGTCCATCTTATTGAATTATCTTTAAAAAAAAAAAAAAAGTTCTTTAATTTGCTGACTGTCACTTTTTCTCATCTTTGAAAAATGTCATCTAATTTACTATTAGATTCTGTCATCTTACAAAGATGTCCTCTGATTTACCATCTGTAACTTCCTGTCATTCTAGAAAAATGCCCTCTGATTAACTGCCATGACTTCATATTATATATAAACAAACCTCAGTTTACCGTCTGTGACGTCGTGTCATCTTAACGAAATATCCTTTATTTTACTGCATATATCACGATCTGTCATCCTAGAAATCTGTCCTGTTTCATTCTTGTCAGTTAAGAACGTGATCTTAATATTATTTGTGTCCTTCAGTTTGCTTTGATGTCATGTCATCTCAGAAACCTAAATTCTGAAAATGACAGTTTATATTACGTAATATTATTCCAGAAAAAAGTCTATAGAATGACTGATTAACACATTTTGTGATCTTAGAAAAATAATTTCATTCAGATTACACCCAACCACATTGAGACTGGAAATCCACAACGAACTATGGGTGATAAATACGTGGAATTATTCTGTGACAAAGAAAAATTTCCACCAAGCGCAGCATGAAGATCTACAGGATGAAAAAAAAAAGACTGTGTGAAGACTCCAATGAATGAATGACAGTGCAATGCATCAGCGGGTAAGATGTCGGAAAACGATGGCCACGATTCAAACCATACTACAAAACTCATCCATGCTACTTATTCAGATTAACAATTTATAGAGGGTTTCGATGCCAAAGGCCAGAAACTCAGCTTGCAATTAGTAAATGTAAAAGAGGTGTGGGAAGAATTAGATGGAAAAAAAAAAAAATGACTGCGCTGATAATAAACGAAGCAGTGATACAATGCTGTGCACTTAAAAAAAAAAAAAAAAAAAAAAAAAAAAAAAAGCGCCGCCAAGCTGTCGGCTGATGATTGCTCTATTATGTCATCGCGGTAAGTCCCAGTAACAGTAGGAGTAACGAGGCCCACTGGTGCTCTGTCGACGGTTGTGAAGAGGCTGCCGTGGGGACGGGTTACAGTTGAGGTCCTCCGCTTTTTTTTAATGTCGCCGGCCGTCGGCGCATTATGACAGGGTATCCCGTACCTCCATCCACCCAAACCAATCCACCCTGTTTGCAATGCTACACAGTCGTTTTCCTGTCATTTCCTCTCACTTCACGACCCCTCCCCCCCCTCTCTCTCTCTCTCTCTCTCTCTCTCTCTCTCTCTCTCAATTTGCTTTGGCCAATCTTGATAAAAAATGGTGTAAGAGGTAAATTGTACAAGTGTATTAGGAGCATGTATGATAACGTTAAGTGTAGGGTTAGGTGTGGCTCTCAACTGACTGAATATATTAACTGTACTGCTGGTGTGAAGCAGGGTGATGTGTGCAGCCTCATATTATTCTCATTGTTTATAAATGAACTGGCCCTAGAAGTATTGAATAATGGTAGGCATGGTGCCATGTTTTCTTATGATGCATTTGAGTTGTTTATTCTTTTACTGGCAGATGATATTGTTCTATTGTCTGAAACCATCATTGGCCTTCAGACCCAGCTTAATAACTTAAGAAATTCAGCACTGGCACTTCAGTTGAACGTTAATATGGAAAAAAGTAACATCATAGTGTTTCGGAAAGGTGGTTTTTTGGGTGTGCGAGAGAAAAATGGACTTATAATGGTGTTTTAATGCCGGTAGTAAACGTGTATAAATACTTAGGGATTTTGTTTTCCACTCGTTTAAGCTTTACTGCTGCTTGCAAGGATCTTGCTAGTAGACCAAAGAGGGGTCTGCTTGGCATCATGAAAAAATTATCTTCAATCAATAACAATTCGTTGACATTATTTGTTAAAATATTTGATTGTCATGTGCAACCTGCTGTACAGTATGGCTCGGAACTGTGGGGACTCAACAGAGCTGCTTTATTTTCTGAATCTGTGCACTTATTTGCTTTAAAGAATTTTTGGGTGTAAGCATGTGTACACCCAATGATTTAGTTTATGGTGAAACCAATAGATATCCCTTATATTTAAATTCTGCTGTTCAGTGTATTCGTTATTGGTTTAATTTGCTTCAAATGGACGAGTGTCGCTTACCTCGTAAAGCATATAATATGTTGTTTGAATTAGATAAGAAAGGAAAGCAAAATTGGGTATCGGATGTACGCACATGTTTATACGAATATGGTTTTGGAGAAGTATGGATGAATCAGGGCGTTGGCAATGTTAAGGGATTTATATGTGTTTTTCGTCAACGTCTAATTGATTGCAGATGGCAAAAATGGCATGATCATGTTCAAAACAGTGAAAGATTTAATATGTTTAGGATGTTTTGTAATACACATGAAATAAAAACACACCTTTTGTTGAATATGGATAGTCATTTGAAATATATAACAACGAGATTTAGGTTGGGGATTTCAGAGATAGCGGTGCATCATTATAGATACAGAGAACACAACGAAGCAAATCTGATAGTGTTGTTTATGCAAAAATTCTAAGGAAGATGAAGTACATTTTGTTTTATGCTGCCCAGCTCTTAGTAAAATTAGAGAAAAGTTTATTCCCAGCAAATATTATCAATGCCCTTGTGTCTTTAAACTCTGCTTGTTGATGGCATCCTCTAAACACAGTGATGTTAGGAATTTATCGCTTTTCTTGTATAAAGCTTTTAAGTTCAGAGAAGTTATGACCTCGTAACCGTGTATTTCAAATGTCCTATTTCATGAACAAGTTCATTGTTGATGTCTTGTGTTTACTCACCCCCTTCATAAGGGGCTATGGCCTAATGAATAAACCATTCGCATTCGCATTCGCATTCTCTCTCTCTCTCTCTCTCTCTTCTCTCTCTCTCTCTCTCTCTCTCTCTCTCTCTCTCAGTTACGTTTCTTTTTTTTTATCATAAGCATCCATTCTTTTCATATCACCAAGTTCCTTTTATTTACATCCTTTATTCATTTTTTGATCGAGTAATGCATTTATTCAGTGAATTATTTTGTCTACTAGGCTAGCATCATTAGTATCATTGTTGTCGTTGGTAGTAGCAGTAGTAATAGTAGTAGTAGTAGCAGTGGTAGTAATAGTTAGTAGTGGTAGTAGCGGCAGCAGCAGAAGCTGTAGTCATGGTAGTATTTGTAGCAGTAGTCGCAGCAGCAGCAGCAGCAGCAGCAACAGTAGTAGTAGTATAGTAGTGTAGTAGTAGTAGTAGTAGTAGTAGAGTACAGATTCTTGTTCTTTTATCATTTATCTACTTATTTGTATTTACTTATTTTGTGACAGTCGGTCTGTCATCATACTTTGTTGGTGTGCTTCAAAACTCCATGGCTTCCTCAACAGGTGAGTTGCCAGTTTAAGGACACTGTTGAAATCAAGCGGATGTTCCGCGCGAAGCTACATTTCCCCAACCGCTCGCACTTCAGCACGGCCACAGACAAGCGAAAAAAACACCGTGTGTGCGCCTTGGCGCGCTGTGTGTGTTGGTGTATGCGTGCACACGCGCTTGTGTGTGTGTGTGTGTGTGTGTGTGTGTGTGTGTGTGTGTGTGTGTGTGTGTAGTGTGTGTGTGTGTGTGTGTGTGTGTGTGTGTGTGTGTGTGTGTGTGTGTGTGAGCTGATTAATGCACGCACGCACGCATGCGCATGCGCATGTGCGTGCGTGCGTGCGTGCGTGTGTGGTGTGTGTGTGTGTGTGTGTGTGTGTGTGTGTGTGTGTGTGTGTGTGGTGCGTGTTGATTTCTTCTTAAAACGTCTATAGAAGGGGTAAAATCATAGCATTGTATGAAACGAGGTGAGGTAGGAGTGGGGGGTTGAGGGAGATTTGGAGCATCCGAGCTAAATAACGAAGGATTCCTTCAGCAAAAACGTCATGCATTCAGTACATAGCAATCTCTCTCTCTCTCTCTCTCTCTCTCTCTCTCTCTCTCTCTCTCTCTCTCTCTCTCTCTCAACTCAGTCAAGAAAATCCAGGAAAATCAAGAAGAGATGAAAGCTAGTATCACTGTGTTTGCCCAGGACATTTTCAGTTACGTGAAACAGTAAATGCTCACACAGCTTCCATCGACAATGTGGTGGAGCAACAAGAAACACCTTGAAAAACAAACTATGGATGATATGCAAGATAAATGGACAGACTGGAGAGTTTCTCCAGACGCAGTAATGTAAAACCGTTTGGCATTCCAGAGTTAGATGACAGAAGTGAATGCTGGGAGGAAATTTGTTCAGCAAATGTTGTGTACATATCTGCCTGATCAATGCTGGGATAAAGATGTTGTGGAGCGGGCTCACAGACTGGGCAGGCCAAATCCACAGAGTAGCAGTCCCCGCCCCCATTATAGCCAGGTTTCAGAGGTGGGTTGACCTGATGCCTGTGATGAGGGCACAGACTGCACCACACAAGATGAAGGAAGACGGACTGCACATCACCCAGGACCTGACCAGGCGGCGATCGGTGATGCTGAGACAGCTGAGAGACGAGGGCAAAACAGCCTTCTCACGAGGGGCAAGCTCCATGTAATTGATCGCGCCCATGCAGTTCCCCATGGCGATCACCTGTCTTCCAAACCACACAACTCCGGGATTCCCAGCCGACCTGTTCACCCGTCGCATTCCAGCCGTCAGGATCAGCCAACCAGCGAGGCCGGAATACGAAGTGACGTCAGAGACAACCCAGTGCTTTGCGGACAACGAGACGTTGAACGCAGCACACCAAGCGCTGAGCGAGCCAGCAGCAAGCCGAAAACGCGGTCAACTGTAGCGAGCGAACGCCATCCCAGCGTGTTGGGGACAGGAACCGAGGCGTGTCGGCACGGGAAACACGAACCACAACACTGGCTAGGGGGGAGGCCAAGGCTTGGTAAACGTTACACGAACACGTGAACCCGAGCATGATACTGACACTGACACACATTTTCACACACTCCGACGATGAAGAAGACCACAATGACTCACGCTCAAACACATCCACTGAAAATAACAGCCGTAGAGTTTATAACTCTTTAAAATCTAAAGTATCTTTTTTTGGTGTGGAATATTGAAGGTCTAACCAACAAATTATCTGACCATGACTTTCTTGATTATATTACTTCATTTGATATTTGTTGTTTACTTGAGACTTTCACGTTTCCTACTTTTGATTTCAGTGTTCATTTTTGATGACTTTTGTGTGTTTCATTCACCAGCAGTCAAACTGTCCAGGATGGGAAGAGCTGGGGGGGGGGAGGGGGGGGAGAGGGGGGGGGGGGGGGTTATATCATGCTGGTGAAAAAAAAAATCGTTATTTCATTTAGTGTTTGAAATTAAGACAGGAGTTGATTATGTATTATATTTTCGAATTAGTAAAACACTGTTTGGTTGTGAGAAAGATGTGATGTTTATAGGAATGTATAATCACCCAGCTGGTAGTCCATATTACCGAGAAAAGGAGTATGACTGTACGCTGGAAGAACTTGAACGTTTCTTGTTATCTCTCATTGAATCAAGAGAGGTTGTGTTTTATGATATTGGTGGTGATATGAATGCCAGAATTGGCGGATGGGCTCTCGAAGACGGCGACACCTCCTTTGAAGATATTGTGACTGTTCAGGAATATTCTTTGTTTCTAAGGAAGTGTGATGATTTAACAACTAATGGTTTTGGTAAACGTCTGAAGGAACTGTGCACAGCTTTGCAACTTTTGCCGATGAAAGGTCTGATTCAGAAATGTTTTGATTATTCCTATACTTTAATTTCTGAGGCTGGCAACAGCGTTATTGATCATCACTTACGTTCTCCTGATGTTTTGCCCTTTATGCATAAATTAAGTATTGCCACCCGTGTAGAAACAAAAACACATGCCAGTAGAACTTCTAATGACTAGAAATATCCCACATGATGTGGAAAAAGAAAACGAGGAATTGAAATGGGTCCCAAGGAAAGAAAATGTTTTCCGTGCACACATAGCATCAGAAGAATCGGTGAACATTCTTGAAGAGACAATGCGTTTAATAGTCAGCGATGCTGAATCAGCGCTAGCGAAGTTCACCGAACTTTCTGCATCAAGCAGGTGACTGCATGCGACACACGATGAGGGTTGCAGGGAAAAGCTTGAAGCGCAGAAGCAAGTGGTATGATCAAGAGTGTCATTCGCAAAAATGCGAAGCTAGGAGAGTGCTAGGTCGATTTAAACGCACGAAAAAAGAAGTTGAACAGTAAAAACCACCAACACCCAATAAGCATATTGCAAATTTTCGGGTTATTTGTAAAACCTTTGTCAAACATAAAAAACCAAGGGCCCACGAAAAAAGAAGAGCACGAAACTATATTCCGGGCAAAACGATCACATTACAACAACATGCTTAAATATAAGAAAAAGACGTATTTTGAAAGTGTAAAGGAAACATTATTTAAAGATAAATATAGTGGCAGCAAGTTTTGTTCGCATATACGTAATATGAAGAGAAAGCCACCCCAAGTCAGACCCCAAACATTGAAATAGGACAATGGAAAGAACATTTCGAACGAATATTAGGACAGTCCAGTTACCAGTGCCATCACGATCTAGATAACCGGGCAGGCGAGGGAGGTGAGATGTTTGTACCTGAACTGGATGAACCAGGAGTTGAAAGAGCCATTCGAAAATTAGAATCTGGAAAAAGCGCTGGCATAGACGAAATTTGTCCTGAATTTCTTAAAACAGTAGAAAGTTTGGTCACTCCTTTTTTTTTTTTTAACAAAATTATTTAATAAATTATACGACTCTGGCTGTTTCCCCGAGGACTGGACACGATCAATTATAACCCCTCTCTTCAAGAAAGGTGACCTTGCATTTCCGGATAATCATCGTGGCATATCTGTATTAAGTATAACCAGTAAAGTTTTCACGAGCATTTTCAATACGCGCCTCCATAAATGGGCTGAAAAAAGAAGAAAAAATCTGTGAAGAACAGGCAGGATTTTGTCAAATGTATTCCACTTTCGATCATATTTTCACTTTAATATGAATGATAAAGAGTAGTTTAACATCAAACAGACGGAACAGTAAGTTATACGTTGCCTTTATAGATTATATGAAAGCGTTTGGTACAGTTAACAGAGACAGTCTTTGGAAAACGCTAAGAAGGATTAAGATTTCCGCTAAAATGATTCGCATGTTACGTAGTATGTACTCTTCCGTTCAGGCATGTGTAAGATGGGGCGCAATTGCGTCAGGTTTCTTCGAGTGTCCTGGCGGGCTGAAACAGGGTTGTTTGTTGTCTCCCCTAATATTTTCTTTATTAATATCTGATGTCGCTGAAGAGTTAACAAGATAAGGAAGACATGGATTCCAAAAAAGAAATCTTTCTTTTATTTGCTGATGATATTGTTCTCATATGTACTACCCCTGTCGGATTACAAAATCAATTGAATAACTTAGCCAACTCATCAGATAAATTAGGACTGAAGGTGAATTAAGGGACAATTAAGTTATGGTACTTAGAAAGGGAGGTCATCTTTCAAGTTCAGAAAAATGGTTTTATAAAGGAAATTAGGTAGAGATTGTGAATAGTAACAGGTACTTAGGCTTTACTCTTACATCTAAAGTATCAGTTGAATGTGCTGTAGAAGAAGTAGTTCGAAGGGCAAAAGCAAAAGTCGCTGATGTTTTTAAAACAATGTGGAGTTTGGGAGGCATGAATATGACAATGTTTTTCAAGTTGTTTGATGCACAGGTCAAACCAATGCTGTTGTATGCTTCGGAAATCTGGGGTGTCACTCAGTTGAAAAGAATCGAATCTGTACATCTATTTGCATGTAAAAAAAAGATTTTAGGTGTCAGCTTGACGACTCCGAACACAATGCCATATGGTGAGACTGGAAGATACCCTTTATATGTAGATAGCACTATATCTAGTCTCCTATACTGGTTTTCTCTGCAGAAAATGGACATAACACGTTTACCACACCAAGCATATTTGATGCAGCATAATTCAGCACTAAAGGCTGAAGCAGAGAAGACAGTCAAAAGTTAATAACTGGGTGTCATCTATTAAAGCATGTTTAGACAGATATGATTTCTCGGAGGTATATATATATATATATATATATATATATATATATTATATATGTGTGTGTGTGTGTGTATATGTATATATGGAATGATTGAAATAATAAAATGTTCTTCAGAATACTCAAACAAAGAATGATACACTGTTTTCAACAGACATGGGAATCCAAGATTAAGGATGGTGACGGATTTAAATTCGATTGCTCTTTCAAATTACTTCCACACCATGAACAATACTTATCAATAATAACCATTAACAAATTTAGATCAGCACTCACTGGATTCAGATTAGGCATACATGATTTAAAGATAAATAGACGCCACAGGAAAAATGATTATGAGGATGCAATGCCCATTTTGTAAGAATAGTGAAGATGAGCTACATTTTTGTACTCCCAGTTCTTATAGAACAGGGAGCACTTTAGAATGGGAACGAAAAAATGCTGTGTGTGTGTGTGTGTGTGTGTGTGTGTGTGTGTGTGTCCGTCCGTCGTCAAAATGTGTTCCACTCGCTCCAGACAAAACTATTGGGCCGATCTTTCTGAAAATTTGTAGGTATGTTCATTATGGGCCAAAGATGATGCGCGATGTGTTATTTTACCGTTATAGCCGTTACTAACGTGACCCATAATGAACATACCTACAAAGCGAGGAATGAAAATCATTGTTGAAATTCTCAGACCTTTGACTGAAACCATAGCCACGACCACCACCAAAAACCACGACCACCACCAAAACCACGATCACGACCAAACCCACCATCACGACGAGGTAAGCGTGAACATTGAAAAGACGAAGTACCTCTCTGCTGATGAGGAGGTATACCCGTACTCACGTTGCGTATTTTAGAAGACGATGTGTGCTGCTGACGTGGGCGACCCGAGTACGAAGAGCCACGATTGTAAGATGACGGACCATGAGAATTCTGAAAGTTCCGATTTCGATTAAAACCACGTTGCTGGCTATAGCTGGCTGACACACTTGCCTCAAAAACGGATTCTACAAGTTTGTTTTTTTTTTTTTTATTCCCACACTGCTTTTCCAGGTGTGCGGTTTTATACTGATCGGCAAGACAACACATTTTTTCAGCACTTTTAACGGAACTTTCCTTAAGAGAGACAGCGAGGTCTTTGGAGACCCACTGTAAAATTTGTTCCCGGAGAACAAGGTCACAAAGAGAATGGATAGCTTTGTCGGTATCGGGCAATTTGACCCAAGGATAAAAAAGATGAGAAGTGCGGATCAAAAAAGCGGAAAAAGATTCCTCTCTCTCTCTCTCTCTCTCTCTCTCTCTCTCTCTCTCTCTCTCTCTCTCTCTCTCTGGACTGATAGATAGACACACACACACACACGCACACACACACACACAGGCAAACAGACAAAGAGACAGGTAGTTAGATGATAGATAGGTAGGTAGACGTGTTTGTCTACGGAGAGATAGAGGATAAAAAGGTAGATAGATGCGTGTGTCTATCTATTTATGTAGATAGATAGACAGACAATAGAGAACGAATTTGCACGCTGTCTGATCTCTGTGTGAGCCATTGAAATTTGAGAGACATTTTTCATGCGATCTCCTGTAGCTTGATTTCTTTCACTGATCCGGCAAAAATGTCTTTTTGCTGCGAAACTGGCGCAGACTGCTGCACACGTGATTTGTAACATACTAACTGGATGTGTTTGACCAGGGTTTGGAAAAAAAAACCAAGAAGGAAGCAGTGTGCACAACGGAGGAACAGCTGTCACATTTCGAACCTGCCTACAGCCCTTGATTTTGACTATAGCTGCAAGATAAGTCAGTCGGTCAAAGCATCTTCTCTATCCTCCACTTCCCCACAGCTGTTGCATTTGACTAGAGATATATCCCTTCAAAACATGCACATTCTCTGGCGCTCCATCCCCAGTCTTTTCCTAGAAAAGGATTTGTTTGACAGAGGAGTTTTCCCCCTTGGGTGCATGCAATCCATGAACATGTCACATTCTTATCTTCCTGATCAACAGCAACGACCACTTTTTAAAAACAAAATTATTTTTCTCGTCTTTTTTCCAGGTTCTGCAACGTTTATAGGTAATACATTTCTCACAGTTTTTGAAACAGAAAATTCAACTGTACATGGATTACAAGAATGGATGTAGTCCATCCTTATATCTATCTGTCTATCTATTATCAGGTTGGCCGTGCGTGTATGTGGTTCTGAATAACTATCGTTAAGCCGGAGGCTCCCTTCGTCTTGATGAGAACGTTACTCGTCGCTCCAGGATACACGGGGGACAACTCCTATTCCCAAGTTACAAAACGTCTACGGAGTTGTTTCCCTTGACATCCCCCTTTTTTAAAATTTTTTTTTATTTTTTTTAAAATTTTTTATAAAGGTTGTCCTTTGATGTAAAAACATTTAAATTACTTCCCAAATGTTTCAGCTAACTTGCCTAACAACATGCATAAAAGAGTCGAGCAATTATGCGTCTCTGCTTAACTCTGAATTTGAACAAACAAACTGTCATTATTCAGCAATATCAAATCAGTGTCCAGTTCAGTGATGAACACCATCAAAACTCTTCAATGTATCTTGCAGGTTTTTTGATAGTGCGTCCAAATCGAGAAATGTTCTGGTTATGAACATGCACTGGTGAATTCCTGCTTGGTTCTTGAGCAGCTGGACTCATGTCGTCAGGGTCATCAGGTAGATCCACCTCCGGCTCTGTCAGCATATCTGGTAATTCTGGAATCTTCTGGAGATGTTTACGGTTGCGTCTGATGATACAATGAGAAGAGTCAATGAGATAGGATCTTCTACCGGAATCAGCGGGACCCAAAACTTGCTCATAGTCTTGCCAGTTCTTGTCACGTTCTGTTTTTATGCGAACTGCATCATTTGGCTGAAGTTCTGGCAACGCACGCACACCATGTCTGTTGTCATAGAATTTTTTGTAGCTCTGTTTCGCTTTCTGGTCAGAAATGCGAATATCTCTGTCCTTGTGTGGCACAGGCTGAAGACGCGTCGGAAGAACTGGTACCTTGGTCCGGAGTTGTCTTCCCATCAGCATGACGGGAGGACTCGTGCCAGTGGCAGAGTGAGGAGCTGATCTGTAGGTCATCAACGCCGTATTTGGATCTGCTTGGGCAAGCTTTTCTTTGCTGTCTTCACAGCAGATTCGGCGGCACCGTTGGCTTGTAGAAAATTCAGCCATGTCATAAGAGTTAAATGGTGGGCCATTGTCGCTTATCACAACATCTGGTATTCCATGTGTGGCAAAAATCTGCTTGAAACGTAGAATGACTTCCGTGCTGGTCAGTGATGTGACTTGCTTGATCTCAATCCATCTTGAGTGATAGTCAGTCACCACCAGGTAGCTCTTTCCTTGAAATTTGGCAAAGTCAGCGCCAAGTCTTGACCATGGCCGTTGCGGAAGTTCAGTTGGACGTAGCGGTTGGTGTCGCTGTGCTGGCTTGTTTTCTTGACAGATTTGACAGTTTTCCACGAGGCGCTTCAAATCACCTCGGAGACCTGGCCAAAAGACAGTCAGCTTAGCAAATTCAAGGCATTTTGATAGACCTTGATGGCTTTCATGGAGTTCTTGCAGAACCTCTGCTCGCTGGCTTGCTGGAACCATGACTCTGTCTTGATAAACCACCAGTCCATTTACAAAAGAAAGGTCACTCTTGGCCTTTTCATACGGTCGCAGTGTCGATGGAACCTGCATAGGCCAGCTCCCCCCCCCCCCCCCCCCCCCCCCCCCTCGAATGAACTCAATAACTTTCTGAAGATCTTTATCTTCATCAGCTGCAGCTCGCAGTAACTTCAATCTCCGGTCAGTGATCGGCCACAATGACTGTACCAAATCAATGTGTAAGTCAACTTCTGCAGCATTTTCCATGTCTTCTTCTTGCATCGGTAAAGGGCTGCGACTTAGGCAGTCAGCAACGACTAAGTCCTTGCCTGGTACGTGGCGTACAACTGCGTTAAAACGTGCCATCCTCATAAGAAGTCGTTGACACCTTGGGGGTGCTTGGTCTAAATCTTTTGTGGACATCAGAGGAACGAGTGGTCGATGGTCAGTGAGCAGTTCGAATGAATGTAGTCCCACTAGGTACTTGTAAAACTTTTCACAGGCCCACACACTTGCTAGACATTCTTTCTCGATCTGACTGTATTTCTGCTCTGATGGTGTCAGTGTACGAGAAGCCAAGGCAATGGGCTGGAGTTCACCTTCGTCGTCTCTCTGAAGAATCTCTGCACCCAGCCCGTAGGAACTTGAGTCGGCACTCACTACAGTGGGACGTTTGGTGTTGTAGAAATTCAGGGATAGAAGATTGCCGATAATCTTTTTCACAGCATCCAATGCGTCACCCTGTGGACTATCCCACTGCCACTGGACATCCTTTTTCAGATCTGTGAGCGGCTTCATTGTTATTGAGAGATCCTTGGTAAATCGGCCAAGATACTGAAGCATGCCCATTACACGCTTGAGCTCGGTCACGTTCTTTGGTGGCTCCAACTTCATGATGGCGTCGACCTTAACAGGATCAGGTCTGATGCTTTTGGCACTAATCAAGTGACCAAAGAAGGACACCTCCGACTTGCTGAAGTGACACTTGTCACGGAAGCCTGGAAGTCCATTCAATGTCTCTGACATCTTGCGCTGAAATTCTTCACTCCCAACACAGACTCCCATGGGAACACGCAGGAAACAGTAGCGTCCATAGTTTGTAATAAACGTGGTCAGATGCGCACTGTCAGGATGTAAAGGCACCTGCCAAAATCCGCTTGAAACATCAAGCGTGGAAAATATTTTTGAGCCTGACAATTTGGGGGCTATGTCCTCCAGATTGGGCAAAATCAGATGTGGCCTCTTGATGTTCTGAATTAATTTCTTGAAATCAACACATAAACGAATTTCCCCGTTCTTCTGCTTAACTAGGACAACAGGCGCACAATAGTCAGTGGCTGTCGTTACTGTCTTAATCACGCCATCTCTCTCCATTCTGTCAAGCTCCTCCTTCACTTTCGCTTGTAGTGGAAAGGGGATACGCCTGGCTGTGTGAAGGCAGTAGGGCTTTGCATTCTCCTTCATTACCAGTTTCACCGGCTCTGTCTTGAGAAGTCCTGTTGAGCCAAATATGTTGTCACTGACTCTAGTTTCTTCAAGACGTTTCACTAGTCCCATGGCTTCTGAGACGGATCTTGCCAATAAGTTGGCACCCACCGATGTTGGTACCACAAGGACACAAAAACAGTACATCACACTCTTACGATCCTTATTTCTGTTCACTCTAGCCACAAATTCTCCTACAGTGTCGACTTTCCCACCTGGAGAATTCAAGTATGGAACTGAGGATGTAGACAGGGGCGGTTGTCTTGGCAACTTCTGGAAATGACATTCTTTCAGGATAGTCACATCTGCACCTGTGTTAATCTGAAATAATACAGACTTGCCGTAAAAAGGCAATTCCACTGTCCAAGCACCGCGTTTTTCTTGGACACTGACTGTAGCAGCATCCAGGAAATACTCGACATCAGCTTCTGGTTCATCCACCAAATTCATGGTTGACCTCTGGTTCTTGCACATGCGACCAAAAGGATTGCGACCTCCACAACATCTGCAGCGCTGGCCCTTGGCTGGACAAGTTTTGTCTCCATGATCATAGCCACACTTCTCACAGAGTTTCTTGCTGCGATGAACCGATGGCGTATTATCAGTAGCATGGTTCCGCCGTCGGCTACCAGTTATGGTCCGTGCTCGGCCACGCCCTCCACTGTTACCTGAGTCACGATGGAACCCTGTGCCCCGCTGACTGGTCGTCTCTTCTATATCAAGTTTTTCAAACTGCTTAGTCTGTTCTTTCATCTGCTGCTTAATTTGCTCCTGTTGATGTGCTATGGTGATGGCTTTTTCCAGAGTGAGGTCACTATGTAGCTGTAACTTTTCTTTCAGCTGAAGATCACGCAAGCCTATCACGAGCCTGTCTCTGTCTTGATCATCTGGGTCAGCATAGTTACAATGCTTCACTAAAATGTTCAGAGCTCTAACAAATTCTTCCACAGTTTCACCTTCATGCTGTGACGTTGAGTTGAACATCGAACGATCATGAATAATATTACGCTTAGGCAAAAAATATTCTGTGAACTTCCTTATCAATATGTCAAAGTCAGAGTCACTTCCTACTGGGTTATCCTCTTCATCAACTTCCCACTTAAAAGTAGACGTGATCTGTACTGCTTGCTTTGTTCCCATAGCATACAGAAGTGAGTCTCTTTGAACTTCACCATCCTCTTTATGCAGTTTTGTAGCTCGGCGAAAACGTAGAAACTCTTCGCTCCATTCTTCCCAATCCGCTGCACGGAAGGAGAAACGTTGCGGGGGGTCGTAACGATACGTCGCCATTTCTTCTCTCGACTTACGATACACAGATGATAAAAACGATGCTCGAACTGATCAGCAAGCAAAGTCAGTCAATCAAACTCAAGTCCACACTTACAGGCGTTAAAATCATCACTTCTGACACCATATCAGGTTGGCCGGGCGCGTATGTGGTTCTGAATAACTACAGTTAAGCCAGAGACTCCCGTCGTCTTGATGACAACGTTACTCGTCGCTCCTAGATACACGGGGAACAACTCCTATTCCCAAGTTACAAAACGTCTACGGAGTTGTTTCCCTTGACATCTACCAAAATCTCTCTCTCTCTTCTCCCCTCTCTCTCTCTCTCTCTCCTCTCTCTCTCTCTCTATATATATATATATGTGTGTGTGTGTGTGTGTGTGTGTGTGTGTGTGTGTGTGTGTGTGTGTGTGTATACAATTTTCCGATAATTTTAATATTCCTCTTAACACTTGTTTTAATGTTGCTCCCCAAGGGGTTGAGCACTTGTAGAATTGTTTTAGGCTTTTCAACCACACTGATCTCTCTCTCTCTCTCTCTCTCTCTCTCTCTCTCTCTCTCTCTCTCTCTCATTTATATATATATATATATATATATATATATATATATTGTGTGTGTGTGTGTGTGTGTGTGTGTGTGTGTGTGTGTTTATGATTGGTTATGCATTTTGATTGGTTTAGATGAACGTTCAGATTTACGAGGGGGGGGGGGGGGGGGGGGGGATAAGGAAGAGGAGTAATATCACCTCATATGTGTATTCAGACAGACACTTGGGCAGCATGTTATATTTCATATTTTCAATACATGACTGTGTATCCATTCATGTAGATCATGTAAATTTCCTTTTTATACGGTGGTTTGTTTCTTTTGGCTCACATCATTGTGGAAATCAGTAAATGTTTCAGAAGTAACATGTCAGCGCAACAAACATCAGTATATCACGGTCATCATTACCATTTCAACTCCTATGATCCCCTCCTTAACTGCCTCGATTTCCTTAAACAGCCATTTTCATTTTGCGCCGAATATGAGAAGCTAAGTGATTTCTCCTTCTTTGTTTTCACTGTCCTAAATGTGATTTGTTTTTGCCTGAAGAAGACAAGAGGTTGAAACGCATTGTGTTTTGTCCTGTACTTTGTCTGTGTCCTTGGCGGTAACTAACCCCTTCTCTTTCTAAATCAGTAATGCATTGTAGAGGCATGCTGACAATATGTAAGAAACGAAAACAAAATAATTGGGTCACATTTTGCGATAATCTAGTCCTACGAAAATAATTTTTCAGAGCGTTGCACCTTGAAACAGGAGTAGCAGGCAGAGAAAAAACAAAATGGAAGGTCAACATCCAGAAATGGACAGGCCTGACTTGGTCAGTTCCCAAAGAGTGCTTGAGGACCGACACGCACGAGGGAGGAATGTCGGTTCAAGTGGTGTGTCAGCAACCAGAGGGTTCAGGAACTGAGGTGATCAATGAGTCATGATAGACAGGCACTGCCACTCAAAAATGTTTGGCGATATCGTAAGTAATAGTTGTCGCCTCTGTGTAAAAATGACAGCTAGTTACATTTTGTATTGACGTAGGTAATATCTTTTCGGGTCACTTATTCACGTTTTCTGTGGAACAAATTATCACTGTTTGTGACTGCATAGTTTTATGTCAGACCTGAATTGTCACGCATATTCTGTGATCTAGGTTTACAGGCTGGCCTGGAAAGATGAGTATGCCTTAACCATACTGATGGGAGGGTTTGGATTTTGCATCTAAAAAAAAAGTCAAAATCAAGTCCGAAAAACTGTCTAAAAGTTAGATGAATTCATCAAGAATTCTTCTAGGCGTGGTTTCAATTGACTCATTGAAGTAAACACAAGCATACAGTGCCACCAAAATAAACTTAATGCAATGCTCTTTAGCAGCATCAGCAGCATCGATGTCGTGGTCGTCGTTGTTGTTGTTTGTTGAGGAGCTTGACATTCCATTAGAATCAGAATACAAGCAGAGCAAGGTATTTTAAAGACTGGAGTTTTTATTCACATTTTTATTGACAAGATGGACAATAAACATTATATACATTTCCAGAAAGAAAATGGAATAGTATCTACAACAAGTTTCATATATCATACTTTTTTTTCAAATGTGTTCATCAAGGTTTTTTTTACATGAATGACAAAACAAACAAACAAACAAAAACTACACATATAACAAGAAAGATAGAGAGAGATAGACAGACAGACAGACAAGATAAGACAAAGATATGCAGGCAGCTAAATGCAGTGCACACTTGAAATAAACTTAGGTTGTGCAGATACTTCAATCAAAAAGAGGGACATAGGCCACCCAAGAAAGCAGGAATTTTTCATAAATCAACTCAATTGTTGAAATATACTTTTCAATCTCATATCGCTTTTTTGAGCTATCCACAAAAGGCACCGAGGGTTGGCACTACACTTGTCATCTTACAATGATATATATATATATATATATATATATATATATATATATATTATATATATTACAGTTTTGCTAAAAGAATAATCAAATCTAAAACATGGTCAGTTTTTACACCTCTTTTACATCCAAAAATAACCAGATGCTCGATAAAGCGAAATGAGTGAGCCAAAAAACATTTTTGAACAAGAGTTGTTTGGGAAGCCCTCCAGAACGAGTGTACAAAATGACAACGCCAAAAAATGTGTTGAATATTTTCTTTTTCTAGGTTGCCAAATGAGCACCTATCATTCCTATTTATGTTCATGTTAAACAGTACACTGTTAGTTCCTAGAATTCTGTGCACTATCCTTATCTGCAACCACTTTAATTTGATGTCCTTTATCTTCCTAATTTTCCTGAAAATGGTGTTCCATTGTATGCTTCGATATATCCTTCAATCCCACTTTTCACAACAGTTTGGCAATGTGTTGTTTTTCTCCAGTAGATCATAAAATGGTCTTGCACCTTTTGGAATAGACTGTATTATCCTGAAAGCTTTACCCGAGTCATAATTTAAAAGATTATTATTTGGCATGGCTAATCCAATACTTTGAATATATGCTCTAACAGCATTAACCATTCCCCTATAAACAATAAAGTTAGCCTGAATATCATATTTGACACAAAACGTATCAAAGGACAGAACTCCTCCATTTTCATCTAATAAATTAGCAACTTGATAAACCCCTTTTTCAATCCAGTTAGGATAAAATGGAGACTCTCTGGCGATCAGGATACTGGAATTGCAAAAGATGGGTTCAGAAATCAATTCTTCAGGGTTTTCAATTTCAACACATTTTCCTATTTCTTCATAGGATTTATAGACACTTAACCAAAAGGCATTCTTATTTCTGGAATTTATCATGTTAGTACCTATCTTATCTATAAACCTGTTTTGTGCATATAATTGTTTCACGATATGTGCCCATTTGTGCTTAGTAGTGTGCAGTCTTCTGATCCAAGCAACGTTTAATGCATTTACATAATTTCGAACATTTGGGATTTCAAGACCACCTTGATCAGTACTTTTTTTTTCAAAAGACTGGAGTTTGTTTACACCACCACCACAGTCACCATTACGACCACATCACTAGCAATGACGAAACTAACACTGCCATTAGCATCGAGATGTATGTATTGGTGATCACTGTTACCTCTATATTTTATCTTGTACTCCTACATCACAGAAAGTGAGTAGTCATACCTGTCTCCAGATTGTACATCTCATATGGCAACCGTGTGTTGTGCATTGGACATTAAAATGTTACAGGGCAGTACAAAATGTCACCCGGATATCTGGCAACATTGGTACAGAATGTCACACAAGTGAAATGTGCCTGGGAGACATACTTTACACGTGACATCACTGTATGATCTGCAATTTTCAGAGACTGCTTTAACACAGTGTGTCTTTTCCTCAAAATCAAGTACACCAGCTCAGGCTATCCTCTCTATTTAACTAGTAAAAGCAAACGCCATTCCTCAGGCCTTTTTGACCAGAGATTAAATATGATTTCTCTTGATTTAAAAGTGAATTTAAATAAACACAATATGCTTGTGTTTAGAAAAGGTCTTTTTAGCAACAAGATAAAATCGGACGTATAATAATGCTATGTTTCTTGTTGTAAATGCCTCTTTCTACTGAGGCTGCACTTTTGTTTGTAAAAAACACTAGTTTCACGTTGGCATGCAAGTGACCTGGTAAGTAAAGCGAAGAATGTTTTGCTCTACAGGATAGGCAAACTGTATATTTTGAACACGACTAATTTAGGTTTATATTTGAAGTTATTTGATTCCCAGCTTCAAACCATTGCTCCGTACGATGCCGAGCTGTGGGGACTGCATTATGCAGCCCGCCTTAGTGAAAAAGTGCACCTCTTTGCCTTAAAGAAATGTGTAGGAGTTGAAATGCGAAGACCTAATGACTTTGTTTGTCAGGACACCAGTTGATATCTTATTCAATTATATTCTGTGCTAATCGATATTTGATACTGGTTGCAGTTATCAGCAAAAATGGATCTTTAAAGATTACCACGGAAAGCCTATATGCTGTCATACGATCCAGATAGAAGAGACACAAGAAGCCCTGTTTTCAAATTTCCATTGTAAAATAGAGCAATTTGAATATGGTTACGTATGAAAAAGCCAATACGAGCAAAATGAAAGGCTGTTTCTCTGTGGGTTTAAAACGGACTAATGGCATGCAGCTAGCAGGAATGATAATTTCATGTAACAAACAGCACATTTGTCATATAGTGGACACTGTGATTGGAACACACTGCCATATTCTAGCTGCGAGTGGAGTTTTGCAAACACTTAAAGCTTGCCATGACCAAATTTAGAATGGGAATTTCAGACATTGCACCGCACCATGATCCTGTCAGTATACATCCTGAAATGGAGTTCATTGCTTCACCAAATGAAAATGTAAAAGAAGATGAACTGCATTATGTTTAATCTGCTACACACGACAAAATATACCAGCAGAGTTTTCCGGGTATTACGGTCAGTTTCAGTTAAATCTGTTCTTGATATCTCAGAATGAAATCATGGGAAGGAAACGTTCAATTTACTTATTTAAGGCATTTCAGATTCGATCTGGAACGAACTCAAGAGGGAGAAAACTTTGGAGC
Organism: Conus canariensis; assembly: GCA_033310375.1. Classification (NCBI taxonomy): domain Eukaryota; kingdom Metazoa; phylum Mollusca; class Gastropoda; order Neogastropoda; family Conidae; genus Conus; species Conus canariensis. The sequence continues at coordinate 29,971,553 of CM065741.1, forward strand.
CTTTCTAGTGTTCTGTAAGGTTCATATACTGCCGCCGCGATGTTCTCAACACACCTTCATATGGAACAATGACCTTTACAAGAAGAAGCCATCTGGTTTCCAAGTTCCGAGTTCTCTCTCTCTCTCTCTCTCTCTCTCTCTCTCTCTCTCTCTCTCTCTCTCTCTCTCTCTCTCTCTTGTTGATTGATTTTTTTTTTGTTCTTGTTTTTTTTTTTTCTGTGCACGTGATGGGAAAAGTGACCATCATTAATGCTGCCTGTTGGTTTACATTCGGACTGGTTACAGTGCTGAGGCTGCATGGTGTTAGAGGACTGCATAAGGTCTATGATTCTATGGTTGTATTCGTATTACCGTTCAACTCTGGTCTCAACCCTCTGTTGTACCTGTGGGCAGTTAAATCCCAGTCTGCACGACTAGAACAGGAAGACAGAGATCACTGCGACTGTTACAATCGAGGCTATGCAAAGCAGAATACAAGAACATGATTTTGTGTGTTCCCTTTCGTTTGCACGAGAATTCAACATGTCCTGTTGAATACTTGATCTACATATGGTACTGTGCAACTTCTGTGTCCTTTTCAGATCATATGCTTTGCGTTGCAAATGGCTTTTTTTAACGCATATCGGAGAGTTCCCATGTGTAAGTTACAAACCCCTGTCGATCCGAATTCCACATTTCTATTAATTTTTGCATCACAATATCATAATGAGCTACATGTGTGGTCTTTTTTTTTAACTGTCCAGTATCTTTTTGGTATGCAAATGGATTCTTTTGTTTGTTTGATTCATGGATTGATTGTGTGTGTGTGTGTGTGTGTGTGTGTGTGTGTGTGTGTGTGTGTGTGTGTGTGTGTGTGTGTGTGTGCGTGCGTGCTCGTGCGCGCGCGCGCGCGCGCGTGTGTGTGTGTGTGTGTGTGTGTGTGTGTTGAAACAGTGCTCTGAAAAAAAAAAAAAAAAACAAACAAACAAACTGGCTGCCAATAGTACAGCTTAGGTCTGTTAGAAGCAATATTCTTTCACGTGCATGTCAAAATCACTTAACATGATAACACGGCGTTACACAACATGGGACAGCTCACAATGCCGTGCAATTTGTTGAGTGTTAACTTTTTTATGAAGAAAATGATCAGGTCCATGTTTTAAGATTACCAAATATTTGAGTATGTGGCAAGAGTGAAAAAAAGTATTTTGAAAACACGTCATAGCTCACATGGAAAGACAAAAAAGGGCAATGCATCTCAGAGCTGAGTTTTCACTATTCGGAGGTGTGAATGGGTTAACTGCAGATCTGTATAACCCAGGTGGGTGCTTTCCAATGACTGTTTTCCGACTGAGGTCAGTGGAACATTCCCTCTGTTGTTTCACTGATATTCTGACAGGTCAGTTGAACATTCCCTCTGTTGTTTCACTTATATTCTGGCACTGAGGTCAGTTGAACATTCCCTCTGTTGTTTCACTCATATTCTGGCACTGAGGTTAGTTGAACATTCCCTCTGTTGTTTCACTCATATTCTGGCACTGAGGTTAGTTGAACATTCCCTCTGTTGTTTCACTGATATTCTGGCTTTTGATGAGGTCAGTTGAACATTCCCTCTGTTGTTTAACTGATATTCTGGCCTTTGATGAGGTCAGTTGAACATTCCCTCTGTTGTTTCACTTATATTCTGGCACTGAGGTCAGTTGAACATTCCCTCTGTTGTTTCAATTATATTCTGACTGAGGTCAGTTGAACATTCCCTCTGTTGTTTCGCTTATATTCTGACTGAGGTCAGTTGAACATTCCCTCTGTTGTTTCACTTATATTCTGTCTTTTGATGTAATGACCCAGTCCTGGCATGCCTCCAGGAAATAAAAACAAAAAAAAGAAATCTGGCATTCTGATGGCAACATGGGAGTGGTCTAGAACCGGCAAAATACTGGCATATCTTTAATATATATGCCATAATGTTGCGGTAACTATCAGACTGCTTGCAAACCTATAATGTATAAATCCGAACTGGTGCATTTCTGGAAAATTCTGGTCAACATTTGCCATAATGATTTTTTTTAATGTTGCCAGTTCTGGAGCTAAGCTGGCTTATTTGTGCGGTTGTCTTGGCTCTAAAAGAATTCTTGTGGATGTGGTTGTGCTGAGCAAAAAAACTGTCTGCCACTTTCAAGGCTGTTACTTTCATGGATATGGCTGCTTCCGGATAGTTCAAGTTATGAGTGTGAGTGGAAGCACTTGAAACACCAAAACCCAAGGTGCGTGAGATTTGCGATTTTCTTACACCATGGCCACGTTTCGCCAAACCCCCATCACATCAGAAGACATTATAAAGGCTGTGCAAGACCAGACCCGGTCTGGATTGATCCAGTGTGACATTCAAATCACGCCTCATCCCCACGCTCACTTCCGTACCCTGCAACCTGTCTTCAAAATCGTACAAGTGTCCAGTCAAGACCCCTGGGATTACATGAAACAATAAGTGGAACAACATCATCTGCTGACCCAGTCAAGACAAACACTTATCGCCAGTTACTTTGGGAGGGGAATCTTGATGGCCACACACCTATCAATGTGGTATGGATACTATGGTCGTGAGGTGACTGACATCAATGAGTCATCGAGTATGTACCAAGCCCTGCACAAACCCTTTGGAAAAGTTATTCGTAGCTCAGGTGACAAAGACGCAACCAAAACAATATTGACAGAGACAATGAACGTATTACGAAACATTACGTGTTGAAAAACGCTTATCAGCAAAGCCAAGTGTGGAGATGTCGTCTATGTGGCTTATCATCAGACAGAGTCCAAAGTCAACATGCCCAATTACAACCTGAACAAACCTGCATGCAGGTTGTAAGGGAATTGTGAATGCTCTGACACGGTCAACAGTACCCGCGCGCTATCGCGGAATCCTGTATATTAGTTTTCTTTTATTTTGATGCCATGCATGAATGAATAGAGACTGTGGCGTGGTCGAGTGACGTACAAACTAATCTAGTTTCGTAATAGGTCTAAACTTGTGTATCAACACGCGCTCGACGACGGCCTATCGTAAAGGAAAAATATCAAGGTGAACATTAGTAAGTTTTATTTAACTAAAGATCTCTCATGAAGTACAGGGAATAAGAAAATGTTTTGTTTTGAAACGTTGTCAACATACATTAACCGTCACCAAGGTGAGCTATTTCGTCATTTGTTTACAAACCAGTCAAACTGACATTATTGGATTCACAATAGACCCAGAAGGGATGCTCACTAGCCTTGGTTTGAAGGTAAATAATTTATCGATTTGTAGATCGGCTTAATCATTTGCAGACCATCACAGAATGAAGGAGGGATGAAGAAAATGTTATTATTATATGTGTTAACTCATTCGCGCCAGATGCAGCAGGTTTTGAGAAGCAGTTCCCAGGAAGATGGGAGGTTCCAAAATTATTATTATTATTGATCTTAATTTAAAATGCATCTCTTTCAGCTTAATCAATATTAATTCGGAAATGTTAGGATAGTTATTTTCTCTGTTTCAAGCTTTTCAGATAGTCTAGTGGACTTAACGGAGGAGGGTTCGAGTCTTCACCCATCAAAATCATCACATATTCATCAGCTGTTGAACGCACTAAACAAATGTGGATATTTTACGTCGACGTGAACTGGGTTGGCGAAGAAGACTTTATTCAAGGGAACATAATAATTGTCTATGTTAGTATAAATCGTCATCTATATTGTTTCTACGTGGAAGACATTACGACGTCGTATGAATTCTTGTAATGATTTTTTGATCTATTACGAGTTCTCCTGACGATTGGAGAACAGTGGACTATATACACATGTTTCGTGATCGCGCTGAATCGTGAAAAAGGCACGCTGTTCCGTTCATCAATCAAGCAAGAATTGTTTATATTGTGAATTGGAACAAGTGAAGTTTCAAATATATCATTCGTCATTCAAGCAGGAATTTAACTTCGGTATCTTCATATGAACTGACTCATCCACATACGTGTTCAACATCCATCCAGCCTTCATGAATTGAAAACGGACATTATCTTCATTGACCGCCCAAGCTGAGTTAGATGTGTAATTGTTGCTAGTGTCTAACATCATTCCACATAACATGACACACACATAAACAGGACAGCCACACGAAATTAAAGTAATTGTTATTACTATCCGTTCACCAGTCGGGATTCGTCTCGGGCCCGACGACAACTATTCCCGACGGAATCAACCATTCCAACGCATTGTGAAGGAAGTTGTTGTCGACGTCCTTGTCACGGACTTCGACTGCTGTTCGGCGTACACAGGGGACAGTCACGTGTTTTATACTAAGAACACAGGTGAAATTTGAATCATCTGATTCTGAACGATGGAAGGGTCTCAGGAATGAAGGTAGGGGTGATCTGAGACGGAATATTTCGTGTAAACTGCTGATGCTGACACTGCGTCTTCTTCTTCTTCTCTTCTTCTTCTTCTTCTTTGCAAGCTCAGATAGGAACCCTAGAGGTGCTAATGAAGACTCTTGTATGGTGGAGGCCCTCCAGAGATCCATAGAGCTTCACCCACGTCGATGTGTCAGCAGGCCAGGTCTCTGCTCTTAGCGTTTGATGTGTTGGACACTTCTGCAGGAAATGTTCCACAGTCATTGGGGGTGGAGCTGGGCTCAGAGCTGTGCTATTGAAATACCGTGGTGAAGGACTTCAACAACTGGCCTACGCGGAGTGGAGGTGTAATACAATTCACCAGGAGTGTTGTGCAGTTCTATGGGGAACCAGACCATTTCATCCTCATCTTCATTGTCAAAACTTTGTTCTGGAGGCACAGAATTCAAGGCTTTGATACATGTACGTGATTTGATAGATCAACCAAACCCTCATTGGATGGGCCATGGAACTTCGTGGCATTCGTTTACTTTTTGCTACATACAGCACTCTATAAAAACATACAAACAAACAAAGTACCCTGGTATCACTCCATAAAAATTGTGTAATCAAGTTTACATTCAAACTTGACCAATCATTGTGCTTTACATCGCCTTCAGTGGAGGCAGCTGTATCTAACAGGGCTGGTGAGTGTGTTGAAGGGGCATGTCACGGGTCAGACACGTATAGGTAAACAATTCTCACGATCCACGTTTAATCATCTTCACAGAGGATGCTAAAGACAAGAAATTGCAAGTAGTAGGGACATTTGCCATCCATTTTCACGTAAACGCACAAGATGTTATCCTGTGACGAGTTAACATTTAGGATTTAGCAATCAGACTATGTCAAATATTAACGAGCTTCGTGAGATTATTGGATAGCCCTCTCCCAGCATGCTAGTTTGTCTTGATTACGAGTCTATGAGATGTGTTCACATTTCGCGAGGAGGCCTCTGTGTGTATGTGTGCAGAGAGAGAGAGAGAGAGAGAGAGAGAGTATCACTCAATAGAGGATTGCAGCTGACTGACTCTCACTCTGATATGCAAAGTATCCAAGTTCAATACTCGTGTATTTCCAAGATGTCGATCGTTATCAACTGCGCAACTGAATTTTGTCTTACGTCAGTAGGCCTACCGTAATGTCTATGTCACTGAAGTCGAGTGTGCACACTATGGTTTGCTTGATGGACCAGAATCTGACTCTACTACACTGTCTAGGATGCATGTATGATCAGCTGCAATTGCCGGAAATGATAAAGGAATCTGTGCTGTTCCTTCCAATGTATTGGGACAACATGCTGTTTCAGTAGACTTGTTAACAGAATGGTCACTTGACAGCGTAATAAAATCTACTATTAAACCTTATCCCTGGACAGGCCATCATTGCCTCTCCCTAAATGTTACTGTGGCTCATAACAATCCGCAGTGAGTGATAACGTCGTGGAAGAAAGAAAAGGGACGGTTTTCAGGATTTTAAATGCTGGTAAGTATACCATTGTTATCATACGTGTCTGAATGTCGGGAAACAAACCAGACGTATCAGGCAAAAAGAAATGAAGTAGCGATGATAAACGTTAGCTTTTTTTTCCTGCTGGAGATTTCTGTACGTCTAGGCCATGTGTCTGGAAGCCTGTTGAATCATCTGCAACAAGCTTTTTAGTCTGAACACAGCATCGTTGTTCTGAGCTTGCATGGACGACCTGTTTTCATTGTCAGCCTGGGAGCGGTCACTGCTCTATAAACACTGCCTTTGACATTGAAAGAGGACAGAGTGGTTTGTTAGTGAACAGAATGCAGCTTTTCTTTTTCGTTTAATATAAGGAAGGCTTTTGAACAGACTTACTGGTCATGTCTTTGCACAATACGAAGCAGGCTTCAAAGTGTTTTGAGAGAGAGAGAGAGAGAGAGAGAGAGAGAGAGAGAGAGAGAGAGAGAGAGAGAGAGAGAGAGAACAATTGAACATTCTTTTAACGAAACATACACACTGCTAAGTAAACATACGAGTAAATAATCAAGTGAACAAATACATAAGCATTAATTAGCAAAAAATAAAAGAAAATGAATGAATAAATAAATAAGAAAGAAACAAATAAATGAATTATATGACACGCCCATGATGTCAGAACCTATCTTCATCGGAAGCAATGTGCAGCATATGTTACATACACGCTGCTTTATCTCTAAGAGCTAAACCCAGACGTTTCAAAATGCGTTGTTTTTGCACTTGTCTTCGACGTTCCAAGAAACCATTCAACACATACAGGAACGGCGTTATAGATGCACTGGCAAAAATAAAGATAACTGATACCGAGAACATTAGCTCGCCACGAACCCATATTCCCTGTGACGTCAAAACGGCCCAACACGTTACAAGGCTCCAACAGCACACATCTCCCAGTGAAACAACGATGACGGATAATCCTAATGAGACATCATTTGCTTGGTTGTCACTGGCCAGGAAAACTAAAGTATCACCTTGGATCATGACGTAAATGTAAATCTGTCCCACCACAGCCAACACGGTCATCGTGCTGTTTAGAACGACCATCAGGCTGAAGGCATAATGATGTCCTCCTGGTTGATCACCTGAAGCAGGCAGTGGGATGCAGAGACTTGTCTGACTGAACTCATGGTCTGATGACACTGTGGGAATTACAGAGAGACAGACACCAACCAACCACGCCAGGAGACAGAGAGGTAAAATCGCTTTCTTTTTCCACTGATATCCTCCTTTGTTCATCCAGGTGAGAGCAACACACCTCTCCAGGACCATTATAACATCTAGAGAGATGGCTACCTCACAGGAAAGCAAGAAAATAAACGCTAGCAACCTGCACAAGATGCTGGATCTCCAGGCCGTGTCCTTCCACAGATAAAAACCACTGTACATACGGTCCACCACACACAATATTGAAAGATAAACTCCCATCAGGATTTTAGACCAACATAAGTGACACAAAAATATCTCAGTGTTGCTCTTCTTTCTAGCCTCTCCAGTAAACATAACACAAATGAGACCATTGCCTACAAGGATAAAAGGTGATAGAAGGTAAACAAGAACCTGCTGCACCTTAGCTCCTAGAAGACGATCACAGGTGGAAAAAATGGGGAGGGGTGCATCACAGTTCCCTACATTGAAGTGCTCTGGCAAAGTCTGAATACAGCAGAGCTTGAAGCTATCAGCATGCAGTTCCCTGAGCTTTATCAGATTCTTCAACAACGTTTTAGGAAAGTCTGATATCTCACTGCCACGGTGATCCAATTTGGCGAGAAGAGGATTGTCTAAACCTTTTCCAGTTATGCCTTGCGTGTTGCTGCAAGAGAGGTTGAGGGCAACTAGTCCTGAGAAAGACTGAAGTTTGTTCAGGTCTAAATTTGGTATCTTGACAAATGCCAAGTCCAGGATTCTGAGATTAGGAAACGTCATTCCGTTTGATCTACTGGTAAACAAAGCAGCCAAAGGATTTTGTGCCAGAACCAAATAATTAAGGTTGCTAACATTGTTGAGAATGTCCATAGAAAACTTCTTCAATAGGTTTTCACGAATATCTAAAACCTTCACATTAGGGAGTTTTGGAAGGAATAGTTCTTTTAGAAAGCAACTTGTCATATTCAGATATATCAGCATCATATTTACATACAGACTTTCCGCTCTCATGCCGCTATAAGACACGTCTAAATATCGCACGTCTGGGAATGCATCCACAGGGAACACCTGCCTACAGGTAAAAGAAAGACCCTGGCAGGAGCACTGGTCAGGACAAGACATGGAGCAATAC
>CM065741.1:29984736-30009736 GCA_033310375.1 Conus canariensis
TAAAGACCACAAACCCAATTTCTTGAACAACCCAACATGTAGACTGATAAATCCTTCCACATCTGAACTAGGGAAAATTAGTAAAAAAAATCTTAGAGAAAACCATAAAAAAACATAAAAGAAAACACTGAACTCAATCTCTGGAAAAACACATATGAAGTAATACAATGGTTCAAAAACCTCAATAAACAAGAAAATACAGTTTTTATAACATTTGACATCTATAGATGAAAAGCTACTAACTAAAGCTATAAAATTTGCCAACAACTACACAGAAATATCAGGGTCAGAAATGGAAATCATTTTCCACACAAAGAAAACTTTACTGCACAATAAAAATGAAACCTGGATTAAGAACACAAGCAGGAATTCAACTTTCGATGTCACAATGGGATCATATGATGGTGCCGAAACTTGCGAACTTGTCGGACTATTCATGTTATCCAATATTAAAAAAAACTTGAAAAACAAATGGACTGTACAGGGATGACGGCCTTGCCACTCTGAATGACAACCCTAGAAATATTGACAATAAGAAAAAAGAATTGTGTAAAATTTTCCACAACCAAAACTTAAAAATCACAATAGAAGCAAACAAAAAGATAGTGAACTATTTAGACATAACGTTAGACCTCAACCAACACACATATAAACCATACAAGAAACCAAATGACACGCCTGTTTATGTAAACATCAAAAGCAATCACCCATCCTCCATACTGAAAACAATACCCAAAAGCATAAATAAAAGACTATCCAATTTGTCATGTAACGAAACAGTATTCAACAATGCTACAGCTGAATACCAAGAGGCGTTACATAAAAGTGGCTACAATTACAAACTAAGATACGATCCAGACAATGATACAAAAAGATGCAGAAAGAACAGGAAAAGGAATATCATATGGTACAATCCCCCATATGATGCAAGAGTTAAAACAAATGTAGGGAAAGAATTCTTTAAAATCTTGACATCATCTTTCCCAAAAGACCATAAATTATTCAAGATATTCAACAAAAACAACATCAAATTATCATATTCATGTATGCCGAACCTTAAAAATGCCATCGATTCAGCAAACAAAATGAAAAGCAGCACAGAAAAAAAGGAGGGTAACGAAAGGAAATCTTGTAACTGTACCAAAAAAGAACAGTGCCCCCTAAGCAACAAATGCCTTTATAACAACATTGTGTACCAAGCCACTGTAACATCAGATAACGCAAAAGAAACATATGTAGGTATCACGGAAAACCAATTCAAAACTAGATATGCAAACCATAAACAATCATTCAACAAAGAAAGATACAAAAACCAAACAGAATTGAGTAAATACATTTGGAAACTTAAAGATAAAAACATAGACTACAACATATCTTGGAAAATTTTAAAAAGAGCAGCATCATACAACAACATTTCAAAAAAATGCAATCTATGCCTAACAGAGAAATACATTATACTATGTAAACCACAGTTAGCAACTCTAAATGTTAGAACAGAAATGGTTAACAATTGCAGACACAGATGGAAGTTCCTATCAGCGAAAAAAACCAACACCTGAGAAACACATGTAGCACGGGAAAAAAACAACAGGAAACCAGCTAGCTATATATATACGTGGCACTGGCAACACAAGCTCATCACATCCTGACGACCGCACAGCGTGAAACAAATTTGTAGATGTTTTTAGAAGCTTGATTTTAACTTGCTTTTAATATATATATATATATATATATATATATATATATATATTATGCTGAACAATGAAGTAGTGGGGGAAAACAAGTGCAGGCTAACAATTCTTCAGTCATTATAGTAATGACTTGGCAAATATTTGAACTTTTAGAGAAAAAAAAAAAAAAAAAAAAATGAAGATGAAGAAAATGGGGGGAATATAGTATAAATATGAGAAACCCTTCACTAGCCGCCTGAGAGAACCATCGCAATCCCTCTCGAAGGCACATCTGTTTGTATTGCCTGCTCCTAGGCCTTTGTCCGCTGGATCGGACTCATCAGGGAGACACGGCTGATTGTGTCTGTGCTCTTGGTGTCAAATAGAGACACACCACAGTCCATAATTCTGTGGTGTTCTCACCACCAAGGGTTCAAAAGAGAATGGCACCAAGAGCACCACGGAACAATGTGGAGAGGAAAAAAGTTGCTCAAAGACTAAACACATTATGCACACAGTATACGATGTAGGGGACAATCTTTGAGCCTATGCTTGAGGATCCATTCAAGGATACAAGGGAGATCAAAAGATGTGGAACAGTCTGAGTGGTCAGCTCTGCTGTTCAATAACCCAAGCATTGTAAGTGGCTAAGAATTGTACAGAACAACCTTTACTTGGATATGTGTGTGTGTGTGTGTGTGTGTGTGTGTGTGTGTGTGTGTGTGTGTGTGTGTGTGTGTGTGTGTGTATGAGATACTGGGTTCTGGCAGTCAACCCTTGATATAATCTTTTGTGCAAAGGTCTTCTACCAGCAACTGGATTTCTGCGTTGGTTTTGCCTTCTGGCCATTCTTGACAATGTCTGGAGCGATGGCAATTTGGTAGAGGTGCTTCAAGTGGTCTGGATATTTCTACCATTCCTTGGTTTCTTTGACTTCTGCTAACTGGCACACAAGCTGTATACTGTCTTCTGCCTGTACCATCCATGATTTTCCACGTCCTAGCCGAGTGCCTTTTGTTTCCTTGACTGCCGCATGAAGTGGGTTTCGGGGATTTTCAAGGGCTCTGAAATATGCCTTCACCTGTTCCAGCTTGTGTCTTGTCTGCATTGAAGGAAGGTCGAGTAGGTATCGCATAGTTTGAACTGGTGTGTCCTTTGTGATTCCCAGGATCAATCTCATTGCTTCATTTTGAATTCTTTCTAATTTGAGAAGGTTGCTGCTGGACAGTGTTGTAAGCCCTAATCCATAATCTATCACACTGAGTACAAGTGCATGATACAGTCGGTAGAGATGGCGCTATTCAATGCCTTCAGCTGCCATTGCTTTCATGGCAGATAAACCTTTTTTGCATTTAAGAACAATATTCTCAACATGCTTTCTAAAGGTTAGCATTCTGTCAAAGCCTACACCCAAATAGCGTAGGTTTTAGTTGATTCAATGGGTATTCCATTGAAGGAAACTGGTGAGGGTACAAAAACCCAGAGATTAGTCTGCACTCTCAACAACAAGACATCACGACAAGTACCCTCTCCTCTCAACCGTAACACTTTGAAACACCCTGACCTTAATTATTAATGCTGTCTCTACCAGTCATGTAATGACAACATGTAGACCTCTCTAGGTAAGAAGTTACATCCTAGAGATAAATATTATTGTCAAACAGAATAGTCTCAGTTTCTAGGTATTGAAAAATCGTACATCATGCTGACCTGCGACCTAATTGTTTATAATGCCATGTTGTAGTTTAGTCGGATTTGAAGTTGTCTGCATTGCATCAGGATCCACCAACTCAGCTTAGCTTCTTGGATCAAGTTGTCTGGAATGCACAATTAACCACACCTTTCTGAAGAAAGCCACTTTGCCCTCTTTAATGGCCTCAACAATTACACTTTCTTGTCGGTGGGCAAGGTCATTGGCCATAGTTACTCCTTTGTCCTTCAGTTTGTCACGAACTGTGTGTTTCCAATGTGATTATGTCCTCCCCACTATTGCATTTCACAAGTATACATTAGGGTCCGCCACCACTTCTCTGGACTACATGATAGTACCAAGCAATGACATCTATTATCCATGTCTTGTCCCTGTCTACGCAGTTCAGGATGTCTGTGATAGCTCTGGCACAGGATTCAAAGGTCTCCTTGCCCTCTGTCACCGTCACCCCATTTAGAAATTATCTCCTCTGGAGAACCCCTTAAGTCTGTCGGCCTCCATTCTCAGTCATGGTATTTCTTTCATCATATCTCTAATTGTATTTGTGAATCTGTATTAATTTGCTGTTTTCTTTCTCTGCATAGTGTTCATTAATATCAGTGGAGGTATCTTGAAGTAAAGCAAAGCACTTCTGTCTGTTGCTTTCACATTTTTCACTGTGTTCATCGATTTCATCACGTTTAACTCTGACAAAGACCAATATCTATTTTAACTGCACTGAGGACCTGTCTCATGAATTCTGTGCTAGATGTTTATGATTTGAACCTGTTTTCTGTCACTGGCGTCTAGGGTCTGCAGTTTAATGCTTGCTGACAGGCAAGAATCACCACAAACATGCAGAGGGGTACAATTGGAACTTCTGTTGTTAGTGGTTGTTCATGTTGTCTTGTCTGTCGTGAGCAGGTCCTGGATTTAGCTCAACGTCCCTGTCACACACCGCATTTGCAATACTCAATACCACATATGACATGTTTACTCCGTACGCGCGCATCTATTCCAGTCATCCAAAGAAGATACTGGAGAAAGAAGAATTCACTTTTTTAGCTCTTTTTACCAAATTTTGTCAACAAAACAAAACAAATTATTTCACAATTTCACAAATTCACAAAATTCACAAACCTAGCTGCTTGATAGCATAGATGCAGCTCAATCTCCTTCTTCAAAGGGCAGCATATAAATAGTACATTTTAAATTTCTTCTTTTTTCCCAATCATTAAACAGTTGACTCTTAGATATTTGTTTCTTTAAAAATTCCACTAGTATGGATTAAGTTTCCAGGAGGAAGGAAATTGAGTCCCAGGGTTGAATGCTGAGGTTTTCTAAAAAGAAACCCCATCTTACATTAGTTAGAGTATATGCAAGAAAAAAAAAGTTAAGACATTCTGCACATAACGTATTACAAACAGATACTTACGAATTTGTTGTGGGCTTCAAAACACATACTACATAAAGTTGGGGAAACAAAGTGAAATCACTTGAAAAAAAGGTATGCTCATAAACCAATCATGCGTTTTAAAAAGATGCTTCTCATTAATCATAATTGTTTAATTTACTTAATATTGTTTTCTTTTCTTCATGTATTCATTATTCCACAACTGGTAACTTACCAACAGAGAATCAATATTCTAACCAAGGAATCCCTAGCAAATTTATGTCTGTGCTACATCACAATGGGCCACTTCCTGGCCTCTAGGAAAATCAGGTTTTCCTTTTGCAACTCCCTTAAAGTTCAAAAATGAAGGTAATGGCCAAGCCACGCTTCCTTTCCTCTCGTCTGGCAACTCCTGGACTGCCCTACATATCAGGAACACACCTGTCCTACAAAACAGTGAGCTTCTCTCATTAATCACATGCCTCAGCGTCCTATTAAAGTTAGAGATTCAAACACTGTTTACCCACGTATACACACCACAATGGCAGTCCCAACAACATATGAGATATGCTGCCAAGAAAAACAACAAATACACGTGTGTCCAGTTTGTTCCTTGTTATAATGACCCGTGTTTTCATCTTTGTTGCAAAAGTGACTCCCCTCGCTATCAAGTACGAGAAATTAACACAGAAACATCCACATGCAATTTGAAACTGTATGCTTTGAAACAACATATTGAGTGATATTGTTAATTTTCATATCAGTATAATCAGCTCACACTTTTCTTTTTATCTGTAACTCAAATCTAACTGTATGACGAGTTCATTAATCATAATTCGCAAAAAAATGGTGCATAACAACTACTTGTAGAAAAAAGAAAAAGAAAACAAAAGAACAAAACAAACAAACAACAAAACAAGAACACAACGACACACACACACACACACACACACACACACACACACACACACACACACACACACTTTTTGCACTTAGAGAGAGAGAGAGAGAGAGAGAGAGACAGACAGACAGACAGACAGACAGACAGAGACAGAGACAGAGATAGAGGTGTGTGTGTGTGTGCGTGTGTGTGCGTGTGTGTGTGTGCGTGTGTGTGTGTGCGTGTGTGTGTGTGTGTGTGTGTGTGTGTGTGTGTGTGTGTGTGTCCGTGCGCAACCTTACGCCGCCGACGTCGCCATTTGGCAACAACGTGGCTCACCGCCGACGTCGCCGTTCGGCGACTAACCAGGGTGACCTAACTCCCGATACTCTCACTCTCGAACATGACAAGATAAAAAGCCAGCGACAACCATCATAGTTTTGTTATTCACTGATGCGTGCCTCACAGCCATTAGCTTTGTTAGAGCAGTGTTCAGTCAAGTGTATTTATCCATTTCTGTTGATAAGCTTTTCATTCATTAAGGCGTCACAACCAAGCACTTCAGGTACTCGGCCTTGCCATACATTTACTACAGATCAGGTGCTGGAAATGTTGGGTAGATGGTCAGTTAATCGTGATTTGGATCAAGAACACCCAGATGGTGACTAGGGTACATTATCCAACAGCAAATGCTCAACCCAGTCAAAACAAATGTGGCTGACCCAGTTGCACGCATGGCAAGCAGAAAATAGAAGGGGGCTGGCCAGCGCACTGTGGGCTTGTGTGCTGCTGGCAAAGACCCAACACAAACTGATGCTGATAGTACTGATAGTAGTGTGAGTGAGATGACTGACTCTAAAACAGTGGGGGCAAGCAACACAGAGGGCTCTGAGACAAGTCACTGTGAGCACAAAGGCGTCAAGGTCGAAGGGGGCATCGCAGAGTGACACGTGGCAGAGGTGTGTGCTGCAGCAATGGCAAACTAGGCCAGCCACAGAAAAGTTTGACTGGGAGAATGGCTCCCCAGGCTCCAGAGGCCAACAGGCAAATGAATGACTTTGTTTTCATAAAAAAAAATATTGCTTTCAAAAGAAAGAATGAAAGACAGATGTGTGTGTGTGTGTGTGTGTGTGTGTGTGTGTGTGTGTGTGTGTGTGTGTGTGTGTGTGTGTGTGTGGCGCATTCCTTTTTTCTTTCTTTCATGTGTGTAGCAATGGGGCATAAGTTTCTCTGTGTGTGTGTGTGTGTGTGTGTGTGTGTGTGTGTGTGTGTGTGTGTGTGTGTGTGTGTGTTTGTGAACGTATTGTGTTGTAGTGTGTGTGTGTGTGTGTGTGTGGTGTGTGTGTGTGTGTGTGAGAGAGAGAGGAGAGAGAGAGAGTGTGTGTGTGTTTGATGTGTGTGTGTGTGTGTGTGTGTGTGTGTGTGTGTGTGTGTGTGTGTGTGTGTGTGTGTGTGTGTGTGTGTTCATTCTTTAGTTTTACGTCTGTTCACCCTTAAGTGATATTAGATGGGAAAGGGGGGGGGGGGGAGGAAATAGGAGAAATAAAGGTATGAAAGTAGAGATTGTTTATGCATGCGTTGTATTGTTTTGAGAGTGTGTGTTAGTAAAAATTATGTGTTTTTCCTACATGCCTACACTTACAATTCTATATAATGATCAAGCTTTAAATGGGATATGAATTGTTGAAAAATGACAGAATTTGTAGAAAGGAAGTGAGGTTTACTATCTGTATCAAACGTGACTTAACATTTAACAGAAGATTAAAATAACAACAATTGAATCCAAAAATAAATTAACTATTCAAAGGAAAAGACCAATAGGACTAAGGTGTAAAACTTCTGAAAAACATTTAAGAAGATGGAAGTCATTTAAAACTTCCTGAACAGTTAATGGTATTTGACGAATCAGTAAATCCCCTGTAGTTTTCGTCATTAATACTTTGATACCAGGGCAGTGTAAAATCAGGTGATTAATAGAAATTTGGTTTCCACATACACATTTAATATCTTTAGATAATTTTGTTTTAAAAGCGTTTAAACGAATTTTGAACATCAGAGAACTAATATGTCTTGAACGTGTATCAGATATGTGATTTAAAATTAATTTGGAATTTATTGTGCTGACGTTTTTTTTTTTTTATATACAATTGTGTGAATATTGGCTATCTGATGTTTTCACATGTTATCAAACTTATCTTTCGCTAATTGTTCAGTGTGATTATAATACTCGTGCAGATCTAAATTTATGTTAATTAGAATTGCCCCTTCAGTATTACGTCCAGCATTTTTAGCTGCTCTATCAACCAGTTCATTGGCATATATTCTGCAATGGGAAGGAACCCAGTAAAAAGTTACACTAATGTCTGTATATGCCAATTGATGAATTACATGTCTGATTTCTAGTATCATTTCAAGACGTTTTTTTAGCATTTTGATCTTTGATAGCTTGTAATGCGATTTAGAATCTACACAGAGTAATATTTTACAACTGTTAATAGGTAACTCCTCAATATGGTGTAAAGCCATTAAAGTAGCTAACAACTCTGCAGTAAAAACTGAATAGTGATTACCTATATGATATCGTTTAACTCTTTTTATAGTAGGAATTACAAATGCTGAACCTGCATTGCCGTTATCAAGTACAGATCCATCTGCAAATATTTTAATGTAATCACTATAGTAAGTTTCCATGTGAACATTAACTAATTTTTTTAAGAGGTTTGGAGATTGACTTTTGCTCAGTTCTGTATGATCAATATCAAAAGTATGTTTAATTTGTTCCCAAGATGGTACAGGTAAAAAAGATGGCTTCATTGCTATTCTTTTGCTTTTTAATTCTGTAGAATTAATCATGTCGGAGACAAACGAATTAATTGGTTGCAAACAATGTATTGTCTTAGCCCTGTTAACAAAGTCATGCTTAGAATTTAACTTTGTTTCTTCATTACAGAATGAGTCGTGTGCAAAGGATTTTAATACAGACTTAGCTGCAGAGATTTTCCTATGTTCACCAAGAGGAAGAACTCCTGCTTCTTTATATGATCCAAGATTGTACGCATGAGTTGGCACTCCTAGTGCCAGGTTAAAGGCTTTACAATCTATACTTTGTAATTTGTTTAGTAAATGTTTTGGTGCACTAAAGAAAGATTCTGGCCGTAGGTTAAACGTGAACAAACTAAGGAATTAGCAAGACATAAAAGTGCTTCTGTATCTTGACCCCATCGCTGTTTACTAATGATTTTGAGAACATTTAAAGCTTTTCTCACTTTATTTAATATATAGTCTATGTATTGATTCCAAGTAAGTTTGGATGATAAATATACACCTAGAAACCTTACGCTTTGCGCATAATTAATGACACTGCCACCGATAGTGAAATTAGGCAGTTTTTTTCTGGGATATGCCCCGAATTAAAAAGTACCATATGTGTTTTTTTCTAATGATAAAGAGAGTCTATTTTCCTTCCTAAATATATCAAGTTTATTTAGTTCACGTTGGTACACTGTTTTGGTATAGTTAAGTGTTCTAATTAGAGTTTTAAGCTTCATTGTCACCTTCATCCACATGCATATATCATCTGTATACTGGGCTAAAACTGTATCTTTTGATAGATTATTTGGAAGATCTGCTATAAGTATATTGAATAAAATAGGTGAAATAACCGTGGCTTGTGGAAGACCCATCTGAAGTTCTCTGGACTTAGAATATGTACTTCTAACTCTTACCTGTATGAAACGTTGTGATAAAAAAATGTTGTATATAGCTATACATATTACTATTTATATTGTAGCTATGAAGTTTTTGGAGTAATTGGTAATGCCATACTTGATCATAAGCTTTTTTCACATCAAAAAACGTTGCTAGAATATTTTTCCGTCTGGCAAACTGCTGTTAAGTTTTATCGTAAATTTTACCAAATGTTCAGTGGTGGAGCGACCTTTTCGAAAAGCAGCTTGATTTTTTGGAATAATGTTTTGTTTTTCACAGAAATGAACAAGTCTACTTGAGACTATTTTTTTCATTAACTTGCATACATGAGATGTTAAAGAGATGGGTCGATAGCTATTTTTATCTGTCCGAGGTTTTCCTTCCTTGTGTATAGGGATAACAATTGAATGTTTCCAGATAAGAGGCATTTTACCGTTAGACCAGCATTTTTGTATCAAAGAATGTAAAAATTGACTATATTTTGTGGTAAATGCTTTAACAATTCATAAGATATCCCATCTAGTCCAACAGATGTCTTATTTTTACCCATATGTGAAATACATTCAATTACTTCATCGAGTGTTATATTTGAATTTACATAGCTTTTTAAGTGAGGTTTATTAAAACTATGAGCTGATGTGATATTACTTTCCTCCTCATTTTTTTTCTAAATTGTCTACTTTCAGTTGATAGTCCAGTAATTCTACTGCAATTTGCATACAAATCAGCAAATGCTTCTGCTTTTTCTTGATTAGAGGGTATATCTGAACTCTTCAGTTTGATTGGGCATTGAGGAAGTTTATTCCGTTCTTCATGGTTTTCATTTTTTCCCATACCTTTTGCATATCTTTATAGTTATATACTTCATTAGTACAAAATGATGACCAATGCTGTCTTTTTGCTTGTGTGCTAACTTTATTTGATTTGTTTTTTGCCTTTTTGGATTCTTGGTGATTAGGAATCGATTTATCCTTTAAGTAATTTTCAAATGTTATCCATTTTTCAGCTTTGGCCGTTTCACAATCATCGGTCCACCAAATATCGCCAGAATGTTTATGTGATTTCTTTGTTTTAGACATAGGAATTGATTGATTAGCAGCACTTAGGACTGCATTAGTAAATATAGAATACAATTCATTAATATCTTTATCATTTATGTCTTCAATATGAAATGTTGATAAAAATTCTGAAAACTTGTCCCAGTTAGCATGTTTGTAATTATACTTCGGGATTTTATCCTCTGTTGGATCCTTGTTTTTTGTGCTAGAGAGTTCAAAGCTAGTAATAACAGGAATATGGTCACTATTGAGGCTATCATTTAATGAATCCCATTTACAAATTGGCGCTAGATCTGGAGAAACAAGAGTTAGATCAATAGCTGTTGCTCTATGACAAGGATGATCAGGGATTCGCGTTATTCTACCGTCATTCAGAAGATACAATGATGAATCAACAATATTCTCAATGAAACGGTTGCTAGTAATGTTTTCACAGTTCTTCTCCCAAAATGGGGAATGCGCATTAAAATCTCCTGTTATTAGTACCTTTTTTTTCCCCTGTCCGCTTGAAATGTACGAATCCATTCTGTATTATCAACATCTGGATCCTTTGGTAAATATACAGATATGACGATTAATAAAGTGTTATCAAACTTTACCGTCACTGCACAAGAATGTATACTAAGTAATTCTGGTGGAACTGGATTTGGGCACAGAGTGTAATTTACCCCTTCATGCACATAATGGCAGTATTAATTTTCACGTTAGTGTCTATCTTTTGGATGATAGGAGGAAAATAGTAATTGTGTAGTTGGGGCAGCTTTTCTTTCTTAACATTCAATGACTGAAGACTTAAAACATGATATTGATGATGGGCTAGGTGTTGTACTAGATGTTCATAGTTTGTGTTAATTGATCTGCAGTTCCATTGAAAAACGTTAAAAACATTCCCTAGTGACATATGTTTAAAGACTAAAGACAAAATGGACAGAGGTAACCCGGCAGCAGTCTCACATTAAAAGACATAGCGACAGTAGCTCTGTGTGTGTGTGTGTGTGTGTGTGTGTGTGTGTGTGTGTGTGTGTGTGTGTGTGTGTGTGTGTCTGTGTCTGTGTCTCTGTGTGTGTGTGTGAGCGTGTTGTGTTGTAGTGTGTGTGTGTGTTGTGTGTGTGTGTGTGTGAGAGAGAGAGAGGAGAGGAGTGGAGGAGAGAGAGAGAGTGTTGATGTGTGTGTGTATGTGTGTGTGTGTGTGTGTGTGTGTGTGT
This sequence comes from Conus canariensis, assembly GCA_033310375.1. NCBI lineage: Eukaryota > Metazoa > Mollusca > Gastropoda > Neogastropoda > Conidae > Conus > Conus canariensis. The sequence continues at coordinate 29,996,341 of CM065741.1, forward strand.
GTGTGTGTGTGTGTGTGTGTGTGTGTGTGTGTTTTCCTTTGATCTTTCATGTGTGTACCAGTGGGGCATAAGTTGTGTGGTGTGTGTGTGTGTGCGCGCGTGCGCGCACGCGTGCACGTGTGTGTGTGTGTGTGTGTGTGTGTGTGTGTGTGTGTGTGTGTGTGTGTGTGTGTGTGTGCTATTCCCTCTTTGTATAAGAAGTGTGTGTGTGTGTGTGTGTGTGTGTGTGTGTGTGTGTGTGTGTGTGTGTGTGTGTGTGTGTGTGTGTACGTGTCCTGTTGTGGTGTGTGTGTGTGTGTATGTGTGTGTGTGTGTGTATGTGTGTATGTGTGTGTGTGTGTGTGTGTGTGTGTGTGTGTGTGTGTGTGTGTGTGTGTGTGGTGTGTGTGTTTGATGTTGTGTGTGTGTGTGTGTGTGTGTGTGTATGTGTGTGTGTGTGTGTGTGTGTGTGTGTGTGTGTGTGTGTGTGTGTGTGTGTGTGTGATCGCTTTTTGTGCATGACAGCACAGACAGTAGAAATAGTGTCATTTGTAGTTGTAGGATTTTTTTTTTTCATTCTGTCTGAAAACTGAACCCTGGACACACTCACAAATGTGATACTTGCCTGTCAATTTTTCACTGCTATCACCAGTGTTCTGATTTGGAGTATTTGGTTTTGAGGATGTATTTTTCATTCTTCTGATGGATATTACATACCTTCTGGTCTTCATTTGGTGAGTGGAGTATTTTTCCTTCCTCGTTCAAGTTTGTTGGCACGCGTACTTCTTTTTCATGTCGAAATGAAAGATAACATTCAAAATTGTATTTTTCAGTTTTTGTTTTTACTTGAAATTACTAAAAAATTGAAATTATTCTTGACTTACCATTACTAATATATTATAATATTAAAAAATACACTTTTTCCTCCTCCATTAAAAAACACCACCAGATAATTGGTGTTCTAGTTCCTGAGATATCTGCGTTTCACACATGCTAGTACGAAAGTATAGATTTTCACACAAAAAAAAAAAATGGCTGGCGATGGGGTTTCATGCAAAACAGAACATCTGGCGGTGAGGGTACAGCGCTTGACAGAAAAAAAAACAATAACAAAACATTGTCATGAAGAATAGGAAAGAGTCATCAGCATTTATATGTTTATTACTGTACTGATGATACAGTGCCTACAACTCACTTCCTGTCCTTTCCTGTATACAGTTATTCATTCATGTTAAAAAAGGAAAAAAAAATTATGTCCCGAGTGTCATCCCTGATCCTTACCTGACCACTGTCACCACAAGGCAGCGCTTTCTCTAATGGACATGGTGGATGGACACAGAAATCCTCATCACTGCCATCAAAACAGTCCACACTGTAATCACAAACCAGCGTGAAAGGCAGGCGCTCTCCAAAGCTGGAACACAGAAAGTATAACGAGTCTGACGTGTTGGGAGCGGCACACCAAGATGACGTCAGTGCAGTAAGAGCGTCGTCAGATGGCTGAAAGCTGACGTCGTTTTTAGCCCAGCAATCGCTTTGCAGATCACAGGCCAGAAAGTCCGGTACCCAGTGACTGCTAGGGCAGCGAGTGGTGGGCAAGAAGTGTGGAAAGGATGTCTGATTTATGTCTGTCAATGTGACTGATTCCTGATCTTCTTTTTGTCGATTTCGCATTGCTTTGTCAGGTCGGTTGGAACTAAATGCAGAATCAAATTCGCACAAGTAATAGTAACACCTCTTGCTAGTGCAAACCTTTGTCATGTGAACACAGACATTTACTTGATTTATCATTGCTCCGCATAGAGATGATGACAGATGTGGATAAAACGCAACTGTCCATTTGGGATAGAACGTTCTCAAAGTTAAGAGAGAGAGAGAGAGAGAGAGAGAGAGAGAGAGAGAGAGAGAGAGAGGAGAGAGAGAGGAGAGAGAGAGGGCACTCTTATTTAGAGAGGTTATTATGCTGAATTCTTAATTCTTGCATGCATAGTTCCAAGATACACTATCATATGCACAAAATCGACTTTTCTTCCCATACACTTTTCCATTTATGGACTTCCTAAGTTATGGGGACAAAAACAATGAACGTATTCCACAATAAGTTAATTGCCTTTATTTGACATAATTCCATGGACCCTAAAACTGTAGCTCTCAGATTTTTTTCAAACACAAATAACGTAACTCGGTAAGACATGAGTTAAGAATGGACTCACAGTATTTTTTTTCACCCATATGCCATGTACACGCCACGATATTAAATTACAGAAAACACACACACACACACACACACACACACACACACACACACACACACACACACACACACACACACACACACACAAAAACACGTGGAGTTCATTAATCTCAACTTGGACAAAATTTAAATTATTGGTGCATTCTTTAGCTGACATACAGGCTACTACCTGAATAATTAACTGGCGTTTTGACTACCAGTCATCTTCATATAAAGTCATACACCAGTATAGGAGAATAATGGATAATTCATCTCCATGTAAAAGCACATTTTGAGAAACAAAAAGTGAGAAAGGTTGGTTGTGTGCTTTGTGAGGCTTTTCTTGGCACGGCATAAGCGAAACGTAAAGTTCTGGCATCCTTCATTAAAGCGAAACCGAGAAATGGGTTCACTTGAACAGTGAATCCGACTTCATGGACGAGTACAGGTATCAAAGAGAATTATGTTCATGCAACCATTGACCAAAATTATTGTAATGCTCAAGGTTCTTTCCAATCGTACTCTATTTAAATATGTAGAAAGAAACTCGTGGAGAGCGTGGCAGCAGAGAGTCCTCAGAAGAGAAGCCCCCTTCAAGCAAGTGTTTCGGCCCTTATCTCCTGACACTCTAGGGGGGTTGGGCCACACCCGGTTCATGACTCCGGATGTCCCTCTGCTGCCCCTTTTTTTTTTTTCCCCATCTTGGGACGAGCCATGGCTGGGATTCGAACCCATGACCCTCTGGACATGCTCATTTTCCACTTAATGACTCGCGCTTTAACCACTGAGCCACAGGGACACCTGATATTTGTAGGGAAATTAAGCCTTATGAAGTTCACTTTTGTTCCTCCTTGACCAGATCCAGCTTGAACACCTCTCTGCCGCTTCTGCCATTGCTTTCAGGGCTCTGGTTTTTTCCTTCCCTGCAACTGAGAGCTGTTTCATGAGGCTGTATGCAGACGTTCCTACAAACCCCCTAGCTCCAATTTCTGCAGTGAGGACTTTGACCTGATAGCCTTCTCTCCTCAGGCTGTTTGCCAGATCAGCATACTTTTCAGTCTTGTAGATTTGAGCTGCTTCCATTCTGTTCTCATATGGCACCGTGAGCTCGATCATGATCAGCTGCTTGGTTGACTTAGAGTGGACTACTATGTCTGGTCTCATGCCACTCTTGCTGATGATCTCTGGGTGACTCTTCCATTCTGGGAGGTCTGCAGTGCACTCCCAGTCATCTGCCCCGTCCAGCAGACTCTGCCTGCATGTTTCGAGTGGCACTGTTGTTCTTGGCCATGATTTGCTGCCTCCTGCCGTGAAGAATGTTGCGGGTGCTTTTGGAGTCCTGATTTTCCCTTTTGTGGTGTTGGTACTAGCCCAGACTACTTGTACAATCTCTTTGAGCACTTGGTTGTGCCTCCATGTGTACCTTCCTTGAGCCAGGGCTACTTTACATGAGCTTAGGACATGCTCCACTGTTTGTTTTTCATGGCAGAGGGGGCATGCAGGATCGTCTGTTTTCCCCCACTTCACCAGGTTTGCATTTGAGGGCAGAAGGTCATATGCAGATCTGAGAATGAAGCTGATCCTGAGAGGGGCCATGTGCCAAATGTCATTCCAAGTGAGACTTCTTTGGAGTGCATTCTCCCACGTTGTCCATTGCCCTTGCTGGCTCTGCTGGACTGCTTTTTGGAGTCTTTTTTGGTCTTCTTCTTTTTTCACCTCCTGAATCATCATGTCTCTTTTGGTTTTTCCTTTGGCCCTTGACCACCATTCAGTTTTGGTCACCCCCAGTCCTTGTCTGTTGGTCTGTGTGTGTCCTGTTATTTCTCTGATCTTGAGACTTTCTTTTGCAGAATCCATCGCCTCTTGAACTTTCCATTTTCTGCCTGTCTTCAGCTGGGGCTTGATTGCTTCTACCACCTTGTCTCCTGAGTCCTCCAGCATGCTTTGAAGTCTGATCTTCTCTGCTTTGTATTCCTCCAGGATGGATTTCAGTGGTAGTTTCAGCTTTGCTTGGCGACAGTACAGCGCTATGTCAGTCAGACAGGGTGGGACACCAAGCCATTTCCTTGTGAACTTGTTGATTTTGGCTTCCATTGCCTCCACTGTGCTGGTGCAGATGTCGTATATCATCAGAGGCCATAGGAGCTTTGGTATCAGCATGAACTGCAGACACCAGACCTTGTATTTGCCAGGGAGCCCACACTGGTCAATGGTCTCCAAGCCTTCCTCCGCCATCTGCTTGGTTTCTTTTGCTCTTTGTGTGTCTTTCAGCGTATCATCATACCATCTTCCAAGGCTCTTGACTGGTTCTTCTGTGACTGTTGGAATGGCCTGGTTGGCAACACTGAAGACCACAGATCCGGCCACTTTTCCTTTCCTCAGTGAGAGACTCCGTGATTTCTTTGGCTTGAACTTCATTCTGGATGAGGCAACTATGTCGTCCAGCCTCTCCAGCACATGACGTGTCTCGTCTTCTCTGGATGAAATCACTGTAGTGTCATCCATGAAGGCCTTGAGAGGAGGCATCTTGTATCCATCGCCAAGGTCTGTTTGTCTCGCGTTGTTTGTTGCTGCTTTCAAGATGAGTTCCATTGCCAGCACGAACAGTATTGGGGAAATTGCACAGCCCATTGCAATACCCACTTCCAAGTTGATCCAGTCTGTTGTGTACTCCTTGGTAGAGAACCGCATTGAGAAGCCATTGAAGTACTTCTTGAGCATGTCGCAGATGTTCTTTGGCACATGGTACATCTCAAGAGCCAGCTGTATCATCTCATGGGGCACAGATCCATATGCGTTTGCCAGATCAAGCCACACTACGTCCAGGTCTCTCTTTTCTGTTTTTGCTTTTTGGATTGCGTCCCAGATCATTGTGGCGTGTTCTACACAGCCAGCCACGCCTGGGATGCCACCTTTCTGGACTGACACATCCAAGTACTTGTTTTCCATCAGGTACTTGGTCAGCCTTGCTGCCATGACAGAGAAGAAGATTTTCCCTTCGACGTTCAGTAGTGATATTGGCCTGAACTGGCTGATGTCACTTGAGTTTTGCTCTTTGGGGATGTACACACCATCTGCCGTCATCCACTGGCCGCTGATCTTCTGGTTTCTCCAAGCCGATCGCAGCAGCCTGTGGAGCCACTCCAGCACCTTGGGACATTTCTTGTAAAGCTGGTAAGGTATTCCGTTTGGCCCTGGTGATGATTTGGCTCTGGCTTTGTCGACCACCTTCTTGATTTCCGCCAACGTTGGAGGCTTGCCATTGAACTGTTCCTCTGGGTTGGTTGGCCACACCAGACCTTGAATGTCGAGTTGTGCTTTGCTCTGTGGGTCAGAGTATGTTTTCCTCAGATGCTGCTCAAGAACTCCTTTGTCCACACTTAGGGTCCCAGATTTTGGCTGCTCAAACAGTGTTCTGGCAAACTGGAAGGGGTCTCTGAAGAAGCGCTCTTGTGTCTTCTTCTTTTTGCTCTTCCTCTTCCTCGCAGATTCCGCTTTGCTGAGGGCGCTGTGTTTTTCTTTCAGGTCTTTCCACAGTTTTTCCAAGCCTTGTTTTTCAGCTGGCAGTGCGGTCTTCATTTGCATCTTGAGGTTTTTCTTTTGGACCCTGATCTTGTCCATCTTTTCTTGGCGTCTGGATTTCTTTGGAGGTGTTTTCTCTTTGGGTAGTTTTGCTCCATAGGCGTCTCTACATGTGGCATACACAATGTCCCCATATGTGGCTAGTTTGTGTTCCAGGGTGCTTTTCCCTATCAGTGCATCGAGTCTTTGGACGATTTTTGCACCCAGTTTCTCCCAATCTTCAGTTTCGTTTGCTCGTGGCAGGTTGAGTTTCAGGCGCCTGGCATCGAGGGCCTGTGCAAATTCCTCATCCGAACCAACAGCGTGGATGTCCTTGGCACTGTGGTTTAAATCCTGGCCTTGGTCTTCCGACGTCTTATCTGCTGATGCAGTGCGCTGCTGCTCATTCAGATGAGTCTTCACACATCCCATCTTTGTTCTGTGGATCTTCATGCCACGGGTGGTAGCGAAACGCTTTCCACAGACACATGGATATTCCATTTGGTCCATGTTCATAGTCCGTATGGGATTTGCAGTCATGATTGGTTGAGCACCGATGGATTCATCATTCTCTCCCCCTTTCGGTGAATCCTGGGAGCATCTTTTCCTTTTATTCTTAGTAGCCACATGTTTAAGGCAAAGTGGGGAGCCAGCCCACAGAGCCCTTGGTTCTGGTCTTTCCCAGTGTCCTCCGGTCTTTCCCGGACGTCCTCCGGCCTATTCCCGGAAGTCAATGGTTTACCCATGCATCAGTAGAAAGAAACTCGTGGAGAGCGTGGCAGCAGAGAGTCCTCAGAAGAGAAGCCCCCTTCAAGCAAGTGTTTCGGCCCTTATCTCCTGACACTCTAGGGGGGTTGGGCCACACCCGGTTCATGACTCCGGATGTCCCTCTGCTGCCCCTTTTTTTTTTCCCCATCTTGGGACGAGCCATGGCTGGGATTCGAACCCATGACCCTCTGGACATGCTCATTTTCCACTTAATGACTCGCGCTTTAACCACTGAGCCACAGGGACACCTGATATTTGTAGGGAAATTAAGCCTTATGAAGTTCACTTTTGTTCCTCCTTGACCAGATCCAGCTTGAACACCTCTCTGCCGCTTCTGCCATTGCTTTCAGGGCTCTGGTTTTTTCCTTCCCTGCAACTGAGAGCTGTTTCATGAGGCTGTATGCAGACGTTCCTACAAACCCCCTAGCTCCAATTTCTGCAGTGAGGACTTTGACCTGATAGCCTTCTCTCCTCAGGCTGTTTGCCAGATCAGCATACTTTTCAGTCTTGTAGATTTGAGCTGCCTCCATTCTGTTCTCATATGGCACCGTGAGCTCGATCATGATCAGCTGCTTGGTTGACTTAGAGTGGACTACTATGTCTGGTCTCATGCCACTCTTGCTGATGATCTCTGGGTGACTCTTCCATTCTGGGAGGTCTGCAGTGCACTCCCAGTCATCTGCCCCGTCCAGCAGACTCTGCCTGCATGTTTCGAGTGGCACTGTTGTTCTTGGCCATGATTTGCTGCCTCCTGCCGTGAAGAATGTTGCGGGTGCTTTTGGAGCCCTGATTTTCCCTTTTGTGGTGTTGGTACTAGCCCAGACTACTTGTACAATCTCTTTGAGCACTTGGTTGTGCCTCCATGTGTACCTTCCTTGAGCCAGGGCTACTTTACATGAGCTTAGGACATGCTCCACTGTTTGTTTTTCATGGCAGAGGGGGCATGCAGGATCGTCTGTTTTCCCCCACTTCACCAGGTTTGCATTTGAGGGCAGAAGGTCATATGCAGATCTGAGAATGAAGCTGATCCTGAGAGGGGCCATGTGCCAAATGTCATTCCAAGTGAGTTAAAGTATCGAGTTTATGTGCGCAACATTGAATGTGTTGTGTTTCATATATGCCAGAATATTGCATTACATTTTCTCATAGTCTCTGTATATTCCTCGATTAATAAACTCACACTGACAGAAGAAGTGCCTTCTGACTCCTGAAAAGGTACTTTGATTGACAGATAAAACACTTTCAAAACCTTGAAGTAAATAGGATATTGTTTTCTACACTGACGGTTTGGTCACCAAAGAGAAGTCAGCTTGGGGGTAGACAGTGAAGCAATGTGGCCGAAAAATTCAGGAAGAGACTGGTGCACACAACTTAACTTACAATCTAGCATTGGAAATTGATGCAGTGACACGAACACTCCACTGGCTCTTATCCACAGACCAGCTTAGAACTCAAGAAGTCATGACACTGACTCAATCAATCTGCTTCAAAATGTAGAAAGAGGAATGGGAAGCCCTGCTTGGCATTAAGTGATATGTAGACTTCCTTCAGGAAAGAAAAAAAGAAAAAGAAAAACAGAAAACAAATGTGGGTGTACTTTCTAAGACATAGGGGTGTCAAAGGGAATGTCAGAGCAGACATACTGTCACAAAATGCAACGTTAAGAAGTGGATTACAGTTTGCCCAATTTCATAACAAAACCTAACGAAATCTTATCTTGCAGAGCTTAGCATTAAGAGAGGAAGTGGCCACAGATCCGGACTAAAAGGAAAAGTAAGAAACATCATCTACCAAACAAATGTTGGAATAGTGTCAAGGATAACACTGCAAAAAAACAACAACAGCAACAACAACAAAAAACCCCACATACACACGAGAGAATGGGGTAGACTCATACTAAGTCTGTCCAATAGCAGACGCTAAAGACTTAACGCACTTCAGCTAAGAAACAGACTTTAAATGTTTCAGGATCCCTGGTTTTACTTTAAAAAGCAAACAAACAAACAAACAAACAAACAAACAAACAAACAAACAAACAAACATGTGCACTGGTAAGTGCATACCAATGAAGCGATGCGAGTGTGTTATCTTGGATGTCCAAAGATAGGAGTGTGCATTCGTCAGCGTGTGTGTGTGTGTGTGTGTGTGTGTGTGTGTGTGTGTGTGTGTGTGTGTGTGTGTGTGTGTGTGTGTTCGTGTGTGCGTGTGTGTGTGTGTGTGTGTGTGTGTGTGTGTGTGTGTGTGTGTGTGTGTGTGTGTGTCCCTGTAATAGTTGGGTGTTTATTGGACATCCTTGTCGTTGAGGCCTTTCCTCAGTCCACCTAGAAGAGTATTGATACTAATGGCTGGTTTCACAGGATGACCTATTTTTTCACATTCTGTCTCTAACTACTTTCAATTATCAGGTCAAGCTCCTAGACATTGAAGAATGTTTCTTCTTGCATACTGCCCTGGTTTATTTCTAGCTGCTTTTGTATGTAAATTGTGTCTTTAATCTAAACACTTTTTCCAGGTCCTTTGTTTCTATCAACGTTTCTTAAAGAGCATCCTTCTTCAGTTTCAAATAAAACATATCAGATTGTACCCTTCCAAACAGATCCGAGAAATGGGCTGGTGGATTCAATTCGTTTGCTCTTAACTTTATCTGCATAATACTGTTGCCAATTTTGTTTGTTTGCTTTTCGTCACTGCCACTCAGCCCTTCTGTAATTGTGACTTGTCTATTTCTCTTACCCGTCTACTGTAGGAATCCATTTAATGATAGAACAGGACCACTCTCCTGTACAGTTATTACTGGTAACAGTGGTTTCTGATGGTCTTTGTTCATGACACATCGTCAGGAACTGTGCTCGAGTTCCATGGGGGTTCATGTCAGTTTCTCTGTGATGAGAGTACGTCGACAGAGGACATGGATCGCTTGTGCAAGCTATCACAAAGGGAAGGATTTGAGAAAGTCTTATGCTTGGGCTTACCTGATCATGGAAACCGTGCAGCATGCTACCTGTATGCGCTGAGAGTACAGAGTTATTGGTTTATCACCTGCGGATGGTCAGTTGAATTAGTGGAGAATTGACTGTGTTCACAGTACACACGATAAGGTCTTGCTGAGGGTGCATGCCTCATAGTTTTAGTTTCTTTGTTTTGACACGGGGGGGGGGGGGGGGGGGGGGGGGGGGAGGGGGGGAAGAAGGGAGGGGGGGGGGGTCTTGAGTAAATGTAAATTAAAGGCCACGAACGACCTGTGTTAGGCTAGGTAAACTTCATGTGAGATATACAGTGAGGGGATTTTTTTTAAATGAGCGATTAATATGATTTAGATAAAGAATGATATAATTTGAAATGATTAATTTGTTTATCTTTCCTTTTCGGGCACTTTTCTTCCCAGATAGAGTATGGGCAAGTAGTCTACTTTCTATCGAGAAGGGCACAGGCATAGTCTGCATGTCTTATATGTTGACAAAAGGTATTGAAGACTGAAAACCACGAAGCTGCCTGTGGTTAAAGCTGAATGAAAAAACTGTTATTTGTCTTTGAGGGTCACGGGACTTTGTGAAAATCGAATAATCGAATAATCAAATGTTGAATCAAAAAAGGCTAAAGGTATTTTTGGAGTCTGCTAAGACCTGCTAACGTGTGTATTTGAAATATGTCCATATAATTTTGCTAAAGCAAAGCTGAAATAATTTTATGTAAATACTATAAAAGTGTATTGCTAATTAAAGGTGGGTGGAGTTGGGTGGGTGGGTTGAGGACTCTCTTTTGTTGTGTCGGACTAGCTTTTTGTCGACGTTGCATAGGCGAGTGTCTAACAGTGGTGACCCCAGCTACAGTTTAGGCCCCGACAGACACTATTACGATCATCGAACTCGTATTAGTGTCTGTCCCCTGTGAAGAAATAAAAGTAAGATTTTTTCGTCCCCTCCCGTTCTTGTACTGCAGTTGTTATTATTTTTTGACAGCCTATAGTTTTATTTGTGTTTTTTGTTACTATTACATTGTACTGAACGATTTTGTGCAGTAATCATCATGTTTGTCATTTCTTGTTCGTCCTGGTCTCCAGTCTATTGGAGGTAGATATTATTAGGATTCTGCCGGAGGATTTCCTGTTGCTTCCCTCCTTTTTGTCTCATCTGTTGTGGCTCTTCCGTGTTTGGTTCACATTCCCTTCTTTTCAGCGTTCCCTCCTCTAAACAATAGTCGGCTATTGTGTACATTTCAATGCATTTTACGAAGGGGTTCTCGTTAAGTTTTGTGTTGAGTTCCTTCTTTTGAATGCATTCCTGTTTGGTTTCTTGAATTATTTCTCTTTTCAAAATTTTGTCTTGATCTTCCTAGCTTGTTTACTAAGATTTGTCAATATATACCAACAATTTTAAATTTTCACCGTTCTGAATACTTGTTCAAAAGTCAGTGATATAGTTGAATGTGAGTCAGAATGTCCAAACTGTCCCTCCCTTTTGGCTGCAATTCTTTCTGACGAGAACCCCCCCCCCCCCCCCCCTCCCTCTTCTTTCTTTACATCATTATTACGTTCATGTAAATGAATCCCTTTTATCCCTCACCTCAACCTTTTTGATTCACACGTTTACACATTTACCTGCATAATTCCATCTGTGCAGTCTCCACTCCTTCTCATGATCATTGAATACTGTTCTTGCTGCAGTCAAGTTTGTGTATATCGTTGTGGTATTTTTCAGTCATAACGACTGTAGGCGTGTCTGTTCCACGACACTTTAATCATAAAACAGCGAACTGGATTGTTTTGTTTTAAATATTTCAAAGGAGCTGAAAGAAACTAAATTTCTTCAAAGTGAAGACCCAGTAGAATCTCTAACCAACACTTGGATTGAGTCTGCAAAAACGTGTATTCTGATGTCTTCCAATAAGCTACAACTGCCAAAAACACTTTGGTTTGATTTTGGCTGCTGACATTTCACATAAAAACGTAAACAGGCTCAGCGTCAGATGTTCCAAAGACCTTCAGCTCCCAGCACTTGAACTCACCAGGGACTGCGTGCCAGCACGAGACATACCTTTGAATTACTAAACATTAATCTTGAAGAGACTTCTATTCTGGGCCGACATCCAAACCGTCTAAGAGGGGAGTCTGGAAAATCATCAAGAAAAGCAATGGAGGGGCACCGACACATTAATTCATCACCTGAAACTTGTTGGTGCTACGATAACTGACAAACAAGCTGTTGCCAACTGACAAACAAGATGCTGCCAATCTGCTGGCCTCCACCATGCGACTGAACTTGATCCTTCTCAAATAAAGCTACTGTTTTCTTGGGAAAACAACAACAACAAAAAACAAACAAGTGAAAGAAAGTCCTTCATGTGTCTTCCTTCAGATAGCTCTGAGGTGTGCAAGTTGCCACTTTCAATTGATAAGCTGGGATTGGCAGTGGGGGCCTGCAGCGTTTCTGATCCTGGCCTGGATGACGTTCTTTATCAGCTTTTGAAGCATCTCTTATAGAGCTGTGTCCAGACTCTTCTGGAGGTCTGCAACAATATCTAGATCGCAGGATGTTTTCTGCCCTCCTGGCAGGAAGCCCTGATTATCCCTTTTCCTATTCCTAGGCCTGGAAGGGATCTTGCCAAAACTTTAAACTGTCGTCCAGTGGCTCAGACCAGCTGCATCTGCAAGCTGGTGGAGGGGATGGCTGGCTCCCTGCTGGTATGGAAGCTGGAAACAGATGGCCTTCTGGCCAATGAACGGCGCAGGGTCTGGAGGTGCCACCCTATCATTAACCATTTGGTCAGTCTTGAAGCCGCCATCCGCAGCGCCTTCATTAATAAACAACATGTGGTTACTATCTGTTTCGACTGGAGGGGTCTATGATGCCACTTGAAGAAATGGAATTCTTGTGGACCTTTGTAAACCTGGTTTTCGTGGTTATCTACCTATTTTTGTTGAACACTTTCTGGCTGATCAGTGGTTTCGGGTCCGTGTTGGCACCACGCTGTCTGACATCCATGGGTGGGAGTTGGGTGTGCCCAGGGGAGCATTCTTTTTTCCTGTTCTGTTTGGTGTCAAAATTGGCAAAATTGTCGGTTCTGTGGGCCAGGGCAGATGATTTTGTGCTGTGCGCAGTTGAGACCTTTTGTGCTGCGTCGACTCAAACTTTGTATGGATGGGACTCGACAGTGTGCAGAGGAGGCCGGGTATGGCTTTTCGAGGGCCCAAATGCAATATATCTATTTTCACAGCTTTCATCGGTTCTTTGCCGATTCTGGGGTTCTTCTGGATGGATCCACCATAGCATTTTAGCGGTGAAAAAGGCCAAATTTCTGGATGTGTTTTGTTAACTTAAAAAAAAAAACAAAAAAAAAACTGGCCTTTAAAAGTTACATCCAATGCCTGGAGGCTGCACGTCGGTGACACTGCACATTTAGAGAGTTGTGGCGCACACGGATTGGGGCGATGATGGGGAGGCGGGGGGGGGGGGGGGGGGGGGGGGAGGGGGGGGGGCACGTCTCCATCTTTACGGGGTTCTTATCTGGTTCAGACTGGGCTGTGGGTGTGTAGTCAGTGGCTCCACCAGGTCTTCCTACCTGAAGGCTCTGGGTCCCCTCCACCAACAGAGACCTCCACTCTGTAAGGGTGCATTCCTCACCACCCCTGTTTGTGGCCGGTGTGCTGGGGCAGGAGAGCCATCGCTTTCAAGCCGCCGGCTGGGGCTTATCTTGAACTACTGTTTGGATTTCTCTTCTGAACCCCAAGAACCCTGCATGTGACTGTGTTTTTGACCCCAAGTTTTACAAGAAATTCGATGACTAGCCCAGTTCCATTCCTCCTTGGGAATTCGTATTCTCCCCCATTTGAACAAGGCACATATGGCCCTTGGAGTC